>BPLT01000240.1:37500-734595 GCA_019656295.1 Rhododendron mucronatum var. ripense
AATGCCAACGCCCATCTATGAAGTCCTAACACACCTACCCGGTTGCCTTATGCATGTCTGACACGGAGGGAATACAGATATGTGGGGAACGCAAAAGGACACAAATGGACACAGCACGTGGCACAACCATTTAACTTTTCTCCAAATAGACACAACGGGGACACATGTGCGACTAAAGGAACACATGACTTGAGCATGTCTTGTGGCAAGGAGCTTTCTATGAGTACTACCTGATTTAGTTCAAATTGGCTTGAGCATGTCTTGTGGCAAGGAGCTTTCTTTGAGTACTACCAGATTTAGTTCAAAATCCAACCACAAAAGGAAATTTAAAAGGCAATAATTAACAGTGAGTTTTGCTCTTCCTATCGTAGGGAGATTTTTTAATACAAAAAGTAGTTTCATGCAAATAAACAAAGGTAAACGAACAACAAAAGTAAGAACAATCTTCACCGACATACTGATGTTTTAGTCATATATTGGCTGATGCAAGGTCCAAAAATTTGGAAATAACAAAATACATCCTTAACCTGAAGGATTATAGTTTGTTGACTTTACTGACCTTCTAATTTTGGACTCTTTTTATTTGCAATCTTCTATCATGACACTTCTACGAAAAAGCTCAAACTCAATAAAAGTTAATGAAATGACAAAATACATCCTTAACCTGAAGGATTATAATATGTTACTTTACTGACCTTCTAATTTTCGACTCTTTTTATTTGCCATCTTCTATCATGACACTTCTACGAAAAAGCTCAAACTCAATAAAAGTTAATGAAAAGCTTGCGGTAAATATTTGTCAACCACCCAATTCTTCAACTTCCACAGGGAAAGTGTTGATTGGTCAACAATATTTGAACAGCTTCAATTGGAGGAAGAAAGTTGCAAATATCTAACGGCAAGAAACCGACCAAATAATGAGATTCGAATACAGTCTCTATTTCATAAAATACGTCTTGGGTGATTTCCAAAGATTAGGCGTGAAGGAAAAACTACTTATCAGGAAAACAGTAGAAAAGCAGTAGAAACTTAGAAAAAATTGCTATTTCGGTCCGTCCAATATGTTTGGGCCAATGATCTTAGGATGTACTTCCTCCGTCCCAATTTAAGTGTCCATTATGGTTTTGCGTGTCATTTTCAATTGCTTATATTTTTCATTGTATATTACAAAAAATATGAAATATGGATCTTGTTTGATAGATCTCAATAATTTCTATAAGACAATGATTATAAAAACATAAAACATTATATATGTTGAGAGATATAAGCCGCTGAAAATGGCATGCAGAATCGTAATGGACACTTAAATTGGGACGGAGGGAGTATATATTTTGCATGGACCAGAACTGCTGGTGACTGGTGAGTCACCATAACTGCGGATCAAAAAAAAAAAAAGGGTCACCATAACTGATTTTAGAAACACATCAACTTAATTCTTAGATTCACCAACTCACTAGAAGGGGAGGAAAACTTAACTGTTCTTTGCGCTAGAACCTCATAATCTATGAAACAACCGTATCTCTAACGATAAATCACGAAGTCATCCAAGTTGGGAAATACCCCAATGAAACAGGTATAACAAACACATAGATCATGGGAAAAAAATTCCAATATTCTGAAGGTTAGGTCTTCAGTCTACCATCCTAGCACCACAAATTAGCAAGAACAACACCATATAATGGACTTTCTATGGATTTGATGAAATGCATGAAGTATGAACCCAAAAGAAAAAGAAATAACCAAGAAAACAAAAGGAAGACATTGGGAACCAAGGTAGGGATGAACATACACAAAATCTTCCCTCGTGCTCGGTCAAAATGTAGCCTTCATCTCTGAAGAGAGCAAACAGCGCAAGTGCATCATCCTTGTTTTTAACAACTTCAGAGAGTTTGGTCCCCAGCTGCAGCCGAGCCTCAATAGTAGCAGCCGCACCCTTGGCTTCTCCTGAAAGTACTGCAGACTGTGACTGGAAAAAACCAAAATGCATAAGCATCAGCAGCAAAACAATTCCATGCTTTTTCTTCTTCATTAAAGATAAATGAACCAGAATATGAAATTTTTTTAACTTTCCTTTCTTTTTCCTTTTTTTTTTTTTTAATGTTTGAGCAAAGGGGAGGCTAATGCGCACTATCAGACCCAGGGAGTGAAATGCAGTAGAGGTACGACAGAATGTATATTATGCACAAAAAATTATAGACTCCAAAAACAAACAAGTCATTCAGATTCACAATGAATACCATAAGAGTTTTAATCATACAATCGATTGCAGCAAGTCAGAAATCATATGCACGGTTTATTTTCTAAGACTCAGTTGCTTTAGAAAGACCCCAAGTGTGCCATTCTAGGAACAAATACTTGATGTTTATTACAGATACCAATATCGCATGAAAGAAAGGATACACGGATAAAAAAAATGCAACTTACTTTGTTTGCAGGACTCAGGTTAAGAAGTGGTACAGCTGGAAAAAGTGGTTCCTCATCATTAACCTCCTTAACTGAAGGAATTAGACCACTAAGCAAGTATTCACTGAAGACCAAACCTGTTGAAAGAAATCAGAAGGTGTGTTTATAATTAAGTGCGAGCTAATATTCCACCCAAAAAGAAGACCTGTAACAAACATATTATTAATCTCTGTTCGTTCACACTCAACTTGTTTAGAACACATTTCAGATTACAATAGGACACAAATACCAATGCCAGAAATCTACCGTGGGAGATAACAAGGATTTTAGAAGGATCAATCTCATAGGTGAGGCCGTGAGAGAAGTATATGTTTGTACTGTAGTTACCAGAAAAGGTTGTAAAAGTCTTCGTGTATAATAGTAAAGGTAGTAAAGTTAGTCAGTTAGTAGTTACTAGTAAAGTCACAAGGGAAGTAATTGCACTAAGGAAAAACATGTATTCAGTTACGTCACTGATGATGAAAAGCTTCCCCTTGTACTCCTATAAATAGGGGTTACCACCACCCGTTGTAAGGCAGACCTGAAGCAATAAAAATCAGTGTTTATTATCTATTCCAGTCTCTTGCACTTTCCTTGTGTGTTCTTTTCGATCCTAACCTACTTAGTGTTTGTACCCACTTCGTGTCTGTAATAGTGGTATCACTACTAACTGACTAACTTTACTACCTTTACTATTATACACGAAGACTTTTACAACCTTTTCTGGTAACTACAGTACAAACATATAATTTCACCCTCTCCAGAAAAGAGGATAACTACTACACTTTATATTACATCACAAAAGAGACAGCTAGCCTGAAAAGTTATTCAGGTTTATCCGAACCACTGCTTCCAGAATAGTCTTCTGTCAAGTAATACTGCTCCAAAAGATAGCGGATATTTTGGCGCCATTCTTCCGGATAAGTATCATTGAATTTCCAGTTTGTAGACTCATAATGGAGGAGAGATGAGGGAACATCTGCAGGTGTCAAGCCATTGAGTGAACACATCGTTTGAGTCATGACCAGATAATTTCCATTGTGGATCTCAATGCTTGGGGCCTCTTGATATGCTGAAAGGAACATAGTGTGATACTCTTTTCGCCAAGTGAGAGAACCATCTGGATTAGGAAGACATCTGTTGTTGCGAGTTGACCAAAAAGCAAATTGGAGGTCTTCGCTTGGACCAATGGGGATTTGCCTGATCTGCTGTTGCCAGAATGGTATGTTGCCAAAAAGTAAGAGAAATTTCAAAAAGAAATCTTCTGGGGGTTGAACTAGATTGAATGCTGCACGGGCAAGATACACAAGGACTGCTGATTTATTGAAACTGATACTTATAGTATACACATCAACTAAATACCATAAGAGGAGGTAGGCTTCTAGTTTGAAGTAAAAGATATTATGGTAAGATACTTCAAACTGGGTGAGAAAAGGATAGACAGGATGGAAGGGTAGACCTTTTATGGGACCTTCATCAAGACCATATTTGAAAATATAGAGATGTTGAAGGTTTTGACACATTTGGACACACCTGGAAAGAAGGGCTAACTCAACAAGATGGCACTGAAGATGGATAGGAAGATTGACTGGGTGGAAACAAGAAATCATGGGAAAGCAACCAGGGATAAAAGAATAGGGTTTTGTTTTTGAAAACTGGTTGATTTCTTTTTTAAGCTTTAATAGAAAATCAGGGAGGACATTTGTTTTTCCTTTTATGTGGACAGCATCAAAACTCCAATTGGAAAACTAATTTGCCCATCTGAGTAACTGTGCCTTTGGAAGGTGTTTCTGTTTGAACTTGAGCATGCTGGGAAAACTCATCATATCAGTCTCAATTAAGAAATGATGACCGATTAGATGAAATTCAAACTTTTCAATGCTCCTTTTGATAGCCAGAATTTCTTTGTAAGTAGAGTGGTAATGGAGTTCTGCTGGAGAGAATGCACCACTCTTGTATCCACAAATTCTACGCTTTTGTTCTGAATTTTCTTCCAAAAGAACTGCTCCCCAATAAAGATCAGAGGCATCTGTCTGAAGGATTCTTTTCCCATCTGAGGGTATGGTTGATGGAGGAAGGGTTTTGGATATGGCTTTGAGGTTGGTGACAGCTTTGGTACAATGGTCTGACCAAGGAGGAGGTGTTTTCTTTAGTAAAGCTGAGAGAGGAGTACGGTATTGGGCAAGGTTGGGAATGAAATCAGCCATATAGTTAACAATTCCAAGGAACTGTTGAACTTGTTTGACTGTGAGATTTTCATCTGGAAAATGGTCAAGTTAGGAGGCTATATGAGGCTGAAGGGTATATTGACCTTTAGAGATATGCATTCCTAAAAAATCAATTTCTGGTTGAGCAAGAAGCATCTTTTTCTCTGAGAGCATTATACCATGGGTTTGGACAAGGGAATGAAAAGATTGTAGTAGGAGAACATGAGACTCGATATCTGGGGAGAAGAGTAGAATATCATCAATATATATAAGGGCTGAGGACAGAAGAGGAGCAAATGCCCGAATCATGTCCTTTTGAAATAAGGATGGAGCTGTTTTCAATCCAAAAGGCATGACTGACCACTGGAAGTGGTGATCTGGAATGCAAAAGCCAGTTTTGGGACGATCATCTGGATGAATGCCCAGTTGCCAGAAACCTGCTTTCAAGTCAAACTTTGAGAAAATTTGAGCTTTAGGCAAGTTTGCAAAAAGAACACTTCGCCGAGGAAGAGGAAATTTGTTGTCCTACAGAAAATGATTAAGAGGCTGGTAATTGATAACCAGGCGGAGCTTTCCTCTTATCTGCTCTGTTCTTTTGTTGACATAAAATGCTTCACAGGCCCATTGAGAAGTTGTGGGCTCAATTAAACCCTCTGACTGAAGTTGCTGGAGTTCTTAAAGAGCAAGCTGGTAGTGTTCTGGATTCATTCCATGATGGGTAGCTTTGGTAGGGTTGATATCTTCATTTTTCTTAAAGGGAAGAGAAATGAAGAAATCTGGATTTTTTCAAAGTGGGTTGGAACATTTGGTGAGGAACTAGGAATGAGATTCTGCACAAGAGGTTTGGATTATGGTTTCTTTGATGGTGGAAAAACTTTCTATGGAAAAGCGATTGGGTTGAGTGGTCCAAGGTAACAGGTAGTTTTTGTATTTCAAGCCTTTTTTGAGCCAGGAGATTTTGCTGAGATTTTGGAGAATATCAAAGCCTAATAATAAATCTTTTCCTGGGAGATCAGAACCATAAACTTGGTGTTTAATGGTGTATCCAGAGAAGAGTTGGATGGTAATAGGCTTACTGAGCAAGGTGATGAGAAATGTTTCTCCATTGGCTGCTGTAAAGGGTCTGAAACAGGACTCCCAGTAGAACCTGGGGAGAATTGCAGGGTTGAGGATGGAGGCTGTGGCACCAGTATCAAAGAAAGCGATAACTGGTATGGGCTTCTCATATTTGCCAAGCAGGATGTTGACCTTGGCTAAAGGTTGAGCCAACATGATGTTTGAAAATCCAAAGGTTTGGATTTCATAGGGGAAAGAGTCAGGCTCATCGGAAGAATCATCGGATTCGGAGGAAGAGTCATCAAAGGTGAATGCAAGGACTGCTTCATCTGTTGCTTCATCATCAATGGAAAATAGGGATTCGACATCAGCATTTTCAAGATCATCATTGATGAGAGCCAAAGAGTTCACCATTTTTTCTCTTGCTGTTTTATTAGGACACTGTTTGGCATAGTGCCCTTTTTTTCCGCATATGTAACAGCGATCAGACTTTCATTGTCCTCTGAACTGCTTCTTTTTGAAGAATTTCCATTTTCTCCGGCGTGAGAACTTGCCAGATTTAGGAAACTTTGAAAACTTGCCAGGAGATCGGAACTTCCATTTTTGAAAGTGTTTGGTCTTTCGATATGAAGGACGGCAAGTGCACTTCTTGTCTTTGCACTTTATAGATAGGTCTGGACGGTCACATGCTTTACCAAAAAGTTTTCCCTGTTCTTCAAGAGTTTTGAGGAATTTCTGGTGATTGCACAATTTTTCCAGGGCAATCAAAGAATGCTGATAAATACCACCAAGGGATGTTGCATTCAGCGTCAATCCTTTTGTCTGAAGGAGTCTTGTTGTGTTATTTCCCAATGGTTCAGGAAGGGAATTGAGAAAAACTTGCTTAAGGTTGACATCATCCATACCGTTGAGGAGATAAAATCGCTGAGACATGCGATTATAGTGGATCTCCAAGTCCTTTCTTTTGAATGAACAACACTTCATGCTGAGATATTCTTCTCGAACAAATTCTTTAGTGTTGTCATGGTCTCCAAGGAACTCAGTATGCAGGACTGAGATAAATTGATCAAGCGTTGGAAGTTGCTTAAGCTGCAGCTGTCGGTACTCACCAAGAGCTAAGTACCATTGACAGAGACGGCCAAGGAATTTTGCTGTACACTTAGTAAGAACGATACTTAGTGTAGCATTGGGAGAAAGCAAAGTGGCTGTGCACCAAGCATGGATCTCATAGAGTTTATCCAACCATTTTGATGGGGGAATGGTATCAAAGGAGAAACCTTGGGTATGGATATTGGAATGTGAGAAGGAATCAAAGGTTGGAATTTCTGGAGGTGTTTCAAACTCAGGACCTTCTTCAATGATGGGGTCATCAACATTTTCCTCTGGGTTTTCCGGGTTCATCATAAAAACATGAAGAATTGGCATAGAGTTTGTGGATTCAGTATTTGAATCAAACTCAGTGGTTGGTTCAGGAGATGGAGTTTCAGGCATAGTGGCTAAGGTATTTAGGAGACTAGAGATTGGATTTTTGGAAGGGCTAGAAGTCAGTTGGACCATTAACTGTGGTGATTTTGAGTTTGGGTCTAATGGTTGAGAAGGAGTGGAGGTCACTGGGACAGTGGTAGAGGTAGAAGGTGAAGACAAAACTGGTAAAGGTTGAACAGGTTTTATCTGGGCTTTTGGAAAAGGAAGTTTTGGTGGAGATGGTCTTTTTGGTGGAGGAAGAAAAGCTGATGAGCTGCCCAAGATATTGGACTCACTAAATATTGAGGTAGGGTTTACAGGTAAAGGCTGAGACATTTGAGGATACCCAAACAAATTTTGTTGAGAGGAAGATGCGAACATGTCAAACGGGCTTTTTTGCTGAGAATTCTGCTGAGCTTGGAGAGAATGAAGCTGATTTTTCAAATGCTTCATTTCAGCATCTTTATGGTAAAAAGCTGCTGAAAATGCTTGGTTTGCATATGCCATCTGAAGGAGTTCTTGGTGAACATTCTAAATTTTCTGCTGCAAATCGCTGATAAGAAGTTCCAAGGTTGATAAGTTCTTATGAACAGCATTCTCCAAATTTTGCTGAGAGTTAGCAATTCTTTGAAGAATTTTATTCTGAGCGAGAGAATTGGCTGATTGCCAATTTATCGCTGCTTCTGCTGCTGATACTGCTTTGGTACTACCATCAGGGAGAATGGTAGTAGGGTCTGGAATTTTATAACGGTGGGTTGTCCTCTCTTGGGAACTGTGGAAGTCCAAAGGAGGAAAATCTGCTTCAGTCCAGGAGGACGAGGAGGTAAACATGAAACACCCACTGGGTTGACTCGAAGAGCCATCATCAAATGGAGGTTGAGGAGACGGTGGAGATTTACAAGGAGTGAGAGGCGGAGAAGTGCATAGTAGACAGGGGTCATCTTCAAAGTCTTCGTCATCTTCTAAACGACGACTTTCCTCGAGACAGTCATCACAGTCACAGGCATCAAAGTAACAATGACCTGTTTCTGGATTTTTAAAATAGTAGACTGGAAGGCCATTGGGTTTGAAATATTGAATTGGAGGGCCAGGTCGAGAACTATCAACAAACATGTTAATGCTCGAGGGAAAAATGACAGGATGGGTGGAAGATGAGGCAGAGGTGTCTTTTGGAAAAGAGATTTCCACGGTACCATCAGGTTTTGGGATGAAAGTAGGATTTGAGGATTGGACAGGAATAGGCTTGTTTTGATTTTTTTCGTAAGCTGTGACCCAAGACTCTGGGAGAAGCTTGAGAAGTTCAGGACGGGAAATCTGGCGGGGGACATGGACACATAAGGCTTGGTGAGGTGCATTGCCAATTAGGAAAATGGCTTCATCTTTAGAGGAAGGTAAGGACATGTTAAAAGCATGGTTTTGGAGACGGTAGGCCATTTGGTAGTGAAGAGTTGTTGCATATGTGGTAGGAATTTGGGAGACCCCACCAATTTGAACTTGCACTTTTTAAGGCTGATAGCAAGTGAGGATTTGCTAAGGGCATGTTGAAATTGGGGTAAAAAGTAAAGATTACAGTTCCAGCATTTAGAGTGGTTTGAACTGTAGCGATACATGCATTCTGGTACTGCATAAACCTGGTATCTACCAGAGCAAGTCTGGAAGTAACAGGTAAACCTTTTCGTCCATGGAAAGTGACGGCCAGTCGGATTGCACCAAAGTGGAGATGCGTAAATCCTTGTTGTTGCCAAAGACGAGGCAAATCAACTGGGATTTCTAGAAGTAAGAGTTGCTCAGCTTCTGTAGCTGCAATGAAACACTGGTCAAATTTAGAGGCTTGGACATACTCTTTTACAGAAGTGGGACGTTTTGTGGAGAAAAGTTGGGTGACAGAATTTTTTACAGAAGTTTGGGGACGCACAAAAGTATTATAAGGGTTTAGAAAAGGGAGATCAGTAAGGGGAACCTTACTGTCATCAGGTAGGTATTCAAACTCATACAAGTATTCAAGATTAGAAGAGGAAGAGGAAGAAGAAGAATTTCTACTGGCAGACGACATTGATGAAACTAAAGAGGACGTAGTAGAAGAATAGGTGGTAAACAGACGATTCATACTTCAAGAAAAAGTCTGGGGTTTGAAAAGTCTGGGGTTTTCTTTTCCTTTCTACGCAAAGATCTCCTTTGCAAAATAAGACCTTCAACCAATTTTGAGTAATAAAATTTTGTATACTAGGGAAGATAAACCGAAATACACTGCCAACACATGAGCCAAAATCTCAAGGTACTTTTATCCCACTGATACAAAATTCTTTTAACCAAAATAGTTAGAGAAATTTCTGATGTGGAGGATCCTGTGAAGGCAACCACAGAGCATACGCTTCAATTTTTTCTTTTAGAAAAGATTTGAAGTAGTATTGGAAAAGAAGTTCCCAGAAAGGGGTTTAAGCTAGAATGGAAGACATGGCTTTGATACCACTATTACAGACACGAAGTGGATACAAATACTAAGTAGGTTAGGATCGAAAAGAACACACAAGGAAAGTGCAAGAGACTGGAATAGATAATAAACACTGATTTTTATTGCTTCAGGTCTGCCTTACAACGGGTGGTGGTAACCCCTATTTATAGGAGTACAAGGGGAAGCTTTTCATCATCAGTGACGTAACTGAATACAAGTTTTTCCTTAGTGCAATTACTTCTCTTGTGACTTTACTAGTAACTACTAATTGACTAACTTTACTACCTTTACTATTATACACGAAGACTTTTACATCCTAATAAGGTTAAGAAAGGACGGAAACAGATTCCTTTGTTAAGCAGTTCAGAGAGTGGTGTCAGAATACTGATTCAGAAGAACTACGTTTTTATACTCTTATGTTCAGGGATAAAAGAAATACTACAGGACTTGGCTGTGTTCACGGATAAAAACTTACAGTTTATGTGCTAAAGTTGTAAATTTTGGGTGTGTCTAATTTAGGGTACCATCTCAATACAAAAGACCTTGATCAGGTAATATAAGTTCCGGGCATGAAAGTAACATTGCATTTACACCAGTTCGCGAAGTACGTTGCAGATCTTATAAGGGTCCATTTGATTAGAGTGAAAATGGTAGAACATGCAAGAAAGAGACAAAAGGGAAACTTTTTGCGAGTTTGATTAGCATGAAAATAGCAGAAAGTGCTAAAAAGTTAACATTAGCATACAACCCATATAACTATGGTTACATAGCTTTCACTTTCATGCTAAAACCACAAAAGAATAAAATAAATTATTTTTCTTGTGAAAGTAACCAACTTTTATGGAACTTCATTGTGCCCATGATTTTCACTTCCCATCTTCTCTTTCCCACCAGTTTACCAATAGCCTACTATTATCCATGTGTTTATATACCAAAGAGAGTGAAGGAACAATTGTTATTTTTTTGGTAAACCACTTTCATCTTTTTACTTTCTTGAATTGTAATATGTTCAATAATATAAGGTCAATTTCTAGATTTATTACTTTACGTGGGATAAGAACTTAGGTTCTCTCCGTTTTTTAGAAAACTTCTTGTTTTTTTTTTTTAATCAGCAAAGAAAGTTTTCCATATCATTAATAAAAATGTTTCAAAACAGAAATCCTGTAGTGACACACTAGGGAGCATCATGCACAAACAGTAGTACCTCACCTTACATTTTTTTTTATAAAAAAAAAACCTCAAAAAAAGACCCAAAAGTTGGTAAGACACCCAAAGCAACCCAGCCCAAACCTAAAAAATAGCAAAACCCTAGAACCTAAAGCACTGCACCACAACCCCACCCGCCATCCACCCAACTTCTTGTTGTGCCCATGATTCTCATTTCCTGTCTTCTCTTCCCACCTCTTTACCAATAGCTACCTATAATCCATGTGTTCCTGTACCAAGGAGAGAGTGAAGGAATAGTAATGCTATATTTGTCCCATACAACTACGTCTTTTACTTTTTTGGATACATGTCCAATAGTATAAGGTCAATCTAGATAATTTAATACTTTACAAGGGATAAACACTTGGTTTCTCTCCATCTTTAACATTTACATAGGTGTGTTTTCTTAGATTGCAAAAATAGGAGTTGTTAGACGAAAATTGAATGAGAAGTTTAATTTGTAATGTATGTTATGGGTAATTTAGCAACTATACATATTTTCTTGCAAGATTCATGCAACTTTTTGGTTTTACCAAAAGCATAAAAGAAAGTATTTTCTTCTGACTAAACTTTCGATCATATTTTTCTTCTAATCAAACGGACTCTAGATGAAAACAATGAATCTGAATGCTCCACTCAATAAAGATCACCATGAAGTATTTGGTATATACTTCTAGTAGTGGGAGAGGTGATAATGTTTCTGTAATGGAGACATCTGAGTCCTATCATCCAGAATCCTCAACCACAATGACCTGCAGGGCTCATGCTTGAAAACAAAAGATAGGCTAGGAGAGGACTGGGATTGAATCCTTCTAATCATTGGACTCCATAAGCTACTTCAGTAAGGAAGTGAATGAAACTCAAGACAGGCCTAGGTAAGACTTGGATTTAATCCTTGTAATTAACAAACATTATGTGCTACCGTGTATGAAATTCATCTAGATAGGACCCTGTATCCAACTTAATAAGACTTCAGGAATTGACATTCGAAATGATTGAAGAGTATACATCTATCAAGAACTAAAGCAACTTGTCTTTCTCTTCAGAAACCCGAACTTCAAAGCATCTCTAATCAACCACATTCAAGTTCCTAAGATGTCAATGCTAAACACACACAATAAAAGTGCTCATAATGCATCAAACTGTAGTGCAGATATCATTACCACAAAATAGAATGCAGTAAAGATATAGAAAGAAAAGAAAAAAAGGAGTACTTGCACGATACAGAATCCTCAACTGTGTATCCAAGTTACCACACCAAAAGAAGTAAGAGCAAGAGGTGTAGATCCCTGAATGCAGTTAGCTAATGCTATACCGAGCCCGATACCAATGAATTTGCCCACCATTCCCTGAGCTTCACCTTTTGCAATTACCTGCCAATTACAGTCTCTTTTCAGAAGATAAACGCAAGGTGATTTGATAAGGAGATAAACAGGAGATGCACAGAAGCATTATTCGCAAAGTGAGCAGTAGCAAGGGACATACTTCCTGACCATCAAAACGAAATACATGATGTCTATAGGGATAAGAGGCTTTCAAGCTATTGCAACATTGATACTTTGTAATATTTGTAATCCATTTTATAAGTACCAAGTTGAAACTAATATTACCTCCACAAAATTCCTCTGAGCTGCAAAGCCCGCAAAGAAACAACTCCTAGTAGCTGCCTGTTGACAGAAGAGTTAGATCCCACACAATGTAGAGTACTTGAGAAAAATTGATGGCCAACCTAACACTCCCTCTATCCAACATACTAAAACACTGCCGTGCATATACGCATATATGCATGAAATTTTGAATCTTGAATCGTATTCCAGTGATAGTCAAGGAATAAGTGTTCAACAATACATTGCTGCCAAGCCAAGAGGAACATTCCATCACAAAAAGCTCAAGGAATTCATACATGCAAGAAGAGAGTCAAAGTAACAACACCCAACATTTGTGTAGGGCATGCATGACAAGAGAAACAATAAAATAAGCCACTTTATGAAAAGTCTTCTAAATGACCTGTTTTCATTTTTTGTTTCCTTGTGATGGTGTACTTACAAGCATTAGAAGGTGAGACGAAAACAAAACGACATGATTCTCACACCACAATTGACCAATAGGATCAAAATTTTCTCACTCACCTGGATTAGTGCAGCGGCTGAACGTCCAGCTCCAGCAGCAGGCTAGCAGCACCAATTGGAACAAAGAGATGGGGAAATGCAGGAGTTAAAATCTCCATTCCAAATGCAGCATTTTTCAATAAATCTCCAAATAATCTCCAGCCCTTGGGATTTACATCAAAGTGCCGACCAAACTTTGACAATAAAATTTTGCTAAGATAACCAATTCCATCCTTGAGTACCCAATTCACAGCCGCTGCAGCAGGAATGGCCCCTTTTCCCAGCCCAACAGCATAAAGCAAAGACTTCATCAAACATAATACAACAACATAACTAGTTAATAAAATATTGAAACAACGAAATATCAACCACCCAAACATTTACTGCTGGGAAGGAACTAGGAGAAGACAACCCCATTTATGGGAAAATGACTGCTTAAATAGTGATGTAGTAATATATTTATCATTCTGCAGGCATAATGTCCCTCATTCTTACAAAGGGCCCCTGCAATGC
The DNA here is from genome assembly GCA_019656295.1 of Rhododendron mucronatum var. ripense. Lineage (NCBI taxonomy): Eukaryota > Viridiplantae > Streptophyta > Magnoliopsida > Ericales > Ericaceae > Rhododendron > Rhododendron mucronatum. The sequence goes on from BPLT01000240.1 coordinate 50,949, forward strand.
AAAGCTAGGATTTTGATTCAAGGGGGCTGAACAAAGAGACAAATTTTATTCAAATAAATGTACTCCTTGTATTGAAAATCTTTTGTATTCTCATACTATACTCTACACGGAGATCATTTTGGCCCAATAAAACAAGTATGTCAATTTATTTTTTGTTTTTATTTTGCATAACTATACCACACTTGTACTGATTACTTGTCTATGAAAATAATTCATACAATTTCATGGGGTGATGTAAAATTATTTTTTTAACCTAGATTAAACCATGGAAAAATTAGCCATAAGGACGGTAAAATAGTTTTCATTTGAGGTAAGGATGTCAGCAAAATAGTTTTTAATGGAGGTCCTTCAACTTTTTGAGTTTTTTAGCCATAAGGCCAAAACATGTTTAGACACTTTTATAGGGTTTTATGGTGCACTCTATTATTATATGGTTTTAGTGGTTTAGGCACTTTCATAAAGGTACTCTAGGATTTTAGGCACTTTCATATATAGCTAGGGTACCCTATGGTTTTAGGCACTTTCATAGGATACCCTAGGATTTTAGGCACTTTCATATGGTATCCTAGGGTTTTAGGCACTTTCATATGCACATTTGTCCTTATATTTGATTGCAAAAGGTGTTTGTTCTTGAGCTCAAAAAAGACAAATATGAGGGACATTTGGCTAAGTCTCCCTTAAACCATAGACTAGGATAAACTAATACTCCCATTATATACCATAAATAAAAATAAATACTCCAAGTAATACATAATACTACGCATCAAATCAATACTTCATATGAATCTAACCTAAATTGTTTATACTTGATTGAAAATTTCCAAGTTCTCCATCAATTTCTACTTGTTTCCTTTTACCACATAGCATAGATTCTTTTCAGACGGATTAAATCTAGAACGGCACTACAGTACCATTGTACATGTCATTCCCTAATTATCGGCCCCTTGCCCTCAGAAGTCGATATGGGTCTTCCGTCTTCATTTGGATTGTTCAGCCATAGCATCATGTAAAGCATGTAAATGTACATATTATGTATATATCAATGTTGGATGATTCGTAAATTTTGAAGTAAAGTTGGATGATTCGTAAACAAAAATGCTAGGGGTACATATGAAATGTACATATTATGTACATATCAATTTTGTGGGGCCCACCTCGGGTCCCACAAAGATGATTCAAACCGCCCATTCTTTTTCAAACATTTTTTTAAGGAGCCCTGTAAAAAATCAGCACAACCCGATATCGGTAAGGATATTTTCTTAATTTGTGGAGACGAAACTACTTAACTGCTTAGTTTCGCCCCTACAAATTCAAAAAAAATCCTTACCGATATCTAGTTGAGCTGATTTTTTTACAGGGCTCCATAAAAAGATGTTTTAAAAATAATGAGCGGTTCGAATCATCTTTATGGAACCCGAATTGAGTCCCACAAAATCTATATGTGCATTGTATGTACATATTGTATGTACCAATAGCAACACTCATTCGTAAATGCCCCTACTGATATTGGATTGAGATGATTTTTTAGAGAGACGGTAAAAAATATATTTTGAATAAAATGAACGGTTCCAATCATTTTTGCAGAACCCGAAACGGAAGTAAAAATTATCTGTACAGTGCTGCTGTACAACCTTTGTTGTACCTCTATCTGTACAGTGCTGCGGTAAAAAAAAATGTACATTTCGCATTTTTCAAAAATGCTAGCAGTACATATGAAATGTACATATTATGTATATATCAATGTTGTGGGGCCCATCTCGGGTCCCACAAAGATATTCAAACCGTCCATTACTTTTCAAACATTTTTTTATGGAGCCCTATTAAAAATCAGTACAACCCGATATCGGTAAGGATTTTTTTCTAATTTGTGGAGGCGAAACTACTTAATTGCTTAGTTTCGCCCCTACAAATTCAGAAAAAATCCTTTCCAATATCGGATTGAGCTGATTTTTTACAGAGCTCCATAAAAAGATGTTTTAAAAATAATGAACGGTTCGGATCATCTTTGTGGGACCTGAATTGGGCCCCCACAAAATTCATATGTACATTATGTGTACATATTATATGTACCAATAGCAGCACTCAGCATTTTTCTGGGTGAATTTTGAGTCTTTGAAACCCCTCCAAACCCCCCGTCATCGAGTCAATTTTCAGTGCCGCCATCTGATTGGATTGGCCGACTGAAGTGTCCTTTCGTTTCTTTGTTTTTCCTCAACTAAAATAAATAATTACTATTTTAAACTAAATATTTATTTTTTTAAATTAAAAGTGATTTATTAGTACTAATTATGAGAGAATAATTTATATTTTAAAATAAAAAATAAAAATTTTAACGAAACGAGACCTCAATTTGCTTTGGCTAATAAAAAAAAATTGTTGATCTGTTGTTCTAGTTTGTTAATTAAGGAGAATTTTCACTTGCACTCCCTATACTTTGAGTAATTTTTAGAGACACCCCATCAACATATTTCTGAACACTGTACTATGGACTAAGAGCAAGTTGCCAATTGTTAGGTAAAAATGCTAGTAAACAGTACATTTTTTTATTTTACTTACTCATATCTCTTTCAACATGACACCAATACTATCTATTTAACATTTTCTTTATTAAAATATCATCACTTTTATTTCCCTTTTTTCTTTTGTGATGTACAACTTCAATCTGTCAGGTGAGAGAGAGGGAGGGAGGGAGAGAGAGAATAATAAAGAAATGGTAAAGCTCATGAATAGTCCTTCAGTACATTTACCTAAGAACTGTAGCAAAATTAGCTGGTTGGGCACTTTTACTATTCTGGTGCACATGGGTTTTTTGGGTTGAGCTCTCTATTTTACCTACATAGAAGCAAATACAAAAGCTGATGCACTTGCTCTAAAGTGAGACCGTTAGTTATTCTGTTAGAATAAACGAAAAAATAGATCTTTTTACAATTTATGGCATTTTCGCTTCCAAACATGTTCTTAAAAATTCTTTGTTGATCTTATAAGACATTTACATGTTATATAAAGCTTCCTTGGCCAAAAAAACAGAGCTTCCTACCCTTTTTTTTCTTTTCTTTCATTCCTCTCTTCCTTTTCATCTCTCCCATTCTAGTTATGATGCCCGCCCAACACAAATGCATTTCATTTCATTAACTTAAAATTAAATTTATATAATTTTGAGTTGTTGTAAGCTCAGCTTAGCCTAAATATCCTCTCAACAAACCATTAGGGCTGTAAAACGAGCAAGGTTGCTCAAGCTCGACTCGGCATAAATATAGTCGGCTCGAGCTCGGCTCACCAATTTTAAACAAGGCGCTCGGCTCGTTTTGCTCGGTAGCAGAAGAGCGTGGTGAGTCGCGAAGGGGAGGAGTACTCTGGGTTCTTAATGGATGTGAGTTTCCTTGGTTATCCGATGTAGGACTAGCGAAAAGATTGAACCAAAAATGGGCAAGATTTAGGGGACTGTGGGCAGCGTGCCCTTAAAAAGGATTCCGTTCCTTTCTAAATGTCGGTTTGAGGGAGCGCTTAAGCTGGACGACAAGCGCTCACAAAAATACAAAGTCGCCACTCGAGTTTTGAAGGTCCGACACCCAAGGAACCGTATTTCGAAGAACTTGCCACGCTGTTTTGATTTGAAAAAGTGAAGGAACCAGTCCGTCATAACCATATCTGGGTTCAAGAGCTAGGTTACGAGAGGGAAAGAGTATTATGGCACCCCTCTCGCCCAATCCAAAAATCGGTCTCTACTTAGGCATTTGCGAAAAGATTATTTGTTTGCGATTCTTTTTGATTGATCAATTTTTTAGCTAATTAGAGCGGGGGAACAGTTAAAGAGGATTAAAACTGTAACAGTTTGCAAGATGTGATAGATGGCATGGATGAGCAGTTAGTATAGGATGAAAACAGACTGCTGTGGAAATTTAAACAAACTGGGAGACCCCTGTTTTGGAGTGACGTGCGCAGGAAGAAACCAGCATGCACTGAACAAGTCACTGCATGCTGTTCACTCTTGTGCGCACAATTCCAAGACAAGCGCGTGCTAGTGAGCTCAAACTCATAGCTCTTATTCTCAAACCCTCTGAGCTCTGGAAGGACCGATGCATACCCAGGACAAACCAAGCAGTTTATAGCAAGCATAATATACAGTTCTAAGCAGTTTAAAAGCTGAAAAAGCCCTACAAATTAATAAAACACCCCATAAACAGTGTGGGGACAAAATAACAGTCTAAATCCAAGTTACCCGTGCAAGGTCACTCACTAGTTAGAGGTAGGCTGTCGCACGATGGAGTCACTCTGTTGCGCGATGGAGGTCACTCTGTTGTGCGATGGAGTCACTTTGTTGTGAGATGGTCTGAACCATTTGACCAGTGTTTGGTTTACATATTTTTGGGGTCTGGAATAGGTCCAGAATGATCCCAGGGTAATTCCAAAATAGCAGAAATGCAAATTAACTACAAGGCTAGCAGTTTCTAACAAAGGAAAGCAGTAAACTAGTTTTTAACATGCTTAACAGTGATCTATATGCAAAATACAACATAAAACAGTAGGACACCAATCCCCACGAGGACCATCGCGCGACAATCTTGATTGTCGTGCGAGAGAGCGGCTCCATCGCGCGCTGGTTCTTACCACAACCGTTTTTGAAATCTTGCCAGCTTTAGGACCAGGACTTGTATTGATTACCAGCCTTGGCCCTGCCAACCCCTCTCAGGGATCAGAACAGAAAACAGTAGGTAAGCTATACCTAAATTGAGTTTGAAAGGGCTTGATCTTTGATGTTTGAGGCTTGATTGAGTGGTTGAATGCTTGATAATTGAAGAACAAAGTGATTGTGCTTGATTGGGGTGTGAAAATAGTTGTGGGATGTTTTAACCCTTTTGAATTTTGTACCCTTTGAAAGAGAAACAAAGCGGGATATATATAAGAGGAGATGAAGGTGAATCTGGTTGGAAACAGAGGAGTTTAGCTAGTCCACGAGGCCTGGGTGAGGTTGCATTGGTGGCCAACTATCCTCCTTCAGAAAGGTTGGTGGTAGGTTGGACCGTCGCGCGATGGAGTCACTCTGTTGCGTGATGGAGTCACTTTGTTGCGCGATGGAGTCACTCTGTTGCGCGATGGTCAACAGTAAAACTTTGACTGTTGACCACCACCTAGCAGGTTGACCAGCGCGCGATGGAGTCAGACTATCGCACGACAGTAGGGTTTTTGGCTCTTTGAAGTGACTTAGGTTAAGGTTAGGTTCAAGGGTTTTTCAAACACTCAAAGATCAAACACTTAACATTCCCGGGGTATTCTTGATCTGTTTCATCATCAGGGAATCAGAAACCATAAGTAAACTAATCTGGAAGCCCAAATTGGGGTGTCTACAGGGACCAAAACTAAATCCCAACCAAAAAATGGGGTAAAGTTGGGCAAGATTTTAGCGGCTTGGGCCATAACCAAAGTGAGCTCACCCAAACCCAACCCAAAAGACTAAAAAGAAAAAAAAAATTATCAATCAATAGCGAGAGAGAGAGTCCCCACAAAATGTATGATTTTATTAACTTTCACTTTACTTTTTCCCTGAGAGCACACAATTGGCAATTTGGCATGAAATACAGGTGGAGCTCCAGAAACTAGCCTTTAGAGCCACAAGATTACAGAAAAGAAAGCTTAAATATAGTATTTCTTTGGGTCAACTTATTGATTTTATAGTGCTGTGGACTATATAAAACAGGATCTCAAGTCTGATATAATATAAGTGAAATATAAAAATAAACAATAAAAGGATGAGACATATTAGGATTAAGTTGGCTTGACCCATACCTAATCTTATCTGCATCTATTTGATCTTCCCCCAAAAAATGAAAAATACAAGCAAAGAACACTGAATCTGAAGATGTTTCTCTTCACACTTAAAACCATGCAAAATTCAAATGGATGTCAGATTCAACCCCTCAAGTCTCAACAGAACTGCTTAAAACTTTTTTTGATCTTAAAAACGAAAAAGCAAATAGGCTACTCCACATATCTGTCAAGAACTATTGACTTCATACCACAGACATTTACAGTGAACCCCACCCCACCTTTGTCGGGACAGAACCAAGGTCCTGTAACATGCTACAAACGCTAAAGAGTATCCATTAAAAAAAATGCTAGAGAGTATGTTTAGTCCCATCAAATGACTATAGACTTGAATTCAAGCATTGATCAAGAAATTCCGGTTAGTTATCCATTGAAACAATTACTTAGTGGTAGAACAGCTTTAAATTATGCCAAGATTTGTTTTTCTTTTGATCAGCATGACCAAGAAGTTGGGCATGCCACAAAACTTAATGCAAAACCCAAAAAACAAAAGCCGGGAAAATAAAAAGTACGTACCTAGAGGAATATCAGATGATTTGAGTATATATTGATTCTTAACCGCAAAAAAACCATGCACTTCCTCAGGTTTGAAGGGAAGGATTACAGAGCCGAACAAGATTACAGTTACAGTGTCATGATTTCCTATGTAAACTATGTAGAAAGGATTTTGAAGGAGTTAGCAATTATTTTGTACAAACCAGTTACGGAACTCTCAATGGACCTTCATGACCCAAAGATTTCCATGATGATTCAAGCCGCAACAAATGCAATTTCTCAACAAATGGCTCCAAAATTCCTACCTCTTCTTCAGGGGATAAGGCCATGCAAATGCTAAGCTCTTGGACCGCCGCCTCATATTCCCTGAAATAAGCAGAAAGTTTTGTCAAACCAAGTAATTCAAAACAAGATGAATGGCCAAACCATCAACCTAACAAATGCAAGCAAAGAAGGTTTGGACTTCATACCTACTATAATACAACATCATGCCATGGTCTCGCCTCAAAACCCAGTTATGTGGCTGAAGAATTAACAATCTTTCTGAAGCCATGATAGCCAGCCTAAAAGATACCATACAAGGTGTTATTTGGTTACTATAAGCAGAGATAGCTACTATAATAGAGCAAAGTTCATAACTATTGTGATGTGTGAGATTTCCAACAAGTAGCCAAAATTGATTTATCACTGCATTCCATTGCACAAATTTAACCTCCAGAAGAAAACAAGTGGTACATGTGGAGTAAAGCAAATACAATAAAGCAACAACTGAATAAAAGAGAACCTATTAGGCGCAGAATGAGCTTATTGACAAACCATAAACAAACTGATGAAAAGTTGGACAGAAAACCTGTAATAAATTTTAGCTCCACACAAGATTATTCAGACACCTCACGCCACGGCAATTTAGGCATCAAACACTAAGTTGCTTGCATCAAAAGTTTACCAGAAGTAGTTGTCAAGTTTTAGTGTTCTCACTTAGAATATCTACCAAGAAAAGGTAGTGAACCTAAGAAGTTGGGGGTTTTGAGTTGACTATGTCAATAAGAAGCAAGCAAAAAGTCCAGGACTGTTAAACGCTAAAGCATTTTACTCTTCATCAGCTACTCCTGAAGTTCTCAAATAGTGGAAGGGCAGGTTTGTTCCATATGGTATGAACCACATACCTAACTAAAATCCTAGTCTATAGTGAAAGTGTTAAACTATAATCCATAGCTTCCATATTGGAGACTATGAGCCACAAAAAAGAAATCCTCCATAGCGTATCTCAAAAATCTTAACTCATAAAAAGAGTGCAGTACTCCAGTAAAGCTTAAAAGTACTGTAGATGCAGATAGATAATCAGATGGCGACAATAAAAATATGAAGTAGCACAGCATGAGTAGCCAAAGATTAGCTTTATCAGGCAATTAGGATTTAATTGCAATTATATCATGAGCCAATATTTCACAAATATCTCCTTTTCCATGCCAATCTTGCAAAAATTTGAATCTTGAACCTATATGAACAACAACAAATAGTGCCCTGCGTAATCAGGAAAGAAAATGAAAGGATGCAACCATTACCACAAAGGAGCATAAGATTGGTACCTAAGGTCCTGCGGCCGCACCAGTGGAAAATTTGAACAGTCTATGTTGCTAAATTTGTCATTACCATCACAAACAGGCCTAAGTGGAGATGTTAGCATCAACCCATGGTTTGATCTTGAAGCGCGTTTCCAGTGAAGCCTCTGCAATAATATTTGTTTCTTACAATTATACTGGAGTCACTGGACTACCATAAAAACTCATGTAGCACTAAATGCTCTAGGGATCAGTACATACAATTAAATTTGCCAAAGTAATCCCTATAATGTCTCGATTTGTTGCAATGTCAAGCCCTGAAAGTGAATTGTTGCTCAAATCTGAGGCCTTTGACCTAGGATCGTCCACACACCTTCCGTTAACAACTCCAAACAAGCTGTGTCCTGAAGTTACCTTGAAGAGCTCCTAAATGAAGACAAGTTTAGGAGTATTTAGAACTATTAGAATCATCATATACCAAGGTATTGCACTTGTAGGAAAAAGTGGACAACTGGGCATTGATAATGAGCTCCAATGATTAACATACCTCAGGGTTCCCTGATTGGGGCCAAATCAAAAACTCTTCCCCAACTCGAGATCCCACAATAGTCAGATGAAGTCTTCGACAAACCTCAATGTAAATTATGCTAAGTAAAATTGCTGTCAACAAGACAACTCAAAGTCAGATCTCAAATATTTACTGTGTAATTCATAATCAATTAGCGGATAGAGTTCTCATGTATGGCCAAAAACAAAAGCAATCTATTTACGCAAGTACATAATTGCATACCGCTACCACATCCAGAGCTCAAAACTGAGTGCAAATAAGAATTTTTAGGATTTATTAGCACAGGTGGCCTATTGAAACCTCTTGACTTGAAAAGAACTAAGTTCACCGCCTCCAAAACTTCAACTAGATGGCAACCTATGTCTCTTGAAACTAATTCTGCCTTGACTTCTTTGGCAATAGTATCCAACTCAATCAACCACTCTCTGATACTCTTTCCTGCCAAAGGTATGGCCTCCACCGAATCATATTCTTGGGCATTAGACTTGACTAAAGTATCTCTCCTTTCACTCTGAAGTGAATGAGCATCCTTCTCTCGGTTGAAAGCCATAAATGCCTCATCTTCAGCTGATATATACAGCAGAGCCTGGAACATGGCATGTTGGAAGCAATTAAAATCTCAAAAAGCAGCATATGATCAACTCCTAAAAAAATGAAAATACAAAGTACCAGTCCCCAAAATGGAAATAAATACGAGAAGGCAATAACTGTAATCTCAGAGCAACATACTGGAAATGAGCCTTCTGAATTACAACGGCTTGTGACAATCCACATGCCAATAACATAAAAACAACTATGAAAACTAGAAAATTGATGTATCATTCTTCATTCAAATACCGGTAAGAAGATTAGCAAGTAGCTCAAAACGAAATGACAGGACTACCTTTGCAAGGGAGATGTCTTTGTCCTTGGACTGGAAGGATATTTCCTGAGTGAACTTTTCCCTTGCAACCTCGAGTACCTGGTAAAATCCATATCGTTGATCACAATTGAGCATAATAAAGCTGGTTATAGAATTATCAGTAAAGTGGGTGACCTTTTCTACAATAATAGGCGCAAATCGACAAACAAAATGTGAGTGGCATAATACAATTTAGGGATTCAAGCATTCATTTACTGAGTGTCAATCTGTGGTTAAAACATTTCTAGGGGAAAAACATGGGCATTATTCGAAAGATGGACCTCTTGATAAAAATTGGGATGAGACGAATTTCTCATTGTTGCCAGAGTGGAACTAGCTCGAGGCGGAAAAGCTCAACCTCTTATTCTTGTGCTTCCCTATAAGAGTCGAAGTGAATTTGCTCTTCCTCCCTTTTTCATCCCCATCCCAACAACTTCGTCTACTGTTATAACCCCTGATGATCACAATACAGGTGAATAATCAATAAAGCAATGTTGGAGATTGGATAACACAAAATTTTCTCTAACCTTATAACATAGGCACATATACATGATAAAGAATAATCAATGAGGAGTTAAATAAAAAACCCAACTCAGAATTCGCAAAATAAGTTACTTAATCAAAAAACCCAACTCAAGATTTGCAAATTGAACGGCAAAATAAAAAAACCCAACTCACAAATTGCAAAACAAAAACAGCACAATCAAACGTTATCATCATCAAGATTTATTACAGTCATTACCTGAAACAACGGTGGTCACTGTAACTTCGACCGATTGCAATTGAAGTAGCAATTGAACTCATCCGATGGTGGCACGAAACAGTCAACGATACAAAGGACATTGTATGCGTATCAATATACGTATTTATGTATGTATAGAGAGAGAGAGAGAGAGAGGAAAAAAAAGCGAATTAGAAATTTAGAAAGGGAATCAAGCGGCTTCTACAGCAGCAGAAGAGGACTTGGGAGTGAAACAAGAAACGGAAACAGTGAAGGGGTATATGGGTTTTGACATGGGTTTAGGCTCCAAGGCAACAACACCTGCAGAAATCAAACAAAGAACCCACAATGGACACGAGCGATGGAATCCTGAAAAAGAAAGATAATGGAAGTCCACAAAAGGATAATCGTCAGCATCCATAGCAAATTTTAAACAAATTTTATGTCCCAATTGCAAGCATTAACCAACCCCCTTCTCTCTCTTGGTACAATGGACACGAGCGATGGAATCCTGAAAAAGAAAGATAATGGAAGTCCACAAAGGATAATCGTCAGCATCCATAGCAAATTTTAAACAAATTTTATGTCCCAATTGCAGCATTAACCAACCCCATTCTCTCTCTTGGTTTCAGTATACAAGTATGTATATATACATATATACACAACTGTAGATATGGGGAGAGAGAAAGAGTGATTGGTAACCCCACAAGTGGAAGAGGAACTCTGCCTTTGGATATTTATCAGGAGGGATGGTTTGTTGTTTTAGGATTTTATTTTCCTTTGGGTGTGTGTCACGCCCTCGATTTTCAACATAAATAAATAACCAATTTAAAGAAGGTTCTCGCATAATATGAATAATACCCAAAATGAGATTTCCCGCCTGCTTAATTACAACAAGGACCACAAGTTTAAGAAATTACAGCTTTGGCACCACGGCCCAAATTAAGTTTAGTACATGTGCAAAGTATTAAGGATATTACGTTCTGTTGCCAAAAGATCAAATAACGAAAATTAGTTACAATACCATCTCTATCCAAAAGTAAACCAAAACAAAGATGGGCGAGTAACTAAATCATGTTAGCTTCCAAAATCCTCGTTTCCGAAAACACCAAGTCACGCAACCTACTGCCCTGCATTTGAACCTGAAAAGAAGGATTTTGTTGAGCTATACGAGCCCAGTAGGAAATTCTCTACAAAATTCTACATGCAATGAGATGATAAGCATGACTACAGCAAACCAAATTAGACGTCAAATCCAAACGATTGTACGTTAGCACCATTTACGATATATCATACCATGCTTATGTACATATACACACATACACACATACAACTCCCAACAATCCTCCACCCTTTACAGAATTGTGTTTCCACACCTAGCGACACAATAGATTCCACTCCTCATGACATTGTGTTTCCCACACCTTGCGACACAATGTACTCCACCCCTTGCGAAGTTGTGTTTCCCACACCTTGCGACACAATATTCTCCACCCCTCGCGAATTTGTGTTTTCCACACCTTGCGACACAATATTCTCCACCCCTCGCTTCACAACAACACCCAGATACATCACACATAACACATGAATCATAATACTCGAGTCCATAGTACTACTTTCAAAGAATACACAATTCACACGTCATAAAATATTCCATTCAACCATTTATGGCAAATAAACACTCAAAATCACGCATAACCATCGCAAACATGTAGAAAAAGAGAGAAATCCCTACCGAGATGGGTTTTGAGCAAAACCCTAAGTCTATCTAAAGTGATAAACTCGAATCCTTCAAAGATGAGCTCACCAAGCTTGGACACAAAATCTAGAGCAAATAAGTCCAAAAACATGAATATTAAGCAAAGATCAACAAATGATCAAGAGGAGAGAGAGAAAAAACGTGATAGAGCTTCAAAAGAGAGAACAAGAACACAAAACTCACCCTTGGTTCACCAAATGCAAGAATCTTGTGATTTTGAGGTTGGAAATCTTTGGATCTTGAAGATTTGAGGTTAAAATCAAGGATCTTGGGTGAGATTGAGGTTGGGTAGGTGAGAGGGGATGTTTTCAAGTGTGTTTCGTGGGTTTTGGGAGTGAGAAATGACATAAGGGGGTATTTATAGAAGCCCAAAAAGCGTGCTGTAAATTACAGAAAGAACGCAGCGGGTACCGGTACTGGACGACTCCCAGTACCGGTACTGGAGCCTTCAAATTATCTATTTTGAACAACTTCTGAAAAGTGGGTACCGGTACTGGGGAAAAGCCAGTCCCCGGTACCGGCTAGGCAAGAAAAATGAAAAATGATCAACGGACTCCGAAACGAACCCAACTTGATACCAACACCCTCCAAACAACATTATAACATCAAAACTTGCATTTTACTACTCTCCGAGAGTCCGACACGCAATCGGATACGTATATCCAAACACCCCCCACGAACATATGCACGACTTTAATAATAAAACTATTCTCATGCACAACAAACGATTTTCGAAATTTACATTAATTTTATGGGTCTTTACATCCTATCCTCCTTAAAGAAATTTCGTCTCGAAATTTATAATTCAAGCCCAATCAATATCAAGCATCAAGTACATATGCTCATGTCAAACATATATCACCAAACGATAAATCCATATTCATTGGGTTTTAAAATTTTAAGACTCACATTGGTTAATTCGGAAACAAATGCGGATACTTCTCCTCTAACTTCATCTTCCCTTTCCCACGTCGACTCCTCCTTTCTGAGAGTACTCCAAAGAACTCGCACTAACGGTATGGTCTTACCCCTTAATATTTGCTCACGTGTGTCTAGGATACGAATTGGCTCCTCCCCATAAGATGCATCGGCCTCTAACTCTAGTTCGGACCACTCTAAAACATGTGACGGATCCGGTTCGTACTTTCGTAACATCGACACGTGGAATACATCATGAACGCCCGCTAGCCTCGGCGGCAAGCCAACCGATATGCCACTTCCCCCAATTTTCTCGATAATATCGAACGGTCCGATAAAACGAGGTGAAAGTTTGCCCTTTTTCCCAAACGAGATAACCCCCGACGCGGTGACACCTTAAGAAAGACATGATCCCCCACTTCAAACGATAATGGTCGGCGACGACGATCGGCATAACTCTTTTGCCTACTTTGCGCGGTTAATAATCGTTGACGAATCACTTTGACTTGTTCGGTTAGTCCCTTTTTGCGCTTTAAGGAGACGTTGACGAATTGCCTTCATGCTCTCGGAGGTCTCTTTGATCAAATCCGGCCCAATTAACGTAGCCTCGCCCAACTCGGTCCAACAAATGGGTGATCGACACGGTCTCCCATACAAGGCTTCATACGGCGCCATCTCGATACTAGATTGATAACTGTTATTGTATGCGAACTCAAACTAATGGTAGGTGATCTTCCCAACTACCCCGAAAGTCCAAGACGCAAGCCCGAAGCATATCTTCTAGGAATTTGATCGTTCCGCTCGGATTGCCCATCCGTTTGAGGATGATACGCAGTGCTGAATAAGCAGATTGGTGCCAAGAGCAGCTTGCAAACTTTGCCAGAGAACGCGCGGTAAACCTTGGATCTCGGTCCGACACGATAGAAATGGGAATTCCATGAAGGCGGATAATCTCACGGATATACAGACGACTAAGCGTATCAATTGAGTCCGAAACCTGGATAGGTAAGAAGTGCGCTGACTTAGTCAATCGATCAACTATCACCCAAATGGCATCATGACCCCTCGGCGATCTCGGTAGTCCGGTAACGAAATCCATTGTCACGTTCTCCCACTTCCATTCGGCCACTGGCAACGGTTGTAACTCCCCGGCGGGCCGTTGATGCTCGGCTTTTACTTGTTGGCATGTAAGACACTTAGACACGAAAATGACGACGTCTCTCTTCATTCCCGGCCACCAAAATTGTCTACGCAAGTCGTGATACATTTTCGTTCCCCCCGGATGGACAGCCAAAGGTGAATGGTGAAATTCTCTCAATATTTCCTCCCGACACAAAGTAGGTACGAACAAACTTTCCTTGGTATCTCAAACCCTGATCAGCATGAATCATCCACCCTTCTCGAGCCTCGCCGCTAAGAAATTTAGTACGAAACCTTTCCGCTTCTTCATCTTGTTTGTTGGGTCTCAATTACTCGAGTTGACAAGGTCGATTGAACAGTTAAGTTACATAGGGTGACTCCCTCTCGAATTTCTTCGAAATACAAAGCATAGGCGCCCAAATCATTGTCATCTTCCACCATGAATGGCTAGATTTGCAAGGTGTGTTGACTTTCTACTTAACGCATCCGCTACCACGTTAGCTTTTCCCGGGTGATATTGCAACTCAAAATCGTAATCTTCTAAGTGCTCCATCCATCGACGTTGTCGCAAAATTAAGCTCCTTTTGAGAAAACAAGTACTTTAAACTCTTATGATCGGAAAAGACTTCAATCTCTCACCATATAAATAATGACGCCAACTCTTTAAAGCAAAGACAACGGCCGCAAGTTCTAAGTCATGGGTAGGGTAGTTCCGTTCGTGGGTTTTCAATTGCCGAGATCCATATGCTACCACTCGTCCCAATTGCATCAACACACATCCCAACCCCTCATTCGAAGCATCACAATACACAGAATACCCGACTCCTCGTTCAGGCACAACCAAAATCGGCGCGGTAGCCAATTCTTCTCTTCAATTCCTCAAAGGCCTTTTCACACGCGTCATTCCAGACAAAGCGAATTCCTTTACGAGTCAATATTGGTCATTGGAGCTGCCTAGACGAGAGAAATCAAGACAAAACGACGGTAGTAACCGGCCAACCCAAGAAACTACGAATTTCGAATACACTCTTCGGTCGTTGCCAATTCATTACGGACTCTATCTTCCCCGGATCAACGGACACTCCATCCTTCGACACAACGTGACCTAAAAACTTAACCTCTGACAACCAAAACTCGCACTTACTCAATTTGGCGTACAGACGATGCTCTCTCAAAAGCTCGGAGAACAATATAAAAGGTGAGATTGGTGTTCCTCCTCCGAAGAAGAGTAGATAAGGATATCGTCAACAAAAACCACCACGAAGCGATCAAGATAGGCACGAAAGATACGATTCATTAGATCCATAGAAGTCGCCGGTGCATTCGTCAACCCAAAGGGCATAACAACGAATTCGTAGTGGCCATAACGTGTACGAAATGCAGTTTTGGGAATGTCTTCCCTCCGAACCTTCAATTGGTGGTATCCGGACCTCAAGTCAATCTTAGAAAAAACAAGTCGCGCCTCGAAGTTGGTCAAACAAATCGTCAATTCTAGGCATTGGATACTTATTCTTTATAGTAACACGGTTTAACTTACGATAATCGATGCACAATCGAAGTGACCCATCCTTCTTCTGAGCAAACAAGGCGGTGCTCCCCACGGCGACGTACTCGGACGGATGAACCCCAATCCTCTAATTCTTGTAGTTGAATCTTCAACTCTCTCAACTCAGCGGGTGCGAAACGATAAGGAGGTACGGAAATGGGAGCGGTGCCAGGAAGTAAATCGATAGTGAACTCAATCTCTCTCTCGGGTGGCAAACCAGGTAATTCCTTGGGAAATACATCCGGAAAATCACAAACCACCAGGGGCAACTCCCCGCGTGCTGACAAATCCTCATCTAGGGCCAAGTTTGCTAATAAGGCGTGCACCGATTCTTGCCCCCTAGGCTCGTACAAATATGGCTCTAACGGCTCCCGACGCTCCCCAAAGAACTCAAAACAAGAACCCCCAGGTGGACAGATACGGACTCGACGCTTGAAGCAATCTATGGTAGCGTGAAATGTGGATAACCAATCCATTCCCAAAATAAGATCAAATCCCGACATGTTCAATACGATTGAAGTCAAAGGTAAAATGACGATCTCGAATGATAAGCTCACAATTCCGACAAATACGGTTTAATGGCGATCTACCCCCTATGGGTGTCTCAACATACAGAGGAGGGTCGATACTTTCAATTTCCAATTCCAATGCACACGCAAAAGATGCAGCGATGAATGAATGTGATGCTCCGGAATCAAATAATACTCTAGCAAAGGAGTTAAACAATAGAAAGGTACCCCTCACAACTGAAGCCTCCGGGGTCTGAGAAGTGACAGGTGGTGGTGGAGACGGGATTGCAGAAGTGATAGCAAAGGCTCTACCCTGAGTCATCTGACTCTGAACATGTCCACCTCGCTGACCGGAGCCCCTGGGTAGGTGCTGAAGAACTTGCCCCCTCTCTCAACCTGAGATCCCTGAGCTGACGCGGTCTGACGAAATGAGGCTGTTGCTGCCTCTGAGTACCCCGAAACGATTGTCGACCTGAACTCTGACCACTCTTCGGTTGCTGCACTGAACCCGACTCGGTTCGTGTCCCTTTTCCAAGCGGACAATTCCTCGCATAATGGTCATTCCTTCCACAAGTATATGCACGTACCCAATAACCGTGGACACTGAGCACGAATATGCCCCGCTTGGCCGCACTCATGACACACTATCGGAGGGTCTATTTGAATTTCCCCTGGTCCCAAAAAGAAAAGGATGACGGAGGCCTAAAATTTGATGGACCCTGCGAAGTGGAAAATTGATCTCGTTTGCCTCTTCCTCCCCTGATTGCCAAAACTCCCCGAAGAAGAGCTCGTACCCCCTACCGGTTGCCTCGGTTCCCAAGCCTTAGTACTTCTTGACACTTCCCTTAGGAGTCTCAATACTCCTTGCGCACTCCACGACCTCAGAAAATCTCCCTTGCGTTGAGCCATAACAAACTTTTTCACGTTCTCATGTAAACCTCTCTCAACACCGCCTACACTTCCTCTCCTCGGTTGCCACTAACTCCGGTGCGAAACGGGACAATGATTGAAATTTCAAGGCAATACTCTGACACACTCATATTCCCTTGTTCTAACCTTTCAAACTCCCTCCCTCAATTGGTCCCCGACTAGTTTCAGAAAGTATTGTTCCTCAAAGAGCACTTCAAACTCGGCCCATGTCAAATTTTTCCACATCCGGCTCATTTGCTTGAGCCGCGGTCCTTGCCGCTCTCCTCGCGTCCTTCCTTGATTCTAAGACCGACTCCCACCATTCATTGCTTCCCCAGTAAGTTGGACAGCCACGATGTTGACTCGCAAGTCATCTTCCGTAATCCCAAAGAGCCCTAAAAAGCTTTCGAATTTGAGCCAACCAATGATCTGCCACGAGAGGGTCATGCTCGACCCGTCGAATGTTGGTGATTTCTACGGCTGAACTCTCTCATGGCTAACAATGCGCGACTATCAGCATTTTCCCTAGGAGCTGGGTTTAGAAGATTAGCGGCCGCAAGAGCCGCAACAAAGTCTCTAGCAAAGGGTATTTTGAACAATTGGCACCTCCTCTCCTTGACCACGTCCGGCCTCTCCCCCCGGATTCCCACTCGGATTTTCTGCCATGAAAGCTAACCTCATCCTCGATTGGTTTCCCTTCGGCCCCGACCACGACCACGGCCACGGCCTACCCGACCGCGACCACGACCACCCCGACTCTCGGCCTCACCGGCTCTAGCACGCGTTCTCGGAGGCATCACACTACAAATTTAAAAAGAGAGAAACTCATCAATGACAACATTATTTCAATAGGGTTTAAGCCCCTCGGCTATCCCAACACGAGCGAAACAACTCTACGCTATTCCATCATATTGAGATGCAATGTCAAGTAATCCACGTAATGTCAATGCACTCAACACACATATGTTTATGCAAAAGGCGTGACTTTGAACCCATGAGACTAGAAGTCTCCCCACGGTCTCAAAGTATTCAAACCTAAACGCTCTGATACCAATTTGTCACGCCCTCGATTTTCAACAATAAATAAATAACCAATTTAAAGAAGGTTCTCGCATAATATGAATAATACCCAAAATGAGATTTCCCGCCTGCTTAATTACAACAAGGACCACAATGTTTAAGAAATTACAGCTTTGGCACCACGGCCCAAATTAAGTTTAGTACATGTGCAAAGTATTAAGGATATTACGTTCTGTTGCCAAAAGATCAAATAACGAAAATTAGTTACAATACCATCTCTATCCAAAAGTAAACCAAAACAAAGATGGTGCGAGTAACTAAATCATGTTAGCTTCCAAAATCTCGTTTCCGAAAACACCAAGTCACGCAACCTACTGCCCTGCATTTGAACCTGAAAAGAAGGATTTTGTTGAGCTATACGAGCCCAGTAGGAAATTCTCTACATAAATTCTACATGCAATGAGATTGATAAGCATGACTACAGCAAACCAAATTAGACGTCAAATCCAAACGATTGTACGTTAGCACCATTTACGATATATCATACCATGCTTATGTACATATACACACATACACACATACAACTCCCAACAATCCTCCACCCTTTACAGAATTGTGTTTCCACACCTAGCGACACAATAGATTCCACTCCTCATGACATTGTGTTTCCACACCTTGCGACACAATTGTACTCCACCCCTTGCGAAGTGTGTTTTCCCACACCTTGCGACACAATATTCTCCACCCCTCGCGAATTTGTGTTTTCCACACCTTGCGACACAATATTCTTCCACCCCTCGCTTCACAACAAACACCCAGATACATCACACATAACACATGAATCATAATACTCGAGTCCATAGTACTACTTTCAAAGAATACACAATTCACACGTCATAAAATATTCCATTCAACCATTTATGGCAAATAAACACTCAAAATCACGCATAACCATCGCAACATGTAGAAAAAGAGAGAAATCCCTACCGAGATGGGTTTTGAGCAAAACCCTAAGGTCTATCTAAAGTGATAAACTCGAATCCTTCAAAGATGAGCTTCACCCAAGCTTGGACACAAAATCTAGAGCAAATAAAGTCCCAAAAACATGAATATTAAGCAAAGATCAACAAATGATCAAGAGGAGAGAGAGAAAAAAACGTGATAGAGCTTCAAAAAGAGAGAACAAGAACACCAAAACTCACCCTTGGTTCCACCAAATGCAAGAATCTTGTGATTTTGAGGTTGGAAATCTTTGGATCTTGAAGATTTGAGGTTAAAATCAAGGATCTTGGGTGAGATTGAGGTTGGGTAGGTGATGAGAGGGGATGTTTTCAAGTGTGTTTCGTGGGTTTTTGGGAGTGAGAACATGACAATAAGGGGGTATTTATAGAAGCCCAAAAAGCGTGCTGTAAATTACAGAAAGAACGCAGCGGGTACCGGTACTGGACGACTCCCAGTACCGGTACTGGAGCCTTCAAATTATCTATTTTGAACAACTTCTGAAAAGTGGGTACCGGTACTGGGGAAAAGCCAGTACCGGTACCGGCTAGGCAGGAAAAATGAAAAATGATCAACGGACTCCGAAACGAAACCCAACTTGATACCAACACCTCCAAACAACATTATAACATCAAAACTTGCATTTTACTACTCTCGAGAGTACGACACGCAATCGGATACGTATTATCCAAACCCCCCACGAACATCATGCACGACTTTAATAATAAAACTATTCTCATGCACAACAACGATTTTCGAAATTACATTAATTTTATGGTCTGTACAGTGTGGATGATGATGCAGGGTATCAGATGGAATGAGCAAAACTGGGGATGTGTCTAAAAAGATGAAAAGCGTGGGTGGGTTGCAAGTTGGAATCAAGCTGTCATTTTATACTACTACAATTATCGGTACTGTAGGGGTTCAATTTGTTGGGACCTTAACCGTGCTCAGGGTAGGCTCCCTCCTCCGCAGCTCCACTCTCCCTGACTTTCTACCTGCAGCAAGTCACTAGGGCTTAGGCAACCAAGTGACCCTCCGATGGCTAGTTAGATCTCAGGGGTAGAATTAAGTCTAGGGTTCATGGAAGAATACCATACCTCGTTCAGCCCGTATCCCTTTATATTTATAGATCTAGATTTACTTGGCCTCCAAGGGAGCGTGCGAAGGGTACGCTCGGGTAACCGCCTCGGGTGACATCATATGTGACGAGGAGCGGGACGGTTATGGAGCACATGGCTAGGTCTGACCCCAATGATTATTGTTGCCGCATAATCCATGTGGGACCCATCTGGCATAACAACCTTATTCAAGCTTCTCGGGGAACACCGAGGCAGAAGCGCGTCACCGAGTGCAATACCGGGGACAAGGTCAAGACCATTAGCTTCCATCAGCTTATCGACCGGTACCCCTAAGGGGCATAGTCTCGGTAAACCTGGCTTGGCTACCGGTACAGTCACCGAGGCCACCACAATAGTCCTTCAAGTTTCTGGAGCTTTCGCACCTCCGTTTTAGGGACTTGACTCTATTCATGAGCCTCCATGCCTCATCTTCTCCATAAGGGCCATTGAAGGAGGCCGAGCAACTTCGGTAGGATTTCAATCTGACAGCCCCAGCAGCCGAAGCCACGTGTCAATCATTACCAAGATGCCAGAAGATGAAAGCTGTCTCGGCACGTGCCTCGTCAGTTGATTTGGTACGAAACGTCGCTTCGGGAACACGTGTCATCATGCCATGGGATCGGACCCTCCGGCGCTCTAACCTCGATTCAAAGCCCTTGATTACTGGCCGTCCGATGAGGACACTTGTCAATGATCCAACGACTCGGTGGCACCGACGCTTCGTTTCCCACACAACTTTCGTCTCTCTCAGTATAAATAGGCGAGGCAGAGGCAGAACGGCCACTTCTCCGTTGCTTCGAAGATGAACCGTCGCCTCCGTCTGCTTCAAACTTTTGATCGAGATTTCAAGGGTTTTGAACGCAGATCACCGCACGAAGTTGAGGTATGTTGATATCCTCGCTTTAATCTCCCTGTCTTGATGATTTTCTTCAAGTTTTTTCGTCGTTGTTTAGCGTGCATTGTGGCTGTGCCGTCCAGCGCCGCCGCCGCCATCTAGTTCACGGTGGCGCTGGGCTTTACCAACGCTAATCATGTTCTTCCGAGGCCCATATTCTTCCAAAGGTCTAAACTCAATCCCGAGGCCTATCTTCACCCCGAACCTTAGGAATAGTTTTGACCATAGGGATTCAATCCGAGGAGGAGTACCCTAACAAAAGACCGAGGGCTAGGCTCCCCGAGGAGCGATGACCATTCTGTCCCAAACGCTAAGTCCCTTTGCTTTTTCCCTAGGCATATAGCTAATGGGTTTTTGCAACTTTTCTTGTTTGCTAGGAGGGGCGCGACTATGGTCGTTGAGATCTCCTCGGACAGCTCCAGTAGCACTAACTCTTCTCCCACCGAGATTCCTGCAGATATCAGGGTAAAGCGCTTCAAATCTGAGCCTTCTACGAACCCCAGTTGACTTTATTGAGCCCTTCGACCCTTTAAGAGCTCCACAAGAGAAAATAACCTTTGACCCGAGAATGACAGAGGCCCCAAGCACTTCGGACCCTGGACCGGGCCGTTGTCGATGCTCCCGAAGAGGTCTGGGATAAAGGAGGCCGATGAGGCATGTCCCTATCGGAATCAGTACTTCGATGGCACGCCGGCCGCTTACTCAGAATTCAAAAGAGTTTATAGCATCCCTCCCGACGTTGAGGTTCGGCTTCTTCCAAACGCGACCCAGAGACCTTCTGCACCGGGGAAGGGCGCTGATTTTTCCCCTGATGGCCATAACCGAGGGGGGAGTTAGATTTCCCCTCCACCAGTTCATCCGACAGTGCTCTGAACCCCTCAACCTTACCTCCTCCCAGCTCACGGTAAACTCATCATTGAGCTGAGAAGGCAGTACAATTTAACCTTCAGGTTGGAAAAGAACTCTTCGGGTTTACCTGCTGGGGGTCAACCGCGAACATGATCGGTTACTTACCTGTCCTATAAGACTGGGTATGGCATGTTCCTGATCGACCACCTGCCCGACTCCGAGGATTCATGGGCGAGCATTTATGTCTCGGTCACGGGAAACTTCATGTTCGGTCCCGGGGAAAGAGTGGACACGACCACCACGGTTTCATTCGAGACTGGATCCCCTGGTCAGTAGAAATTTCTCTTCGGTATATACTTTTGTATATCCTGTGTATGTTTCGCACGTACTGACTTCTTTTTTTCTTTGGTGTTTTTCTTGTAGCCGAGGGCATTGTACAGGAGCTTCGGGGGAGAGCCATTTGGGCTAGAGTCATAGCGTCTTCGCCATCCCTATCACTAGCCGAAACGCCCCCTGACCTGCTCGGATACGTTGCCTCCTACACCAGCTTTTTGAAAGAAGAAACTGAAGGTAGCAAGGTGTTCCGAGGGCAGGGCGTGGAAGAGGGAGAGGAGAGGGAAAGAGGGAGAGGAGGAGCTGGGGACACTCGGAGGCCGAAGGGAGCAAGTTCCGGTCCTTTGGGCATGATTCGGGAGGCGAGCGACCAAGAAACCCTAGAAAGAACGGGCTCCTCAGCGACGAGATAAGCGGCGCCAAAAGGAAGTCTTGAATTTATGGCGCCAAAGACCAGGGGGACGACGCGCTGGTATCACGATCAGCTCGCCAAGGGCTGTGTCACGCCCGCCCTGCAAACGGCACCCAATGTGGGCCCGAGGCGGCGTAACCACGTGGCATTCCACACAGAAGACCAAAACACAGCTCACATCTTATCAGAAATAAATACCCAGGCGGAAGACTTATCACCTAACATAACAAATGAGTCAACGTATGGACCAACCGACCACAATCTCGATTACAACCACTTTTAGAAAATTTCATACTTCAACATGTCCAACGACAACTTAATTACAACTTAACAAAACAATTTCTTCCTCAACCTACCTACAACAAGCTCGACCATCCACAACATCCAAGGCTAGCCCAAACACTCCTCAACACTGATGACTGGTAGTGAACCCCACTCTAAGCAACCTGCTACCTGGCAAACCAAAAGGAAAGCCAGAGAGTGTAAGATATAGAAACGCTCAATATAATACCACAATATCTGAAGGATATCAACAAGAATATACATCACTAGCGTAACTGAAACACTCGAATGTATACAATAGTTATAACCAACTTGCCCACTCAACTGCTGTAGTAACATACGATGCACAGTAACATGAATATAATCACATCACATGCAGTGACACATCTACCACATCGCATGTACCCAAGACAAGGTGTCCCACATACCATGCTCCCATCCACCGACAATTAGCAGGCATGGCATACGACATGGTATGCCTCACACACTAACCTTCGGCACTTCAAACAACACCCATCAGCTTGCATATTCATCAAACACACATATCACAATCAAATCTCGTGTTCCACACACCATGCTCCCAACCATCGTCCATTGAACGATAATGGCTTACGACATGGTGTGCCTCCACACTCACACATTAACAACATATCAAAAGCTAAATATCAATAGCATGATATCCCCCTCACTACAATAATATCTCATTTAAAGATAACCATATCAAAGCTAACTACAATTAACAAGATATATACTCACCACCACAGCAATATTATATGGAGAAAAACCATATCAAACACACTCACCTTTGCATCAACCGAGATACACCAAACTTACAGTTTCGGCCACTCCTATCTAACTAGCTCATTACATAGTCACAGGCTAATCCTATTAGCATAACAAATCCCTTCGAATGTTTAAGTAAATATATGATACACCCCATACTATATTTACCATGCTAAGAAGTGTCAAAAAGGGTTAAAAAGGCCACCAACACCTCCTAAACCCTTTAACAATCATTTGACACCAAATTATAGAACCAATATGGTATTAGAAGATACCCAACGAATACAAATATGTCCATTTTAAGGCTTAGAAGTGTCCCCAATCAAACGTAAGAGTCTAAATATGACATAACTCTTAAAATCGGTTTGAAAAACCGTGACCATCCTGTCGTATTCCAACCATAACTTCTTATTGGTTTAGAACCATGGTCATTGAAACCACCACCATTAGAAAGTACACCTCTAATACATGAATTTTGATATAAAATTTGTTAAAAACGGAGTCCGGACGACAAAGTTATGCTCGTTCAAAGTTACACAAAAAATCTGTCCAAATCACAGATTCTGCTCGTTTATCAACTTCAAATCAAAAACTGATTTTAACCTGGCACAAACTAAGCCACAAACTTCACATATTCCGAAAGACATACGAGTCTAGATTCAGAATCAAAAACCCATACGCAAACTCGATACTCGAGCTAAGAGAAATGACCATTTTCCCAAAATGTGTCAGTGCAGCAAATTCAAAACTCAGCAGGGACACACCAACTTGTAAAATCCGCCAAACCTAGTTCATGCGTCTAATAAACCCCAAATTTGGTACACACCATTATCACTCATCAAAGTTTATCCCTGATTTTTTCCAGATTTTTCACAATAAGGGAACCTAGTCAAAATCACCTCCAAACTCAGGAATTCTGTGCAGCCAAGCACAATTTCCAGCAAACCAATCTGTGTTCGAAAATTCATTAAAAATCGAATACTCAATACTTTTTAGTAATTCCAACGCTAAAACATCACCAACTTATTAATATTTCAGACTCACAATGACCCATAACCAGTAGGATCACTTAACTATAAAAAAATTGATGAAAGACGCAGATCTGTAAGCTGTTTGCACAAAACCAGCAATCCGACCACAGCTTAGTTAATGATTTTTATCTTTTTCCAAACTTCTCCAAAAATTCTGAAAATTTAACACGATACAATAGACACACTAATAAACCTTCAGTAAAAATACCAAAAATTAACAAGCTTTCTAGGTACCTTGAATAATTTCGTGAAGAGCAGTCCTGCACCTATTTTCTTCTTCTTCTTTCTCTTCTCCTCTTCTCATCCGTCTCTCTCTCGCGCGCTCTTCTCTCTCTCTCTAGTGTCGGCAGAAATGAAGGGAAAGGACTGAGAGAAGGATAAGGTTGTTAAATGTAAGGATTGAACACATATGGACAGATACATAGAGGAAAAAGTATACATACACAAGGATGAGTGGATGGGGTGTTGGATTCAATAAAAATCTTTCTTTTTCTTTTTTCAACTCCGAGAGCTCCGCCAAATAGGCATGAAAAAATAATAAGAGTATGTTCTAATGAGATCGTGCGTTTAAATTTATGAAGAACAAATACTTCAAGCTTTGATGAGGCAACTAAAAAATTTATCCGATCATTAATTTTTTGAGCTCCAAAATTAGTAGAGAATTCGAATATGTTGAGCTTGACATCTAGTGATCTTATTATTTCTCCATTCCAATTGGGATGAGGATCTGAGATATGAATGAATTGAGTGAGATGACATGTTTTGTTGTATATATTAAACAAAAGATGGTGACGATGAGATATTCATGATAGAGAATTCCTTTCTCCGAGGAATATTGTACTCCATGTTACCCCACTTGATAGGAATGCTTCCACCATTTTATTTGCTTTCATGCTGGAAATAGTTATTTATTTATATGAGACTATAAACTTGAGCATATCTGGATTGTATTTTCTATACAAAAATTCTCAATAGAATGAAATGAGAGAATTCATCTCAACTTTTTTTTTTTTATATTCACACTCTATTTTTTGTCTTTTAGCAAAAATAAATAAATACACTTTAACACTAAAATCTAAACAAAATGAGCATGGTATCAAAACAAATAAAGTGTAGAAATCAATTCCCTATAAAAATATGTAAAAACCAGTTTGATCATATGTGCACAGATTGTGCACAGATTGCTTTGTAGGGGCTCACTTCGAAGTCTTACACAAACATTTCGAACTGTTCATTTATTTTAAACCATTTTTTAGAGTGGCACTTCAAAAGATCAATTTCAATCAGATAATCGGATAACTTTAAGTCTTGATCTAAGCTTTTCCATCTTTCTTTTAGTATTCAAGACACAAAATACGTAATGAAGAATTGAAAGATCGGATCAAGCACGTAAAAGTTAACCGACCGAGTTAAATTTGTGCGGACTGCTCAAAAAAAATATTTTAAAATTAATGAACGACTTGAATTGTTCTTGTAGGATTCTGAAGTGGGACCCCACAAGACCATCTTGTGCGTAATCTGTCTGCAACTCTGCATACCCTTTCCGTAAAAACTATTAACCTTCATATTTAAATTTTTAAACATTTCAAAGATTATTTTCTGGGTGAGGTGTGTCGTTCTGCTTTCTTGTTAAATCGTTTTTTTTCAAAAAGAAAGTAATTTCAAGCTCAAATATAATAAAAATAAAAATAATTTTTTAATTTTTTTTACTCGTTTAAAAGATCTCAATAAAATCTATCAAATAAGATTTATATTGATAGAAAAATTATTTGTGTACACACATAATTTTTAAATTTGAAATTACCTTCCTTTTTTAAAATTCTCTTTTTAGAACTGAAACGCCCGAATCTCCTAGAGTCAAGGCAGATTAGTGAAAATTTGATTTACGAGTATAAGAGCATCACAGTGGAATAATCAAAAGAAAAAATTGTTAAAGTTAATAATGTTGGATCAAAAAAGTGCTCACATTGAAATAAACCAAACCTAGTGACCTCTTAACAACTCATCAAATTTTGGCTTTTCAATAATCAAAACTAGCAATATTTTGTCAATAACCAAATTTTATCTCTCAATCAAGTACACCAACATTACTCAAAAACCTTCTTTCTCTTCCATTGTCTCTCTCAACAATGTTTTCAAAAAATAATTAAAAAAAACTGTAACTTTCAGATTTTTTCTGTTTTTTTCAGAAACTTTTTTTTTTTACAAAAAACAAATTTTTCAAAAATTTTAAAACTATAAGTAAATAAGTGTGTTTTTCAAAAACTGTTTTTGAAATTTCAAAACTCTTTTATAGAAAACTATGTTTTACACAAAATCTGTTTTTAAAAAACTGTATTTATAGTATTTTTAAAATTTCAAAACTATTTATGTAAATACAATTCTTTCAAAATTGTATTTACAGGTTTTTACGTGAACAAAGTGTGTGTTTTTTTGAAAAACTGTTTTTGTTTCGAAAACTATTTTTTAAACTGTTCTAACATAAACTATTTTTTTCCTTCAAAAACCGTTTTTTTTCAAAAATATACGTGAATGAAATAAAAAAATTTGGAGGGAGTTGGTTTTGATTATGGGCAAAAAATAACCAATGTGGATTTGACATGCTAACTTTAGCAATCCTCTAAACGGATAATCAAAATCTGACATGGCATGTTTTGATTATTCACATTTGCTTATTCCACTGCTGATGCTCTAAGGGGGTTTGATTTATTAAACGTTAGGAACTATTCTAGCACTGCAGACAAACTAGTACGGAGTATTTGAGTCGGCAATCAGTTGAATTGAGACTTGAGAGCATCTTCCGTGACGTACAGGAATTTGGAATTTGGAATTTTGAAATGACAACCACTGCCTAGTGCAGTTGTAGGTCATTTCTCCCTACGAGGGAGGTTCTGGGTTCGACTCTAACTGGAGCAATACCCTTAGGGTCTCAAGCTATGGATAGCTTCCAAACTCCGTGTTACTCTAATACTCCCTACTAACCCCCGCTGATGTATGATGATTGAAAAAAAAAAAAGGGGGGGGTCGGCTGGCTTCTCTGCCGTCGGTGTTTGTATCAACGGTTTTCAATACAATCCTGTATCGGTGTTGGTACGTATTGTTTTTGACAGAATTTGGTATCTTCTACCTTTAATTTTGTTTCGGCTCAAATACCAACCGGGTACCGGTCAATACTGGATGGCGCCAGAGATACCGCTCAGTACCGGCCAATATTGGACTACTTTTAAATTTTTTTTTTCTTTAAGTACCGGACAATACCGGATGATACCGAGCAAAAATCAGACGGTACCGGACCAAATACCGAAATTTTTTTTTCTGAAAAAAGTGTATATTATACTATAAATTCTTTTAGGTAGGAAAATAACACTAATAGCGATCAATCCGAAATGTATCCGGTTATCTCACCTAGTACCGGTACGTACCGTACCAGTAAGAAAATTGGTACTCTAGCCAGTACGATATTCAGAACCTTGGTTTATATTGGATGAAGCAAGCGCATCTTAGTTGTTCATTTCACGATACTTAAAATATTAAAAGGTGGGCTTTGATTAATAAGTCAAGTGACTAATTTTTTTTTATCTTTAATTATTCAAAAAAAAATTACATATGTTTGTTTTTGCGTTATTGATTCGTCTCGTTGAGAAGAATAAAAAAGTAAAAAAATATAATCAAAATTCTTAATTTTTAAATAAGACAAAATAAGTCAATAAGTCAACTTTTTTTTTACTTATTCTAGTCTTTTTGAAAAAAAATTATGAGTTTCAATAAAAAAAAATTTACTTTTCTGATTCCTTTGCCGAGATGAATTAATAAATCTCAAAGTTTTGATGCAAACTAACAAATGCAATTTTTTTTGAAGAAAAACAAAAAAATAGTTTACTATTCTAGTTTAAAAGCCAAATGAGCCCAAGTGCCTCTGAAAATGTAGGCTAAAAAATTGATAAAAATTAAGTAGCTTTGATAAAAATTATGAAAACTTGTATTCAACCATTTCCTCCTCCACACTGCCACCACTATCATTGTCGTCACCACCACCACCACCACTCCACTACCACAACCACTATAATCACCACCACCAGTCCCACCACCACCACGCCACCATTCCACCAGTCCCACTATCATTTCACCACCACCACCGCCCTCACAATCACCACGCCACCACCACCGCAATCACCACTCTACCATTGCCGCCACAATCACCACTCCACCGCTCCATTGTCACGCCACCACAATCACTACTCCACTACAACAAATCAATGGTAACCATTAGTAAAATTAAAGAAAATCACTATAACTAATGAAATTGAAATTAATTCATCATTGCTTTCATTCAGTTCTTAATATGCTTATCAAATAGCTTTTTAATTTTTAAAAACTCAGCATTCAGCTTTCAATACTTTTATTTTTTCAGCTTTCAATTTTCAATTTCATCAACAACACCTAAGTTATGGATTCAAATATGTTATAAAAGAATAATGGTAGTAATATTTTATTGGATCAAATTCTAAGCGGTGAGAATCTTCACCAAATCTAGACCATTATAAATACTAAGGATGATTGAGAATGCACAAAATATATATAGTCTATGTAAATCAAAACCTGGATTGCAGGAAGAGAATCCGTGCTCAAATGTAGTAATAGATGCTAACTCATTTTAGCAATGTAGAAAATTGTGTATTAAAACATGTTATCTATACTATTTATTAAATACACATACTCTACGATAGGGCTGCTAAATGAATCAAATAGTTCAAACTCGGCTCGATTTTTGGCTTGTTCAAACTCGTTTAAAAAAAATTATAAGCCAAGATCAATAACATAGTTTTGTTTGTTTATGAATTTAAGCAAACTTGAGCATATGAGTATTTGGCTAGATAGCTCGTGAATAAAAAGATCATTCCATAAATATGACAAATATGGGGGTAGATTAATAAATATCCCAAAACATGATATATGAATCGACCTTTCATATAGATATTTTCACCATTTTTACAGTACTATAGCATCTAGAATTCTAGATAGAAAACCTACTATGTGAGATATGAATAATTGGAACTTAATGAGCTTATGCTTAAGCTCAGGCTTGAAAGTTCAAGACTAATTTTGCATATTTCACGAGCCAAGTCAAACTTGTCATGAACAAAAAATCTCAATTGTGAGCCAAGCTTGACCGATTAGTCTTAAAAATTCTTAAATTAACTTGACCCAAGTTTGAACATATGTAATAAGGAGTCGAGCCAAGCTTGAGAAATACTGTGCTTGACTTGTTTGGCTCAATTAGCACCCCTACTCTACGCGGCATCATTATAAAAACTCTTTCTCCTAGTGACAAACCTCAAGCCTTCTTATACCCTTTGACTATTTGTTTGTTAATTTAACATAAACGCAAGTCAAACAAGCAAGAAAGTTGTTATTAAATACATAAAAAGTCAAAGAAGCTATATAAAACGAAACAAGTGAGAAGTATAATTTATATACTGTATCTCCTACATATCTATATATTTTATCTATACAACACGATGTAATTGTTGTTCAATTTTGTTTAACAGTTGAATTTTTCTTAACAGAGAGTTTTTGTGCATCTCAATTAATTCATGAGAGCCGCCTTAATTGGTTGATTTTGATTCCATTGATGTTTTGATTTTCCATTATAGCTGTTGTTTGTTTTAATTAATTTATTTTATTGGCATATATGAGAAGTTGTATTCAATTGTGAGGCGAAAAGTCTACACAATAGAGAGAAATCTCATGGGGCAAAATGCGCGTCCACAAACCAGACAAACCATTAGAGAGAGCAATCAGAGCACAGTATGTACAACCCTATTTCAAACTCGCCTAGCGGGATCAGGTCTACAGAAAATAAAAACTAATACCAAGGACATGACCAACAAACTACCGGACTAAATCCAAACAGAAACCAAACTAAATCCGGACAAAAGCGAAATAAAGAAAAAAATATACTCCCCTCCCGTCATTGAGCAGCCCTTCTTTTGCCTAGTTCCCTACTAATTGAGCTCCCAAGCCGGCGACACGCGGGTGCAAACCCAGAAGCGGTGCGGCGGCGAGCGAAGTGGTGGAGAAAGGGAAAGGAAAACTAAATCTAAAGGCAGGGATTGGTCCCTCCCTCCCGCCCCCAAGTTGGGGCATAAACCCAAGGGAGAAGGAGGGGAAGGACAAGAGAAAGTGTGACGGCTATTTTCGGATTGGAGAGAGGTGCTCCCGTTTAGAGAGAGATATTAGTTATCTAGGCATATTCACTGCATGTCGAGTTATTTGTTTTAATTCAAACATTAGGGGCAATTAAATTCACACACACTATACATTAATCATCAATCCATTTGACCCACTAACCTCTCAATAGAGAGCGTAAAGGGTAGATTTTGTATCCAATTTGTGTATGACTAGCAAATTATCCGTACTTGAAGGCATTTTTAACTATAAATACTTGTTTTCTTTTACCTAAATGAATGAAAACATTTTATCTCAAATTATTAAGGAGCTGTTCGGCTCAATAAGTCAAGTGACTTATTTTTTGTCCTTATTCAAATATTTTTTGCATTTGTTAGTTTTTCGTTAATTTTTTTTTGGATTATTGCTCCGTTATGACAATAGAAATCCAAAAAGTAAAAAAATTACGATTGAAAACCTAAATTTTTTTGAATAAAGACAAAAATAAACCTATTTTTTTTGTCTTTATTAAAAAAATGAATGTCAATTGTAATTGTTTACTTTTTAGATTTCTCTGTCATGATGAAACAATAATCCCAACAAAATTGACAAAAACTAACAAATGCAAAAAAAAAAAAAAAAATTGAATAAGGACAAAAAAATAAGCCCCTTGGCATATTAAGCCTACAACCCCTAAGTTTTACGATCAAAATTCACATTAACTTTCCCCTATACATAAACATTCAACCAAATTTTTTCTCTTACCAGCAATAGATTTTCATAAATGCCCTCCACTTAAATAAACCCATCAACAAACTAATCTCGTAATTAAATCATCCTAGCTAGATCTCTGACGTCAAAGGTCACCTTGTATCGTTGATCGGTAGTGTTGAGTCTGGTGATTGGTAAGAGTTTTTCAAATGTGCAGAATTCTTCTACAGTACTGTATCTTTAAACAAACCAAGCATAAATGAGCAGTGAATTTTTTTTTTTTTTTGTTGCTTTTGATCACACTGCTACTGTCTAAAGAAGAAAATAATATGATCGGACGGCGTGCCGTAGGGCTGCTTTTGTTTGTATTTTCAATAAGTCTACTGAGGTCTAGTTCTACTTAACTTTTTCATAAAATCTTTTTTACTTAAAAGTGATTATTTATTAAAATAATTTGGGTAAAAGTAAAAAAAAAAAAAAAAAAAATTTCCAATTCGCCTTGTGGAGACGAATCAATAATCCGCAAAAATTTGGCGCAAAACTAATAAACGCAAAAAAATTCAAATAAGGACAAATTAAACGTTAACTTTTAGAAAAATTTAAGTGGAACTAGGCTCGAGTACGAACCATCCCCCTTCAAAACAGCGACCACCGGCGACTAACCCTTCGAGAAAATAGACACACCCATCGACGACAAATTCTACCGCCAAGGAGCGGAGAGTGTGGAGGTGAGGCTGGTGGTCACGTGGCGATGAGGTCGTCGACCTCCTCCTCTTATCTCTCTCTCTCTCTCTCTCTCTCTCTCCATGCTCCACTCAAGATCTGTTTGTTTTTTTTTTTTTTGTTGGGGGGGGGGGATGGTGTGGGTGAGGTTCAAATTTTTGGCAATTTTATTTTTATTTATTTGACTTAAGGCTGACATGGGGCCTAGTCCACATCACATCAACGTCGTGTTTTGGAGCGGGGATGGTTTCGTGCTCAGTAGACTTATAATTGTTATATTTTGATCACACGATGAGAAAATCCACCGCCAAGGAGTGGAGACTGTGGAGATGAGGCTGGTGGTCGCACGCAGGGACGGAGATAGGAATTTCATTACACAGGGGCGAGCCTATATACTTTAATAGGAATTTATATATATATATATATATATTATATATAATAGTAGTGTTTTTTTTTTCCTTCTTGCAGGGGGCGACCGCCCCTTACTGGTCCCTCCCTAACTCCATCCCTGGTAGCACGGCGATGAGTTCGTTGACCTCCTCCTCTTCTCTCTCTCTCTCTCTCTCTCTCTGTCATGCTCCACTCCATATCTGAATTTTTTTTTTTTTTTGGGGGAGGGGGGGTGAGATTCAAAATTTTGACAATTTTTATTTTATTTATTTGACTTAAAGCTGACATGGGGCCCCAGACCACATCAGTGTCGTGTTTTGGAGCGGGGGATAGTTTCGTGCTCAGTAGACTTAGCACCCATTTCAGAATATCTTCTTAAAAAATAAGTACTTATTTCACATTTTCAAATTCAAAAATAATGTAAATGAGAAATAATTTTTCAATTTTTTGTGCACCGTATTAAAGATCTCAATGAGATCTATCAAATAAGATCCATATTAATAGAAAAATTATTTGCGTAAACTTATAACTTTTTAAAATTGCATTCTTAAAAAATAAGTACATATTTCTTTTCCGGAACGGGGCCTTATGGTTTATATTTTGATCACACTGCTACTACCTAAAGATGAAAAATATGATTGGATGCCTGGAGAGTTACTCTTGTACGTTTATATGTCTAAACATTTTCTACAAAGTCGCTTTATTTTAAACATAGAATAGCGTGCCTAAAAGCACGATCCAACTATTATGATCAGTACTTCTACGCAAATTTAGGCCCCGTTTCAGAACGAGTTTAAGTTGTTATTTTTTGTCTAATAAGAAGGGTTGTTCCACAAAACAGATTGAACAATTACTTATTTTTTTGAGGAAGGACAATTTCAAGCTCAAAAATTATGTGTTACGCAAATAATTTTCCTATCAATATGGATCTTGTTTGATAGATCTCATTGAGATCTTTAATACGGTGCAAAAAAAATTGAAAAATTATTTCTCATTTACGTTATTTTTGAGTTTGAAAATGTGAAATAAACTGCTTATTTGAATTTTATGGAACAAACCTTCTTATTTTTCTTTGAAAAAATGGCAAAATAAGTACTTATTTTTTAAGAAAATTTCTGGAACGGAGCCGTAGATGCATCAAAGTAGACCTGAGACCAATTTTTTATTTAATCATTAATCCTGGAAACTCTGGCTTGAGTTGACATTGCTAGCTTGCTCCCCGACCCCTACCAAACCACTTTGGGGAATATGCATCCGTATAGGTTACATTTTTCAATGGATTAATTTTGATGCATCAATGCATTAATTTGCACGTTTAACATGTTACCTATTTTGATATACTATCGGTTTTTTAGAGAGAGACAGAGAGATTACCTGTATAGGAAATATTCACCGGTAGAGAAATGTCAAGTGTAAATAAAATAGGCAAAGAATGATTCTTAAAGTGTACATGAACAGTTCAGATGCACTGCACAGTGAATTTGGGCCGTTCATGCACACTTTAAGGGTCTTTTCTTTGCCGATTTTCTTTGTACTTAGCACTCCTCTTCTCTATAATCTGTATAGGTTACGTTTTTCAATAAATTAATTTTTCAAGCTATCAATGCATTAATTTGCATGTTTAACATGCTATCTCGATTTTAGAAAAAAGACGACGCGTGCCTACAATGTAAGGAGGAGAGAGAGAGTGGGGGACGGGTTATCTATTAGGGAACTATGCTCTGTATTTCCAAAATAATCGACGTATGCGATCTTCCATAAAAAAGGTGACCGAACATATTTAGAGAATCAGAGTTGTGACTTCTGAGCATTTATGCCTGGACATTAATCCTTATGTTTACTCCATATAATATAGATTTGTGTTGATAACTTTTACAACAGAATCTCTAAATCTACATATGGCAAACTTTCAAAATCACTCATTATCAAACATCTAATGCAAATAATAAACTTTCACGGCTGGTGAAAAATAAAATATATCTTCGTGAATTTTAATTTTAATTTTTTTTTTTTGCAATAAATCTCCACTCCTTATGCTGATGTTTATTTATCAGTACTGTTGAGATCGTTTAGATTTTAGATTCATTGTCACATTCATATTTATTGACCAAAAAATATGAAATTCATATATAACTAGTCTCAAAGTATGTACCGTATAAAACTCCTAATGAAAGTCAAAAATTTTCATTTAGACGGCAGCAGTAGCCTGATCAAGGCCTTTTATTTTATTGTATCGAAAGCTTATAACTATACAGATTTTTCACGGAATAGATGACATCAATGTTGAAGCTGACTTCAAATCAAAATGCTACTGGTACAGCGGCTGCTGTACAGCAGACGCGTACAGATCCCTTTTGGGCCCGTCTCGGGTTCCGCAAAGAGTGATCGGAGCTGCTCATTTTGTTCAAAATACTTCGTTTTAAGGTCCCTGTAAAAAATCAACTCAATCCGATATCGGGAAGGGTGTTTACGAATCATCCAACTTTGCTTAAAAATTTAGCCTCTTTGCGGACCCGGCACGGGCGCAAAAGGGATCTGTACGCGGGCTGCTGTACAGCAGCCGCTGTACCAGTAGCACAACTCCTTCAAAATTTTAACTTTAAAAGTTTGATTCCATTTCCTAAGCATGAGGTTGGTTATATATTTCATCTATAAAATGTCAAACTCAATCCCAAAAGGTTTGGAGATCGGATCCGGTCAAGTTTCCTTCCCCCATCAATTTCGTCCATTTGTTTTTTAATTTGGGTCATCCAAACTGTTTTAAACGGTCCAAATTTGTTTGGGGTGGTTTGGTAATTTTTTTTTAAAAAAATTATCCGAACAAATCTGGGCCGTTTAAAACACTTTTGAACAACCAAGATTCAAAAATGGACGAAAACTAGTTAGGGGAGACTTGGCCGGATCCAAACCCAAGGGTTTGGCTGGGTATGAGAAAGCAAATTATAAGGTGGCATATTCAAATTCTACGGAGGCCAGATTTGTTCGGGGTGTACATTTTGGATATTTAAAACAAAAAATTTATCCAAATAAATCCTGGGCTGTCCAAAATACTTTTGAACAACTAAGATTCAAAAAATGGACGAAACTGGTCAGGGGAGCCAGATCCGAACCCAAGGGTTTGTCTGGGTATGAGAAAGCAAATTATGAGGTGGATATTCAAATTCTATGGAGACTAAAACATTCCAAATCTCAGGGCCACGGGAGGGTTTTTCTGGTTATTAACTTTAGGGTCTTGAAATTCGTCGAGGTGCACATAAGCATTCTCGGACATCTGATTATAAAAAAATATTATGTCAAACCGACAACATACAAGTTTTTTTACTCCATAGGTAGAACCACTTACATCTCAAGCGGCAGCTACTACAAAAGAGGAGAACTTTGTATATTATTTTTTTGACATCAAAAAAGAACTTCATATATAGATAAAAGTCATTACAAGAGATCAAAGAAAATAAATACAACCCCAATTACAAAAGGTTCCAGAACTACAGCTAGATAAGAGAAACAACAAGCATAAAGAGACAACTTCCAAAACAAAAAGATTCACTTTGAGAAAACTATCCATTATCGAAGGGATAAGATGTGTTAACTTCAGAGTGAATCCTGGAAGAGGCTGCAAATCTTGCCAAAAGAAAAGCTTGAAGTACTCTGGAGCGCTCACATATAGATATACTGCAAATATGGACTTCTTGAGCGAGAAAGCACAAGTCAAAAAACATAGGGGCTGCAAAAGCTGGGGATTCCTTAGAGCTTCTCAACTGCTGGAAAAGATAATAGTCGTTAGTGTGGATGTGAATATGCAACATACGGTTATCAATGGCCCAACTCACAGCTGCCAAGAGAGAATGATAGAGGCACAATCCCTGTGAGAATTGGAGCTCTTGAAATAGGAGCCCACAGTCCTAGAGTTAACCCTAAATAAAAGACCCACACCTGTTTTTTTGAGCTGCATATTAAAAGAACTGGCACAGAAAATATCCAAGATTGGTTATCCTTAAAGCATAGACATGGATTTGCATGAAAAGTAAAAGGTGCAGTATTAGAAGCCTCATCAGAACTACAGAGATCAATATTACAAGGAATTTGCTGAGAGGTTCCAAGAGTTTGGACTATCCTAGAGTCTCTCCCAGGGTCGCTGAATAATCTGGCTGGTTTGAGGAGAGTAAAGGCTTGGGTAATGGAGTGGTTCAATTGTTTAGCATGACTGATAACTTGCATGGGGAAGAGGCTTTGGAATCAAAGACAGTCTTGTTCCTAGCAAGCCAAATACACCATAAAATAGAAGATATACATGAGTAGAATTTGTGAGTATCCAAAGCCATGACACGCCCTACATTATGCAACCATCCTAGCCAAAAGGGAAGGGAGAGACTAGGAGTTTCAGAAATGCAGATCCCAAGGCCAGCTCCAAACCAAATAGGCCTAACAAACTCACATTCAAGAAAGAGATGGATTAGGCTCTCAGAGGATTGCCTCTCAGAGGATTGCTTACACAGGTGACATAGGATGGACCTTTCCATCCTCTACTGACTAAGGATCCCCCACAGGCAAGCATTCATGACTCAATTGCCATAAAAAAAAAACTAGATTTTATGGGGGATTGGCAAATGACCAAATGAAGTTCCATGTAAAGCTTGGCCAAGAAGAGTGGAATGTAGGAATTGGGTGTAGAGGATGAGGAGTGGAGTTTCAGAGAAAGGAGAAGAGAGTATGCTGAATGTACATTAAAGTCTCCATCCTTGAGTAACCCCAAATGAACCTGTCTTCAAACCGAACTGAGAGAGAGGAATTGACATGATAAGAGATGAGATACCAGAAGGAAGAGTGAAGAAATAAGGTTCTTATTCCATTCTTTGGAATTAGGCATGAAAAGCTTATCAACAGTGCCATGCCTAAGAGGAAGAAAAGAGCTGAGAGGTGCATCATCAGAGAGATTGGAGATCAGTTTAATGGGAAGAGGAGATGGGAGCCAAAAGTCATTCCAATTAGAAATTTTATCCCCAGAGTCAACCTGCCATCTAATACCCTTGATAAGAGCATCTCTACCATGAAGGATGCTCCTCCAAGCCCAAGAGCTTGAACTTAACGACTTAACTTCTAGGAAAGGAATGGAATGATAGAATTTTGAAAGGAAAAAAGGATGAGAAGAGACAGCTGGGATTATCCAAGATTCTCCAACCTTGTTTGGCTAGAAGAGCTTGGTTAAAAGCTGCAAGTCTTTAATACCCAATCCCCCTTCAGATTTTGAAAAACGAAGAGAATCCCATTCTTCCAATGGAATGATTTCTTGTTTGCTTCTCCTGTCCAAAGAAAGTTTGAAAAGATGGAGGAAATTTTCCTAGTGACAAAGGATGGGAATTTGAGACATGACATGTGATAGACAAGCAAAGAAGTAAGGATGTGTTTGATTAAGGAAAGGGAAAAATGTGGGGTTGAACTAAGGGTGTTCAATTAAATTATCAAGTTAGATATGCAAATGGCATATCCAACATTTAATTCTGCAATGATCCCTCCACGGTGCCTGTTCTTTGCTTTGTCTTTGAGTGAAAAAAAAAAAAATTCACTGCTTATTTATGCTTGGTTTGTTTAAAGAGACTACGTGCATGGCGACGTGCAAGACACGTCTGGTCATGCACGCTGTGGAGATCTGTTTTGGTTGTTCCCGATATTAACAGAATATTACAACTACCATTTGGTTGAAAAGGTTGTCCGAGCTTTGTCATGAGCAGCCTTAATCACCAATCTTGGTACTTTTTTTTGATCAACAGCAAATTTCATTCAAGAAAGGCCTAACGGCACTTACATGAAATTATCATAACAGTCGGTAAGAGCTAAATCTACTGAAAACTAGGAAAAGAGCAAACCACAAAAGGGCATAACAAGCTCAAAGACACATTACTGCAAAAGCAGACCGGACACGATGCGGCGTAGGGTCTATCCTAGCAACAATAGATGAGCAACCCAGAGCTCAAAACCATTAGAGCGGTCCTTAAAATGGCTAATGTTGGCTTTTCACGGTGAAAGGGACGAATCCCTCACAGCCGCAAAGGGAAGCTCCAGAGCGAGGTTTTTGCTGGCACTATCGAAACTCCGGGTGTGGTGGAAGACCAAGACAACCCACAACAAGCCAGACCTCATTGCAAGCACAGAATCCGAGATCTGAAATGCCGACCGGTCAGGGCCAACCACCAAAAACTCAATCAACAGTTGCAGCACCGGAACAGCCGAAAAAAACAAACGGCATACACATTCAACAGCCAACCGCACCACAACTGAAAAGAGATCCAGCAGCCACCACACACAAAAAAAATTATTACCCACCTCCAACACCCACCGGATCTGGGGAAACCAGACCGGGACAAGAGTCCGGACGGAGGAGGACCTCGCCGGAGAAAAAAGGCACAAAATCGGCCCAAAAAAACAGACTAACCACCGAATCCCACAAACCCTAGTTATTACCTGCCAACTGAAGACCAGCAAAGCTCGGCTAGCCTCCGGAACTCCAAGAACCAGATCCGAGCACGCTAAGGAAAACACCACGGCAACACGAGCCGCCGGGGCTGAGCTACGTCACCGGGGTCTCCCGGGCTGAAGACAACGAAGCTGGAAGAGAGGTGGGGAACAGAACCGAGATTCACGGCGACGGGAAGGGGGGGGGGGGGGGGGGGGGGTGTGGCGCGGCAGCCCCACCCCCAAAACGGAACCCTTGTTTTGGAAACCCTTGCTCTGAAAAATGTAGAGAGAGAGAGAGAGAGAGAAATCTGAAAGAACAGATTGGACACAAAAGGGGGCGCTTCCCAGGATCATTCAGGCCCTGAACAAATACTACTGAGCAATCCGTCTTGATGTCGACACTACATCACAGGAACCTGCTCTATTAAACATAAAACACATAGGCTGAGCTTTTCGAATCTCCTCCGCAACTCTATGATTAGAGCCCCCACTGAGACTTCGGTCAACCTACAAAAGTTAACTAAACCAGAAAAAACAGTGCACACATTAGCCACATCAGCCTTGATAGATTTGAACAAAAAAAAATCATTCCGAGCACACCATATAGACCACATAATAAAAATCAAATCCTGGATCAATTCCTTATCAGGAACATGTTTTAGCCATTGAACAACCAATCCACAATCCCAATGGAGTCCCCATAGCAAAGTCAAAACCCAAGTGAGAAGCTCTCCACAATCTTTTTGCAAGTCACAATTAAAAAAATAAATGCTTAATAGTTTCCAAATCCTGACTACATAGGGGACATAACGGGTGTACGGCAATGTTTCCGCCTAAGCAATGGTCAAAAGGAAAATCTTCCTAATGAAAAATCTATCACAGAACCGTTAAACATAAACAAAGGCACAGAAAGCCATCTCCACTTCTAATCTTGTGGGACAGAAGTTAAGAGTAACAGGATACCACAAGAACAAAAATAACAAACAACATAGTCATTAATATGCTCAATTCAAAGGTGAAACCACAAATCATCCTTAAATGAGTCAGCTAGGTGCACTTGAATGCCATAAAGCAACAACAAAAGATTGGACAACTATACAAAATTTATTAACTGCACAAAGTTCGATTCCATAAGCCCCAAGTCTCCAATACCAACCAGCTAAAGAATGAATTAAGGAACAGACATCTTTGTAAGTTACAGCCAAATCAAGTTCATGTAAGCATGAGTGAGCATGCACTTACATACACAACACAGGGGGAATGGGGGATATATACGTACAATTGGAGTTCAAACTTAGGGCTCTATCATGTGTTCTATTCATCTTTTGAGCTTGATGGTTTTTGCAGTTACACTAATTTGATGAAGAGAGACTGTTGATGTATATTCTTCCTTACTGCTCATATTACATAGATTCAGAGATCCCCCAAATAGTAGGAAGATTATTAGCCAGAGCCAGGACATACAACATTAGTACCCACCGACCAGAGAATTCAGCATTAGTATCTCACAATCTTGCTATACTCCCTCCGTCCCAATTTGTTCCGCTACTTTGGCTTGCACGAAATTTAAGAAAACATTGTACTTACCATTGACTTTTGATAAATTTTAACCATTTTACCCTTTGAAAAAAATATTACTAAAATTTTGTAAAAATAAATAATTGAACCACCAATTCAAAAGTACTCTCCTCCTGTCATGTCAATGAGAGGAGTGGAGGTCAAATTCAATTTTGCCAGCCATTTGCATTGAATTTGAATTTGGGAGGGAGAATTTCTTTCCTTAAATGAGGGGTAAAATGGTAATCTTGACATCTAAAATGGAAAGTTTTGAAACAAACGTATCTTTTGGGACATCCCAAAAAGGAATAAGAGCGGAACAAATTGGGACGGAGGGAGTATTTAGCAATAATTAGTATAATATCAGTGTTATACTTATACCTTCTCATTCATGTAATTAGTCCAGTAATTCTCTCTTTTTTCTATGAACGGGGCCTTATAAAATTAGCCATGAGAAAATAAAAATAAAGAAGTTCTCATAAGTGTCCTTTTCCCGGCAAATGAACCACTAAATTTTAGTTTTTCCCTACAAAAAAAAAAAATATCAAATGAACATTCACAGAAAATAGATTTCTTTTTTCTTTATTTCACTTTACTTAACTTTTCCTGAGAATAACTTTCCGGTATAACATTTCTGGCAACTGAACGGAGCATAAGAGAATTAGATTGACATTCTTATTCATTGAGTTGAATGGTACATTGTAACATATATAATTGTTCATATTAGATTGGCATTCTTAGAATGCAGTTGCTGGTTCGAAAGTGTTGTTCACCTATCCTAATAATTAAAACAAGAAACAACAATGAGAAGGGGAAAAAAAAACCACCGCAAATTAAAAAAATTAAAAACGAAGACATGTTAGCTACTGATGCAAAATTAGGAAGTGGGATAAGGAAGTATAGAATAGCTATAACTATATAGTATAGAAAAGGTGTAACCAATTCTATATATTGTAAAGACCCGATATTTTTAATAAATAAAAATAATCATCAAAACAAAAAAAATTATTTTTTGCTCATTAGTTTAATTAATGCGAAAAAAAAAATTTATTTATGTCCGTCACGCTAATTTTAATTTCTATAATCGATCGTTTGTGCGTGTATCCAAGGAGTAATTTTCTTCATGTGTGGCGGGGGTGTTGCGCCGTATATCATTTTCTTTCCGACCCAAACCATACCCATCTTTCTTTGTTTTTTGATAGAGAGGGAGAGGACAAAATCCCTTGATATCAATGTTCTGAATATCGTACCGGTCAGGGTAGCGGTTTTCCTAGTGATAACGGTACGTACCGGTAACCGGTCAAATACCGGGTACCGTTTCGGATTTACCGCAACTACAATATATATAATAATTATATATAATTATAATTCAAAAAAAATTCTCCATACCCATGCAATTCATCATAAAATACCTATGTGTTTGCCTTTGTCTCACATTGCCTAGTTACAAAACTCTTTTCCATCTTAAATGATTTTGCACACTAGTAGGCTTGTGAATAAGGACCCAAGAAGAGGTCGTCGCGCGCTCAGGAAAATGGGCCGTTGGCCAAAGACAATTTGGAAAAACTGATCCGAAAACCAATTAACTGGGTGCGCGTCACGGGTTATTCGCAGCGAGGGGGGGGGGGGTGCAAATCCGGGATTTGAGCCTCGCGCACGTACTATGGTGCCCACATTTTGCTAAAATTCTGAAAAACGTTTTGTATTTAACCCAAAAAAAAATTCTGAAACTTGTTTTTTTTTTTTTTTAAACTAGAAAATGATAACATTTACATGACAGAAAAAAAAAAAAAGAAAAACTCTGCAAAATCTCGGCCGGAATTTCCAGTACGCCGGTACTGGCCGTATTTTCCGAGATGACCGTACCAGTGCGATACCGACCGGTAATTTGGTCCGGAACGGTATTGGGGGTTAGGGTACCGATTTCTTTCAAATACCGGTACGTACGAGCTGGTACCGGGAAGGAGCCGGTACGGCAACGAGATTAATAACGTTGCTTGATATCCTCCTCATTTCCCTCCAAACTTGACAACACATCTTTACCCTAAAGTTAATACCTTCCATACAAATTATCCAAAACCCATTTTTATATCCTTCCATCCCTTTTCATTTTGTTCCCAGCAACCTTTCAGCAGAGGAGAGAGAGGGATAGGAGCAGAGAGAGGAGCAGCGAGAGAGAGAAGGAACCGGAGCCGAATCATTAGTACTGGACCTGACCTCTTGCCGAGCACAGCCTCCACCGGAGCCACCCCCTCCAGCCGAGCATCACCAACAGTCGGCACCACCATCACAGCCAGCCACCGCTCATCCTCTCACCACCGAGAACCGCCATCACAACCAAACTCTGACCTGTTCTGAAATCACTCTGTAAATTGGTTTCGCCGGACGAGAGGTAGTCCAAACTCACCCCCGTAATATATATTATGTTCTGTAATGATTGTATCATGTTTCTGTATGATAACACTCAAACCCGACGTCACCGGTCGAATCCTGCCGGAAACCCCCTGTTTTGGCCGACTATTATGCAGCTATTGTTTGTTTTTAGAATTCTTTTGGATAAACTACAGTTTAGCCCACAAGTTTGAGTAGCTTGCAAATCCACGCTAAGGTAATAAGAAAATGATAATATAAGTCCTAAGGTTAAATAATTTTAGGTTTGGTCCTAGTATGAAATAAATATGAATTATTTTAGGTCCATCAACACCCGAGGTGATTAAGGAGTAAACATAGATTTTAGTTTTGAAAAGCAAAAGAGAAAAAAAAAAAGAATTACTTAATTTGTTTAATCGCATGATTAGTGTTTTCGCACGGTTAAATAGGTTTTAGCATGTTGGTATGTTTAGCTGAATATTGAATCGCATGAATTAATTTTATCGTATGATAAATTATTCGCGTGTTTAGTTTTATCGCATGATTTATTATGATTGATTGTTATTTGTCCTGTTGCACGAGAACTTAGAACGAACATTAGGTTCACTAGGGATTGGTGTACATACATAGAAGATCACATGGACGATTTTTAAGTTAAAGGAAATTGGAAGATGGGGA
This sequence comes from Rhododendron mucronatum var. ripense, assembly GCA_019656295.1. Classification (NCBI taxonomy): domain Eukaryota; kingdom Viridiplantae; phylum Streptophyta; class Magnoliopsida; order Ericales; family Ericaceae; genus Rhododendron; species Rhododendron mucronatum. The sequence continues at coordinate 94,575 of BPLT01000240.1, forward strand.
GATGATGTGATTGGCGGTTAGCCAGAGGAATGATGTTTGAATAGGATTCTTGGAGGTTATCCAGTGAATCCGGATCTGTTGGAGGTTATCCACAGAATCCAGTTTGGAAGAAGAGGAATGAAGCCAGGGTATGGCAGTTGATTGTCGATTCAAAACCATAGGATATGGCATTGCGTGATCGCTCTTTTTGAATAAGAGATAAAAGGGTGATATGTATTATAGTACCAGGTTATGGTCTATATACTCCCAAGGTTACGGTTAGTTCATTGTGGGCCCAGTGGTTACGGTTAGTTCCCTGGGGAATTCATCCTTGCGAGGCGGCCGATGACTCCGACTAAGTAAATAACTTAGGCCGTTTCATCGGGGCTCCCGGTTAGGGCACGCAAGGGGGAGCGGTATCACGAATGGCCATAGTCCTAGTGGTTAACATGGGAGGATGTTTCTCAAGGGTTGAGATTCTAGATTTCACTAAGTTAAAGGCTAGAAATTGAAAATTGATCACTTGCTACTTTAATTGTTCTTACTTTAAATGTATTGTACATGCCCTTGTTTGTAAGTTATGGGTTCGGGTGAGTTTGGCTATTGAGCGTTATCGCTCACGGTACTATTGTTGCCCTGGGTAACTCGAACGCCAGGTACCGAAGACGGAACAGAAGTGTTGTAGCGATTCGATCGAGTTCAATCCTATCGAGGAAGAAGCTGCATTGTCGCTCTGATTAATTTAGTTGACTTTAATTTTGGAAGCTTTGAAAATTGTAATATTTTGATTTATTTGAACTGGTTGTAATATAATGACATATGCTTTTGAAATGGTGACGTTGTAAATCTAAGAATTTTTTGTGAAAATAATCTTTGAAATATTTATTAATGTCTCTGAATTTTCGGGGCGTTACAATATATCCTACCTTACCTACTCCCAAATCAAAGGGAAAAAAATAGCCTCGAACATCTGGGGATGTGAAATTAATAGCTCATACAATCACATCAATGTATTTTGGAATGCAAAATCATTCAAGTTCTAGAGATTTATATGATTATATATGTAAAAAGTTCGGTTAATTTTTCCATCAAGGTTGTAAAAAAAAATCGCTACATAATGCATGCAAAAGCAGCAAAACTGCAAGACAATGAATAGAGGAATAAAGAGAAAGGGCGTCTAATCCTAAACAATTGTTGTTACAAACATAAATAAAAGGAAAAAAATTCTTAAGTTAAAAAGTGCAGAATAAATAAAATGCATACATCTATACCTTGTTCATTTTGGAATCTCAAAATCCCTAAGGAGCATATTCGATTGAGGCTATAGTTGATGTGTCTGCATTGTGATTTGTGATTGCCATCTCCATACTCTCCAAATGAAATTCTTGCACAATAATTCTCAATTTAGATCTTCTAATTTTACTGTATTCTTGTTTCTACAAATTTCAATGCACAATATACCTGAAATTCTGGTTGATGGGTCGTAGATCTTGGAAGTGGTGGTAAGCCTGGAGCTTCAAAAATCAGTAAGGGAGTAAGGAATGCAAACCTTAAAATTCCTAATATGTGATCGAGAGAATGAACCAAAATCAGAAACAAACCAAACCACAAAACAATACTAATCATCAACCCTTAACAGCGATCTAAGGTTGTGAATGCAAACAGTAAATGTAAGATACTACCATTTTTGAATTGCATGAGATCAACCTTGTATCAGCGTTGAGCACGAGACATTTTTGTTGATGAAGTCAGCACAAATAACTGAACCAACCCACCAAGATACACAAACCCTAAAAAAAAAAAAATGCAGCCACATTAGCCAAACCAAACATCAATGCAAACCGCAGCAAAGAAGATACATCGGAAAAGGCCATCGAACGGGGCCAACCTTTTCAGGAGGAGCACGATCCGTCGATTTGAGCGTTGGGTGGAGGTACGAACCTAGGCGAGTAGAAGCGAACAAATCTCAGACAGAAAGATATGCTCTGCAATTGAGATAGTGCAAAGTCGGAATCGATCGATCGATCGAGAGATAGAGAGAGAGGAAAGTGGGTGGATATGCAAAGTGCAAACTGTCTAACACTCTAACCCCAACTCAATGACATCTCTCACATTACCTTCACCCCCTCACGACACGTAACCCACTAAATGCACAAAGTAAAATGACTCTTCTACCCAACCAAACAAGACAAGCATCCCTACATTATGTGGGACATAATTGTCCAATTCAGCCCAAACTTGCCAAGCCATAAAACAACCAAAGTGATTCTTATTTAGGAGGAGTAGGATAGGATGCTGTAGAAGAAATCTGCACATTTGAAAAAACAAAAATGCTAACAGCAGGGACAATCCGCAGGGACAATCCACAGGGATAACGCGTTTGGCCCCATTTTGAATCCCGAAAAAATCTAGAAAAATATCCATAAATTTTTGAATATTATTTTATGGGGCCCTGTAAAAAATTAGCTCCAGCGGATATCGGTAAGTATTACTTTTGGATAAGTAGAGGCGAAACTGTCTTTTTGCCCCTACTTATCCAAAAGTAATACTTACCGATATCCGCTGGAGTTGATTTCTTACAGGGCCCCATAAAATAATATTCAAAAATTTATGGATATTTTTCTAGATTTTTCGGGATTCAAAATGGGGCCAAACGTGTTGTCCTTGCGGATTGTCCCTGCGAAGTGTCCCTGCTCGTAGCAGGACTGTTTGAAAAACTCTTGCCAATCACCAGGTCAACGGACTCAACACTACCGATGTAGTCCTGTTTACATCCTAAAAAGTGCTACCCAATGAAAAAATTCCACGTGGCCCCGAACGGTACGGTGGTTGCGTAAAACCTGTCCCAGTCGAGTACCAATTACAGAGGATTGCGGGAGTTAAAAAGGACACTGTTTTATAACAAACGGTGTCGTTTTTAGAATGAACCGATGTCGTTTGAGCAGTATTTAAACGGGGGTTTGGGGAGGTTATGGATCTAACCGTTAATTTGGACTTTACGATCTCGAACGGTGTCCTCACTGCCCTGTTTTATAACTGAAATTAGATGCAATTGCAGGGAATCATTTTGGAAGGCAAACACGTTGCATTGATTCACGTTGCTTGAAAATAGGAACCACTATCCAGGAAGTGGCCATGAACACCATGATCGAAGCAAGCAGGGGAAGAAGGAATTCTGGAAATATCAGGGTAACCGTTCGAAGACCCCCCTCAACCGTTTATGTGGCCGACGTGGATATCAATCGAAGACGTGGGGGTCGAAGGCAAGTTCAGCGTCTATAAAATAGAAGAAGCAATTGAAGAGAGATGACACACAAAAAATCCATATCATCTGACAATTCATACAAAATGATTGCTCAGAGATCTATCTTAAATTAGTTTTAGTTTAGAATAGGATCTTTTTTGTAAGTTGAAGGCTTATTTGCATGTAAGACTACTTTCGATTAAATTCAAGTTTTCTTATTTCCTTTAAGTTCTTTTCTTACCAAAGAATAGTTGTTTGCAAGTTCGCTTTTGATTAAATTCAGTGTGCTTGCATTTCTTTATTATTCTTGATAGAATCTTAAGAGTGTTTGTATACAAACTTACCTTTGATTAGATTCAGGTTTGTTTGTGTTCAATCATCTTTTCTGGTTTCGAAGCGTATCAATCTTTTATTTGGTTGATACCTTAAGGAAAAATCCTCTTAGTTGAGGTAATCGAACGGATAACACAATTGCCTGATTGAAATTAAGTTATTTCAAATCATTTTGAAAAGAGTAATTTCTTCTTTGAAGTTATTTCTTTTCTGGCACGCCCGCACACAATTATTTGTCGATTGATTTGAGTTAATTCAGCCCAAACAATTTTTGGCACGCCCGGTGGGACCTTCAAAGGTGCCAGAATGCCAAGGCTTCGAAAACAGATAGGGACACCTGTTGGTGGTCAAGTGCCAGAGGAACAAGCTGTGCCAGAACAGGCCACGGAACAGGGAACACCTATGAATCATGAGTTTCCCCAATTGGCTCCCGAAATGGGAGAGCTTCCTTATGAGGAGCCTTCTTATGAAGTACCTCCTTATAAAGGGGCCTCCAAATTTCCAAAAGGGACAAGCCAGGTGGTAAAGACCATGATAAGGAGGAAATGTTCAGAGAAATGATGATAGCTTTTCGAGAGATGGCTCAAACTCAAAGAGCCATGATCAAAAGCATAAGAAGTAGGTTTGCCCAACTTAGAGGTAACAAGAAACAGTCTAGGGAATATTGGGCTAGAAGATCACGCTAATTCAACTACTCGCCAAAGTCCCTTTCGAAGGAAGGCTTGGAGAGGATGTTGGTCAGGATAAGATAAGGTCTAGAAAGGGTAAGGAAAAAATGTATCCAGAGGAAATACCACAATCTTGGTACGAGCCTTTGAAGCCTACAAAGCCTGTCTTCGAAATCCCAGACCAATCTCATGGAATTCCTATAGGGATTCCAAGAAATGCCAGAGACAGGCAAAGCTTTTAATCCTCTTTTCGAACCCACACTTGGGGGATGGGAGGATGATGTAGAGCTAGAACGAGGTTATAGACCTGAGATAACGAGGGATAACGCACAGCCTTCTCGTCAAAGTCTCCCAAATACCAAAAATCCCACCACAGCGGTTTATGGAAGCCATAGGCATGCTCGGGTGAATACTACGGCCGACCCAAATGCAGCAACCCTGGTATGGGAAACTTCCCAGAGAAAACCAAGGGGATTTTAACACCATAAGGGAAACGCATAGAGATGACTTGGTAGAACCAAATCCGCCGGTAGGGAATCAAGAACAAAATTTCCTTGTAGGCAACCCAATACTAAGAGAACCAAGTTATGGATCTCATACAAGAAGTTTGTGGGCCTCGAACTCGGGGGGTACAACCTCAAATCTATAGAAAACCATATCCAGAATGGGTTGACACAACATTTCAGATCCCTAGAGAATTTAAAATCCCAGACTTTACTTTGTTTTATGGGGATGGGAGGCAATCTTCTATAGAACATATTGCTAGGTTTTCTGCCCAATGTAAGAACTTGGCTCAGAATGGTTTCATGAAGTTGAAATTGTTCCCAAATTCTTTGTCTGGGCCAGCTTTTGCATGGTACACAAATTTGCCTGCAGAGTCGATAACAAGTTGGTTTCAAATGGAAGAGGCATTTCAATGCACAATTCTTTAATGCTGAGCCTGAAGTCTCTATGGCAGACTTGGCTAGGCTAAAGCAGAAACCAGATGAAAAAGTAGCAGATTTCATATCTAGGTTCAAAAGGGCTAAGACCAAGTGCAAACTCCATCTGCCAGAGGCAGAGTTTGTGAGATTAGCACAAGATGGTCTAGAAAGGGAGCTTCGAAAGAGGTTTGATTCTACAGAGTTTAGGGACTTTGCAGATCTAACCTATAAAGTTGCTAGATATGAATCACTGCTAGAGGAAGATATGGATAGGCATAATTCCTCTTATCCAACATACTATAGGGATCCTAACTATGAAATAGATGCTGCTGAAATTATAGAGCACGAACCTTGTGTTTGTGAACCCTTAATTCAAAAGAATGTCTCTCTTGGGCAGAAGTTCAAACAAAAGGAGTTTACTAAAGTATATTCTTTTGATATATCTAAAGCTGATGAAATCTTTGACTTCTTGTTAAGAAAGAAAATCATTAAGCTGCCTTTGAATGTGAAACTGCCTACAGTGGAAGAAAAGAATGGAAAGACCTATTGCAAATGGCATGATTCTTGGTCTCATTCAACTAAATCTTGTAATATTTTCGTGACAGGATTCAGGAACAAATCAAGAAAGGAAGAATCAAATTCCCTGAAAAGACTATGGGGATAGATGCCGTGCCTTTTCCAAAGGTAGAAGAGGTTAACACCAGTGTGCCCTCCTCACTGGCTCGAACTGTCAAGAAATATTGGCAGGATAAAGAAGCACCAGTGAACATGAATACTGCTCAATATGGAAGGGGCAAGCCATACGCTGGCCACCCTCGAGGTATGGGAATGAGGCCAAGTTCCTATAGGCGAGCCAATGATGGTTTTTCTTTGCAGAAATTCCCAGGTAATAATCACCTGCCTATGCTAGAAGCCTCATTTTTGGAGTGCCTGTGTGTAGGATGCAGGGCCAACTATTTGGTTTTCAAAGACTTTGGATAGAAAAGGGCGTGAGTTTCTTCCCAAAAGAAATGGGAATGAAAAGAATGGCCCCAGTTCAAGCAAAGCCAAGTGACAGCAAGTCTTGGTCGGCATCAAAAAGGGACATGCCTACTAGCCCTGTTCCAGCTATCCACAGAAGGGAGCTGCCACCTTCGAAGAAAGCCAATATTGGTCAGACATCGAAGGCGCAAGAAGAGGCCAAACAAGAGGAAATTCACCTTGGTGAAAGGGGTTCCTGACTGGTTTCTGAAGCAAGTTAAACCTGATTTGTTCCAAGGATACAAAGGTTCAAACAGGAATGCAAGCAGAACGGTCAAGCCACCAATTTCGAACTCTGGAAACTGGGTGTTGATTAGGGATCCCAAGTCTCAATTACCACAGATGGTTCCATTGCTCTCAAGAACTCAAAAGAGAAAGCTCCAGAGAAAGTATACACTCTTCCAGTCAGGAGAATCTTCAACGGGGGAAGAATCAGGCAGACGAGCAAAACCTAATCCAAGGTTCAACAGGATCGAAAGGGACCCAGAGGAATTTCGAACCCAGTAATCACGAGAGGGAGACTTTGGAAAAGGTTTGCCTCTGCTATGCTCGAAGAGGATTTTGATCCGCCTTCTCCTAACTCGCTAGCTAGTTATCAGTCTGGTTTGCTCGAAGCCATGGTGGTGGAACAACAGGGGATGGAAGGAACCTTTCCCCCATGGAGGTATCCACACAAGAATTCGAAAAGAAGGGCGATGAGGAGACCGAAGCAGTTAAACCAATCAAAGAAGTGGCTACAATCCAATTTGGAGGCCAGCCAGAAGTACAAGTTAATATGGTTTATCCAAGCTCTATGGATTTCTTCTTAAATGGTCAGATGTTCAAAGATCAGGATACTGCTTGGTCGAACTTGAGCGAGCCAGAGAATTCCGAAGAAACTCTGAGTGATAAGGAGTTAAATATCATATGCAACGACTGTGACTTGAAAGAAGTATCTCAGATCGAGACGGGTAAGAACTTGGTACGTGAAATTCAGCAGAATCAAGAAAGTTTGGAGGTAAGCTCAAAAGAAAGTGCTTGTTTCGTGTCAGATTCCATGTCCGACGTCGAATACCCCCTGGTAATAGATTTAAATTATGTGGAAATTTCATATCCATTTAAACTACCTACTAATGCAATGAGACAACATTTGCGTCCATTATATATCACTGCACACTTTGATGGAGTCCCACTTAACAGAATCTTGGTAGATAATGGGCTGCGGTGAACATTTTGCCTTTCCAAACTTTGAAAAAGTTAGGAAAAGGAAAAGCAAAATTGATTCCAACCAGCACATCCATTGCAGGATTTACTGGGGAAAGCCAACATGCCAGGGGAATCATTTCCATTAGATTGGCAGTGGGTGGAATAGAAACTGATACTGTTTTCTTTGTAGTTGACACATATGCTAAATATAATGCTTTATTGGGAAGAGACTGGATTCATGTTAACGGATGTATTCCTTCCTCTATGCATCAGGAATTAATGATTGTTAAGTATGACAAAGGCAAAGAAGTGGGTGTTGAAGGAGTCAAAGCTGATCCACATCCATTTGGTGCCACGGCAAATTTTGCTGAAGCAGAAATGTACAAATCAGATGTAGTTCCTTTGAGTGAACTACTTCAAGCAGCCACCTACCCAACCAACGAGATGGAACTGGGGGAATTGGCAGAGCTAAAATCGAAGCTGAAACAAGCTGTTGACTATGAATCAGACACCCCAAAAGATGATGCTGCTTGGATGTGAATCCAAGAGAGAGGCTGAAGAAAAAAGCCAACTCATTGGCTTTAGTAAAGTATGTTGCTCTGGGGGTCGAACAGAAGATCCAAGAAGAGAACATATGGGAAAGAGGTTATGCAGAACGATAACCCTCATGAGAAAGAAATCCAACTCACTTCTGAGGAACGGGTTGAATCACAAGATCTGTTGGAAGAAGTAAGGTTGGGAGATGCACAAAACCCCAATCCAGTGCTTATTAATAACAGCTTGAACCTGGTATGAAAGCTGAATTGGTGGCACTATTGAAAGCAAATAAAGAATGCTTTGCATGGAGTTACAAGGAACTACCTGGCTTGGACAGGGGATTGGTGGAGCATAGGTTACCTATCAAGCCACAATTCAAACCTGTGAAACAACCAACCAGGAAGATGAGTCCAGAAACTATTGCAGGTGTTAAAAAGGAAATGCAGAGGCTTCTAGATGCAGGCTTCATTAGAACAGCCAAGTATGTTGAATGGCTATCTAATATAGTTCCAGTCCCTAAAAAGAATGGAACTATCAGAATCTGTGTTGATTTTCGAAACCTAAAATACTGCGACTCCTAAGGATGAATACCCAATGCCTAATGTGGATACACTTGTGGACAGTTCTGCTGGCCACAAGATATTGTCTGTATTAGATGGGCATTCAGGGTACAATCAAATCTGCATAGCAGAAGAAGATGTGCATAAAACAGCATTTGCCTGCCCAGGTAACATTGGCATCTTCGAATGGGTTAAAATGCCATTTGGGCTGAAGAATGCTGGGGCAACATATCAGAGAGCAATGAACACTATTTTTCATGATTTAGTGGGAACTTTTCTGGAGTGTTACATAGATGATATTATTGTGAAGTCAAACTCTGATGAGGATCATCTACAACACTTAGAAAAGACATTTCAGCAAATGAAACGCTATCAGCTGAAGTTAAATCCAGAGAAATGTGCTTTTGGAGTATCAGCTGGGAAGTTTTTAGGGTATCTAGTTCACAGCAAAGGAATACAGGTTGACAGAAACAAAGCTAAGGCCATCATTGAGGCTAAACCACCTTCTACTAAGAAGGAGTTGCAAAGGTTTCTTGGTCAATTAAATTTCCTTCGAAGATTTGTATCTAATACTGCAGGAAAAACTAAAAATTTTCTCTTCTTTGCTGAAACTGAAGGAAGGGGAAGAATTCAAGTGGTCAAAGGAGCATGATGAAGCCTTCGAAGCCATCAAAAGATACTTAGCCAACCTCCTGTATTGGCGCCTCCCATTGAAGGAAAAGCCAGTAAAGTTGTATTTAGCTGCAACACAAGACTCAATAGGTGTTCTGTTGGCTCAAGACAATGAGGATGGCAAGGAAAGAGCAGTTTATTATCTTAGTAGGTTTTTGAACTCTTGTGAATGCAAGTATGCTGCAGTAGAGAAACTATGTTTAGCTTTATTTTATGCTTCTAAGAAACTCAGGCACTATATGTTGCCTAGAACAACTTATGTTATTTCTCAAACTGATGTAATTAAGCACATGCTTTCTAAACCAGTGCTTAGTGGGAAGATTGGGAAATGGATAGTGTCTTTAATTGAGTTTTGTCTTGAGTATGTGCCTCAAAAGTCGATAAAAGGCCAAGTATTGGCCAATTTTTTGGCCGATCATCCAAATGAGTATGAGGCACCAAGAGCGTTGGAGGCTAGTACAGTTGAAATCAGGCCATGGAAATTATGGTTTGATGGATCAAGAACTATTCAGATGGCTGGAGTGGGCATAATTCTGGAATCCCCCCCAAGGCTTGAAAACCAAATATGGTTTTCGACTCAGTGAGGGACAATGTTCCAATAACCAGGCGGAATATGAAGCCTTGATTATTGGACTAGAAATTTTGCTTAAATTAAGGGTTAGTGTTGCTGAAATCTTTGGAGATTCTCAGTTAGTGATTAACCAACTAAATGGACAGTTTAAATGTACCAGTCCAGCGCTGATAACTTATTATCAACATGCTAAGAAGTTGATAGATCAATTTTATATGCTTACTTTAACTTATATTCCTAGGTTCTTTAATGAAGAGGCTGACGAAATAGCTCAACGAGCTTCTGACTACAAAGTTTTATCAGAAATTGAAAAGGAATTTTGTCAATTAACTTTGAGGAAATCCCTGCCTATGTTACACAATAGGTTGATAGACTTCGAAGTATTAAAAGTCGATGCTTCAACTCATCGAAATGCTGATTGGAGGCAAGCATTGATTGAATATCTAACCAAGCCAGACAGTGTTGCAGACAAGGCAACCAAATTGAAAGCAATGAACTATATAATGTATAATAATGAGCTATTCAAGAGAGGAATGGATGGTCTTCTTTTGAAATGCTTGAGCAAGGTAAATGCATTTAAAGTAATGGCTGAAGTGCATGAAGGAATTTGTGGAGCACATCAAGCGGGCATAAAAATGAGATGGTTAATAAGGAGGTATGGGTATTATTGGCCTACCATCCTCAAAGATTGTATAGATTATGCAAAGGGGTGTCAAGCCTGTCAAAAAACAGGTCCACTCAAGCATTTGCCAGTTACAGATTTGCAATATGTAATAAAACCATGGCCCTTTAGGGGATGGGCTATGGACATGATTGGGATGATTTATCCTCCTTCATTGGAAAAGCATAAATTTATCCTAGTAGCTACTGATTATTTCACAAAATGGGTAGAAGCCCAAGCTTATCAGGAGGTCAAACAAACCCACGTGATAGATTTCATAAAGGGAATCATATACAGGTTTGGGAGTCCTCAAACGATAACAGTAGACAATGGTTCCATATTCGAAGGACGATTGGTGAAGGATTTCGCCACGAACCATGGAATTTCATTGATATATACTAGTACTTATTATGCTCAGTCCAATGGTCAGGCAGAATCAACTAACAAAATTATCAAGAAGGGGATCCAAAAAATGGTGGATCAAAACCCAGAAATTTGGCATGATCTGTTACTTGATGTGTTATGGGCATATAGGAATACAAAAAGGACTAGTACAGGTACCACACCATTTGCATTAACATATGGGCATGACGCTGTGCTACCCATGGAGATCACTGTAAGATCTCAGAGAGTAGCATGTCAAAACGATTTAGACACAAGATCTTATCATCAGCCATGCATATGGAATTGGAAGATATTGATGAGGCTAGAATAAAAGCCTTAAAACCAGATTATGCTACAAAAAGCAAGAATAGCCAGAAGCTATAACAAAAGAGTAGCTCTTCGAAGCTTCGATGAAGGAGATCTCGTATGGAAAGTTATCCTCCCTATCAGAGATAGAAGAGTTAGAAAGGATGGATTAGGAAAATGGGCACCAACATGGAATGGGCCTTTTTCAATCCATAGGGTTTTGAGAGGGGGAGCTTATCATTTAAGAAATTTGAATGGTTATGTTCATCGAAGGAAAATAAACGGAAGACATCTGAAAGCTTATGTTCCTTCCATATGGGAGTCCTTCCACAAGAGATAGCGTAAATAAGTTTGGTTGTATATCAGTATGGTTCTGGCTGGATGATTTAGTGTTGAGTGGTTAGATGTTAAAAGCTTTTCTATAAAAGTTACCTTATTAGCATTCGAAGTCACAACCAAGTTACCATACCACCAATCGAAGCTATAAAGAATCAAGAGTAGCCAAGCAAGAGTTCCATTTCATTAATATAAAAAAAAAAGACCCAAGCAGGTCTAAGTACAAAACAGACCCAAGTAGGTCTGAACAAAAAAAAAAGGACCAACTCTGGTCCCAAAAAGCAAAAATGAAGACCATTGGTGATCTTCATAGTCCCAAAGGAGAATCTTCAAGAAGATCCTCCCTCTGGGGGACTTTTTGCCTCATGGGCCGAGAGGACGGTCGAAAGATCATCCCAGGTCCTAGCCAAACAGAGGCGTGAAGCTGTTTCCACACACACCAGCTGGCTTCGAAGCTGAGCAATCTCACTTCGAAGGGCCTGGGACTCAGCGTGGACATCCCTCTTCAGCTCCATGATCATGTTAGTCAGGTTGGCCAATTGACTCATGAGATCAGCAAGATTTGGGTGGTTCTCAGCCATGTTTGTTTGTTTGAAAGAGATGCTGTGATCTATTGACGTCCAGATGTATTTATAGCCCAAAGAAATACGGGGAATCCGTCTCATTTATTACCAGTATTTAATTGGTTGCAGACGCATAAAGCCTGGAAGGTGAAGGGTTTGAGAGCGTTAAGCGTCATACGTCAAGAGTACATGATCTTTTACAACTTACGAGGAGACGGCTAAGAAGCTACTGGAATTAAATGAGTTAGTTGGAACGATTGGAATTACACTAGCTTAGTTTTCGAAGTATCAACACACTTCGAAGCAGAAGTAATAAATAGACATGGAGTAAAGGAGCACAGTATTGGAAGGAAGATTTCTGTTTATATCTTCCTTCATGCTATCATGTTTTCATTAATAACATTAAATAGAAAGGGATGGCTAAGAACACCAGTTTATTGGTCAAAGCCATTAGAATAAAGATCGATACATTGATAAATAATTTCTTTGCTCATAACAGTTACACAGAAGGTTACATTGGGGAACCTATCTAGGGCCTAATAATACCATGGTGGAGGATCTCTAGGGATCAACCAACCGAGATACAAAGACTTGAACCAAGCTTCGTTGGGACTTGATTTTCTATCTCCTTACAAGCTCCATTGGTAGGGAGATAGAGCTCAAAGCCCATTCTTGTCTTCGAAGCAACAGCCCGGTTCAAACACATCATGAGTGTTGATGTGTCTATACCTAAGGGCTTTAGGGTTCAAGGGAAATATCATGAGGGTTGATGTGGCTATGTTTCGAAGTTTTTCTTCACAAATACAAGATGAGGCTTCATAATGGTTATCTTTCTTGTAGCCTTACTGGAAAGCTTGGTTTGAATGATGCTACAGGAAGGAGAAATGGAGAAGATGATCTGTGAGTTTTTCTTTCCCCAGAGACCTCTATTTATATTAGTAGATGGTCATTTATGACTCTTTAAGATACGGTAGGTGAGGAGTTGGCACAGTAAGAAGTAGGAACTAGTGTTGATCTTAATTACAGTTGTACTTATCCCAAAATTGAATGAAATAAAAAAAAGTACAAGCTGCGTGAAGTTACAAAAAGGGGCTTATTACATCACGAATGGTGGTTAGTAGCCCTCGAAGAGAATTGGAGTTAGCATCCAAAAGTGAAGTATGGACAGCTCTTCTTCTCTGTTCCTCTCGAAGAGAAGGAATAAGCTGTGGAAGCGTTGATTCATCCCGTAATGCCTCATCTTCAAGCTCTGGAAAGCCATTCGAAACTTCAGCTATCTCTTCCCCAACCTTCTTCATTTCTTCTTGTAACCACTTCATCTTCTTGTCAAGTTCTAAGAGTTTATCTCTTCGGGCTTGATAAAGAGACAGACGAGAAGCAGTCTCAAGTGCTTTGGCCTCCAATTTGTTGGTTTTCTCAATAGTCGTGCCAATGCTCTCAGACAAGAAGTGATTATAAGCAATCAATTCACTAAATTGTTTAAGTTGCTTTTGAAGAGTGAAGTTGATTGAAGAAGGGAGTTCTTGGGAAAGAAGCAAGGCCTGATAGCATACCTCGAAGTGATAAGTTAAACTATGTTCAACCAAAGCAGGAAGTCCTAAATAATTTAAAGATTTCAGAAAACTTTTTAGTGTTAGAACTTCTTCCTTTGAAAGAACATGTTTAATTCTAAAGGAAGGTAAGTCAGAAGGCATGGAGGGGCTCAAAAGTTGTTGAAGGCTTTCGAGAGAATTCGAGGAAGAAGGAAGGATGGGATCAGCAATCTGGTTACAAAATTTTTCCAATTGACTCTTAAAGAGGGATATGTCGAAAATCACTAAGGACAAGTCAATTGGAGCAGAAGAAGATGTGGGATGATCTTCAGGAAAAAGGGCCATGCCTGTTCCCTGCATAAGGATTATAAGTTAAGGTTAAGCAGAATGTAAAACAAGAAAGGAAAGGTATGATTGAGTATCAAGAGTACCTGATCTGAGGATGAGGCCAAACCGGAGCCTTGATCCTCAGCATTCCTAAGAATATGACTCTTCGAAGCTAAAGTAGGGTCCATCCTTAAAGGTCCCTCCCCTGAAACCGATAAGGGAGTAAAAGGGAAGTCTCCCTGAAGGATGGGAAGTGGCCCCAGAGTCTTCGAAGGAGCCAAACTGGCCAGTACTTGTGCAAAGGTTGGCTCAGTAAGGAATGACAGCAAAGTGTGCATGTCAATATCCTTTGCAGCAAAGTCTTTCTGTATAGAAAGAGATTGAACAGGGGACGCCTGTAAAAAACAAAAGAAAGTTAGAGTAAATCCTTTCATAATTCGAAAGGCGAGTATTCAGAAGATACCTTGTGAGGGCATCTGCTGGCATTTGGATTAAGGGCTCTATCACTTCTTGTTGAGGGCAGGGAACAAGAGCTAGGTCCAACGCCTTAACAGGGGATGCAACTTGAGCCTACAAAGAAGTTAACAGTAAGTCACGAGCACAGGAGACATATGAGAATGTATGTAGTTTAAACCAACTTACCTCTTTTGGGGAGGAAGGTTTCTTTGGAGAAACAGACCTCTTGGGAGGAGTTGTTTTTCTCACATAGAGGAGGGTCTCCTTCACTTGTCTTGTTTCACCTGGTTCGAACTCAAGAATCAGAATTACAGTAAAATCCTCTTATTTTTAAGGGAATACTGAATCATAAATGAGGAAAGAATTTACCCCTTGAGACCAGTATCTCTGTGTCACTCTCTGTTTCTTCATCACTGGAAGAAACCTGAGGGTCACGCTTCCTGGTGGTCCTTGTCCTCTTCGAAGCTGAAAGGAAAGGGATAAGAAGGTGACTCGGATAAATGATATGGGGGTTTAAAAGATTAATTGAAGGGAAGGAAACCAACCTGGAGATGCAGCTGAGGGCTCAAGATAGTGCTTGGTGGGAATTACTTCTGTAGGCTGAGAAGTAATCTTTCTCTTTTTCGAAGCACTTTCTGAAAAAGAGGTGGCACCTGTAGGATGGAATGCAGTTAGGTTTGGTTTCAGTAAAAGAGAAGAGGTGTTCAGAGACAATTACCTCTTTTTTGTGTTACTCTCGTAGATTGCCTTCTTAATGGAGAGGGGGGGAACTACCATTGCGAGTGGGGAGGCTTCGACTGGAGTCAATCTTTGTTCAACTTCGCCTCTAGCAATGTCTTCGATCCCTCCAGCCAAACCAAATTCATTGTCGGAGGAGAAGGATGATGAGTTATTTTTTCCTCCATGCCCAAACTCAGACTTCTCAAACCCAATATGAGCTAGAAACTGTTTGAAGGGTTTAATCCCTGAGAGGAAGGAGCAGTTGGAGTACCACCAGTTGTCAAATGCAGGGGTGGTGCGCACTTCAGGTTCCCTGAATTCTTGAGTGACTGTCCTCCTCAATGCATGTCTGGCTTGGGCAAAACCCCGTCAGGAATTGGTCAGCCATGATCGGTGATCGTTCAGACATACAGATGTTGGCAAGGCCACAGTAAGGAATGGGTATGCCTTGAACAAAGTCCAGTTGCCTAGCAAATTGTGCAGGGCAATATACCTCTGCATGTGCTATGGACTTGAGGGTATTTGACGAGGAAATGAAGATCTCTCTGCTTGTAAGAATGTTGCCCCATGCTTGGAGAGCTCGAGAGGATTTTCCCTGTCTGTCTGCCAGAATGTCGAGCAACCATGTTGGCCCAACAAGAGTAGGGTATGGATTGGGCCACTCCCTATCTGAGGCTAGACCAGCAAAAAAGCAGAGGTAGTACACCAAAGTCTGTGTTGTGCTATCCTCTGGGTGAACGTAGTTGTCACCATGAACATTGGGCGCCTCGACTACGCCAGTAAGGGATGTGGGTGCTTTGAAGGGACCCAACTCAGGAAAGTAAGCATGAAGCCATAGTTGGATAAACCATTGGGGCCCTCCCTGCGAATAGTTCAAACCCTTCTGGTAAAAGTCGAACCCAGCTTTGTAGACGTGGCCCAAGAAGTAGGAGGCGAAGTCGAACTCTTCTCCTCTAGCAAGTGCCAGTGCCAATGGAACGAATTCATTCATCACTCTTTTCCCAGAGTGGCAGAAGATGTGTTTGCAGAGGGTGTAGAGAATGTAGGCAAAAAACTCTGTCTCGGTCACTTCTCCTACCAATTTCTTTTCCCTGTGGTAGAACTGGGAAAAAGCTCCGTTGGTGGCAGTCAAACGAGTAAATCCCTCGGGAGGTTGGAACTCCTTGGTAGGGTCAAATTGGGGGCCATACGGAATAAGCCCCAGCATTTGGGTAGCATCCAAAACTGTGGGTGCCATCATGCCACAGTTAAAGCGAAAGAAGTTGAAAGATGGGTCCCAAAAGGCCAAGGCGGCCTGAATCAGAGAAGGATTTTGTGGAACCCCCCTTCGAAGGAGGGTAATAATTCTTTTTAAACCCACCTTCTCTAAGTCGTCCGACTTCGCAGCCAACATACGAGTGGTCCATATCTTCCAATCCTTGTCCAATGTGGGCCAGCAGGGGAAGGATTTCTCTGGGAAATTTTGCCAATCGAGGCTCAAACAAGCCCGGATTTCGGCATTCCCCAATCGAGGATAGTAGAGAGAAAGGCTAGCAGGGATTTCTCCTATGAGTTGAGGGCCCAAAATATAAGTACCTTCTTCGCTAGGGTTTGGAATGAAGATCCTGGCATCAAGATAGGGCTCTTCGGTCGGTCCTGGTGTTTGTCCTGACACGAACCGTCTCAAGGCCAAAGAAGGAGTAACATGTTCTCGGGTTGCTGGATTGCTGGAGGAGGCCATTGATTCAGTTTGGCTTTAGCGTTGTTGAGGAGGAAAAGGAGAGAGGGTTTTGTTCTTGAGAGTTTTAAGTTTGAGAAAGCTTGAACGCGTAGAGTGTAAGGGGTGGTTTTTGAATTAATTCCGCTTTTATACTCCTGCAGGTGGGCTGGCCCTGTAGTGGGCCCGTACCCCGGGGTCCGTTGGGGTTGGTTTTTTCTCTTTAGTAGAGTTATTATTGTTAGAATTTCTATTTTTAACAATAAACCCAAGTCCAGCGTGTTGATAAAAAGAGGGGAAATTTCATTGAACAAACCTACTGGATTACAAAATTGAAATTTGCGTATTTACAAAGAAAAAGGGGCAAAACAAGGGAAATCCTAATTCCTATGAAAGGAAATACAAATTAGGCCTTCGAAGGGCCTGGGTGCTGAGAGGTTGCCTTTTTATTCTCAAAGTAATGAGGAAAGGACCAAGTAACAAGACTATGGAACTTGTTCCATGCAAACTGGAGGAATTTCAGCTCCATTTTCCTCATGTCTTCTTTGGAGTCTGACTCCAATTTTTTCTCCAGCAGGGGCCTAAAGCGGAGCACCAAAGCTTTGGCTTTCCTTCGAAGCTGAGCCTCCTTTGTTGGACGCTTCATTTGTTGTCTTTTGAAGCGCCTTCGAAGCTTTTTGTCAGCATGGCCAGGCACCACTTCGAAGGACTCAGTAGTGAAATTATGGATTTGGTCATACAGCTTTTCAATCCTTTCCTTAGTAAGAGCATAGTCTTGAAGGGTTTGATCGAAGCAATACGCAGCGGTATTGGCTTCGAGCCATGACTTGACCACTGGTAAGAAGTCCAGGAAACAGTGGATTTGATAAGAAACCGTGGAGGGGATGGAACATAATACCAATGTCTCACAAGCCCACTTAAAATTAGTTAGTGAAACTTGTTTTTCCAGGATAGAAATATCCAGGAAAGAGAAGGCTGCCAGGAGTTGTAGAGCTTTACTCTTGTCAGCAGGGTAGATGGAATAACCATATTGCCATTGGAAATGAGGGGTATTGATGGCAAGGTTATTCACCTCATTGAACCAGTCAGGCTCTTCAGGAAGAGGAGCCAGCTTGTTGGTTTCCTCGAAGTCAGCTGGATAATGTGGAGTTTGCACCTCTGTGAGCCAGAGGGATTGTTGGGTTTGGGCCATGCGTTTGAAGTCGCAGTAAGGGGCAGGCCCCAGGTAATTTTCCTCTTGTTTCAGGAAAGGGGAAAATTTGAGAGAGGAGTAAATGGATTCGAGCATACCTATGTAGACGGTGTCGTTGCCGCTCAGGGGTAGGAATTGGCTTGCGAACAGAGTTCGAAAGTGATGAAATTTATGAGGTGTAGGGTCAGGCTGATCGAACCGGACCAGAATGGTGCCAGTGTTGGTATTAGTAGGGTTTTCTTCCCATGAGCCCCAGTTGGACCCATCGAACGAGTTCGAACGGGTTAAAGAGGAGTCCCAACCTGTGGGAGATGGGTTGGGGGAGTGGAATGTTCGATCCGAAAGGATTTTGCTTGCCAACATTCGAGGAGAGTTTGGAGGAGACATTTGAGGAAAAGCGGTTTGGCAATCGAGATTGTCTAAAATAAGATTGATTTCTGGAAGAGAGTCCATAAACGTAAGACTTCTTAACAGAAAAGACTCAAATTCGAAGGGGTTTATGAGGGGTAATGTAATTCGTTAAACCCTATCATTAACTGCCATTTATAGGGAAATTATTGTAACTATCTTTGGGAAGCTCAATAGACGTGCATGGGAATGAAATCCTGACATGCTTCGTGCATCCGAAGTTGAAGGGATATGGGCAGAGAACGTGTGCCATTAACATTTATTTAGCATAAATAAAATGTTAATGCGGGGGGTGTGTTTACATCCTAAAAAGTGCTACCCAATGAAAAAATTCCACGTGGCCCCGAACGGTACGGTGGTTGCGTAAAACCTGTCCCAGTCGAGTACCAATTACAGAGGATTGCGGGAGTTAAAAAGGACACTGTTTTATAACAAACGGTGTCGTTTTAGAATGAACCGATGTCGTTTGAGCAGTATTTAAACGGGGGTTTGGGAGGTTATGGATCTAACCGTTAATTTGGACTTTAAGATCATCGAACGGTGTCCTCACTGCCCTGTTTTATAACTGAAATTAGATGCAATTGCAGGGAATCATTTTGGAAGGCAAACACGTTGCATTGATTCACGTTGCTTGAAAATAGGAACCATTATCCAGGAAGTGGCCATGAACACCATGATCGAAGCAAGTAGGGGAAGAAGGAATTCTGGAAATATCAGGGTAACCGTTCGAAGACCCCCCTCAACCGTTTTATGTAGCCGACGTGGATATCAATCGAAGACGTGGGAGTCGAAGGCAAGTTCAGCGTCTATAAATAGAAGAAGCAATTGAAGAGAGATGACACACAAAAAATCCATATCATCTGACAATTCATACAAAATGATTGCTCAGAGATCTATCTTAGATTAGTTTTAGTTTAGAATAGGATCTTTTTTGTAAGTTGAAGGCTTATTTGCATGTAAGACTACTTTCGATTAAATTCAAGTTTTCTTATTTCCTTTAAGTTCTTTTCTTACCAAAGAATAGTTGTTTGCAAGTTCGCTTTTGATTAAATTCAGTGTGCTTGCATTTCTTTATTATTCTTGATAGAATCTTAAGAGTGTTTGTATACAAACTTACCTTTGATTAGATTCAGGTTTGTTTGTGTTCAATCATCTTTTCTGGTTTCGAAGCGCGTCAATCTTTTATTTGGTTGATACCTTAAGGAAAAATCCTCTTAGTTGAGGTAATCGAACGGATAACACAATTGCCTGATTGAAATTAGTTATTTCAAATCATTTTGAAAAGAGTAATTTCTTCTTTGAAGTTATTTCTTTTCTGGCACGCCCGCACACAATTATTTGTCGATTGATTTGAGTTAATTCAGCCCAAACAAGTCCCTCCGTCCGGATTTAATTGTCCCTAGTTCTATTCTAACCGGCTAAAAAACGGGTTATATCTTAGAATCCGTAATGAATTTCATATCGAATATGGATCTTGTTTAATAGATTTCGATTAGTTCTATAATACAATATATTTGAAATCACGTAAAACATTATAAATTGAAAGATATAATTGATTGAAAAATGACACGAACTCCCAAAAAGGACTATTAAATCCGGACGGAGGGAGTAGTATCAAGGAGACATGTGACCTTTGACGTCAGAGATCTGTCTAGGATGATAAAGTTGTTTAATTACGAGATTAGTTTGTTGATGGGTTTTTTTAAGTGGACATGCATTTATGTACTGTGAATCTATTGCTGGGTACGTAAGAGAAAAAATTTGGTTGAAAGTTTATGGTTATGGATAGGGGAAAGTTAATGTGAATTTTGATTGTAAACTTAGGCCCGTTCAGTTGCCAGAAAAGTACAGGAAAGGATGGGAAAATCAATTTTCCCATAACTTTCTTAGTGTTCAGTTGGCAGGAAAATTCTAGGACTTACCAATTTAAGTTTTCCTGCGGGAATTACTTTCCTGCAAAAGTGATCCTGCAAAAAACACAGGATTTTGCGTCGCGGGAAAAGGAAAATGAGTGAACACTCACAAAAATTTTCCGAAAGTTTCTTTTTCCTGACAAATGAACAACTAAACCTTAATTTTTCTTGCAAAATTCTTTTGTCAAATAAACACTCACAGGAAAATAATTTTCTTTTTCTTTTACTTCACCTCACTTCACTTTTTCTGGGAACCAATTTTCCACATAACTTTCTCGACAACTGAACGGAGCCTGGGGTTGTTCGGCTTAATGAGGTAAGAGGCTTATTTTTTTTGTCCTTATTTAATTTTTTTTTTTGTATTTGTTAGTTTTTCATCAATTTTTTTGGGATTATTGTTTCATGATGACGAGAGAAATCTAAAAGTAAACAATTACGATAGAAATTCATTTTTTTAATAAAGATGAAAAAATTGGCTTATTTTTGTATTTTTTCAAAATAATTATGTTTCGATCATAATTTTTTACTTTTTAGATTCATCTTGTCATAAAGAAGCAATAATCCAAACAAGTTGAACAACCCCTTAATAAGTCACTTCGCTTATTAATCCCCTTGATTTTTTACTTTTTACTTTTTTTGTCCTTATTTAAATAAAGACAAAAAATAAGTCACTTGACTTATTAAACCAAACAACCCCTTAATAATTTGAGATAAAATGTGTTCATTCATTTGGGTAAAAGAAAACAAGTATTTATAGTTGAAAATGCGTTCAGGTATGGATAATTTGTTAGTCCAACACAAATTCGATACAAAATCTACACTTCACGCTCTATATTGAGAGATCTGTGGGTCAAATGGATTGATGATTAATGTATAGTGTGTGTGAATTTAATTGTCCTAATGTTTGAATTAAAACAAATAAACTAGACAGTGAATATGCCTAGATAACTAACCCCTCTCTCTCTCTCTCTCTCTCTCTCTCTCTCTAAACGGGAGCACCTCTCTCCAACCCTAAAATAGCCGTCACACTTCCTATTCTCCTTCCCCTCCTTCTCCCTTCGGTTTATGTTCCAACTTGGGTGGTGACCAATCCCTGCTTTCAGATTTAGTTTTCCTTTCCCCTTCTCCACCAGTTCACTCGCCGCTGCACCGCTTCTGGATTTGCAGCCGCGTGTTCGCAGGCTTGGGAGCTTGATTAGTAGGGAGCTAAGCAAGAGAAGAGCTGCTCAATGACACAGAGGGGGGTATATTTTTTTCTTTATTTTTGTTCTGATTTAGTTTGGTTTCTGTCTGCATTTAGTCCAGTGGTTTGTCGGTTATGTGCTTGGTATTAGTTTTATTTTCTGCGAACCTAATTGTGCTAGGTGAGTTTGAAATAGGGCTGCACATACTGTACTCTGATTGCCCTCTCTAATGGTTTGTCTAGTTTGTGAATGCCCATTTGCCCCCATGGGATTCCTCTTTATTGTGTAGACTTTCGCTTCACAATTGAATACAACTTCTCACATTCGCCACACAAAAAAAATTAAAAACAAATAACAGCGAGTATAATGGAAAATCAAAACATCAATGGAATCAAAATCAACCAATTAAGGCGGCTCTCATGAATTAATTAAAAACAAAACTAAAGATGAGACTAGGTGTCAAATTGAGATCCACAAAAACTATCGCTTAAGAAAAATTCAACTGTTAACAAAATTGAACACAATTACATCGTGCTGTATGGATAAAATATATAGATATGTAGGAGATATATAAATTATACTTCGCACTTGTTTCGTTTTATGTAGCTTCTTTGACTTTTTATGTTCTATTTAATAACTTTTTTACTTGTTTGACTTACGTTTATGTTAATTAAATTAGCAATCAAATAGTCAAAGGGTAAGAAGGCTTGAGGTTTGTCAACTAGGAGAAAGAATTTTTATAATGATGCCACAGTGAGTAGGGGTGCTAATCGAGCCAAACAAGTCAAACACAGTATCTCTCAAGCTTGGCTCGACTCCTTATTATATATGTTTAAACTTGGGTCAAGTTAATTTAAGAATTTTTTGAGACTAATCAGTCAAGCTTGGCTCACTATTGAGATTTTGTGTTCATGACAATTTTGACTTGGCTCGTGAAATATGCAAATCAATCACTTTCAAGCCTGAGCTTAAGCATAAGCTCATTAAGTTCCAATTATTCATATCTCACATAGGAGGTTTTCTATCTAGAATTCTAGATGCTATAGTACTGTAAAAATGGTGAAAATACCTATATGAAAGGTCGATTCAGAATTGAACAAGCCAAAAATCGAGACGAGTTCGAACTCTTTGGTTCGTTTAGCAAATCTAGCGTAGAGTATATGTACTTAATATATAAATAGTATAGATAACATGTTTTAATACACAATTTGCGGATAAAAAAAAATACACAATTTGCTACATTACTAAAATGAGTAACATCTATTACTACATTTTAGCACGGATTCTCTTCCTGCAATCCAGGTTTTGATTTACATAGGCTATATATTTTGTGCATTCTCAATCATCCTTAGTATTTATAATGGTCTAGATTTGGTGAAAGATTCTCACTACTTAGAATTTTGATCCAGTAAAATATTACCATTATTCTTTTATAACAGACTTGAATCCATAACTTAGGTGTTGTTTGATGAAATTGAAAACAGAAAATTGAAAAAATAAAAGTACTGAATGTTGAGTTTTTTTAAATTGAAAAACTATTTGATAAACCTATTAAGAATTGAATGAAAGCAAATGATGAATTAATTTATTTTCATTAGTTATAATGATTCTCTTTTAATTTTACTAATGGTTACCATTGATTTGTGGTAGTGGAGTAATGATTGTGGTGGCGTGACGATGAAGCGGTGGAGTGGTGATTGTGGCGGCAGTGGTAGAGTGGTGATTGTGGTGGTGGCGGTGTGGTGATTGTGAGGGTGGTGGTGGTGGTGGTGGTGAAATGGTAGTGTCAATGGTGGAATGGTGGCGTGGCGGTGGCGGGAGTGGTGGTGGTGGTGATTATAGTGGCAGTGGTAGTGGAGTGATGGTGGTGATGGTGACGACAATGCTAGTGGTGGCAGTGTGGAGAGCTGTATGGAAGAGGAAATGGTTGAATACAAGTTTTCATAAATTTAGTAGCTCATACCTACTCAATTTTTTATCAATTTTTTAGCCTACATTTTCAAAGGCACTTGTGCTCATTTGGCTTTAAAAGTAGAATAGTAACTTATTTTTTTATCTTTATTCAAAAAAAATCGCATTTGTTAGTTTTGCGTCAAACTTTTGTGACTTATTGATTTGTCTTGGCGAAAGGAATCGAAAAAGTAAAATTTTTTGATTGAAACTCATTTTTTTCAAAAAGACTAGAATAAGTAAAAAAAAAAAAGTTGTCTTATTGACTTAATTTTTCTTTCAAAAAATTATGAGTTTTGATCATATATTTTTTACTTTTCCGATTCTGCGATTCATCTCAACGAGATGAATCAATAATGCAAAACAAACAAATGCAATTTTTTTTGAATAAATACAAAAAAAATCACTTAACTTATTAATTCAAGCCAACCCTTAATGTTTTAAGTATTGTGAAATGAACTTTCCCTATGCCACTTATAACTTAAACTCATTCAAAATTGAGTGCTGAATTTAAGTTATCAAACAATTTATATATCAAAAAAATTAACTGTCGAGATCAATAACGCAAAACAAACAAATTTAATTTTTTTTGATAAAGAAAAAAAAAAGTCATTTGATGTATTAATCTAAACCTACCCTTAATATTTTAAGTATCGTGAAATGAATTTTTACTTAACCACTTACTATAACTAAACTCATTAAGAATTGAGTGCTGAATTTGAGTTATCAAAATAACTCATAAATCAAAAAAAAAAAACAACTGTCAAGATGAACAACTAGGATGCGCTTGCTTCATCCAATACAAACACCGATGGCAGAGAAGCCAGCCGGCCCCTTTAGCACATCTAAATTCCAGTACGTCACGGAAGATGCTCTCAACTCAACTGATTGCCGACTCAATTACTCGTTTGTCTGCAGTGCTAGAATAGTTCCTAACGTTTACCAAATCAATCCCCCTTATACTCGTAAATCAAATTTTCACTAATCGGCCTTAGTCTAGGATTCTCACCCAGAAAATAATCTTTGAAATGTTTAAAAAATTAAAAACTAAGGTTAATAGTTTTTACATGGAAAAGGGTATGCAGAGTTGCAGACAAATTGTGTACACAGATGGCTTTGTGGGGCCCACTTTGTGTCTTGAATACTGAATGAATGAAAGATAGAAAACTTAGATCAAGCACTTAAAGTTATCTGATTGAACTGATCTTTTAAAATGCCACTCTAAAAATGGTTTAAAATAAATGAACAGTTCGAAATGTTTGTGTAAGACTTCAATTCATTCATATCTCATCCTCATCCCAATTGGAATGGAGAAATAATAAGATCACCAGATGCCCGGCCCAGAATGCACGAATCTCTACTAATTTTGGAGTTCAAAAAATTAACAATCGGACAAATCCTCTAATTGTTTCATCAAAGTTTGAAGTACTTGTCTTTTGTGAAATTCGAACACACGATCTCATCATAGCAGACTCTTATTACTTTTTCATACCTATTTGGCTAAGCCCTTGGAGTTGAAAAAAGAAAAATTTGTATCCAACACCCCATCCACTCAATCCTTGTGTGTACTTTTTCGTCTATTTTTTCGTCTATGTACCTTTCCATATGTGCGTATACAATTCAATCCTTACATTTAACAACCTTATCCTTCTCTTAGTCCTAGCACTGGTCATCTTCCTTCCCAAGTCCTCTTGAAGGCAATAAATTTATTTACACCCCTTCCATGTTAAAGCCACTCAGGGTCGTCTCAAAATTAGTACTCCAGTTTATTACCCATTATGATAGTATTAATTAGATCCATATATTGAAATTTTGAGCTTGGTATTAATTATACATTAATTTCGTGGTTAATAACGCGGGGTTTGTCGGTTTGCTTAAGATCTTTGTTGAAGAGAATGGTCATATATACACGTCCATCTGTAACGCTTCAATAAATGTTCGTGTACTCGCATGCACGTGCATACACATGCATTAATGCAAATGTATATGTATTAGTAAATACACATGACGTACGTTTTGGACTTTATTGATCGAGAAGACTTTTATTTATACAAATGTATATGTATTACTAGAAAAATACCACTATATTTTCCCATGTCAATATTGTCAATTTGTGCATTATTAACATAAAATAATAGGGGTCGTATCCATCATCCTCTTTTGCGAGAAATAGATTTATGCATTGATCAAGATGAGCTCTATCCTCATCGCTAGTTGCCAAATTTTTTTTTAGATAGGGATCGCTAATTGCCTCTCTGAGACAATGAAATATCGTCACTTAACAAATCTGTAACTTTTTAATTTCTACAAATTCCTTTGTTATTTTTGAATTTTAAGTGTTTTTAATCTAATTCATAGTCTGAAAGAATACACGAAGTAGAGAACAAAAGGTTAACTTAAAGCCATGAATAGCCAAAACATAATCAAGTTTTACTTAATTTTGTCCTTTCAGCCCCAATCCTTTGTCGAAATTGCAACCTATGTTGAGAATTTTGTCTAATGTTTCCCCATGTTAATTTATTAGAAGTGATTGGATGTGGTTCAAAGCTTTTTGTTTCCAGATGTAAATACATATATTAATTAATTAGTCGAGCAAGTAGATCCCCGGAGAGTGAGGTTTGTGTTGTCGTACAGATATGAAGCACGATCTTATTGGTGAAACCTGTGATGATGGATCCATGCTAGTGTCACACACGACTTTTTCAATGGACTAAAAATTTGCAAAAGTTTAGAAATTTCATCGATAATAGTGAGAGAACATCAAAGGATCTATTATTCCTTGGACAAAGAGAGAATAGCTAACCAGGCGAATAGGATTCGACAAGGAAAGACTTACGCTCCAAACTTTTTACAAAGGCCACTGAGGTACTATAACTCTCACAAAACTCACATCACAAACACCGAAGAAAGAAAAACATACTACACCCAAAAGGGTTAGGAAGACCTACGAAGGAGAGAAACACCCGCAACCGCAAGTAGGACGTCACAGCAAAAAATTAAAAGTAATTAAAAGGAAACCATCGGCAGTGCCGAATCAGACAACCTAACCTTCACTTCTCCAAATCAACTTCAGATTGAACCCTGTTCTCCAAACTCTTGACTTCGGAAACCCACCCACCCCCCCCAAGGCGTCGCAACTGGATCTGGAGGGGAAGTACACCCTCTCGCTCATGAATACACCGTTAATCTAAAATAGATATATAAAGAAACAGATGTCTCGTGCGATTGATGGACAATATGTGATAAATAAGTTTTCATAAGTAATAGATTATATAATTTTAATACATTGTTAAACAAACACTAGGCAGAACGTAAATATTTTTATTTCAAATAATAAAATTATAAAAGATAAGAGAAAAACTAAATTTTCGTACACATCAAAGAATCT
The DNA here is from genome assembly GCA_019656295.1 of Rhododendron mucronatum var. ripense. Lineage (NCBI taxonomy): Eukaryota > Viridiplantae > Streptophyta > Magnoliopsida > Ericales > Ericaceae > Rhododendron > Rhododendron mucronatum. Next base: position 121,283 of record BPLT01000240.1, read on the forward strand.
TGGTGTTGGCTAAATATTTAAAAACTAATTCCCAAGAGTTTTTTTCGGAAACATCTCTCAAACTATCCACCATGTTTTACTTAGTCCTCAAACTATCAAAATGGCTTACTTGATCCTTAAACTATTGGCTTGCATTCTATGTTGTCCTTCTTGCCAACTTCTGTTAAGTTCTAAACGAAAAAATGCTCACGTGGGCCGCACATGTCCTAATCCCCACAATTGAAGGGGCAAAAATGCCATTCCACACACAAAATCCCCACGGATAAAAAAAAAAAGGCACAAAATCCCATCGCTCTCTCAGATGCTCTGATTCCACGCACAAAACCCTCATCTCTCTCTCTCTCTCTCTCTCTCTCTCTCTCTCTCTCTCTCTGTTTTGTTTTGAATTTTTTGGTTACTTTGAGTTTATTAAGTTGTTGATTGAAGAAAAGATCATACTCCTTCAGAGGAGGAAATTAAAGAAAAAAGAAAAGATCTCTCTCTCTCTCTCATATTCTCTGCATCTATACGACTCATCACTCCACGCACGATTCTTACACAAACCCAGAATTTTCTGACGATGAAGGCTTAAGGGGTGCAATGGACGATCGATTGAGGCAAGGAAACGAGCATTCCCCAAACTGTAAGTTTGCAATTCCAGTTGGGTTTTCTGTTATGGTGTGCGATAAAGTTAGGGTTTTAAAATCTGGATGAGTTTTGTTTAATTTTCGTGTGTTTATGATATATACATATATATATATATATAATAAAAAATAAAAACTCGATCGGCCAAGACTGCATAGGATTTTTATATATGATTTAAGGGTAGAAGCCTACCAAATTATAGCATGCACTAGCTAAACAAATGACTATCAGGTGGACTTGCTCCTATGAATTACTACTCACGTACTAAAGGCAATTAATTCAAGCATGACTCTCGGTCAGATAACAGAGTAACAAAGCATAACAGAGTTCAACTTTTAGTTCTCTGGTATATAAAGCATAAGCCCTCTATCACCTCATGCTGACAAGTGTATATATGCGAATATCTGCACTGATTGAAGAGAGAAACTAGGTTTTAAATTGAAAGTTGGGGTTTTTCACATTCCCATGCATTGTCGGATTGTATAACACAAGTGGTCACATTTTCTGAAATTTTTTTCTAGTATGTTGTCCCCCACTTCGGGTCTTACTGGTCCCCCACCTCATGCATTTTGTATATTTCTTTTTCACCTTAGTAAAATGTCTTATTGCTTTGTGGTTGTTTGTCGGTGTATTGCAGATATAAACCCTAAATTCTTTTCAATAAGGGTCCACCATGGGGGAAATTTCCCTATTGAAAGGGGTAGGAAATGCTATGTTAGTGGCCAAATAAGCAGCTACAGTGATTATGAGGATAAGGATAGGGTCTCAATTCTTGATTTGAAAGAAATTGCGAAAAAATGTGGGTTAACTAATGTAGTAGACTTCTACTACAATGTGCCTAGTTCAGTTCAAGATGGAGGTTCATTATTATGCAAATAGATAACCACGTAATGGATACGGTTAGGCATATTAAGGATAATGTAGTAGAGATATTTCTTGTGATCTCCAGTGGTTTGGAAGATGTGGATGTTGCTAATTGGGATTGGGAGTGTGGAAACTTTCTAGAGAGTGGAAATACCATAGAGAGGTTAGGAGATGCAACAGATGATAGGATGCAAGGGGATAGTGACTCAGAGTCTGATGAGAATTATGACATTTTTATTGACAGTGATTATGATTTAAGCGATGAAGATGATAGGATGTATGAAGAAAATGTTGATGTGAACACAGAATGGGCTGGAAGTAAGAATAGTGTGATTAACGGTGATGAGAGAGATTCTGAAGATGATTTGATGTATGAGGATAATGAAGATGTTTCAGATTCAGATGACGGTTTCTCTAGTTTGAATGAAGCTGAATGGGAGGATGCGCAAAGAGCTAATAAAGCACAGGTTTTTAGGTCACTGAAAGGGAGAGAAGAACCAATCTTTTGCATGGGCATGTTATTCAGGAATAGGGCCCAATTGGCTGGAGCTATTAGGCAGCATTCAATTCTGCAAGGGAGAGAAATTAGATTCTTAAAAAATGAGACCACAAGGGTGAGGGCTAAATGCAAGGTTTATAAGGAGGAAGAGGGCAAAGTTGATTGTACATGGGAAATTTCTGTGACCAATAGAGCGACAAGTAACAAAACACTAAAGGTTGTAGCATACAACCCAAACCATAAATTGTGGGAGGATTTGGGGTAATAAGTTGATGAATAGCAGTTGGTTGGCTAGGATTTACTTTGATGATATCAGGATCAGTCCTAGTATTAAGATAAAAGAGCTTGTGGAAAAGGTTTGGGAAAATTTCACGTGTAACGTATCACGAAGTCAGTGCTATATGGCAAGGCAGAAAGTTTTGAGAAAAATTGAAGGTAGCGTTGAAGACCAATATGCTAAATTGTGGGATTACTGCCATGAGATAAAAAAGAACCAATCCTGATACTTCTGTGTATATACACTTGAAACCAGACCAAGATGGAATAGCTACCAACGTATTCCAAAGGTTATATATTTGTTGGGAAGCATTGAAAAAAGGATTTGTAGCGGGTTGTAGACCAATTGTTGGAGTGGATGGAACTCACTTGAAAGGGGGGCATAATCTTGGTCAACTACTAACTGCTGTGGGTATAGATGCAAATGATCAGACTTTTCTTGTGGCATATGCAATTGTGGAGCAAGAGAACACAAGCACATGGACTTGGTTTTTGCGGGTTAAATTTAAATCTCTTGCCTATTTACTAACTTTCATTTGATGTAAAAAATCAACTTCTAAATTATGACTTAATTTATGCAGCATTTGATTCGTGACATACAAATAGTGAATGAACCAAACAAACTTTGTTGTTATAAATAGTGAATAAACAAACTTTCTTTTGTTTGGCATAGGGATTGGAGATTGCAATTAAGGAGTTGCTACCATCAATTGAGCATAGGCATTGTGTCAGACACTTGCACAACAACTTCAAAAATGCTGGATTCCCAAGACAAGTCTTGCATGATAAGATGTGGAATCTAGCTACGGCAAGTTATGTGGGTAAGTTTAACTTCTTGATGGAAGAACTAAAGAAAGAAGACCCAGGGGCATTTAATTGGTTGTCTCACCAAGATAGGAACCCTTGTCATTGGTCTAGGTCACATTTCATTCTCACCCCCAAGTGTGATATTTTACTTAACAATCTTTGTGAACCATTCAACAAGCCATATTGTTTGCTAGGGACAAACCTATACTTACTATGTTGGAAAGACTTAGAACATATTTCATGAATAGGTTAGAGGAGAAGAGGAAATTTGCAACTAAATGGGTAGATAACTTGGGTCCTAAGATACATAAAAAGATAGAGAAGATTAAGAAGTATGGTGACTTTATCACAGTACCATGTGGGGGGCGAGAGTTTGCAGCAAGAGCCATACATGGTGGTCAGTACACAGTGAATCTAAAAGCACAAACTTGCTCTTGCAGAAGATGGGACCTCACTGGAATTCCATGTGAGCATGCTGCAACAGTCATAGCTCGAGAAGGTGGACGGCCAGAGGATTATGTGAGTGCATGGTACCATAAGCATAGTTTCCTGGCTTCTTACAACCACATAATACATCCTATGAATGGTTCTGATATGTGGGAGAAGTCAGGTAAACCTCCAATTGAACCTGCAGAGTTCACTAAGCAACCTGGGAGGCCCAAAAAAGCAAGAAGAGAACCTGATGAACGTCCAAAGAACAAATACAAGCTGGGTAAAATTGGGGTAAAAATGACTTGTAGAAGATGTGGGACACAAGGCCACAACACCAGGACATGTAAAGCCCCTGTGGATTCCCTCCCAAGTGGATCTAAAAACCCTACTCCAGTTCACAACACCAACACAAGAGAAAGGGGAAGGGGAAGAGCAAGAGGAAGAGGAAGGGAAAGAGTCACCAGCAGTGCACAATGAATCTGAGTCATTTGAATATGTTTTTTTTGTAACTAATAGCAGAACCATAATGTGGTCTATTTTTTGGTAACTAATGGCAGTTACGCACTTTTGTGCTTTTTGTAACTAAATGCAGTAGATGAATCTGTATTGAATGCTGGACCTAGACCTGCTTTTGTGTCTTGAATGCTCTAAATTTGTATTCATTCTGCAGTTCTTTAGTTAACATGCGGTTCCTTAGTTTCAATGCTCTGAATTTGTATTGAATCTGCTTGGTTGGCATGCTATAAGTTTGATTGCTGCACTTTCCTTTTCCAGTTTAGATGCAGTTTAGAATCTGTTGGACCTGCTGCAATTTTATCTATTCTGTGCACTGAATCTGTGTTTGAACCCACCGAATTTTTTCTGAATCTAATAGCAGTTTAACCTGCTGTAATTTAGTGTATTGTATTGTCTTCAATCTGCTTTCAATCTGTTTCATGCAAATAGGGTACTCATTTAGAGTGCTTGAAGAGGAAAAAGATGAGGAACCCAGAATAGAGTTTGGCTGTATGTATGTACTTTGTTTTTTCCCAGATGAGGAACCCAGTGGTGTACTCTATTTTTTCCTTGACTGTATGTATGTATATTTTAGGCAAAATGGAGGGAACCCAAATTAGAGTTTGGCGCCGGATTGGTGGATTGGTGTGGAATGGCATTTTTGCCCTTTGAGGTGTGGAATGTACTACCCACATGTTTTTCCCCATTTGAAACTTAACAGAAGTTGGCAAGAAGGACAACATAAAATGCAAGCCAATAGTTGGAGGACTAAGTAAACCATTTTGATAGTTTGAGAACTAAGTAAAAACATAGTGGATAGTTTGAGGGATGTTTCCAAAACAAACTCTTTCCCAAATTCCTACGATTGAGAAATAAAATCAAACTGCATTTAAGGAAATTTTTCAAAAAAAGATATAAAGGAAAATTTAAAGAAATTTATAAAGGAAATTTTTAGAGAAAACATAGTAAAAGTTAATTAAAATTTTGAATTCTTTAGACAAATCTAAGAGAGATTATTTTAAATTCTTCAGAAAAATTTCAAAAATTGAGAGAAAACAGAATAAAAAGAGACACGTTTAATTACGTGATTTAGTCGGATAAAAAAAATAAAAATTACACGATTTTGCAAATGAACATTGCTATGGTACCGATAATAGTAGTAGTATAAAATGGCAGCTTGAGTCCAACTTGCGCCCACCCACGCTTTTCATCTTTTCAAACACATTCCCACTTTTTGCTCATTTCATCTGTGATACCCTGCATCATCGTCCACACCCAAAAAGTAGGCGTATGCAAAAAAAAACCTATTGTCTGTGGACCCGACCTGACCCGAAGGGTCTCGGACGGTTTCCAGAAGAGCAGCAGTCGGCTGCGGTTTCAAATATGTGAGAAATTTCAGGTTTCAGATATACGCGTACCCGATAAACCCGACCCGTCTGACATATTACAGTGTGTTTTAATCTGTCCCTACACGTGTCGAGGATCTACGGTATCATTTCTTCTTAACCTTACCCGCAGCACCATTTCACTCCTACTCAGTGCAGATGCAAGACTCTCTGTCTCTCTCTCAAGTGAAAACTCATCAAGCAATCTTCTCTATCTCACGATCCGAAGCTAAACAAAGGCCAAACATCTTTGAGGCTTGTTTAATCTACTTGAGTTCACATTTGAGGTTTGGTTTAGTTGTTTAATCTGCGAAAAAACCTCTGTGGGCTACATGCTCGGAAAAATTCCCCAGTCTGTCTTTTTGTATTTTTTAGTGTTACAAAAAGGGGAAAAATAGTTGGTTCGTTTGAGAGTCGCCACTCGGTTTTGAAAAGGATTAACCCCGAGAAACCGTTCATTTGAAAAATGTGACTCTTTTGCCCTTTTAAAAAGGTTTTGGCCTATTGAAAACAAAGAGTCTTGGGTTAGGAAGCCAGGTTACGAGAGGGGAAGGTTTTGTTTGGAAAAGCACCCCCCTCCCCCGATAAAATCGGTCTCTACTAATATTTGTGAGATTTGAAAATCATTTTATTGCTTAACTTTTTAATGCCATACAATTATCATATAAACATTAAGAATCATGCTTGGACAAAAACAATTAAACAGTTTGTATCTCAAGCTAAAAAAAGAAAATTGATAGATGATTGCATATTAGACATTTAATTCCAGAAAATAGCAAATAACCAATTTGTTCCATGACAAACACTACCGTACGACAGACACATATGCCGCACGGGACTGATATTCCCAGTTCGCAATTTTAAACAATGTTATCATCTAAAGATGTGTGCAACTTTATGCAAGAAATAATTTTTAGTGTTTCTATTTCAAAAAAAAAAATGATGCAAGGCTTGGCATGCTTTGATTCAAATCAACCTATCATGGCATATGCTATTCTAAAGAGAAAATAGAACTTCATTGCATATTAAATGTCATGAAAAAGAGAAAGGATGAGATGAAAAATAGGAACCTGTCCCCCTAAGAGTTTCTGCCGTACGGCAGTAATATGTGCCGTGCAGTAGAAATATACGGGGTGTCGATTTTCTTGTGATTGCTCAATCCATTTAAGCCCAAAATTGGTATGAGGAACCAATCTGAACTTAATGGCTCCCCTCAGAGTTTAGAAACAGAAAGTCATACCTTATGGAATGCAAACCTCTTTGGAAAATTTGTGGTAATTGCGAAGCTTTGAGACGCGTGCTTTGAGCGGACTCGTTGGCCTAATACACTGTGATGGCAAGGCGTGAGGCTATGGGCTGCTTTGGAACAAAGGTTTTGATTTTGGTTAGGAAAGAAAATGGAGCTTTTGGTGTTTTGAAAGAAGAATAAAATTAAGTGTTTTTCAAAACATTTTGAAGCTATTTTTGATTTTGAAAAACTGTTTTTTTCTTCAGTTTTCTGTCTCTCCAAAAAAATGTCTCTCTTTCTCTCTTTTTTTTCTTCAAAAATCTTGTCTCTCCCTCTCTTTTCTCTTCCAAAAAATTGTGTGTCTTGTCTAATGGCTTGGACGAGGTATTTATAGAGCAAAAAAGGCTTGGAAATGAAGCAAACTTGGCTTGAAAGTTAAGCCTTCGGCCTGCAACTGAAAAACTTGGTCGTCAAGCAAAAATAAGGGCAGCAACATGTACCGTACAGTACATAAACTCTACCGTACAGCACTGGGCTTCCACCGTACGGCACATCCCAACTGACTAAAGTTTAGGCGGTTAAAAACTCTACCGTACGGTAGAAATATGTCCACCGTATGGCAAAGTTGACCGCCGTACGGCACAGTTGACCGCCGTACGGTGCAGTGACTGCTCAATAGGCCGAACTTCGAATGGCCGCCCCGGACACTCCCGAACTCGGTTTTAGGTGTTCTTTGAACCGTTGGAAAGCTCGTTAAGTCTACTTTCTAACCCAAGTGGTTTTGGATAAAAATAATTTTGTACATAAAAGATATGACGATTTTACCCTCAGGTAGTCGAAAAAAAGTCGTTTTAGGTAAAATCCTTGTATCTCCCTCATTTCAAATCGGATTAAGGCCTATTATATATCGATAAAGAGGGTTTTGAATGTACTAAACGATGGTGGAATCCAAACATAAAAATAAGGAAGTTTAATTTATGAAAAATGGGCTGAAAGCAGACTAAACCGAGGACCGTTGGTGCCACGATGGCCAAAACACGTACTCACTCATTTTAAGTGTCATTTGGCACTCTCATACCTAGTTCTAAGGTGTTTCCTCACTCCTTTGAGTATAAAGAGCTTTATTTGAAGCTTTCAAGACATGTTTTATTATTGAAAAGCTTATCGGCCACTTGTGTACGATTTTCGAAAGATAACGTTCCGAAAGGTTTAGATCAATCCAAAGGTTTAAAATCATACTTTGTTTATCATCATTGGGGACTTAAAAGTTATCCAGGATTTCCAAATTGGGGTGTCTACAACCTCTCTCTCTCTCCTTGTCTCTCACATCTCACAGATCGACGCCGGGAGTTTGTCGTCTGGCGTATTTGTTTCCTCTGCTTTTTTTTGTCCCCTCAAATCTGTTTTCTGTTATTGTTACGGTCAAAACCGACCCGACCGATAGTCCGATGATGTCGGATCGATCGAGATTAGCGTTCAAGTCGGTCGGCCAACGGGTGCTAGGTTTCCCAACCCGATCTGTCGGGTCAGGAGGCGGGTCCAGGCCGATCCCAACCCGGGCTAACCCGAGCCCACCCCTACCCAAAAGGAAAATAAAATCCTAAAAATAACAAACCGTCCCTCCTAATAAAAATCCCAGATCAGAGTTCCTCTCTCCCACTTGTGGGGTTACCAATCACTCTCTCCCTCTCTCTCTCTCTTCCCATATCTACAGTGTGTGTATATATGTATATATACGTACATGTACACTGAAACCAAGAGAGAGAAGGGGGTTGGTTAATGCTGCAATTGGGACATAAAATTTGCGATGCATGCTGACGATTATCCTTTTATGGACTTCCATCATCTTTCTTTATCAGGATTCCATCGCTCGTATCCATTGTGGGTTCTTTGTTTGATTTCTGCAAGTGTTGTTACCTTGGAGCCTAAACCCATGTCAAAACCCACACACCCCTTCACTGTTTCCGTTTCTTATTTCACTCACAAGTCCTCTTCTGCTGTTGTAGAAGCCGCTTGATTCCCTTTCTCAATTTCTAATTCTCTTTTTTCTTCTTTATGTTCCTCTCACCCCCACCTTCTCTCTCTCTCTCTCTCTCTCTCTCTCTCTCTCTCTATACATACATAAATATGTATATTGATACGCATACAATGTCTTTTGTATCCCTAACTGGTTCATGTCACCATCGGATGAGTTCAATTGCTACTTCAATTGCAATCAATCGAAGTTACAGTGACCACCGTTGTTTCAGTTAATGACTGTATAAATCTTGATGATGATAACGTTTGATTGTGCTGTTTTTGTTTTGCAATTTGTGAGTTGGGTTTTTTTTATTTTGCCGTTCATTTTGCAAATCTTGAGTTGGGTTTTTTGATTAAGCAGCTTATTTTGCGAATTCTGAGTTGGGTTTTTTTATTTAATTTCTCATTGGTTATCCTTTATCATGCATATGTGCCTATGTTACAGGGTTGGAGAAGATTTTGTGTTATCCAATCTCCAACATTGCTTTATTGATTATTCACTTGTATTGTGATCATCAGGGGTTATAACGGTAGACAAAGTTGTTGGGATGGCGATGAAAAAGGGAAGAAGAGCAAATTCACTTCGACTCTTATAGGGAAGCATAAGAATGGGAGGTTGAGCTTTTCGCCTCGGGCTAGTTCTGCTCTAGCAACGATGAGAAATTCGTCTTATCCCAATTTTTATCAGAAGGTCCGTCTTTCGAATAATGCTCATCTTTTTCTTCCAGAAATGTTTAACCACGGATTGACACTCAGTAAATGAATGCTTGAATCCCTAAATTGTATTACGCCACTCACATTTTGTTTGTCGATTTGCATCTATTATTGTAGAAAAGGTCACCGACTTTACTGATAATTCTATAACCAGCTTTATTATGCGCAATTGTGATCAATAATATGGATTTTACCAGGTACTCGAGGTTGCAAGGGAAAAGTTCACTCAGGAGATATCCATCCAGTCCAAGGACAAAGACATCTCCCTTGCAAAGGTAGTCTTGTCATTTCGTTTTGAGCTACTTGCTAATCTTCTTACCAGTATTTGAATGAAGAATGATACATCAATTTTCCAGTTTTCATAGTTGTTTTTATGTTATTGGCATGTGTATTGTCACAAGCCTTTGTAATTCAGAAGGGTCATTTCCAGTATGTTGCTCTGAGATTAGGGTTATTGCCTTCTCGTATTTATTCTGTTAAAGTACCATTTTGGGGACTGGTACTTTGTATTTTCTTTTTTTAGGAGCTGGACATATGCTGCTTTTTGAGATTTTAATGCTTCCAACATGCTTTCCAAGCTTTGTTGTATGTATCAGCGGAAGATTAGGCATTTATGGCTTTCAACCGAGAGAAGGATGCTCGTTCACTTCAGAGTGAAAGGAGAGATACTTCAGTCAACTCTAATGCCCAAGAATATGGTTCGGTGGAGGCCATGCCTTTGGCGGGAAAGAGTATTAGAGAGTGGTTGATTGAGTTGGATACTATTGCCGAAGAAGCCAAGGCAGAATTAGTTTCAAGAGACATAGGTTGCCATCTGGTTGAAGTTTTGGAGGCGGTGAACTTAGTTCTTTTCAAGTCAAGAGGTTTCAATAAGCCACTTGTGCTAATAAATCCTAAAAATTCTTATTTGCATTCAATTTTGAGCTTTGGATGTGGCAGCGGTATGCAATTATGTACTTGCGTAAATAGATTGCTTTTGTTTTTGGCCATAAATGAGAACTCTATCCACTAATTGATTATGAATTACATAATAAATATTTGATATCTGACTTTGAGTTATCTTGTTGGCAGCAATTTTACTTAGCATAATTTACATTGAGGTTTGTCGAAGACTTCATCTGACTAATTGTGGGATCTCGAGTTGGGGAAGAGTTTTTGATTTGGCCCCAATTGGGGAACCCTGAGGTATGTTTATCATTGGAGCTCATTATCAATGTCTAGTTGTCCACTTTTTCCTACAAGTGCAATACCCTGGTATATGATGATTCTAGTAGTTCTAAATACACCTAAACTTGCCTTCATTTAGGAGCTCTTCAAGATAACTTCAAGACACAGCTTGTTTGGAGTTGTTAACGGAAGGTGTGTGAATGATCCTAGGTCAAAGGCCTCAGATTTGAGCAGCGATTCACTTTTAGGACTAGACATTGCAACAAACCGAGACATTATAGGGATTGCTTTGGCAAATTTAATTGTATGTTCTGATCCCTAGAGCATTTAGTGGTACATGAGTTATTTTATGGTAGTCCATTGACTCCAGTATAATTGTAAGAAACAAATATTATTGCAAAGGCTTCAATGGAAACGCGCTTCAAGATCAAACCATGGGTTGATGCTAACATCTCCACTTAGGCCTGTTTGTGATGGTAATGGTAAATTCAGCAACGTAGACGGTTCAAATTTTCCACTGGTGCGGCCGCAGGACCTTAGGTACCAATCTTATGCTCCTTTGTGGAAATGGTTGCGTCCTTTCATTTTCTTTCCTGATTTTGTAGACACTGTTTGCTGTTGTTCATACAGGTTCAAGATTCAAATGAGATGGGAAAGGAGATATTTGTGAAATATTGGCTCATGATATAATTGCAATTAAATCCTAATTGCCTGATAAAGCTAATCTTTGGCTACTCATGTTGTGCTACTTCGTATTTTTTATTGTCACCATCTGATTATCAATCTACAACTGGGTGCTATGCTTCAGTATTACAACATTTTTAAGCTTTACTGCAGCACTGCACTCTTCTTATTTGTTTAGATTTTTGAGATATGCTACAGAGGTTTTCTTTTTTGCGGCTTATAGTCTCCAATATGCAAGCAATGGATAATAGTTTAACACTTTCACTGTAGACTAGGATTTTAGTTTAGTATAGTTCATACTTTATGGAACGAACCTACCATTCCACTATTTGGGAACTTAAGGAGTTGCTGATGAGGAGTAAAATGCTTTAGCATTCGACAGTCATGAACTTTTTGCTTGCTTTTTATTGACATAGTCAACTCGGAACCCCCAAATTCTTAGGTTCACTACCTTTGCTTGGGTAAATATTCTAAGCTAGAATACTAAATCTTTGGTGATAGCTACTTCTAGTAAACTTTTGATACAAGCAACCTAGTGTATGTTGTCTAAATTGCCATGGCGTGAGGTGTCTGAAAAATCTTGTGTGAAACTAAAATATATTATTATAGGTTTTCTGCCCCTAATAGATTCTCTTTTATTCAGTTGTTGCTTCATTGTATTGGCTTTACTCCACATGTAACAGTTGTTTTCTTCTGGAGGTCAAATTTGTGCTATGGAATGCAGTGAGAATTCAAATTTCGGCTACTTGTTGGAAATCTCACACATCACAATTGTTATAAACTTTACTCTATTATAGTTGTTGCTGCTTATAATAACCAAATAACACATTGCATGGTATCTTAAACTATTTCTTTTAGGCTGGCTATCATGGCTTCAGAGAGATTGTTAATTCTTCAGCCACATAACTGGGCTTTGAGGGGAGACCATGGCATGATGTTGTATTATAGTAGGTATGAAGTCTAACCCTTCTTTGCTTGTATTTGTTAGGTTGATGGATTGGCCATTCATCTCGTTTTGAATTACTTGGTTTGACAAAACTTTCAGCTTATTTCAGGGAATATGAGGCAGCGGTCCAAGAGCTTAGCATTTGCATGGCCTTTGCCCCTGAAGAAGAGGCAGGAATTTTAGAGCCTTTTGTTGAGAAATGGCATTTGTTGCGGCTTGAATCATCATGGAAATCTTTGGGTCATAAAGGTCCATTGAGAGTTCCGTAACTTGGTTGTACAAAATACTTGCTAACTCCTTCAAAATCCTTTCTACATAGTTTACATAGGAAATCATGGCACTGTAACTGTAATCTTGTTCGGCTCTGTAATCCTTCCCATCAAACTTGAGGAATTGCACGGTTTTTGTGGTTATGAATCAATATATACTCAAATCATCTGATACTCTTCTGGGTTCGTACTCTTTATTCCTGGCTTTTGTTTTTTAGGTTTTCATTAAGTTTTGTGGCATGCCCAACTTCTTGGTCATGCTGATCAAAAGAAAAAAAAAATCTGGGCATGATTTAAAGTTGTTCTACTATTAAGTAATTATTGGTTCAATGGATAACTAACCTGAGTTTCTTGATCAATTCTTGAATTCAAGTCTATAGTCATTTGATGGGACTAAACATACTCTTTAGTGTGTGTTTTTTCTTGATCGGCTACTCTTTACCGGTTGTCGCATGTTACGGGACCTTAGTTTGGTCCCGACACAGGTAGGGTGGTGTTCACTGCAAATGTCTATGAAGTCAATATTTCTTGACAGATACATGGAGTAGCCTATCTGCTTTTATCGTTTTTAAGATCCAAAAAAGTTTGAAACAGTTTTGTTGGGACTTGAGGGGTTGAATCAGGCATCCATTCGCAAATTTGCGTGGTTTTAAGTGTGGAGAAATGTTTTCCAGAAAAAATGCATCATCTTTATCAGTGTTGGATCTATGATCAGATTCAGTGTTCTTTGCTTTCATATTTTGTTTGGAAGATTGAACAAATGCAGATAGGATTAGGTATGGGTCAGACCGTCTTAATCCTAATCTATCCCATCCTTTTATTGTTTATATTACGTTCCATTTCTATTATATCAGACCCACGGTCCTATTTCATAGTATAGTCCACAGTACTATAAAATCAATAATTGAACCCAAAGAAACATATTTAAGCTTTCTTTTATGTAATCTTGTGGCTCTAAAGGTAAGTTTCTAGAGCTCCACTTGTATTTCATGCCAAATTGCCAATTGTGTGCTCCTGGGAAAAAAGGGAAGTGAGAGTCAATAAAATCGCATGGGGAGATGGGTTTTGTGGGAAGTCTCTCTCTCTCTCTCTCCATTGATTGAGATTTCTTGTTTTTTTTTTTTCCAGTCTTTACTATTTTGGGTTGGGTTTGGGACTGAGCTATTTTTTTTTTGATCCACTGGGACTGAGCTCACTTTGGTTATGGCCCAAGCCCTTAAAATCTTTCCCATTTTGGTTCAATCTTTACTTGTTTTCGCTAGTCCCACATCGGATAACCACGGGAACTCAAATCCATGCATTTTTTGGGGTGTGTTTCACCAACTAAAATAAATTCTACTTAATTTTTAAATTAAAGATATTGTATTGTGAGAAAATGACATATCTCATATAACAGAAAATAAGTATTACTTTAAAAATAAGAACCTTAGTTGAACGGGACCTTATAAATTAAGAACCTAGACTACACCCCTTCGCGACTCACCACACTCTTCTGCTACCGAGCAAAACAAGCCGAGCTCGACCGTTGTTTGAAATTGGTGAGCCTAGCTCGAGCCGACTATATTTATGCCGACTCGGTTCATTTACAGCCCTAGTTGTTTGTTGGGAGGATATTTAGGCTAAGCCGAGCTTATAACAACTCAAAATTATTTCGTTTTAATTTTAAGTTAACGAATGAAATGCATCTGTGTTGGGCGGGGGTCACAACTAGAATGGAAGAGATAGAAAGGAACGAGTGAAAAAAAGGTTAGAAGCTCTATCTTTTGGCCAAGGAAGCTTTACATAACATGAAAATGTCTTATACAATCCACATAGGAATTTTAAAAAGGTATTTGGAAGCAAAAATGCCAAAAACTTTGAAAAAATCTATTTTTTTCGTCTATTCTAATGACTAATAGTATCTTTTGTCCATAGTACAATGGACGTTAGTGTTTAGAAACATAATTGAGGGGGTGTCTCTAAAAATTACTCAAAGTTCAAAGGTGCAAGTAAAATTCCCCTAAATTATATAACGAAGATAGAACAAGGAAATTGAATTCTATACTCCCTTTTTTGACATTTGCACTCCTTTTTTTGGATTTTAGTATTGAAAGTGTATGTAATTATTTTGCTAAAAGACAAAAAAATGAGTGTAGATGTCAAAAAAAGGAGTGTAGAATTCAATTTCCTAGAACAAAATAGAAATAGGACTAATATTTTTTTTTTAATCCAAAGCAAATGGAGGCCTGCTAAAATATTTATTTTTTAAATATTTTTTTTATTTTACTAGACAGGTTATTCTTTCATTATTTGAGTTGGTGGAAATACGAAAGGACTCCGCTCCAATCAGCCAATCCAAACAGATGGCGGGGGTTTTGGAATTGGGAAAATATTTGGAGGGGTTTCAAGAGTCAAAGTTGACGTGAGGAATATTCCAATAGGAAGAGTAAAGCCAGAGAGAGAGAGAGAGAGAGGGAGGATGGGCTGCAACTGCCGGCCCTTCTCGCCGGTGCAACTGCCACCACCACCACTCACCACCTCCACTTTCCCGCCTTCACTTTGCTCCAAGCTTCTCTTCACCACCGCCTCCGACCATCAGAAGCGGCTTAATCCTCTTGCCCCGCTGTTCCTCAGAAACCCTAAAAATTCCTCGGCGCCTGCTTCCCCTCTCCGCCTCAATAAGCTAGACAACAACGACAACAACAACAACAGCAACAACAACAATGGCGGGGGAGGCGGAGGCAGCGGTTGGAGCGATTCCTCCGACGCCGACGAGTGGTGGCGAAACGACGGTACCGGCGTTCTTCTCTTCCTCTTTTCTCGTGCTTTTTCCAACGAGGATGAACCAATTAATTCTCTAGAAAAGCAGTTGTTGTTATTTTTTTCCGCTTTGTGTTGCTTTGGCCAATTCCAGTTGGCTTCGGCCCAAGCCAGAACTAATAGTACCACCACTGGTGGTGAAAATGGAAAGGAAGGACTAGAAGTTGTTTGGGAGGTGAGGGGAGGGAGGTGGATCAAGCTCATCGCCGACCAGTTTAAGGACGCGTTTGTTGTTTCAGATGGGAATTCCCGGTCGGGTTTTTCAGTTGGTGGTAATGGTTTTGAGAAAAACTCGTTGCCTTTTGGTGTGGCGTCCACTTTGTGGGTGCAATGCCGGGATTTATTTGCGCATTTTATGCTCCCGGAAGGTTTCCCTCACAGTGTTACAAGTGATTACTTAGATTATTCTCTTTGGAGAGGAGTTCAGGGTATAGCAGCCCAAATTAGCGGTGTCCTTGCCACCCAGGTACTTGTTCTCTGCACTGCAATGCAACGAGATGATTGTAAATTTTTTTTTGAAGCTCTTAACTTCTCATTATGATTGGTCAAAAAAAAAAACCTTCTCATTATGATGTATGTTTGGGAATGTGTTTTTTTTATTCAACAGTTGGGTAGCTATATGCTTTACATGATGCTATGGCCGAACAATCCAAATGAAGACCAATATTGACTTCTGAGGGCAAGGGGCCGATAATTAGGGAATGACATGTACAATGGTGCTGTTGTGCCATTCTAGATTTAATCCATCGGAAAAGAATCTTTGCTAAGTGGTAAAAGGAAACAACTAGAAATTGATGGAAAACTTGGAAATTTTCAATTGAGTATAAACAATTTAGGTTAAATTCATATGAAGTATGAAGTATTAATTTGATGCGTAGTATTATGTATTTCTTGGAGTATTTATTTTTATTTTTGGTATAATGAAAGTATTAGTTTCTCCTAGTCTATGGTTTAATCTAGGTTAAATTCAAATAATTTTACATTACCCCATGAAATTCTATGAATTATCTTCGTAGACAAGTAATCAGTACATGTGTGGTTTAGTTACGCAAAGAAAAAACAAAAAATAAATTGACATACTTGTTGTTTTATTGGGACAAAATGATCCGTATGTAGAGTACAGTATAAGAATACAAAAGATTTTCAATACAAGGGGTACATTTATTTGAATAAAATTTGTCTCTTTGTTCGGTCCCCTCCAATCAAAACCCTAGCTTTGCACTGCAGGGGCCCTTTGTAAGAATGAGGAACCTTATGCCTGCAGAATGATAAATATATTACTACATCACTATTTAAGCAGTAATTTTCCCATAAACGGGGTTGTCTTCTCCTAGTTCCTTCCCAGCAGTAAATGTTTGGGTTGTTGATATTTCTTTGTTTGAATATTTTATTAACTAGTTATGTTGCATTATGTTTGATGAAGTCTTTGCTTTATGCTATTGGGCTGGGAAAAGGGGCCATTCCTGCTGCAGCGGCTGTGAATTGGGTACTCAAGGATGGAATTGGTTATCTTAGCAAAATTCTATTGTCAAATTTTGGTCGTCACTTTGATGTAAATCCCAAGGGCTGGAGATTATTTGCAGATTTATTGGAAAATGCTGCATTTGGAATGGAGATTTTAACTCCTGCATTTCCCCATCTCTTCGTTCCAATTGGTGCTGCTGCTGGAGCTGGACGTTCAGCCGCTGCACTAATCCAGGTGAGTGAGAAAATTTTGACCCTCTTGGTCAATTGATGTCTGAGAATCATGTTGTTTTGTTTTCGTCTCATCTACTAATGCCTGTAAGTATAAATATACTTGTGACCATCGCAAGGAAAAAATGAAAACATGTCATTTAGTAGACTTTTCATAAAGTGGCTTATTTTATTGTTTCTCTTGTCATGCATGCCCTACACAAATGTTGGGTTTTGTCCTTTGACTCTCTTCTTGCATGTATGAATTCCTTGAGCTTTATGTTATGGAATGTTCCTCTTGGCTTGGCAGCTATGTTTTGTTGAACACTTTGACTATCACCGACACGGTTTGTTAATGAGCATTCATGCATATATGGCTACATGCACGGCAGTGTTTTAGGATGTTGTATAGAGGGGGTGTTAAGTTGGCTATCAATTTTTCTCAAGTACTCTACCATCTACATTGTGTTGGATCTAACTCTTCTGTCAACAGGCAGCTACTAGGAGTTGTTTCTTTGCGGGCTTTGCAGCTCAGAGGAATTTTGCAGAGGTAATAGTAGTTTCCACTTGGGACTTATTAAATGGATTACAGATATTACAAAGTACCAATGTTGCAAAAGCTTGAAAGCCTCTTATCCCGATAAACATCATGTATTTTGTTTTGATGGTCAGGAAGTACGTCCCTTGCTACTGCATACTTTGTGAATAGTGCTTCTGTGTATCTCCTGTTTATCTCCTTACCAAATCACCTTGCGTTTATCATCTGAAAAGAGACTGTAATTGGCAGGTAATTGCAAAAGGTGAAGCTCAGGGAATGTTGAGTAAATTCATTGGTATTGGGCTCGGTATAGCATTAGCTAACTGCATTCAGGGATCTACACCTCTTGCTCTTGCTTCTTTTGGTGTGGTAACTTGGATACACATGTTCTGCAATCTGAAGTCTTATCAAGCCATTCAACTAAGGAGTCTGAATCCGTATCGTGCAAGTACTCCTTTTCTTCTATATCTTTACTTCATTCTATTTTGTGGTAATAATATCTGCACTACAGTTTGATCCATTATGAGCACTTTTATTGTGTGTGTTTAACATTGACATCTTAGGAAGTTTTAGTTTCTGAAGGGAAAGACAAGTTGCTTTAGTTCTTGATAGATGTATACTCGCGTATCATTTCGAGTGTCAATTCCTGAAGTCTTATTAAGTTGGATACAGGGTCCTGTCCAGATGAATGTCAAACACGGTAGCACATGACATTTGTAAATTGCAAGGATTAAATCCAAGTCTTACCTAGGCCTGTCTTGAGTTGTCATTCACTTCCTTACTGAAGTAGCATATGGAGTCCAATGATTAGAAGGATTCAATCCCAGTCCTCTCCTAGCCTCTCTTTAGTTTTCAAGATGAGCCCTGCAGGTCATTGTGGTTGCAGGTCATTGTGGTTGAGGATTCTGGATGATAGGACTCCGATGTCTCCATTACAGAAACATTATCACCTTTCCCACTGCCACAAATATATACCAAATACTTTGCGGTGATCTTTATTAAGTGGAGCATTCAGATTCATTGTTTTCATCTAGAGTCCGTTTGATTAGAAGAAAAATATGATCGAAAATGAAGTCAGAAGAAAATATTTTCTTTTATGCTTTTTGGTTAAACCAAAAAGTTTTGCATGAATCTTGCAAGAAAATGTGTACAGTTTCTAAATTGCCCATAACATAACATTACGAATTAAACATCTCATTCAATTTTTGTCAAACAACTCCTATTTTTGCAATCTAAGAAAACACACCTACGTAAATATTAAAGGTGGAGAGAAACCAAGTGTTTATCCCTTGTGAAGTATTAAATTATCTAGATTGACCTTGTACTATTGGACATGTAATCCAAAAAAGTAAAAGATGTAGTTGTATAGAACAAATATAGTATTACTCTTCCTTCACTTTCTCTTTGGTACATGAACACATGGATAATAGGGAGCTATTGGTAAAGAGGTGGAAAGAGAAGACGGGAAGTGAGAATCATGGGCACAACAATAAGTTTTCTAAAAGATGGAGAGAACCTAAGTTTTTATCCCACATAAAGTAATAAATCTAGATATTGACCTTATATTATTGAACATATAATAATTCAAAAAAGTAAAAAGATGAAAGTTGTATACAAAAAAAAAAAAAATTGTTCCTTCAATCTCCCTTTGGTTTATAAACACATGGATAATAGGTAGGCTATTGGTAAACAGGTGGGAAAGAGAAGATGGGAAGTGAAAATCATGGGCACAATGAGAAGTTCCGTAAAAGTTGGTTACTTTCACAAGAAAAATATTTTATTTTATTTTTTTGTGGTTTTAGCATGAAAGTGAAAGCTATATAATCATAGTTATATGGATTGTACGCTAACTTTAACTTTCTAGTACTTTCTGCTATTTTCATGCTAATCAGACTCGCAAAAAGTTTCCCTTTTGTCTCTTTCTTGCATGTTCTACCATTTTCACTCTAGTCAAACGGACCCTTATTAGATTGGCAACGTACTTCACGAAACTGGTGTACATACTGTTTGGCTGGGATTTTACTTTCATGCCCGGAACTTATATTACCCTGAATTAGAGATGGTATCCTAAGATGGACACTCAAAATTTACAAGTTCAGCACATAAACTGTAAAGTTTTTATCCATGAACACAGCCAAGTCCTGTTGTATTTCTTTTATCCCTGAACATAAGAGTATAAAAACGTAGTTCTTCTGAATCTGTATTCTGACACCACTCTGTGAACTGCTTAACAAAGGAATCTATTTCCGTCCTTTCTTAACCGTATTAGGAGACTTCCCTCACCTGTGAGGTTGATCCTTCTAAAATCCTTGTTATCTCCCACGTAGATTTCTGGCGTTGGTAGTTGTGCCCTATTGTAATGGGAAATGTGTTCTGAGCAAGTTGAGGTGTGAACAAACAGAGATTGATAATATGTTTGTTACAGGTCTTCTTTTTGGGTGGAATTATTAGCTCACACTTAATTATAAACACACCTTCTGATTTCTTTCAACAGGTTTGGTCTTCAGTGAATACTTGCTTAGTGGTCTAATTGCTTCAGTTAAGGAGGTTAATGATGAGGAACCACTTTTTCCAGCCGTACCACTTCTTAACGCGAGTCCTGCAAACAAAGTAAGTTGCATTTGTTTATCCGTGTGCCCTTTCTTTCATGCGATCTTGGTATCTGTAATGGACATCAAATACTGCTGAGAAGTGTAAGTTGGAGGTATGGCTGATTGTTCCTAGCATGGCACACTTGGGTCTTTCTAAAGCAACCGAGTCTTAGAAAATAAACCGTGCATATGCTTTCTGACTTGCTGCAATGGATTGTATGATTAAAACTCTTATGGTATCCATTGTGAATCTGAATGACTTGTTTGATTTTGGAGTCTATAATTTTTTGCACATAATATACATTCTGTCGTACCACTGCTGCATTTCACTCCTGGGACTGATAGTACGTATTAGCCTCCCCTTTGCTCAAACATTTAAAAAAGAAAAAGAAAAGAAAGGAAAGTTAAAAAAAATGTCCCTCCAATTGTTTGGATTGGAGAGAAAATAAAGAATTCAAGTTTTGTGAATAGTGAAATTTCCCTCCCATTTTCCCCCCATTTCCCTCTCATTTTCTTTCCCTAAGTTCCAAACAAAGCCTATGATGTCCTTGGTCATTTTCCCTTTTCCTTATGTTTTATGTAAATCTCAGCCCGTCCACTCTCGAGAGTTGAAACTTCTGTCAACTAGTTCTCCTGGGGCATCAAACGAGGAATACTTTCTTGGGTATCCACTCCCTTATTAGTTATTACTTATTACACTTATACTCATATCAGGTTGCATATTCATGCTGTGTTTTTTTTGTTTTTGAATTTTCCCTGTCGAACTTCTTGTACTCAAGCATTTAATCCCACTCGGTGCTTAATGGATGGAATTGAATTCTAGCATGATTGGCTTAAACATACTTTTAGTTGTTAATATGTCTTTTCTTGGAATTGCTTCTTTTTTTCCTTTATCCACCAAGTTAATGAAAAATTTTCAGTTTTATGACCTTTACAACTCTGTATTTACATCTGCTGAGATTTATACTTGGAAGTCACTGTTTTACTGGTAAAGAAAAAGTTAGGGAAAATGCAAAACTTAGGTTTGTAAGACTGAAAATTTGGATTATATCCCTTTGATATGCACTACTACATGCCATGACACTCTGCCTTGTACTATTATCTTTGCAACCAGTTAATATGTTGGCATATATTTGTTGCTTGCTTAGAGCTGGCAATGTGTTTGAGTAATTTTGAATTGTTATAGACAGTCTGAAACATGTTTTCTTTATTGAAATTTCATATTCTGGTTCATTTATCTTTAATGAAGAAAAAAAGGCAGGGAATTGTTTTGCTGCTGATGCTTTTGCATTTTGGTTTTTTCCAGTCACAGTCGGCAGTACTTTCAGGAGAAGCCAAGGGTGCGGCTGCCACTATTGAGGCTCGGCTGCAGCTGGGGACCAAACTCTCTGAAGTTGTTAAAAACAAGGATGATGCACTTGCGCTGTTTGATCTCTTCAGAGATGAAGGCTACATTTTGACCGAGCATGAGGGAAGATTTTGTGTATGTTCATCCCTACCTTTGTTCCCAATGTCTTTCTTTTGTTTTCTTGGTTATTTCTTTTTCTTTTGGGTTCGTACTTCATGCATTTCACCTAATCCACAGAAACTCCATTATATGGTGCTGTTCTTGCTAATTTGTGGTGCCAGGATGGTAGACTGAAGATCTAACCTTCAGAATATTGGAATTTTTCCCCCATGAGCTATGTGTTCGTTATACCTGTTTCGTTGGGGCATCTCCAACTTGGATGACTTTTGCAAGTATTTTAAGTCTTCATGATTTATCGTTAGATATACGGTCGTTTCATATATTATGAGGTTCTAGCGCAAAGAACAGTTGAGTTTTCCTCCCCTTCTAGTGAGTTGGTGAATCTAAGAATTAAATTGACGTGTTTCTAAAAATCAATTATGGTGACAAACCAGCAGTTCTCGTCCATGCAAAATATATACATCCTAAGATTATTGGACCCGAATAGCAATTTTTTCTAAGGTACTACTGCTTTTTCTACTGTTTTTCTGATAAGTAGTTTTTCCTTCTCTCCCAATCTTTGGAAATCACACAAGACGTATTTTATGAAATAGTGACTGTATTTGTTGTCAATCTCATTATGTGGTCGGTTTCTTGCCTTAAGATATTTGCAACTTTCTTCCTCCAATTGAAGCTGTTCAAATATTGTTGGCCAATCAACACTTCCCCAGCGGAAGTTGAAGAATTGGGTGGTTGACAAATATTTACCGCAGGCTTTCATTAACTTTTATTGAGTTTGAGCTTTTTTCCGTAAAAGTGTGACGATAGAAGATGGCAAATAAAAAGAGTCCAAAATTAGGTCAGTAAAGTCAACAAATTATAATCCTTCAGGTTAAGGATGTATTTTGTCATTTCCAAGTTATGGACCTTGCATCAGCCAATAAATGACTAAAACATCAGTATGTCGGTGATGATTGTTCTTACTTTGTTTTCTTATTCGTTTACCTTTGTTTATTTGCATGAAACTACTTTTTGTATTAAAAATTCTACCTACGATTGGAAGAGCAAAACTCACTGCTGATTGCCTTTTAAATTTCCTTTTGTGGTTCGAATTTGAACTAAATCAGGTAGTACTCAAAGAAAGCTCCTTGCCACAGGACATGCTCAAGTCATTGTTTCATGTCAACTACCTATATTGGTTGGAGAAACATGCTGGAATCAAAACAAGGAGCGTGTTGGATGACTGCAGACAAGGGGGAAAGCTGGAAATATCACTGGACTACGTTCTAAGGGAGTTCAACCATGTCAAAAAAGACGGCGAACTGGCGGGTTGGGCTGTTGATGGTCTAATTGCAAGGCCTTTGCCTAATAGAATTCGTCCTGGAAACATTTCCTCTGCAGTAAAATGCTGATCTAAATATGCAGAAAGCAGGCATGCAGTCGCCATGTGTACATTGCAAGCAAACAAATAAGGGAAGGAAATGCCTTTCTATGCTGCGAGAGCTGGCTTCAGCCGGGGGGAAGATGGAATGGAGAAGTTGAAGGGTCTGGAAAAAGACTAGAATGCCCTTGGTGGTTGGAAGGACCGTGAAGATGTGTACAGGCAATTAAAAGTCGCAGATCCTCTCAACAATTGAAAGTTGCAGTCCACAGGTGGGCGTGGACTCGGGGGAGGGGTGCAACATGAATTTGCAAATGATTAGCTGCTAAGTTCAGAACAACATTCTTTCATTGTGCTACCATGGTGCTTGTCTAGGTCTCAGAAAAGTTTCCCATTGAATTTTTGGGAGTTGCTGAAATGTTGCTCGGGGTCATAGAAAAACTTCCTTCTCTCGCAATGTAAGCTTGAGTTCACAACAACAGAAATTTTCATTACACTCGGTAAACACTGATATGATTCTGCCATCTGGATACAGGTCCTTCTAGTTGTATACATGTAGTATTCATAGTGGGAAATTGAGATTCAGCACGCTTCATAACATCACATATTTTTCTGCATTATTAATTTTGTCTGATTGACTCCACTTGATCTCTTTTTTTTGGCTGAGTACAAGGGCGGAGGAGGCCGGAGGGGGCAACCGGGCGTAACAGTTCTTTCTTGAGTGTTACCTAAGTCACACAATGCTCGTGTGAGTGAGAATGTGCGAGTGTCTGTGAAAACGTTTTTTAAAAATATTCTACACTACTAAATTTCATGGGCAAAAATTGAGAGTGCTAGCTGCGAGCATAGAGGGAAGATTGAGAGCGTGAACAGAAAAAACACTAAAGGACGCCTATGTGAAATTGAAGATGCAGTTTGCATCATTTTTGCGAAAAAGTAAATTACAATTCGCACCATTCAAGTAGTATATCATGATATGTACATAGCCCTTATTATACTTTCGATTTTGCAACTTTGATACTCAACTGTTACTTTGTTGCCAATCAATAAGTATATAACTACACACAAATACACAGGCCTTATTCGTTTGCTAGTTTTGGGTATGTGTTGACTCCATTAATTTTGTATTTGCTCTATGTGAGTGGCAGCCGTTAAAGAGGAAAAAACCAAGACATCTAGGCAAGGGCCGTAGAAAAATCGAAATCCAAAGATTAGAGGACAAATCCAAGCGATTGGTCACTTTCGTCAAGTGCCGTGATGGGCTCTTCAGCAAGATGCAAGTGCTCTGTTCAATATGTGGCGTCCACGGCGCCGTTCTCACCTTTAGTGAGGCCCAAAACGCATATGTCTTTGGCAACCCCGCAGTCAGCACCGTGGTTGATCGTTACTTAATTGAAACCTCAGTCGCGGAAACTACAGCTAATTAGTGTTACAACAACGAACCAGTGAAAGAGATTAAAGACAAGTACGCAGAGGCTCTGGTTAGGTTAGAAAAAGAGGGGAAATGCGGCTAGATCTTGGACAAGGTGTTGGCAGTTGCCGAAGGGAATGTGCCTACTGAAGCTTTAGGATCGAATGAAGTTGATTCGGCAATGATGGAGGAGATGGTGAATAAACCATCTGGCCCAGGGTCGGAGGCTTCAACAAGTAAAAGGCCCTCCTCTTTTGTAAACGTGGAGTAGAATTGCTCACTAACTTTTTTTCTTTGTTTCATAATCCTCTTCTTTGTAACGTTGAATTTTATGTTCTCTTTTCAGTTAGGCGATCTAAAAGCCTATTTTCTGATAGAAATATGCAAAGGGTGGAAGTGAGCTTGATAAGAAATTTAGCTTAAAAGCATGCCTGGTCAAGTGGGTGACAAGTGCCTTGGCCCAGTACTGTGAAATGGTGATAGATTTACCAATATATATATATGAGTTCTTTAGCCATTTTCTCATCATACAATAGCCTGATCTATTCTCCCCATCCCCATGACTGAAGGAGTGTACTTGCAAAAGTAATTCTCCTACTGATTAATGTGGTCATTTATGATCCACATTGCCACCTTGAAAGGAAGTGAGTAAATGGCCATGTTCTTTTAATTACGACTGCAAGGCTAGTTAGCGTTCTGATGGTTGTTTGCAGTTAGGGACGATGTGCTTTGATGATTATATGTAGTAATAGTTTATCCACTAGTTTCGCATTGTAAGTCACATAATTTGCGTGCGAGTACGGGAGCGCGAACGTGAAAGCGTTTATGAAACACGTCCTAAACCACTGGAATCTATGAGAGGGAGGATTGAGAGTTCGAGTGCAGTGCGATGATTAATTGTGGAAGCGCAGAGCATTTTGAAGGATCCAAATCCGATGTTGAAGTCCGACTCGAAGTTGGTATTGGGCCGAAAGCCCTCAAGCCCACTAAAAATAAAAATCAGTTCAAGATGTTTTGGGTCACATCGGGGCCTAAGCCCATCTTCAGCCCTAATATTTGAGGAAAGTGAAAACCATAAGGAAAATGACGGCTTAGGACGTGTTTTGATAATTTATATCTTTTAAGAACATGCTAAGAATATTTATTAATGAGCAAAATATCCTGAACGGGTATTGATTATCAAAACATGTCCGTAGCGGTTATTTTCCCAAAACGAGAAGGTCCATAACTGCTGCTTCTCCATCCAAACAGTCCCGTAAACTGAATAGCGCTCCAAAATAAAAACGACACACACTTCGCAGGGCAAGGTTCAATCGCCGCCTGTGACCACTTTCCTTCTTCACAGAGATGGCGGAGACGAAGAGAAAGACCAGAGACCACAACGACAGACAAGTCATGAAGAAGAGAAAGTTTTCGAATTCCAAAACCTTAGATCACTCGAAGAAGAAGAACAACAACAAGAAGGAAGGCGGAGAGAGGAGGAAAAGGACTGGGCCTCACTTGCCGAATTCCTTGCGGAAGGAGATCGAGCTCATGAACCAAGCTAAACCTAGAAACAGCGACGACGAGGAAGAGATCGATTTCGATGACGCAAACGACGTGTACGAGTACGAGGAAGCGATTCCCGAGGAAGAATCCGGAAAGAATCGCCGGTACGATCCTGTCGAGAATTTCTTGTACGAGCTCCCAGAGGAATTTCAGGTTGGTCTCCCTGCTTTAATTTTGACCACCTTTGAATCTGTTTATTCACTTGAATACCCTCATTTTTATTATTAGGTGGGGAACATGAACATTTTTGTTTTGTCGGATATCCATTTCTAACAATATATATATATATATATATATATATATATCACAGAAATAGTATCAAGTATTAACTAAATTGTGGTGTATAGTTTCAATTAGCCTATACATTTACGAAGTTTTAGTCATATGTAATTGTAGTGTTGTAGATGCATGCAATCGTGTGCATTCATATGCATTCTGAAAGGTAAAGTATTGAGTTTAACTCTAACCTAGTTCAATGAATACGCTATTAGAAGTTTTTGGACCCACTATTTGGTCGTCGAGAAGGACGAAGGAAAAAAAAAACCCAAATGAAAAGTGTTTATCTCTATCTAGTTGATTGCTTTGTTTTGTTTGGTCTCGAGTAATTACTAATTACCGATTCATATTTCCAAGTCTTTATTTTTTATCCTTATTTTAGCTTATGTTGTTTCACTGGATCATATTGTTTAGTTTCTATTACATTTGTGATTTTTTGTTTCATGTCATGTTCGTGACTGGACATAACCCTGAAGTTCTCGTTGACATCTACCAGTCTATACACTTTCATGTGGACCTATCAAATAATAAGGATGCAATGTCTTGACCATCCAATGTCGTAAACTACGAAGAAGGGTAATAAGCCTTACAGTTTCTATTAAAATCGTGTTGATTTGTTTATGGATAGCATATATCAGACGGACAACAATTTCTGGTTTCATCTATCCCTTTGATATGCGTAGTGCGCGCACACTTATGCACGCGCGCGCACACACACACAAAAGAAAGAGGGAGGGAGGGAGGGAGGGAGGGAGGAGGGGGAGAGTTGTGTAGAACCAGGCTGTGTTCCCGACCTTTTCTTATGTGATCTGAAATTATGATGGAAAAGACTTGTTTGCACAAGATTGTTTTCATCATTGTGGTGTTCCAAATTGCGGCACTTATGAGCTGCATCATCCCACAATCTTGCTCTTGCATCCCAGAATACCGCATGTATAAATTACATTTCCTTTTGCTGTGTCTATATTGTTCTTGCTTGTGTTCCTCTGTGTAGGATGAGAATGTAGCATCAGATGATGATGAAGATGGTAGTGATGCCAATGGTAGTAGGGATGACCAAAATGGAGATGAGATTGAGGAAGATGAAGGCAGGCATTCAAGGATGTTGCAACAAGTCACTGGGCTTCCAGTTGAGGCTTTTGAAGGTAAGATTTCCCGTATTCAGGAACCTTTGTTTGTGTGTGGAGTGTGTTTCATAATGGTCCTAATTGATTAAGTTGTCATATGATTAGGCATCACCACTAAATTGTCTTAAGACTCTTACCTGCTTTTGGAATGATATAAACTAGTTCAGACCTTGGGAGATATTTATACTTCAAGTGTAGAAATTGTTTATTCATGTCCACCTTGTTTGTGGACTTGATTATGCCTTTGTTGAGGAAGGCTGTGAGCGGTACCGGTGTTACCATCAATGCAGGACATTTCTGTGCGTTTTTGGCAATTATATCATGAGCAATGTACTTTTTAACTGAGTTGCCATTGAATCGTGATGAGAAAAATGAAAAAAGTGGTCACATGACTGCTTCCGATTGGCAATCGATAACAGAATAGAATCCTACTTTGAACATGTCTCAAGTAGGTTTTATGTGGTGTCTGAAAGTCATCATTCTATTGCTCTGATTGCAATAAATAACCTAACTGCCCAAGTTTTTATAACTTGCCAGGTAATAGGAGGAAAAATGATCTTGTCATATCTGAGGCATACCCAGAGTCTGAATATAATCCTAGTCGTAGTGTTTTTGATGGTGATGGCCGCATTAGCATTCAGGACCTTCTGGACCCTCTCCATGGAAAGCGTGGCTTCAGCAAAGTTAGAACGAGCATGCAACGAATGGAGAAGAAATCCATGCCCATTCAAGCACCTCTTCCAAAAGTAGATCGGGAGAAGGTGGAGAGGAAAGTAGCTTATGAACAATCAAAGAAGGATATTACAAAGTGGGAGCCTTTGGTCAAGAAGAATAGGGAGGTGCCAACTCTTTATTTTGATGAAGACAGAAACCTGGGATATTCCACTGTAGGTGCAATAGCTTCTGAATTTGAACCTAGAAGTGAGTTTGAGAAGAAAATTGCTTCCTTGGTTAATGATAATGGAGTTGCAGAAGCACACAGCAAAGATGGAGCAAGGCTTTTAGAACTGAACAAGGTAAGGAGGTTCTACATCTTTGTTAATCATACAAATTTGGTGTAGCATCTGGTAGTTTTTTTTTTTTTTTTTTAAGTGCTGATGCATCAATCCTTGTAAGTTTATTGGGATAATTCTATATTTCCCTGAAGTAAAGGGAAAAATTCAGGATGTAAGAGTATTGATATTAATTACATACCTATCAGAAAGTGGAGTTTTTGTTTTAACACCATTCAGCTTTCTCCGATAAGTTGTAATCCCCACTCGAACTGGAAGAGGAGCCACAAGCCCACAACAGACCAACCAAGGGATTCGGTGGTGCATGAGTTCTAGAACTTGTTCGTGCAATTTTTATAGCTTGAGTGGTGGTTTAAGTACTTTTTAATCACAGACTTTTTCAGCG
Source organism: Rhododendron mucronatum var. ripense (assembly GCA_019656295.1). Taxonomy (NCBI): domain Eukaryota; kingdom Viridiplantae; phylum Streptophyta; class Magnoliopsida; order Ericales; family Ericaceae; genus Rhododendron; species Rhododendron mucronatum. Next base: position 149,882 of record BPLT01000240.1, read on the forward strand.
GAAAATTGGCAGTTGGAATGTATTACGCAGTCAGCACTATGGAAGTTAAAGGTGTCCGAAAATTGTAGTTGACCATACCTAGTTCCTCACCTGATTTCCTAGAGCATTTCCTTCCCAGACTGGTGTCATTACCACTCACATGACACACTTGTTGAGTTTGAAAAGCCTTGTACATTTCTTTTATTTTGAAATTGAGTCTCTAAGTGGGGTGGTTTTGGGAGTTGTTCCTCTTTCCTATCATTGGGTGACAATGTGCCTGTGTTGATACCTTCTTGTCTTGGTTTTGATACCTCATACCCCTGAATTACAGAGGTTGGGCTCAGCTGCCTCTCACTTCTTATCTCGTGTATTTACCTAGTACAAAAAGCCTTTTCTCCTTGCTTTCTTCAGAAATTCTTGATCTGATAAAGGTCCATACAATCAACTAAAATCTGCACGCATAATAAGAAAGGAAATCCTTCTGAACTCCACAAACTTGCTTTGGAGACCTACATAGCTAAGTTCTATTTAGATGGATTATTAGGTTAATAAGAACCTGTAGATATGAAGGGAAAACTTCTGCTGGCAGATTCATCAGATACACTGTTTTGCTTAGGGTTCCTAAATTTACCAGAGATCTTTCTAGATTGTGCACATGTTTTTTATGTTTCTAATTTTGACGCTTCTTTCATTACACCATTGCATGTGATGATCGGCAGATATCTGTTGAAGATGTGAAGGACCACAAGGACCATCTTGCTAAAATGCGTAGCCTTCTTTTCCGTCATGAATTGAAGGCCAAACGCATAAAGAAGATCAAGTCCAAAACATTTCATCGTTTATTGAAGAAGGATAGATTGAAAGCTGTAGCTGCTGAATTGGAAATGAACCCAGAAGCCGCTAAAGAACTTACCATTAAGCAAGAGTTCAAAAGGGCTGAGGTACTTATCGCCAATCATGTTGACATGGTTTAGGACCAGTGTGAATAATTTGTTATTTTTTCTATTAGTTAAAAGACTAGCTGCTCAATGTTTGTCCATTTTTCCTTATGATATTTATACAGGAACGCATGACACAGAAGCACAAAAATAGCTCCAAATGGGCAAAGCGGATTTTGAGGCGTGGATTGGATATCCAAGATGAAGGAACCCGGGCTGCTATTTCGGAGCAGCTCCATCAACATGCTGTCTTGACTAGAAAAATGAACTCAATGAAGGAAAACACCAGCAGTGATGACAGCAGTGACGAGGAGGATGATATTGATATCTCAGATATATCAGACCAGGGACGTTCACCAAAATTGTTGGAGAAAGCGAAAGAGAAGACACTTGAAGTAATAGAAGAGGAGGATGAAGTGCCTAAATCTGGAGTGCTTTCATTGCCTTTCATGGTATTCCTAATTGTTATCTTAAACAATGCTTGTACTTGTTCTCCCTTGGTTCTCTTATTGTCTATAAGAAAAGGAATCCGTGTGCGAAAAGAACATACTACCTTGTGCTTCTTGTTTGGCCAAGTATAAAGACTTGGATATTCCCCTGGGCATTAAGCTGTTTATCTTTCATCCATTCATGTGATGTTTTCTGCTTGTACATTGGCGCAGGTCCGTGGGTTGAAAAAGAGAAAAGCGGCAGCTGATGATGAAGCTAAGCTTGCTCTTGAAGAGTATGAATCAACGTTGAAGCAATTGGGGGATAAGACGGTACAAGAAAAGGTGAAATCTGGAGCTACAAGTGGCAGACGGGTTTTTGGTGCTCCTAAAAAGAAGGTTGAAGAATCAAGTAAGAAAGTCAAAGTAGATAATTATTACGGGAACAGTGATAGTGAAGACAACTTGGAGGCCAAAGAAGATATTGATGCTGGACAAGATGGCAGTAGTATTTTTCAGAAGGGTGTTAATGTTGATCCTGATTTACTTCGTGAAGAGTCTGAGATCAGACACGATCCTTTGTTTAAGGTGATTGGATTATTGGTTTGTTAACCTTGACTCTGATTGTTTTCTTTCTCCCTCTGGAGTGTGACAAGAATAACATTGTTGCTGTTTGTAGAATTTTGATGATATTGTCAAAGACCCTGGGTCCAAGACAACATATGAAGTGGCTATTTTTGCATCGGACACATGGAAGAAGGCTCGTTTTTTTTGTCCAGCATTTATTCCTATTTTCCAAACAGAAAAATTGATAGTTTTCATACTGACTCTTGTTCATGTAATTAACAGATGGAAAAAACTTCGGCAAATGATAATAAGCAGATCAAAAGTGGAAAAGAAGTAGATGTCAATGTCAAGAACTCTTCAAAGGTTGTGGAACCTACTTTGCATGATCAAGATTTAGTGGTATAACTCTTTGACGCTGTTGATTGGTACCATTAATATGTTTGATCAGCTCCGTGACTTCAGTTTTCTGTCTCTGATTGCATCCGTGAAGGAAATAGGATATGAAAATGATTCGGATAGTGAGGGGCAGATGGTCGATGGAATTTTGTCTTCTGGCACAATGGCTACTTATGAACTTCCTTCTCAAGAAGACTTAATACGGTGTGCTTTTGCTGGAGATGACGTGGAATATGATTTTGAGAAGAATAAGCAGGAGGTATTGAATGAAGAAAATCCTGAACCTGAGAAGCCTATTTTGCTCCCTGGCTGGGGCCAGTGGACTAATATACAGCAAAAGAAGGGCATACCCTCTTGGATGCTGGAAGAGCATGAGAACGCCAAAAAGAAGAGGGAAGAAGTTCTTAAGAAGAGGAAGGACGCGCATCTTAAGCATGTGATCACTTCTGAGAAAGTGGATAAGAAGGTGAGGAATCTTGATACTTGGTTTTACAACACATCTTGAATTTTCTATTTGTGCAATACATGTAGGATGGAATTTTTACTTGGGAATATTACTTGGTAGAAGCCTAAGGGGAACAAATTCTTGCATGGTTATCCCTGTTCCTAAGTAGGGGGAAAATAGGAAACTTGACCATTGGATCAGACAAGCAGTAAGCGCAGTTACGAATTTGCCAATTTTTACTCAAAAAGTCAATAGGGAAGTAATAAGATGAATGTGTCATCATTTTTGACAGTTTGCAGGTGTTGTAAAAAATGTTGTGTTATGAATTCAGGAAAATAAATTGGATTAAGGATGTTGTATTCTACTGATCCTATATAGAAGCTCTTTATTATGATTGAGTCGAGCAATGGGTTCATCTTTCCATGTTTTTGGATTTGGCAGGCAGAAAAACTACATCCAAAGACGTTGCGCTACCCATATACATCCGCGGAGGTGTTTGAACGGAGCATCAGAATGCCTATTGGACCTGAATACCACCCAATGTCGACAATTGGAGCTCTTAATCGGCCAGAAGTATGTTGGTTACAATATTCCTTAGTGTAGCATTTATTATTGGCGAAATGACATCTCATTTCTATATGTCCATTTTTTTTCTTAGTGTGAATGGGAAAAGAAGAGTGGATCCCCAAGCAGTGCTTCTAAGTATTGTATCCATTGTTTCATTTGTTGCAGGTGGTTAAGAAACCCGGTGTGATCATAAAACCAATTAAATTTGAAGATGTGAATCCCCATGAAAGAACGGAGCAGCACAAGAAGAGTGGACAGAAGCAGAAGAAGAAAAGTAGTGGCAGGTCTATAAAAAACATGAATGCCAAGGGAATTAAAGTTTAAATGAAACCTATTTTGTGGAGACATTTTAGTTTTATTATACAAGGAATATGGAAGAATCAAAATGGAAGTTTTGCTTAAGATGTTTCAACCATGGACCAGTATGTTATAAGCAAATTTTGTTCTGTTTTTGAGGCTTTGTGGAGTTGAAATTACGAAAATTCTGCAAGATAGGGGCAATAAGAGAGCTTTCAAGTAGCGTAGCGGTAGTATATCTCTGTAACCATATTTGCTTTTCGTTACAGTAAGCCTATCTAATTATGTTTTGTACCCTGCGATCAGCTCATTGTTTTAAGTGGAGTTATCTTGGTACACAGATCATAAAAATGTCAGAAACAAGATGCTGAAGGTAGACCAGAATTCCCAACAGAATTAGCATTGATTATGGATGATGCTTGGGCCTTCATAAACACCTCAGGTAACAAGCTATAAAAGGTATTGAAAGACTATTCACAATGTTTTTCTCTCGTTTTTAACTCAGGTGGGAAATTACAAACTTTTGTTGTTTTTTAATCTTCGATTTTTGGAGGAAAAAGAAAAAGGGTATGGTGCAAAGCTAAAGGACAATGAAATAGAAGATTAAGTTACCTTTTTTGGGAGGAGTTAGAAGAATAAGAGATGGGCGTAAAAACCGTTTGGATGTTTGCTTCACATGTCCCAGATTGAACATAGCATTGATGTGTGACACAAATGGTCTGGTCCTCTTTCTAATGCGACTCCCAGCTGTGATCTGGTGTATAGAATTCATTCTCAAATCTTTTGCTATTATGCTGAAGAACCTGGGTTCATGAAATCTCTTCTTCGATGCAACTTTTTCCCCTAAGTGTGAAATCTGGGTTCTGAAATTTTAAGAAAAATGGGAACCTTTTAGGCATGGTAGGGCTGATTGATACAATTGTCCGCCCCGTGGCTCATTTTATTTGTTTCCAAAATACTGAGGCAGCTGGCTTTTGAACCAATTTGGGATGTCTCATTTTACTTGCATAGAGCAGTGCTATGAACAATGATGTGTCTCGATGCTCGTGTGGGACCCACACACATTAAACGGCTTTGGACACTTATCTGTCTGGATATATTTGCCCTGAAATAATTTCCTTTGATGCATGTGTTGGTGCAATCGATGCTTATATTGTTAGTTGGGGGCCTTGGGGCTGGGCTAGTGAGCCTTATTTACGGAACAAAACCCAACTGGTCATGGTTTAATTTGTAGCGGGCCTCCTGTAGAATTGGTCAAAGAAATGATAGTCCAGAACTTCAGATGCTGATTCTCTGGTGACTGCTGAAATTTAGTTGACTCATGGAGGGTGGAATTCAAGTCTTTGCTTGCTGATTTTCTGTTATCCCTTTGGCAGTTTGGTGGTACTGCAATTTAGGTGCCACCTTGTCGATATGTGCTTCTTGTTTGTTGACTATCCCTTGGCAGTTAGGTGGTGCTTCTTGTTAACTGATTGAATTGTGAGTTGGGCTGCAAACAACTGAGCAGCATGAGGCTTGGCTTGCTAAGGGTTTGGTTTGGCTCATTTAGTAGTCGAGCTGAGCTCGAGCTTAAGTTCGAGTTCTGGACTCGTGTAGAGCTCAACACTCTAAAGCTCAGCACGACACGTTTGTGTACGCTCGGCTCGTTTAGTAAATGGACCAGGCTCGGCTCGAACATTTTAAGCTCGGCTCGAACATTTTAAGGTCGGCTCGTGTTCGTATCATATGGTTGTTGGGTTTCTTTAATGGCATTTAATTGGTGTGGCCCAGATATTGTCTTTGCTTTTTTTTCAGAGTGTTCATTTTAAAGATGGTTTATCTTTTGTGTTTGTGCCGCCTTGTTTGGAAGCGGTGTGGATGAAGCCTCTGCCGGGCTGGCAAGTTCAGGTTGCTCTGATAGCAATTACTGGGCTAATCTAAGATGGTGCTATATCCATCCTCCTAAATAATAAGAACGAGATTGGGGGATGCCATTTTTGTCCGATTTTTCCAATTGTGTCCCTCAATTTTTAGAGGTGTAGTGTAGCTGGCTGGGTACAATGGTAATTTCGCGTCTAGCTGTGATGGTGGACACCTGGCGTGATCTGGCTGTTTTGCGGGATACGTGATGTGTTTTGGCCGTGCTGTCGTTTCCTTCTTTTTATTACGCCAGCGACTGGTTCTCTTCTCGATTCTTCCGTGCCTCTTCAAGAGGTATTCTCCATTGCATTCCTCTGCTTCCATTCCCACGGTCTTCCTTTTTTACGTTCCCGTTTTCCTCATTAGTTCAGATCTGTTGTTGCGAACGGACCCACACCCCAATCGTTTGTTTTGCGATCAGACCCAGAGAAATCCTGTAGAGCAGCAGGTACAGAAAAGATCAAGTACCAGTTACAGGCATAGCTTTCGAGCCGATTAGTGTTCAATCTCAGAGAGTAGCAAGTAATGGGAACGAAGATCTGGTTTTTTCCTCCCGACTGGACCTTCTTCTGTGAGTTTGGTGGGAAGAGGTAACTGTTCCGATCTGTTTTTTTTTTTTTCCTTCTCCAGAACTGATTTTCGGGGGGTTTGGTTTTGGGTGTTTGGTAGGTTTTGGTAGTTGTTGGTTTTGGGTGTTAGACGCCTTTAGTTAAACCAAGTAAGCCAGATGGAACTCTATGTGCAGAACAAAATCCCGCAGTAGCTTCATCCTGTCACTTATTTTACTCCTTATCACCTGAAATGCATATGTAGCAAAAGAAATATTATATTGGCATGAGTTGCCTAAAGGGGACACCCTTGCGAATGGGAGGGAGGAAAGATACCTAAATCTTGGCAAGTATAACACTATCTCCTCCTTGTCAAAAAAAAAAAAAAAAACATGCACCATCCCCTCTATTAATCAGATTGAAAACCCCTCTCTCTCTCCATCATCTGTTTCTGCAACCGAAGATCTGGTTGTTTTGGTTGTACCAAAATTTAAATATGGATAACAAAATCAAGTTGTTCTTTGACCTTTATCGTGGCTTAGCTATATGTCTCTCCTTATCGCGTTTGCATTATTTGCTTTGGTTTCCTCCATAAAGGAAAATTAAATGTATTATTAGTAGCGAACATACACACATATAATACTAATTGAATCCAATGTTTTTGAAATTGTATTTTAACTGATTTTGTGTCCGACATGTTCATGCCAGAATGGTCGTGCATGCACCGTTTGTTCGGTGGGATATAACTAGGAATGGTTTTGACGCATGCACAAAAGGGGGCATTTATTATCTATAAATTGCTCAAATGAAAAAGTAGTTTCTGTTGCTGTCATTTGTGGCGAGAGGAATCGCATGACGTATATACATTTTTATAGTTTCCTGCAGGACGATCGTGTTATTTTGCCTTTGAGTACTGCATTCGTTGGCTGCATGGGTAGATGACATTGTGTATCCTTCGTTCCTGAGGTATAGTGAAGAAGGTACAGCTACAAGTTAATTTACTGCATTTAGATGGTGCTTAGATACGAATTGTGTTCATTTTGGAGTTTGTGCTTCAAAATTGTATTTCATGTATATTTTTTTAGCAATGCTGCTTTGTCCAATATTTATTTATATATAAGTTTGTGTATAGGTGTAGGCAATTGTTGACATTTAAGCTATGTCAATCCCGTTGGTATTGCTCAGTTTTGTTCTCTTGTTATTTTAATTATATGTTTTCCATTTAAATATTCTTCAAATGATTGGGTACCGAGCCATACCTACATATTATTTGCAGAGATTGCCACGACTGATTCGGCAGTACTTTCTTGCTAATGCTCCAAGTACGTGGAGTTTACTTACACATGGACATAGGGCTTGGCCAGTTGATTTTGCAAGATTTTAGAAAATCTGCACACTTCCTATTTGCCTTCACCCATTTCAGACCAGCAGAGTGTACTCAAATTTGGTCATTTGTATCTTCCTGCTCTGAGCTGCGCTCAGTATGTAGCTCTCCGGTTTTAATCATATTTATGGGGTTGCAACAGAAATTTATCGTGATTAATTATTGCGTTAGTTAAAGTTATGTTTGCTTTTCTGTAGGAGTTTGAGCTTCGTCTTAAGCAAACCTTTCGCATATTTGATCTTGAGGAAATGACCATCAAAATGGCTGATCGTACTTGGAACGTGCTGGTAAATGACTTACGCCTTGATGTTGAAATATTTAATCAGTTCTTTATTACTCTTTACCTAGATTCCTTGATTACCTCCTGATTGTCATGTTACCCAGCGTACAATTTCGGGTGGTTGTTTTTCATGCAGATGAAGACATTGAGAAAATCTCTATGGTTGGTTTTGATGTTAGCGTGCTGCATATAGGGTTTTTACTCTTGCATTGGTCACAATGTCTTCACAGAAGCCACGAAACTTTTTAAACCATGCAAGTTATGTATAACTTTTGTTTGTTTACTCCTAGAATCGCTGCTTAGATCTACGATTGCCAGAAAACTTTTGTTCGTATATGTATTTGTAATATATATGAGAGCAACATGATGTATGTATGTGTGCTAGCCCATACCGCATGGTTCTCTATGAAAGTGCTGTTATGACTTAAAAGTTTTCCGTAATCTGTTCATAGTAACTAGATTTGTCAATGTCTCTATTTAGATGTTCTCCCTCTTATTAAAAGCCAAAAAAAATGCGTGTGGAGGTTCCTTATAGCCATTGTATAGAACAGAATTTTAAAATTGTAAGACAAAAAGCTGAAAAACGAATGTCTTTTTAAGTGGAAGATATAGTACAAATTGCCGAGGTCCGCTAAATCCAGCTGTCACCATATTCTATTTGTTTGTTACATGATTCAATGTAGGTAACTCCTGATTACAGCATGTTGTATAAGACCAAAAACTTAAAAATGCACAACCCCCAAAAAGAAGAGTGCAAACAAGATGCAAGTGTTTTGATTAAGATGATAAGATGCAAGTATGTAACTTTGGCTTACTACAATATTTGCAGCATAGTGGAACTTACACAGGACTGACATCTTGATGTTAACTGTTTACTATCAGGAGGTCTATATCTATGCTATGGACACCAATGCTCAAGCACTACTTCAGTCTGCTGCTAAGAAACCACTTCAAATTGGAGAGTTTTTGACACATGGACTCGCTCTGGTACTCACTTTAATTTGAGTTTCTAGAATTTTATTCTAAAGCTTCCACTCTACCCTTTCTGGAGCAGGGAACAGGCTATGTGATTGAATAACTATGGTGGTGAATGGTGATTAAGTAGCATCACCAAATCACTGTTTTCATATCTGCTTGCTTGTGTGGTGTTACTACTTATTTTGTTACACTTTTTTTTTTGTCCTCTGATTCAATTGCTTAATAGAGTGCAGATAGTGGCGGGAATCCACTCTTGGGAGCAGAAGCTGTGGAGGAATCGAAGGAAGCGATTGTTGTTTCCCTTGGAGGCTCCGATCTTGTGTTCATAAAACCATACTTATATTACACACCCATCACAGGTCCAGCTCATAAATGTCAAAGGCATAGCAATAGTCACTGATTTGAATCAGCGTTTCCATTACCCGGCTTGCTCGCTGTGAAAAGAAAGCATCAAATGCCTATGAAAATGTTGAGCTCTGGAGCAATTATTGTGCCCAGCGAGTTCCAGCACTAGCAAGGTACAAAGATTAGCTTCCCAATGAAACGTACAATAAACAATCAACATTTGAGATTGCTACTATGTCCCAAAATCACAGGGTTAAATTCAACATTGAACACAGGGATCCAACGGCATCAATTGAAGCAGCCGTCTTCCCAGAAATTGCCGAACAATTCTATGGCATTATAGGAACCAACATAGCGACAACCGAACCTAATGTAAGAACATTATTCCTGTTTACACTAAACTCGACTTAAACATGCTGCATTTCCCACACAAAAAAAATAAATAAATAAACACTGCTTCTTCATTGCATGATACAGGCTCCACTCTCCCCCAGACTCCTTGACCAACTTGCTGAACCAAAAAAATGCAGCATCGCCCTCGAATCTTACATGTACACCTATGCTGGAATTTCCCAATGCAATTTCAATGTGTATTCGATGTCCAGTGTACCAGCATTGGATGACCAACAAAATTTACAGCAACCGCTCGCTTTGCCTCCTGCAACACCCAACAAAAAAGGAAAAAAACACCACTGCATCAGATCCTGGCCATGCAGCAAAAGAAATTCCAGTCAAAAAACCCAGATTGAACTAAGGCCAAAAAGGCTTCCATGAACAATATTTTGCCATCAAAAGTTCCCTTTCCAAGTACTTTTGCATTGCTATCTATGACTACTCCGAACTTTAGTGCTGTTATGCTCTTTCAGCGTCTGTAAATAGACTATGCACTATGTGGTCCGAATGTCAACCTTCTAATGCTTTTGCTACTTTGATCGATCTATGTAATATATTTTCCTACCTATTTCCGTGCTCTTCTGTTGCTTCCAGCTCTGAAATTACAAATATGACATATCTAGCTTATGTCAAAACTTGTTTCCTTCAACGGGCATGCATTTGTGCTGTGCACGAAGGTGCACCTAGTGATTCAAGAACATTGGGATATTATTTTCAATATGACTTCACTATATTCTGGAAAACAGATGTTTAATCACATTGATTCAGTTCTGGGCAATGTGTTGATGACAAAGTATTAATGTGCTAACTAACCTGTGCGATAAAATGGTTCAGTTAAATTTCATGAGCCAGGGGGGGAGATGGAGAGATGGTTTTGCCTTGACAATGCGTCTCTTCATTGAATCTCGGGAAAAATCTGATCGATACTTCCCGGTGATTTTGTTCGAAAATGCCCAATTGCATGGGAGGTAAACCGGGAGTTTAGTTGTTCTCTAATTAAACAAACTTAAGCCCCGACAACAGAAAGAAGCTTCTAACTAACCTCTTTCATTATTCAGAATTTTTGTTGAGGATTTAATTAACCAATTCTTGGTTTTGTATGATCAAAGTCCAGGCAATCTACCTACTCCGGTCCTACCAACCCAAACTAAACTTCTTTTTTTTCCTAGGGGACTTAGGGGAGGGAATGAGTGTTTACGGGAATTGAACCTTACTCATATGCATGGAAGTATAAGGGAAGTACGAACTACACTCCACTCCACTTGCAACCCAAATTAAACTAAAATTTCAAACAATCACCGCCCCTATAATTAGACTGAGACTATGATTGGAGTGGTTATTAAGTGCCTCTAGAGCATTATCACGTGGTGCTTAAGAGGAATCTACTACTATCACACTTTTATGAGCAAAGTAATAGTTTTCCTTATTAGTATTGAGTTTGAAGGTTAGCGGGGAAAAAACAGTTTTGGTGGAAGGGGAAACGTGGGCCATCGGAAGTACAGTAATACAGAAAGGCTTCGTATCACCTTCCATTTTGCATTAGCCACCAAACTCACGTTCACAACATAATAGAGCGACCAGTAGCAGAGTGTTATTGAAACGGAGAGACTATGGGGGAATCGATCGAAAAGCTGTGGGAAGAAGTACGAGAGCTTAGCCTAGGAACTCAAGTGGAGCGCCTCCCCTCGCCGCCGACCCCGCTGGAATTCCTCCGCCACTTCGTCTCCCAAAACAAGCCCTGCCTCATCTCCAACTCCACCCACCACCACCACTCTCCCTCCCTCTCCCTCTGGTCCTCCGACCTCCACCTCCTCCGCTCCATCTCCTCCTCCACCGTCTCCCTCCACCTCACCCCCTCCGGCCGCGCCGACTCCCTCGCCCCCCACCCCTCCCTCCCCTCCGACTCCCTCTGCTTCGCCTCGGCCCACGTCGAACCCACCCCCTTCCCCCTCGCCCTACGATCCATCTACTCCTCTGACATCGACTCGAAGCTCGTTGCGTACGCGCAGCAGCAGAACGACTGCTTTCGGACGGAGTACGCTGGGCTTGCGGGAGACTGTGAGGCCCATATCGATTGGGCCAGTGAAGCCCTGGGGTGTTTTCCTGAGGCTGTGAATTTGTGGATTGGGAATGAGTTGTCGGTGACCTCGTTCCATAAGGATCACTACGAGAATCTGTACGCTGTTGTTACGGGGGAGAAGCATTTCCTCCTCCTTCCGCCCACCGACGTCCACCGGATGTACATCCGGGACTACCCTGCTGCTCACTATCACTACTCAAAGGTCTGTCTGTCTGTTTTATTTATATATATATATATATATATATATATATATATATATATTTTGTATGTGGTGTAGTAGTAGACGTATATGGATGGAGATACCATATGTAACAGCTTTTTCATGATACCGTTTGATTGGCTGAGTTTGAATTGCAAATACTGTCGTCTCTGGCGTTTGAAGGAAGCAATTGATGGAATGATTAATATTCTATTGAGTATTGAACAACCGATTAAAAAGCATACGGGAGGAATTGATTTTAACAGTCCCATTTGATCTAGATGCATTCTTTAGCTACATTACATGATTACCGTTTCATGTGAATAAAGACAAGAAAATAAGTGCATTCCTCCCCCTTCCGCCCACCGGCGTCCACCTGATGTACATCCGAAACTACCCGGCTGCTCAGTACTCCCACTCAAAGGTCTGCCTGTAAATTGTAATGCATACTGGATGAGTAGACGCATATGGTTATGCATATGGACATGTATATGCAATTTGTTTTTTGTGATTCCGTTTAATTGGCTGAATTTGGTGTAGGATTAGATTGCAAATACCACATGTATGGTGTTTGAATGACACAATCGATGGAATCATTACATACCTATTGAACAGCTAATTACAGATCGTAAGACATTTGGAGGGAATTTATGTTAACAGTCCCCTTTTTTTTTTTTTTTTATGCAAATGTACTCGATTTCCGTTCTTTATCAATAGAGATTACCATTTCATGTGCGGAAAAAAGAAGTTAAAGTTAATTGTGATTTCTGACGGACAGTTTTGTTAAAAGAGTGCATTTGGATAAAAGGGCAATGTTAGAAGTCATTTCCTACATTGGTTATTACTCAGCGGTGATTTTACATTCATTCACCCTTAGTTGGTCTAATCAAACATGTCTTTAAGGACTGAAGATACCGATGGTGGTTTTTCCGTTTTTGTTCTTTACTTCTTTAACATTGGTCGGCTTAATCAAACATGGGTTTAAGTGCGAAAGATTTGGATCTGATTTGCAGGACAGTGGAGAGTTCAAATTGGAGCTTGAGGATCCATTGAGATATGTGCCTTGGTGCAGTGTGGATCCTTACCCGTCTCCAGAGAATATGAAGATGGAAAAGTTGAAATTTCCGTTGTACTTTGATGGACCAAAGCCGTTTGAAGTCACAGTAAAGGCTGGGGATATTCTTTACTTGTAAGTTTTAAGTTTTATTCTTCTTGGTTATCATTCTTGTTGCTACTTATATGGACTCCAGATTTGTTCACAGATCTGAACTTTGGACCCTGATAATGGAACGGTAATTGACAAGCTGAAACATTTTTTTTGATCTGTACTTTTTGGTTGAGAGGGGGACATTTAAAATGTCACTTTGCAATCAATTAAGGCCCCCTGTGTATCAGGTGATGGTCAACAACTCAGGCGGGAAATTCTGAGAAGCGGCTAACAATTCAAATTTTACCAAATTTGAAAACGTTGACACAAGAACTGTAGAAGTGATGAGATGTGGTATGACCATTTGGTTCAGCTACATTCTAACTACAATATTAAGATCTTAGTAGCATTAAGCGAGAGCGGGTGCAAGGGAGTGGAAGTACCTAGAAGCTTCTAAGGTTGGGACTTGGGAGCGCCTAAGGAGCGTATATAGATAATATATGAATACATGTATAAAATATATTTAAATACTTAACCATTGCAGGAAAAGTGATATTTATTGTGATTTTTCTTGATCTTTAAGGGGTATTTTTAATGGAAGTTAGATATTTCTAATTTGCAAAACTTCTTGATTGATATGATGTTCATATTCTTATTTCCACAATGACATTACTCCCTTAAAAGTAAGAGAATAACTGCCTTAACGGCCGATAAGCTCCCATCTTATTTAGGAGCGAGGTCCCGTCTAGAGGGGAGCGAGCTCCCGTCAAGCTCCCATCTTGGTAGCGCCGATTCGAGCTCCCGCCTTGGGAGCGCACCCATTTTAGAAGGATCCGGCTACTAAGATTAAGTTGTTGTGCTGTAGATTTGTGCTTCAAAGATTCATATGTGAAATTTAGTTTTGAGTCACTTCAAAGAACTTTTACTCCAATAAATGATAACTATGACTTATAAATTTGTGCTTTTTGAAGTGAACTATGAAAAATGAATATGCACGTTAGGGGTTGCTGAAGGACATCATCTCGTGAAGGTTTTCCTTTAGTGCATTAATTCAGTTGCCTGGCGAGTGTCATTCATTTCTAATTTGCACTTTTTTTGGTTGGTCATTGGATATTGTACTTTGGTTATTTGGCCTCTAACAACCTTGGAGTGTAAAATGTAGTTTTCTATTGAATATATTGCTTATGAGGGAAATGCCTTCTTTGGTCTTCAAACTTGTACTGGTTTTATAGAATGTCCTACTTGTTTCTGAACATAGTTAGGGATAGTTGAATGATGCTGGATTTCTGGAGTTTATGCAGGCCAAGTATGTGGTTTCATCATGTTAGACAGACTCCAGACAGCAGAGGACGCACTATTGCAATTAACTACTGTAATTATAACTTAAAGCTTCTTCTCTCGGTGTGACTCTAAAGGAGAATAAGAAACTAAAGTTCCTTTTTATATGGCAGGGTATGATATGCAGTTCGATATAAAATACGCTTACTTCAACTTCTTGCAATCAATTCCTCATCCGTCAATATCGTCGCATGATCAGACACTGCATGAAATGCGATGTGTTGAATCATCTTCAGATAAATCTATTTGCGTTTCAGCAGATGAACCAGATACCAATGTCGAAGAGAGGGTGAATGTGACTGATAACAATGGTGACAGTGATGATGCTGTATCAAAACTGGTTCATTCTTTGAGAAGCTCTTGCTGAGAACATGCAAAAGCAGGAACAGTTATAATCTTTGCAATGAATATTGAACACGGTTGCGGAGAGGTCAGCCTTGTGATTGAGTGATGATGGTGATCAGCTGTGAACAGCTCTTTGAGAAGCTTCGCTTTGTAAATTTCTCAGCAGGTCGAGTCGTGGGAAATAGAAGATCCACATGGGTTAAAACAAGTGCCACGAGCATGGTCTTGTTTCAATAAGACAAAAGATCAAGCTTAGTTACTTGACCTGGCTGGGGCTTGGTGTTATTGGTGTTATAAAAAAAGGTTCATTTTGCATGGTCCTTGTTTCTGTGGCATATCTACTGGATTGAAAACAAATAGTGTCGGGCTTCAGATGAAATGATTTGTGTTACTTGTTGAGCCCCTTACCCAAGCTCCACAAGAGTTGTCTTGATAAGAAAATGGGATTTCTAATTTCTCTTCATAAGTATCATGGCTATTATAGTGCATGGACTTGTATGATGTACTAATAGGTGTCTATTTGAGGATTGGAAAATCCAAGCCCATTCTGCCAATCAATTGGCAGCTCATTCTAAGCATTTTTAGGTCGGTGGTTAGGTTTTTCTTTCGGCAGTTGCTACCGTCACAAAGTAAGGTACAGCGTCTCTTCCTCTGTGATTGCTTTTGCGAAAAAGGAGAATGCCTCTCTCTCTCTCTCTCTCTCTCTCTCTCTCTCTCTCCCTCTCTCCATATGGAGTATAACATATATATTTCATATATATACATACATACATACTAGCGTTTTGCTCGTTGGATGAATGAGGATAGAAAAAAAAAGTCAGTGAGTACCTCTTTCCTGTTGTACTATGCATCAGGGGTCGACATGTATGACTCTTGAAATTTTTACTTCCTTTTTTCGCCAAAAAATTACTCCTGGAAAATTCCGCATCAGTATGAAAACTAAGACAAAAAGAAAGAATGTAGTTTTCACGAAGGACCGAATAGCCATTGGTTTTATTGCCCCCAACAAGGGCTAGTAGAACAGAGTTGGAGGCTTAGCAGCAATGTTTAAGAGGGTGTAGATCGCATTACTTGAACCTTTGACCTTTTGACTACCCTAATCGCATGAGAGTAAGCCATGGACCACAAGATTGCCAACTTGCTGGTCGGTTGATCTTTCTTTTGCATGATTCCTCATCTCTTATAAAGTGGATTTAGCAATCCAATAAGCTGAACAAAAATTTTTTATTGCACGGCATTTTATCGGTTACAAGAACCAGAGTATGAGCATAAAGGTGAAAGTGTCTTTTAAAAACTAGTATCTTGAATGACTAAAATTCGCGAGAGCGCAAGCGTGAGAGTTCTCAAGAATTATGTGATTAATTCTTCATGTAGCATAAAATGAGTCTCATCAGAATCTCATATGACAAAACTTAGTTATTTATGTTTGGTAATTGATTTTCAATCTCCACTTTCTTATATTCTCTTGATCTTGCCCCTTTCTTGTATTTGTACTCCTCTTTTTATTGTCTTAGAATGTGCATTACAATCTTACGCTTTCAAGTGTAAAAAAAAAATTCACTAATGGAAGGCTAATCATTTAAATTCACATATAAAAAGTCTACAAAGGGTGCAATTGTTAAAAAAAAAAAAGAATGTGAAAATCATCTTTCTGTTTCAAGTTTTGATGTGTTTATCACCTATCAAAAATTAAATATGTATGACATGGGGTTAGAGTCATTCCACTTGTATGAGTGTGTGGGGCGGTGGAATATATGTTTATCGGACTGTTGGGGTGAAATATCAAAAATGCTAGAGGCACATCCGTGTGCCACACCTCAGGCACACCCCTCTCACATACAATGGGGCCCACTGGAACGGATCCCACCTGTATGTGAGAGGGGTGTGCCTGAAGTGTGACACAACTGATGTGCCCCTAGCACCTCTCGTGAAATATAGGTTTATTAGGCGACCCTTGTCTAGACATATGTCGTATCCACAATTCCCATGGCTCCTCTTTGTATTTGTTGCACGAGGTGGCGGTTCCTAACAATAAATTTTAAGAAAATTAACCATATGAGTTATGAGACCTTAGATGCGAGCAAATTAGAAATGCTATTAGTAAAGAAGCATACAAAGAAGACAACAGAGAAATACGTGGAAAGCAACTTGGGTCCCACTGTTCCTTCCCCCCTCACAAACCCCATTCTCTCTCCTCTCTGTTTTGGCCCAAAAATTTGGCGGGGAACTATGTTAAAATTCAAATTTTGAGGGTTTCTTTTTCAATCTGAGAGCTCACAAAAGCAATTTGCTCTCAGAAACGTCTCTCTCTCTCTCTCTCTCTCTCTCTCTCTCTCTCTCTCATCTGTTGCTTCTTGTCTCCATCACCATCTCAACGCCCATCCCCACCGGCACCACCATGGACACCCACACACCGACGCCGGTCCAAAGCAACCATTATTGTCGTCCCAATAACAGCGTCGTCCTCTCGCCGTCCTGGGTTCTTTCTCACATATGTTTCTTCTCATCTCCATCACCACACCCGTCGCCCACACCCAGTTCCCCATCACAATCGATGCCAAACCCCCACCTCACCGACACCTGTCCAAGGCAACCATTGCCGCCGTCCCACCGTCACCGCTGGTCTCCCACCATCCCCGTCTCTTTTTTAACTTCTAGATTCATTCCCCTTCCCCGTGGCTGATAGTGCTTCACAAATAAAAGAAATGTTTTTCAACAGTTTCATATGAAATACCAGATTATAAACATGTGTTTTGGGATTCATAAACACAAGGTCTATTTGGTGATTACAAGTACAAAGCCACTTAATTGCAAGCATCATATTTATTTTTGTTACTTTGTATTCTTCAAAGGGTTAATCATCTCTTCTTTACTCTGATTGATTTTTTTTAATTTGGGTTTAAATCTGAATTACACATCTTAGTGCAGATGTTTGAACAAATGTTTGACCCAAAGGTGTTCTGGTTTGCAAATTCCATTAAATAATCGTGATATGCCCTTTGGAAAGAGGAAACTCAGGAAAGATTATGGGCTAGAGAAGGTAATGGACATCTCTGTGAAATCTATAACTGTAAAAGGGTTTTTTGGACTAATTTTTTGGAGGCAGTGTACACCCATTGCATGTTCGTAGAAATGATAGGGATAGTAGGGGATGTCTTTTTGGGGTTTTTCCCTTCATGTTCATTGCTATTCCAAGGCATTAAGAAATAAGAACATCAAACTCCTTCAACCCAACTCTAATCACTATTTTACAAGGATGGTGAATAGATTAAAATCTCTGTGTATATTCGGTCCAAAAGATGAAGTATGAGTATCCTTCATGTAATTGGTTAGGTTTGATAATTTGGAACCTACTATTGGTGCTGTTGCTGGCTTGTCCTCAATTTCCATGAATTGGTACATTAATGGTGAATCCATGAATTCCAGCATTGATTTGCAGCAGCACCAGTACTACCATTATATTGGGTCCAAAAGAGTTGGAAAAACTTGGTGGAAGAAGCTTTCGGTCACATGATTACAGAAAACAGAGACTTAGAAATTTTTGTTTAACATGAGTACATTGAACGACTCAAGTTGTTTGCTTTTGAAGAAGATACTTTCGTAAAAGGACCAAGTTCAGGGACAACTCAAGTTCTTAAATCATAAACACATCAATACCATCTGGCAATAGCTTTCTACATTTGCTACTAAGAAATTTGGGACCAGATTATTTAGAGGATGCAAACTGTAATCGTAACAAGTTAGAAGCTTGGATTAATTTCCTCACAAAATAGCCATGGACTTCATTATAAGTACACATCCAAATTCCAACATCTAGGTCACTTTACAAGGTTTTTTTGGCAAAAAATAAAAAACAGATAAAAATGGTAGATTCATTGGACAGAGTCATCTCCTTCATATGGTCTGCATGTGCCGTATTCAACTTGAGATGCTACCGATTCTTTGACAGATTGAGACAACGGAGGATTCCGGTGTTCCGCGAACGATGACAGAGTCATCTCCTTCTACCAAATTGGTCGCCATATCCAACCAAATCAATGAGAATGATCTCCGTGGTGGTCGAGGTGATGCTTCAATGGTGGTGCTTTGGTGGTGGTCGATCGATAGTGGTGGTTCCTGTTGGAATGAACCCAGAAGTAGAAAAAGAGACGGGGATGGTGGGACGGCGGCAATGTTTGCGTCGGACAGGTGTCAGTGAGGTGGAGTTCGGCATGATTGTGATGGGGAACTGGGGGTGGAGTTCGACTAGACTATGCGTACAGATTGGGTGTGCGCAGAGTGTGCGCGATTAGGTGTGTGGGACTCAATTCGTGTTTCCATGTAAATGATCCAAGTCAATTACTCCATCCATCTCAAATTCTTGGTCTTCTTTACTATTTGGGACGTCTCAAAAAATTAGCTATATCTTTTAGTAATTTATAATATTTTTTTATAATATAGATCTTATTTGATAGATCTCAATTAATTTTACTAAATAAGGTTTTCCAAATCATAAAAAATATTAGGCAATTGTTTGAGTGACACAAAAAGTAAAATAGAATAAAAAATATGGGATGAAGGGAGTAGTAATTTAGAATAATTTTTTGAGGGGCTCAAGAAAAACAGAAATTCTATAGGTACTGACGGCTTCCGTAGGGAATCGTACCAACTGCCGCACCGGACTGTCTCCAGCCACCGGACGGCCGATCCAAGCCGTCCAAAAATTCTAAAAAAAAAAACAAGGGGGTCTTCACGGGAATCAATGGCATCCGATGTGTGTAGGGTACTTGATCCAAACACCATATTTTTCTTGTATATATGGATATATGTGTATATACGAAAAATAGGGTGTTTGGATCAAGTACCCTACACACATCGAATGCCGTTGATTTTTGCGTAAGGGCCCCATTATTTTTTTTTAGAATTTTTGGACGGCTCGGATCGGCCGTCCAATGGCCGGAGACGGCTCGACACGGCCGTCGGTACGATTTTCCTGAGGGAGCCGTGGGTACGTATAGCAGGACTCCAAGAAAAAATAGCTCAATCAAAATACATATGAGTGCTTACTCCAATCTTTCGATTTTTCATTCTGAATTCCTAATGAATTTTGAAGAAAATTTAAATAACTGGATCAAGCACGCATAGTTATCCAATTAATTTTAAAATTGACGAACACTTCAAATCATTTTTATTACAGTATCCGCACACACCCCAGCATGCATGTGCACACAATCGGCATGCATAGTATTTGTAAACCGAAGGGTGATAATGTCATTTACTTTAGACAGGAATGGTCGTTTCCTTTGGAAATTGATTTACACAGCCCTTTTTGATGCACACACTTTTTTTTTTTTTTGTCCTTTAGGACTTGAATTTACCAAAAAGTACCTACAATTAATGAAAAGTGTATTATTTCAGGAACATTTTGGTAAATTCAGCTGCTAAAGGGAAAAAAAAAAAAAGGAGTGTTCTGCATAAAAAATAGAGTGTTGTTTACACCCATTTTTTTGCCAAAATTCATAAAACCAATTTGTTAGTTAGAAGAAGGCCTTGAATGATGGTCTCAGGCCTTGAAAAGCCTCATGAACGGTCATCCACGAAATCAAGCCGATTTGAACGCCAATGATCGAGTTGAGTTTTCAAAGGTCTTGGCCAAATTTATGCCTAAGATTTCGTTATCATAAGCCCAAGCCCAAGCCCAAGATTGGCAGAAGACTTGGGTTGACCCACTAGATCTGAGTGTTTTATCCAGGTTTAGGCCAGTTCTTAGAAATAATAAGGCCTTTTAAGTGGGCTTAAATCAATTAAAGCCCAAGTTTTCTTTCCAGACTTGGGCTCGCATGGCTTACAAAGAGAAGAGACCTATTATGCTCCTCAAGCTCAGGCCCATGTAATAGATGGACCTACTTCTTGAAAAAATGTCACGTATGGCCTTTAATTGGCAGGAAAAGGCCTCAAGTTGCTCACAAGCAGCTCAAAGGTCTAAAATGTTCTTGCATGACAGGTCAGGGTAAGCTGCTTGTAGGCCTGAGTCTCTACTATCCTTCAGCATGAAGAAAGGCTTGGGACACATGGCAGCCATGCATGGAGACATCCCAAGCAACTCACAAGCAGCTTAGGCCTGCACAAGCAGCTCAAAGGCCCAGAATGTTCTTACTGGGCGGACTTGGGTAAGTTGCTTACAAGCAGCTCAAGGTCTGAGTGGACCCCATCATTCAGCATAAAGTAAGGCCAAGGACAGGTGACGTACATGCAGCCCCTTGGAGCTGCTAGTAAATGAATCATGCAAACTTAAGCAAGCTGCTCACAAGCAGCTCACCCAGATCTGCCTCGATTCTTCTTCCATAAGGGGTCAAGATTAGAGGATTTAAGGGCCCACAAGAGATGCAAGGACCAATAAAATGGTGGGAAGGCCTGAAGAAGTCTTGGTCCTCAGCTTTGGTGGGCCCAGAGGATGTCCATTCAAAGGCCTGGATGCTGAAATTCCTTTTGCTCTTTTACAAAGTTTTATGCAGAAAAAAAAGGATTTTTTAGGCCTTTGCCGTTTTCTTGGAGTAAAAGACACGTTTTGTTCAGGGAGCAGCCCCTCATTAGAGCATTTAGAAGCAGCTCAAGCCTAAGCCTTTACCAGGGGGACACTTGGCAGTCATGCATGAAGGCTTGTGGAAGCAGCTGAAGCAGCTCAAGGCCTGGAACATCTGCTGATAAATACCAGAGTTGAAGGCTTTGGCAAAGGTCCCCGACCAATCAAACCCACAGCTTACTCAATTTACATTTCAATTATCTTTTATCTTTCGGTCCCCGACCATTAAGCCCACGGCTTATGCAAATTTATTTTATCTTCTATCTTTAGGTCCACGACCGTTAAAGCCCACGGCTTATCCAATTTATCTTTCAATTATCTTTACTTTCCCGTTCAATCTAGCCAATCCTAGATTTTATTTCGTTTCCTTGTAATGAGACTTTATTAAACCGTTAATAATGTCCATTTATTTCTGTTTTAAGCCTTGCTCTATCTTTCTCTCCATTTTTCACACGATTAGGAAATTTTAAGTCCTTATCCCGACAAGGCAAAACCACGAACCACAAACGGCCTCACCCTTTAGGTCGTACGCAATGGTCTATACGAAGTCAGATTTGAGGCATCCAGGCCTTAATACGAATTTGGGCAGCAAACCTGCCTTGACACGCCCGCATCAGGCCTAGAAAAGCCAGGAATGCTACGTACACTACATAAACCACAACACCATCCACTACACGCCCCAAAACGACGTCGTTTTGGGGCGTCCCTTAAAAAAAAAAAAACCCAAAATCTCAAAATCAGATCCAAGAAACGCGAACCAGTCGACCGCGAGCAAGAGAGAGAGAGAGGAAGAGGGGGAAGACACCACAGCTGACGACACCAACGAAGAAGATACCTCGCCTCCAGATCGCCGACCACTACCGCTGCCACCGCTGTACACCGACGAGCTTCGAACACAATCACCAGTATCGATTTCGAACGCTCACGAAGGTCTCGACCACCACGGCCGCCATACGCCAACGAAGGTAAAAAACCCTTTTTCTGCATACCTACAATTTTAGTCTCTTGCGATTGTAGAAATATATGTGCGTGCGTTATTCTTGCAAATGATCCAAATGACTTCGATCTTTTTCTTTTCTGGAAAAATTTTCAGTGTATTAGCAGCAGAGGAAGGGGTTCATTTAGGGGTGGTTTGTATTTATTCAATTTTTTTCGTCCTTTGTTAGCTTTGCACAAAAAATTAGGGTTCCAAATTCACTAAAAGACTGAGGTTAAATGGGCACAGTTCAAGAATCCTACCCACAACTTCATGTATTTCCAAATCTGCAGTAGCATATTCAATCTGTTGTTTAATAAGCCTGGCCCTTGGAGAGCAACACACAGTTAATAACAATAGTTTATGTATAGTTACCTGCTTGCTTACAAGACGTGAGAGGATTTCGATGATAAATTCCACCTACAGGAAAGAAGTTTTAAGATGGGAAGCACCAAGCATGTTTATACCATAGAATACCCAGAGCCACTTGTTCATTTTGCCCTTTGTTCAGGGGAATACTCTGACCCTGCGGTATGAGAACCCTCTATGAGTTTTTATTTTTATTTTTTTACAAGTACTAGTTCATTAAGAAGCCCAAACTAGAAAAACAATCGTAGGGCAAAGCCTCGGGATCCTACGAAAACAACAAACCCTGAAAACAAAACACATAGACCACTTCTGAGACTTTGGACCAAAGTTACAATACCAGTACTAAAGCCAAGCACAATCCCAGCACTACAGAAGAACTAGGGTAAAAAACTCTCACCCTGACAGACCCTTCCTTCTACTCAAAGCTCCATCTCTCTGGGATTTATTCATCTTCTACAAGACCACAAGAAATCCCTAATAGCACCAACAGACTTGATAGAAAAAAAAAAGATGTTGGTGATTCTCCTTTGCTCTGTTACATTACGCACAGTTAGCCCCAACTTACATACCCCAAGCTATTTTTTGAATTTTTGTCTTTTGTTATCAAGCTGTGTTCTGTTTCTGCAAGGGAAAGGGAAAGGGCATGGGTTCAAGTTTCTTTGTTTGTATCTATTTCTGTTTGATTAAGCTTCTCTGTTCTTGGTGCACATTATCATCCATACTTTAAAATCTGCTTCTAGAAACTCTAGCATGACTGTTTTCTTAAAAAGATAATTACACATTGTTATCATATCTGACTGTTTTCTTATTTGATTGTCTGCAAGTCCTTGTTCTATGTGTCTTGAGCATGCTAATGTGAGGGTTTACCCTTTTTTTAGGTAGGATGATACATTATTGGCAATCAATTGGCTAGATGTTGAACATTTTGCATATTCTTGGTGTGTTGATCACTTGTTGATCTACTTTCAGACTTTTTAGAATCCTACCAAGATCAAGAATAAGGAGTACCACGCTACCACTTTGAATGGTGCTATGCAAAAGGGAGAGCACAAAGCTATGCAAGAGGGAATCTCCTTTTTGTAGAACTACTACTGTCCCAAATCATCAAAACTGCTACTGTCCTAGCTAGAGGGAAAGCACAAAACAATTCCACAACTCCAAAATAAAGTTTCGCTTGGTGTATGGAGTGTCCAGCCAAGAAAAGATGTTAGCGACACTTTAGGATTTTTCTTTTTCATTTTGCTTGTAATATAGCTTAGGGTAGACGATGATGATGATGTTCGGCTCATGGCCTTTGCTCCAATTTGACAATGTTTCATGGCTTGTTTAAAAAGATACAAGTTTGTACTTTTATTGTTGTATTGGTTATGAAATTCAAATATCACTATGGTGCCAACTTCTTGTAACTTCTCTATATAGGTTTTCTTGATGATTTATTGTCCTGAAGCTCTTAAGGCAAGGCTTGATTTTTTTAAACAATGGGAATGCTGAAACATTTCTGACTGAGACGCTATGACGTCGGGCTAGACTAAAAATAAGGGAAACTCTGTCAAATTTTTCAGAAAATACGGATACGGATACGACACAATACATCTTTCAAGATACGATATGAATATGGATACGATACGGATACGCTATAATACATCTTTCAAGATAAATGGCGGATATGGATACGATACAATACATCTTTGAAGATACAATATGGATACGATACGGATACGACACGGATACGACACAATATATCTTTCAAGATAAATGGCGGACATTCAATATAATCCACCACACTGCAACCTTGCAACAATCACAGGTTGAACAAAGCAATCATAATGCTAATACTATTACAGATTCATCAATGTAATAACCAATCAAAATAACAATACATATTCATCATTTTCATAGAACAACCAAGTGAACTACTCTCCATTATTATTCGTTGCATTCATCATATCAATGAAACTTGGTTGTCCTTCACATCCATGCCCTTGCATTTGTAGAAGATTTGGTTGTAGTCCCCCCGAATATTGACCTTGGTCTTCCATAAAACTTGATTGACCTCTCCAAACTTGGTTCAAGCTTGTTCCGGTTGGGCAAAGAGTTGGAGAAAATGGGAAGATGGTTCCGCCTTGTGTCATATTCGCTTGCATGTAATGGGGCATCATATTTGGCCACATTGAATGCCCCATGTAGTTTGGGTGACCCTGCCCAACAATAAAGAACGATTATCAATAACTTTTACATGAAACAGGAGATTGTGCAATTAAAAATAAAGTTTCTTATATATACATTTACAACACTCTCTTGTGTACCGAACCCATGGCCAACCGCAATATTCTCAACCTCCTGAAAATAGCAACAAATATAACTATTACATATGCATTGAATGTCAATATTAACTAGTAAGTTGTTCAAACAAAAAAATAAACTAGTAACCAACAAATAATAAAGAACTTATACCTTGAATTTTTCATTGGACAGTGTCTTTTTTTTTTTTTTTTCTATTTTCTTCTTAATGGCTATTTCCAGAACACCTTTCTTCCTTTTGCACGGCGATCTCCCTTTTCGTCGAAGACCTTCCGGGTCAAGAATGTTCGTGCTCTGTTTGGAAGTTATAACTTCATCTCCAAGTGAAATAGGATCAATATGAGTACCCATGTCATCACCAAGTGAAACCACATTACTTTCACAAATGACCAAAGCTTCCATCAACTCTCGTTTTAGCTCACGTACCCTTGTCATCACCATGTCATACTTCTCTTGAGAACATTCCGCTAAATCGACAACCTCATTGAAGAGATTGCACATGTTATCATGCCGATGCGCTTCAATTGACGTTGAGTATTTATCGTAACTGATCCGAACTTTAGTATGGGCCCTCGTCACATTTTTGCACCATCTTCTGAAGACATACTTGTCAGGCACTTTTTCAACTCCCATTTGACACCACACCGTCAGTTGATGTCTACAAACCATTCCTCTGAACTCAAACAACCGACAATTACAATGTGCTTCATTAGTTTCTGAATTAAAATCAACAATAAATGGCACTTGAAATCTCTTTCTCTCTTTTCCTTCTCCATATGTAACCCACTCTTTCACCTCATATTCGGACACGCTTTCTTTTATTAGACTACAAGAACACTCAAGTCTCCCAAAAAATTTATCATGAAACTCTCTAACCTTCTCATGCGTGTAAACATTTTGAAATTGTTTCTCCAAGTCATTTTTAGTTACTAACGGGATGTAAGTGTGCCAACTTTTCACATCTTCTTGATTTTTACTCTCCACCTTATTCGCCAATGCATTTTCATACTGCTCTACAAATTGTTTCAAGGTCGTCTTTGAATGAATGTAACCATCAAAATACGAATTTATACTCTCACTTCTTTGTGTAGATGACATTCCGCCCAAAAGCAATCATTCACATAAGCAGGAACCCATCGTTTCCTCTCCAGATACAACCCTGATAACCATGGGTTACTTTGAAGCTTGTATTTTTTGATGAACCCATCCCTATCACCCTCAAATTGTTCTATCGTCAATGAATTCCATATTGCCTTACGCATACACAAACTAATATTCTCATAGGCATTGCACCCATTTAATTTTTTGGGCAATTTTTTCATAATATGCCATATGCACCACCGATGTCGGGTGTCAGGGAATACAATTTCTAAAGCATTTTTCATGGCTATACACTGGTCAGTAATTATTGCTTTCGGAGCACAACCCCACATGCACGTCTTCCAAGTCTCAAATAACCACGAAAATGACTCTGTGTCTTCATGGGAGATGAGCCCACATCCCAATAAAATAGATTGACCATGATGGTTCATGCCTACAAATGGAGCAAAAAGGCATGTCATGCTTATTTACCAAGTACGTCGTGTCAAAAGTCACAACATCACCGAACTCCTTGCAAGCTGCCCTACTCCTTGCATCAGCCCAAAATACATTCCTTAGTCGACCTTTTTCATTCAAATCCATTACAAAAAAGAAGTCAGAATTATCGGCTTTCATTCTCATGAAATAACGATGCATCGCTTCAGCATCTCCTTCCACAAGTCATAAACATCGTTGCTTGTCCAAATGGTTTCGCAAATCTTTCTTAAGATATGGAAGCTTATCAGGACCTCCCGCCTCAATCTGCAGTGAGTCATAAGTCTTGTACACTTGGATCCCGGCTTTATCATTCAATTCAAGCTTTCTTTTTACATGTTCATCCAATACCCTATTGCACTTGAAATACCTTGCCTTTCCAGGGCTTTGTTCGTGATTGTGCTTCAACACAACAGTGTTTAACCTCCACTTTCCATCTGGGTGTATCCCAACAGTAACGTGAGCTGGACAATCAATTTTTGTTTGTGGCCGTGGTTTGATTGGGTTGCTTGTTCTCACTCTTGCCTTTCCAGCACGACAACATTCAAATCCTATATGCCTCAACTTTCCATCACTTCCCTTTCTTGATGATCTTTTCGCAATAGGAAATCCTTTTTCTCTAGCATATCTTAAGTAATAACGATATGCGTCCTCCGATGTGTCAAATGCCATTCATTCCTTCGGTTCTTCAACTTTATCTTCACAATTTTCTATTTCCTCCTTCCCATACTTAGTAGTTTCTATCTCATCATAGTCTTTGCTTGAAGGACCACTCCATACCTCTTCTTCGTGTTCAATGCCTCCACTCCACATCTCTTCTTGTTCTCCACACTTGTTGTTTGGAGGCATTGCCAATGGAACAGACTCCGACGACATCCTGGTTCAGAAACAAAGAAGACAAATAAGAAATAAATTACCAGATAACGCATGTCTAATTATTGAAAGCACATCTAAAACATCTTGCTCTATATGTCAATCACAAAAACTGATAGGTTTAGCAAAAAAATATAGCAACACAAGTACAAAAATTAACTAATTAACACCAACTTTTGAAGCAAATGTTAACAAAACTCCAGCAATGATATCGTAACAAATTATGTGTTGGACCAAATTCAACAAATTACGATTGGCAAAAGCTCAATATTGGATCATTTAACACTTTGTCTGCTTTAATGAAGTTTTGGTCAGAAATCCTTAATTTGGATAATCCAAATTGGGCCAATCATTTTAGAGTTGTGTCCTCAAGGTAGACTAATCAATATTTACTTGGATTTAAGCTTGCGGCTTGGGTTGGCTTTCCTATCTTTAGTGGAACAGTTTTGTTTACGTGCTTTCGTTTGAGATCGGCTACAATTATTAAAGAAACTAAAAGCACACAAGAACGCCATATTTACGTGCTTTCGTTTGAGATCGGCTACATCTATGATTTCTAAAATTAATAGGAATGCTAAAATAGCCTGGGCATATCTTTTACCTAATCTGTTTGGAACCCTAATTTTTTTCAAAAAATCTCCAATTCGACATGAGAGAGATAGAGAGCGAGCAGAGAGAGAGAGAGAGAGAGAGAGAGAGCGACCTTGGTACACTGGCAGTCGTGAGTCGTGAAAACCCAATGATTTCAAATTACTTTGGTCCTCTCTCTTGCGAAGAGTGGTGTCGCCTGAGGTGGATAAGGAGGGTCTGGTGGTGATTGGCGGTGGCAGTGGTCGGCTGTGGTGATTCCCTCAGTTCTCTCTCTCTCCCTCTCTCTCCCCCCTCTGTAGAACAATTGGTTTGAGAATTGGGGGGAAATGGGGAACGTAATCAAATTTTGAGATTTTGGGTTTTTTTTTTTGTTTTTAAAGAGAGCCCCAAAACGACGTCTTTTTGGGATATGTAGTGGATGGTGCTGTGGTTCATATAATGTACCTAGCATTCCTGTAGAAAGCACTACTCGCTGTCCCTAGCGAATTTTACTTTTCGTAAACAAACAAGTGTGTAAATCAATTTCCCTGTTTCTGGTATCCACAGGTCGGTAGTTATAGCAGGTCGCTGTGGAAGAAGGAACCCGAAAACGAGAGAGAGAGAGAGAGAGAGAGAGAGAGAGAGAGAGAGAGAGAGCATCCAGTTTGTAACGTCATGGCGAGCTGCAGTCAGGACCAGCGCCGCCCCGACGATCACCATCGTCTGCAAGAACTTGCACGACCTAATCCAATACCCTTGCTTCGCACACGCTCGCTTCCGCCTTCTAAAACTCCAAGACAAAGGTCGCATCTTCCTCCAGGATTTCGATGACATTGACGATACCAGTAAATTCCATTACGCCCTATTCCCTGATGAAACCCTCGCCAGCGATGCATGTCACGATATTGATTTCATAGAAACTCTCCGTTCAGCGTGTATTTATGGCCCCGTAAACGGCTTGTTTTGTGTGTTTAATAATGAGGATCGTTTCATTATCTGGAACCCCGTCATTAGGGAATTCAGAACACTCCCCTCTGCCGGCCACCCTGAATTTCGGCCCACTCTCGATATTGTACGCTCGGATATTAAATACTCGAATATTGGATTTGGGTTCGACAAGTCAACTGACTACTACAAGGTGGTTCTCATCCGTGAAATTGTTTATTGGTTTAAATACATGCCAATGGTTGATGATGTATGTGTTCATGTGTGAGACATCTCAACAGTTATCTGTCGCCTGAATGTTTGCGGCGTTGTTTTGGGATCGGAGCATACTCAGACGGAGTTTATTACTGGTGGGCTGGAACTGAGGTCCTTGCATTTGACATGGGCAATGAGGTTTTCCGAGTGATATCTGTTCCTTTTATTCTTCCATCAGGGGTTGATAAATGTGACGTAAAACCATACAATGGTGACCGTATTGCTCTGTATCAATTCAAAGGTTTCCCTGAGAGTGGAATTGACGAATGTTGTGACATCTGGGTGATGGAGGAGGAGGGCAGTTGGATCAAACATTTTAGTGTTGGACCGATTCCTTGTAGAGCTTTCCAACAGGGGTTTTGGAAGAACGGCAAGCTTCTTTTCCTCAAGCTTATTCTGGGTTGGGTTTTTCAGCTGGTCTTGTACAATCCATGTACTCGAGAACTCAGATATCTTGGACCTAAAGAGGATTTTATTTGATATCAAGCTCTTGTTTACCACGAAAGTCTGGTATCTGTTAATGGTGGAATACACCAAACGAAGGACAAATTGTCTGATTCAAGCTCAATACTTCTTCAGTTGGAGCCCAGTATCCCACACTTTCATCCATGACTCGATATGAAAAAATAACATAGAAACTTTGTTCACAGACTTGCTGTGACTTCCCATTGATTGGCTTACAATCAGTTCCAATTCTGTTCGTATTGAAGTGTTTGCAGTATGTTATACAAGTGTTGGAGTTTACATATGTACGATTATTCTAATCCAATGTGTTTCTACCTCTCTCCTATATGTTTTATTTAATGGCCTCTACTCATTTATGGTTCTGATTCGTAGTATACAAGACTGATTATGTTTCTAGGCATTACTGCATTGTTTCTTAAATCTAAACCTTGCAAGATTGAGTGATGGGAAGATGCAGAGAATACATTCCATTTGAATTTACCGTACAGTCGGGATCTTTAGGTCCTTATGGTTTCAGCACTTTGGGTACTTAATTGCAGAATACTCTTACACTTTATTAAAGCCCTAAAGCAGAGACATAAATTTATTTTATAGAAGGCCCTGATTGATCATCTTGTATGACTATGGTGAGATTCAAGACATAGGAACTCTTTATTTTGTTGAATATGTTTAAAGGTAAGATCTGCCATATTCAGCTATCATCTTTCTTGAATCATTTTATATACATGAAAAATTTCGCAACTATTCTGTTCTTTATATTCTTTGACTGCCCTCCAATGATATGCCTATAGAGCAGTGACTTCAAAGCTGTTTTGGTTGTAGCGTGACTTGGAAGCATGTGACACCAAGTATTGTTGCATAAATACCCCTTCTAGTTAACATGGGGTGAGATTATTCAAAGGTTGTAAGGCAGGGTGGGCATTCAGGCCAAATTTAAAGCTATGTTTGCCCTGACAAAATTGAAAAGCAATGCTTTCCCAAGCAATTTTGTGCGGCGCAGCCATCCTTGATTGAGTTCATATTTTTGGTAACGTGTACATCAAGGTGGGGTACCGTCCTCTAGTCTTGTGTTAGTTTCATCAGAAATCTAGTTATAAGAGAACTTGTTATACATGAAAACTAGTGTATCCATGTATTGAACATTTTCTAAATTAGTCTTTTTGCCGGTGAGAAACAAATGGAAATCCAAGCTTCTAATTTCTAGTGAAATCCCGACCTCTGTTATAGCCACTTGATTAAAATCTACCTTGGCACTTACCATGGCAGAGATGGTCTCCACGCAAATGCAGCCAACAATTTTCCTGGTTTTTCAAGAGACTGAGGATTCGGGCTGTTGCCCACTAAACAACCAAATCTACTATCATGCGGAAAATTAGCGCAATAAGAGCTTCAGAAATAGGGTATTATACTTCAACTAATACCAATTCATTCCTTCCTTACCAACTTTTAGAGTATAGTTTGACCCAACCTAATGAGCTTACATAATTTCGTACATCCATATCAATACGTGTAACAGTAACTGTAAGTCTTGGGAAACAAAAAAGAAACCGTAGAATGTTATATAAAAAGCTTGCTATTTAGGCCGATTCTTTGTGCGGACACATCTAGAATTCCACTTCCCTGAAGTCCCTACACTTCCACAGCAGAGGACAGGACACGTTCTGGAGTTTCATTTTTAGTTGAAGTGATTGGTGTCTCAGTGTACATCTTATACTCATTTCCTTCTAGTTTGTCGAGGATACACTTATTCATGTTTGTACAGCATAAGTCTGAGTTTATGTTCCTTGGGATGTTGAGTGTTAATATGCGCTCAGTAATACCTTACTATGTTTCAGTGACTGTTTACTACTTGATGGGAATGAATTTATGTTTCTGAAATGGGTAAGCCAAATGGTATTAGTTGGTAGTAGGGTTCTTGGTTGCAGTATACTCTGCAATAATGGTCACTGTTTCATCTTATGGATTACTGCTAACAGTTCGTGTACCATGTCCAATACTTCTGAGACCAGTTTGGGTCCTTGCAGACTTATTTAAATTGCATCTCATATTTTCTTATGAAAAATTGTACGTGCAGATTGCAAATGCCGCGGATCACATAGACAATTGTTAGGTTTTTAGCTAATGAGTACGACGAGTGTGTCTATCAATGCAACAAATATGCTACTCCCTCCATTTCAAATTGATGGTCTGGTTCGGTCTCCAATGCAAAATTTAAATTGTTAATATCTTTCAATCTACAATGTCTTTAAAGATTTTAAAAACTTTGTATAATAGAACTAATTGAGACCTATAATATAAGATCCATTTTAAAAATTTTGTATAATAGAACTAATTGAGATCTATCATATAAGATCCATATTGCACACAAAATTCATTGTAGATTGAAAGATATTAACAATTTAAAAATTGCATTGGAGACCAAACCAGACCTTTAATTTGGAACGGAGGGAGTCTTAATTACTTCAAGAATGATGAATTGGTTAGGGAGTTGTGTGTATCCCTTGTTTGATTAGCTGGGATTTGCCAGGTGTGCAAAAAATGTCCGACCATTGTAACATTGAGCTTCTGCCAGTGGAGGAGATCAACTGTAAGAGACACCACACGGTGATGGAAATGACTGCAGAGGGTGAAGGATGACACAGACTTGGCTGGCTTTTGTTTCTAAATATGTAATACAAAATCGAGGTATATCCAAAATGTACTTATATACTAGAGATGTTTGCAATTCTTTTTTTTGTCCTTACAAATATCAAAGTTGGAACCTTTCAATTCTTCTTGTTTGGTTGTAAATATTCTGATTGTATGGCACTTGTGAATTGTGATATCAAAATTTTCTTGTGTTTTTTTAGCAAGAAAGTGAAAGCTATGTAACAATGCTCATATGGGTTGCACAAGAAAATTAACTTTCTAGTACTTTCTACTATTTTCAGGCTAATCAAATGCGGGAAAAGTTTCACTTGTGTCTTTTTCTTGCATTCTCTACCATTTCACTCTAATCAAACGGACCCTTGGTAGATCTGCAACATACTTCACAAAACTAGAGTACATGCCAAATGCATGGTAACTTTCACGCCCGGAAGATATGTTACCAGATCCAGGTCTTTCGTTTTGAGATGGTACCCTAAGTTAGACACCAATCATTTACACATTTTGTACATAAGCTGTAAACTTTGTCATCCAAAAACACAGCAATGTCCTGTTGTATTTCTTTTCTCCTTGAACATAAGAGTGTAAAAATGTTGTTCTGAAACGACTCGTTAAACTGCTTAAACAAATCGTCGGAATCTGTTCTTGTCCTTTCTTATCCTTATTACCCTCACCATTATACCCATGAAGTTGATCCTCCTAAAATCCCTATTATCTCCCGCTGTAGATTTCTGGCATTTGTAGTTGTGTCCTACTGTTATGCGAAAAGTGTTCAGATTAGGTTTGGGTGTTAACGTAAGGAGGACTTTTGACTTTTGAATGTCAGTTCAGTTTTCTAAACAAATTGATGTGATACTTCGGAATGGAATAATTATCTTACACTTAATTATAGACATGCCTTTTAATTTCTTTCTACAGGTTTGGTCTTCTGTGAATACTTGCATAGTGGACTAGTTCTTTCATTTAAAGAGGTTAATGACGAGGAACCACTTTTTCCAGCTGTATCACTTCTTAAACTGAGTCCTGCACACAAAGTAAGTTGCTTTCTTCATGCGATATGTTGCCTTTCTTCAAATAGTGCTGAGAAGTGTAATTTGAAGTTATAGCTGATTGTTCCTAAGATGGCACACTTGGGGTCTTTTTATAAGGACCGAGTGTCAGAAAATAAACCCTGCATACTGCATAGTATTGCTGACTTGCAGCAATGGATTGTATGGTTAAAACTTGGAGTGTATCCATTGTCAGTCTGAATAACTTGTTTGATTTTAGAGACTCAATTTTTTCTGCGTTCTATACAGTCTGTTGTACCGCTACTGCATTTCACTCCCTAGGACTGATAGTGTGCATTAGCCTCCCATTTGCTCAAACATTTAATGACATCTTTAGTTATTTTTCCCTTTTGCTTCTGTACTATTTTAATTCTCAGCCATCCACTCTTGAGATTTGAAACTTCAACTAATTCTCCTTGGGCATCAAACGAAGATTACTTTCTTGGTTATCCAGTCCCTTATCACACTTGTTCTCAAATTCAGTCGCTTTTTTGTGCTGATATTTATTCCCTGTGTAGAACTTCTTATATTCAATCTCACTCTTTGCTTAAGGGATGGAGTTGAATTCTGAAATGATTGGCTTGACTTCATGATATTTCTTTTCTCGGAATTGCTTTTAGTTTCGTATTGATTTCTTTTGACAGACCTTTACAACTCGGTATTTACAAATGGTACCTCACTGTTTACCAGGAAAGGAAAAGTTAAGGAAAACACAAAACTTATATGTGGAAGACAATAAATGTTGAATGGCATCATTTTGAAATGTAATATTTTTTCAAAGGAGGATTACATGCCATGATAATATGCAGTGTAGTATTGTCTTTGCAACTTGATAATATGTTGGTATAAAATTACTGTTTGGGAGTTGGCAATGTGTGAGAGTAGTTTTGAATTATTATAGACAGTCTGGAACATGTTTTCTTGATCGAAATTTCAGGCTTTGATTCGTTCATCTTGAATGAAGATGAAAAAGAAGGGAATTGTTTTTCTGCAGATGCTTATGCATTTTGGTTTTTCCAGTCACAGTTGGAAGTACTTTCAGGAGAAGCCAAGGATGCTGCTGCTGCTATTGAGGCTTGGCTGCAGCTGGGGACCAAACTCTCTGATGTGGTTACAAACAAGAGTGATGCACTTGGATTGTTTGACCTCTTCAGATATGAAGGCTACATGTTGACCGAGCATGAGGGAAGATTTTGTGTATGTACATCCCTACCTTGGTTCCCAATTCGGTCTTTCTTTTGTTTTCTTGGATATCTCTCTCCTCTCTTTTTTCTTGGATCTCTCTCTTTTTTTTCTTGGTTATTTTTTCGTCGTTTGGGTTCATATTTCATGCATTTTACCAAATCTATTGAAAGGCCATTATTCGGTGTTACAACAACAATAGCAGAACGCATGTCGTCCCCAATCATTGGGGGTATGAGCAAGGGAGGATTGGAGACAGACCTAACATTTGGCAATATGTACAAGAATACCACTTAAACAGTGGCCCCCCTATACATGTTTTGCTGTGGAACCAAGCCCCTAAATCAAAGCCAAATGGCATCAGAGGGGGCAGGCCTAGAGACCCAATTCAATTTATGTGCACATTACCATGTTTCCTTCATTCATAGTCCAGAGCATCGGTATGCACAAAAGCCATCATTCGGTGTTTTTCTTGCTAATTTATGGTGCTGGGATTGTAGATTGAAGATCTAACCTTCAGACTGTGAAATTTTTTGCCATGGTCTGTGTGTTCGTTGTACCTCTTTGGGTGGGGGCTCGTGGCGTTTTCCCAATTAGGATGACGTTTACAAGTATTTAAAGTCTTCATGATTTATGGGTAGAGATTCGGTGGATTCATAGATTATGATGTTCTAGCGCATCCAAACAGTTGAGTTTTCCTCCCCTTCCAGTGAGTAGGTGAGCATAGGAATTAAGTTGAAATGTTTCTTGAAATCACAGTTATGGACTTGTAGTGACCCCCCAGTAGGCAGTAGTTCTGGTCCTGGAAAAAATATATACATCCTTAGATTATAGGACCAATCACATTGGGGAGACCGAAATATGGTTTTTTTTTTTAAGGTTCTACTGCTTTTCTACTGTTCTCCTGATAAGTATCTTCTCCTTCTCTTCCAATCTTGGATATCACACGAGATGCAATTTATGAAATAAGGAACTCAATAGTGACTTTATTGGTTGTCAATCTCATACGAGAAGCAGTTTATGTGGTGGGTTTCTTGCCATTAGATATTGGCAACTTTGTTCTTCCAACTGAAGCTGCTGAAATATTATTGACCGCTAAACACTTTCCCTGCGTAAGTTAAAGAATTCAGTGGTTGACAAATATTTAACTCAAATCTTTTTGTTATCGTTTGTTGATTTTGAGCTTTTTCGTAAAAGGGTCAAAATGAGTGAAGATGGCAATTAAAAAGAGTCCAAAATCAGGAGGCCTGTAAAATTCACAAATTAAACACCTTTAGGTTAAAGGTGTATTTTGTTATTTCAAACTTTTGGGACCTTGCATCAGCCAATAAATGACTATAACATGACAGACGTTGGTGAAGATTATTCTTTTTTTTTTTTCTTTTTCCTTTTGTTATTTGTTTACCTTTTTTCATAAGCTACGATAGGAAAAGCAAAACTCACTACTTATTGCCATTTTGAATTGAGCTCTGGGGTTGAGTTTTGAACTAGATCAGGTAATATTCAAAGAAAGCTCCTTGCCACAAGACACACTCAAGTCAATGTTTCATGTCGGCCACCTGCATTGGCAAGAGAAAAATGGATCAAAACAAGGAGTTTGTTTGAAGACTGCAGACGAGCGGGAAAGCTGCAAAAATCGCTGGACTATGTTCTAAGGGAGTTCAACCATGTCAAAAAGGACGGTGTACTAGCGGGTTGGGTGGTCGATGGTCTCATTGCAAGGCCTTTGCCTAACAGAATTCGTCCTGGAAACGTTTCCTCTGCTGTAAGATGCTGACCTAAATATGCAGAAAGAAAGCATGCCATCGCCCATGTGGACATTTGCGAGCAAACAAATAAGGGAAGGAAATGCCTTCCTATGCTGCAAGAAGCAGCTTCAGCCGAGGGGGAAGATGGAAGGGAGAAGTTGAAGTTTGTGGGACAAGACTGGAAAACCCTGGTGAATGGAAGGAAAAAGAAGATGTGAACTGATAATTGGAACTTGCAGGTCCGCTGGCGGGCGTGGACCTGGGGGAGGGTTGCAACTTTACTTAACAAATGATTAGCTGCTAATTTCAGAACAATTCCATTCGTTGTGTGCTACCGTGGTGTTTATCTAGTTCTCAGAAAAGTTTCCCATGGAATTTTTTAGAGAGTTGCTGAAATGTTGCACGAGGTCATGGAAAAACATCCTTCTCTCTCAATGTAAGTTTGAGTTTACAAAAAGAGAATATTCAGTAGCAATCAGGTTCACTAATTGGATTCTGCCTCCTGGATACTGATCATTCTAGTTGTATTATTAAAGTTTTCGTTGAGGAAAACTGAGATTCAGGGCACTTCTTAACGAAGCAAATATTTTTCTGCAGTGTTAATTTGGTAAAAAAAAGTCGTTTCCTACCATTGTGTTATGAACTTACAACAGCCATGACTTGTATGCACCAAGGTTCCGGTGCATTCAAAAAATTTCCTCTGCTTATTGGACTGCTAAATCCACCTTTTAAGAGACTTGGAATCAAGCAAGAAAAGATCAACCGACCACCAAGAGTGGTAGCCTAGTTATTCCAGGCTTACTCCTAAGTTGTTTGGGTGGTCAAGAGGTTTCAAGGTTCGAGTTGTGAGATCAACGCCTCTTCAAACTTTGCCCTCCTACGAAACCTGACTATGATCTACTAGCAGTTAGTGAGGCGGTAAAAGATTTGGTGGGGTGGTAAAAGCTATGGTGATATTCTTCATATGATGGACCGACCAACAAGGGTGGTAGCCCAGTGTACTCTGTTGTTATGAGAATCTGTACGCTATTGTTATGAGAATATGTACGTTGTTGTTATGAGAATCTGTACGCTGTTGGAATGAGTTGTCGGTGACCTCGTTCCATAAGGATCACCATGAGAATCTGTACGCTGTTGTTATGCGCGAGAAGCATTTCCTCCTCCTTCCGCCCACCAACGTCCACCGGATGTACATCCGAGACTACCCTGCTGCTCAGTAGTCAGTACCACTACTCAAAGGTCTGTCTGTTTTTTAAAATATGTATATGGTGTAGTAATAGACGTATATGGATGGGGATACCATATGTAACCGCCATTTCATGATGCCATTTGATTGGCTGAGTTTGATGTAGTATTGGATTGCAAATACTATCGTCTCTGGCGTTTGAACGAAGCAATTGATGGAATGATTAATACTCTATTGAACAACCAATTAAAAAGCATAATACGTTTGTGTGTGTGTGTGTGTGTGTGGGTGGGTGGGTGGGGGGGGGAAGAATTTGTGAATAAGTACAAGAAAATGAGTGCATTCCTCCCCCTTCCGTCCACCGGCTGTACATTCGAAACTACCCTCCTGCTCAGTACTCCCACTCAAAGGTCTGTCTGTAATGCATACTGGCATGGATATGCGTATGGACATGTATATGTAATTTGTTTTTCGCGATCCAGTTAATTGGCTGAATTTGGTGTAGGATTAGATTGCAAATACCACATCTCTGGTGTTTGAACGACACAATCGATGGAATCATTGCATACCTATTGAACAGCTAATTAAAGATCATAAGAAAATTGGTGGGAATTTGTTTTCACAGCCCCTTTTTTATGCAAATGTACTTCATTTATTTTCTTTATCAATATAGATTACTGTTTCATGTGCGGAAAAAAGAAGTTAAAGTTAATTGTGATTTCTGACGGAAGGTTTGTTAAAGGAGTGCATTTGGATAAAAGAGGAATGTAGAAAGTCATTTCCTACATTGGTTATTACTCAGCGAGGGTTTTACGTTCATTCACCCTTAGTTGGTCTAATCAAACATGGCTTTAAGGACTGGAGATATCTATGGTGGTTTTTGTTCTTTAACATAGGTCGGCTTAATCAAACATGGGTTTGAAGAGCAAAAATGCTACGTGCACAACCGTTGTGGTGGTTGTGTGCGTAATTCTGACAGCCTAGATGTATTTGGACGGTCTAGATTTTAAAAAAACTCTTCCAAGGAAAAGTTTAACTTTTCCGGAGAAGAGTTTGAGCAAATCCTAGCCATTTATTACAGCAATGGACGGCTAGAGATTGGTTGTGTGTTATGTTTTACACAACCGTTGTATGCGTAGCACTTTTGAAGTTTCAAGTGCTAAAGATTTGGTTCTGATTTGCAGGACAGTGGAGAATTCAAATTGGAGCTTGAGGATCCAGTGAGATATGTGCCTTGGTGCAGTGTGGATCCTTACCCGTCACCAGATAATATGGAGATGGAAAAGTCGAAATTTCCGTTGTACTTTGATAGACCAAAGCCTTATGAACATTGAAGTAACAGTAAAGGCTGGGGATATTCTTTACTTGTAAGTTTTATTCTTCTTGGTTATCATTCTTGTTACTACTTATATGGACTCCAGATTGTTCACAGATTCTGAACTTTGGACCCTGATATTGAAACGGGAATTGAGAAGCTGAAGCTTTTTTTTTTTTTTATCTGTACTTTTTGGTGGAGAGGGCGACATTTAAAATGTCACTTTGCAATCAATTAAGGGCCCCCTATGTGAGATCAGGTGATGGTCAACAACTCAGGCGGGAAATGCTGAAAAGTGGCTAACGATACAAATTCTACCAAATTTGAAAATGTTGACACAAGAACTGTAGAAGTGATGGGATGTTGGATGACTATGTAGTTCATCTACATTTTACCTACAAAGTTAAGATATTGTGCTGTAAATGTGAAATTTAGTTTTGAGCCACTTCAAAGAATTTTTACTCCAGGCTCCAGCACATAAATGATACGGAGTAACTACGATTTATAGATTTGCGCTTTTTGAAGTGAACTATGAAAAATGAATATGCACGAGTTAGGGGTTGCTGAAGGACATAATCTGGTGAAGGTTTTTCCTTTAGTGCATTAGTTCAGTTGTCTGGTGAGTGTCATTCAATTCTAATTTGCACTTTTTTTGGTTGGTCATTGGATATTGTACTTTGGTTATTTGACCTTCTACCAACATTGGAGTGCAAAATGCTGTTTTCCATTTAATATATAGCGTATGGGGGAAATGCCTTCTTTGGTCTTCAAATTTGTACTGTCAGTATAAAATGACCTACTTGTTTCTGAACATAGTTAGGGATAGTTGATTGATGCTGGATTTCTGGAGTTTATGCAGGCCGAGTATGTTGTTTAACTCCAGACAGCGGAGGACACACTATTGCAATTAACTACTGTAACTATAACTTAAAGCTTCTTCTCTTGGTGTGACTCTATAGGAGTATAAGAAACTGAAGTCCATTTTTATCTGGCAGGGTATGATATGCAGTTCGATTTAAAATCCGCTTACTTCAACTTCTTGCAATCGATTCCTCACCCATCAATACCGTCGCATGATCAGACACTGCATGAAATGAGATGTGTTGAATCATCTTCAGATAAATCTATTTATGTTTCAGCAGATGAACCAGATACCAATGTCGAGGAGAGGGTGAATGTGACTGATAACAATAGTGACAGTGAAGATGCTGTATCAAAACCGGTTCATTCTTTGAGAAGCTCTTGCTGAGAACATGGAAAAGCAGGAACAGCTATAATCTTTGCATTGAATATTGAACAAGGTTGCGGAGAGGTCGGCCTTGTGATTGAGTGATGATGGTGATCGACAGTGAACAGCTCTTTGAGAAGCTTCGCTTTGTAAATTTCTCAGCAGGTCGAGTCGAGTGAAATATAAGATCCACATGGGTTAAAACAAGCGCCACAAGCATGGTCTTGTTTCAATGAGACAAAAAGATCAAGCTTAGTTACCAGACCTGGCTGGGGCTTGGTGTTATAAAAAAAGGTTCATTTTGCAGGGTCCTTGTTTCTGTGACATATTGAAAACAATGGTGTCTGGCTTCTGATGATATGATCTTTGTGTTACTTGTTGAGCCCCTTACCCAAGCTCCACAAGAGCTCCACAAGAGTTGTCTTCATAAGTATCATGGCTATTACAGTGCATGGACTTTTATGATGTACTAGTAGGTGTCTATTTGTCAATAGTGGATCTTGATTAAGGATTGGAAAATCCCAGCCTATTCTTCAAATCAATTGGCAGCTTATTCCAAGCTTTTTTAGGTCAGTGGGTAGGTTTTTTCTTTTGGCA
Organism: Rhododendron mucronatum var. ripense; assembly: GCA_019656295.1. NCBI lineage: Eukaryota > Viridiplantae > Streptophyta > Magnoliopsida > Ericales > Ericaceae > Rhododendron > Rhododendron mucronatum. The sequence goes on from BPLT01000240.1 coordinate 190,277, forward strand.
GTTGCTGCCATCACAAACCAAGGTACAACGTCTCTTCCTCTATTATTGCTTTTGCGAAAAAGGAGAATGCCTCTATTATGGTCTGAACCTGGGAATTGATCTAAACCTAAAGTGGTTATTGAGTCAGATGCGGAGGCGATGGTGAGGAAATGTTTTGCCTCTCTAGACCCACCCGCTGATATAGCGGCTATTATTCTTGATTGTTTATTTCTGGAAAAAAAAATTCATGGAAGGCTAATCGTTTAAATTCACATATAAAAAGACAACAAGGGGAGCAAATTGCGAAAAAAAAAGTAGTAGAACGTGAGGTTCACTCTGTTGGATGGTTCTCTTGTTTTCTTTTCTCTTTGTGTTTATGTGTAATTGTCTCTTGTGACCGTTTTTTCACGTTTAGTGTGTTTTTCCCTCGATGTACCCCTTTCGAGCAATAAAATCTTCGTTTTGCTGAGAAAAAAAAAAATTAAAGTTGTATGACACTGTGTTAGAGTCATTCCACAAGTATGAGTGTGTGGGGTGGTGGAATATTAATATACATTTATCGTGTTGTTACGTTTATCAGGCGACCCTGTCCACAAACATATGTTGTATCCACAGTACCTTATCACTCTTCTTTGTGTTTGGGACACCATGTGGCGATACCTCCAATAGATTTTAAGAAAATTCACCATATTGGACGTTAGATACATGCAAATTATCTAAGATAATATTTCTCAATGATCTTAGCATTTCACTTCATGTTTCCACACAAATGATCCAAGTTGTTTAATAATTTTAGAATAATCTTTTGAGGGGCTCAAGAAAAAAAAAAATCAATCAAAATACCTATGAGTGCTTAATCCCATCTTCCGATTTTTTGTTTAGAATTCAAAATTTTGAATTCTTAATAAATTTTGAAGGAAATTTAAACAATTGGATCAAGTAAGTATGGTTATCCAATTAATTTTAAAATTAACTAACAATTCGAATAATTTTTTTTACTATCCTCACATCCATATGTGCACACAATCGGATTGGAAAAATCATGTAGTGCAAGTAGGGTTGAGTATTAAACTGGCCAATTCGCAAGTCCGACCCGACCCGAAGGGTTTCGGGCAGCTTCGAGTCTTCGACCAAGTAGATCGGATGGTTACAATTTGAAATCTATGAAAAAATTGGATTTCAGGTCGGTGTTCGGGGTCAGCATCTAGTGTACCCGACAAACTCGACCCGACCCAAACCCTTCCACTTCAAGATTTGAGTGTCGCCTCCATCGTCTCTCTCTCTCTCTCTCTCTCTCTCTCTCTCTCTCTCTCTCTCTCGCGACGTTCGACGTCCACCGTCCGTCCTTGGAATCAGTAAACCTCTAAAGTTTGAACCCACAGTGCCTCGCTCTCTCTCTCTCTCTCTCAATTTTTTTTTTTGGTTTTTGCGATTATGTGTTTGGCCGAGATGTGAGTTTTGATTTGTTTTAACTTTTGAGATTTGTTTGGCCCAACCCAACCTGACCAAAATATTCAGTTTTCTAGGCGATTTTTACAACACCTCGGTTTGGTTACGGGTCCTGACATGTACTACCCGACCTAGTCGGGTCGGGTGACGGGTTCGGGCCAAATCCAACCGCACCGACCCATGCACACCCCTAAGTGCAACACCCTGCAGGACACACACGGACCGTCGATCTCGGCAATGAATGGTTGAGATATGGTTTTAATTTTGATCAGTAAGAAATAATTTTTGCCAGTCAAAATTGATTTTTTAATCTAACCGTTGATTGATAAGATCGACGGTTGTGCACTGCACTGCAACCCCTGTAGGACAAAGCACCCTATAGGATCCCCGAATCCCACAATCGGTATGCATAGTTAATTGTAAATCGAAGGGTAATAATGTTATTTACTTTAGACAAAAATGGTCTTTTAAAAGTAGTGTGAAGCAGTTGTTAGAGTATCTCCACTCCTTACTTCAACTCAAATTTGAGTAAAAATCACCCAAAACCCTCCTCCACTCCTTACCCAAACTTATACCTTTACTCAAATTTGGAATCAAATTTGGTTAAACTTTAAACCCTTAGAGCATCCGCAATGGGAATACCTTTACTCAAATTTGGAATCAAATTTGGTTAAACTTTAAACCCTTAGAGCATCCGCAATGGTAATAATCAAAATCAATAACTAAAATGTGTCATGTCACCATTTGATTATTCATTTAGTCCATAATCAAATTTAACAACCTCTACCTCTACATTAGTTATTTTTGCATCCCTAACCAAAAAATTCCTACAATACACAATGCACATTTGTCAAATCTTAAACGAGTTTCAATCATGCACCCGACCACACCAAATTATTTGTCTCGATGAGACGATTCCAATGTGGAGTGTTTTTAAGTTATTGAGTTTTGAGCTAGGTTATTGAGTTTTGGTTATTAGTAAAAGTTGGTAAGTTTGATTATGGAATAAGTGAAATTTGGTTATTTGATAAAAGACTTGTAACTTTGTTTATTACAATGTGAGGTATTTTTTGAGCATTATTGTTAAATTTGCTTATCAAAACTCATTTGTTTATTACAATGGGGATGCTCTTACTCAAATTTTTGAAGGCAAATTTCACACCTTTAAATTTACAATATTGCCATTAATAAAGTTTTTACTCAAATTTGTGCATATTTGTGCTTGGGTTTGAGTTTATCCATTGGAACACATAATACCAAATCAAGTTTTTACCCAACTTTCACTCAAATGTAGGTAAAAATCTGAATAAGGAGTGAAGATGCTCTTATACAATAATGCTATTGGTACTGAACCAAACTTGCACATAAAATGTACATTGGCTTGAGGCCCATTTTTGGGTCTTACACGAATAATCCAAATCGTCCATTAACTTTAAAATAAAATTTTAAGCGTCAATACAAAAAAATTATCTTCATTGGATATGTATAGGTGATTGATCCAATTTTTCAAGTTTTATTCATAACTTAATGTGAATGAAACATTAAAAATTAAATCAATTACTTACACATATCTAATAGAGCTGATTTTTTGCAGAAACACTCAAAAAAATAATTTAAAATTAATGGACGGTTTGTAATATGTTCGTGTGAGATCTAAAAGTGGGCCCTACAAGTCAATGTACAAGAGAAAAACTTCTTTATGGAGGGTACCGTAAATTTTTTTTACGAAAGTGCATTGCGATCATCCAAAAGTGTTTTGAACGGTCTAGATATTAATGAAATATTTTCGGTGAAGCGTAACTTCCCCAAAAAGATTCATTAATATCGAGACCGTCCAATGCGAAAACAGATGACTAAGGTCGTTCAGATCCACAAATGACTTATTCAGAGCTCCTCCTTGAATAACCCGATCTTTTTTTTTTGTCATTCGCTTACGGGAATCAAACCCTACCTATGTGCATTAGAATATGTAAGAAAGGCCAACTGGACTCCACCCTACTTGCAAATAACCCAATCTCGATGTACAATTATATGTGGTAATTTTTTGGTTCGGTATTAAAGCATCTTCAACCAAGCTCTAAAACACAAAAATAGAGAATGGATGTAACATATTAAGGAGAGATTTTATAATTTATTCCATTTTTTTGCACTTTACAAGAGAATCTTAGAGGGAGCCAAGGTATTTTTTAGAGATTTGGTCTTTAAAAGGGAAGTAGGGTCTCTATTTTTGGAGACCCAAAAGTAAATTTAGATTATCAGCAATGGGGTTTGATATATTTGTGTGTTACAATGTTTGTTAAAATGTGTATTAGGATAAAAATGGGTCCCACAAGTATGTGTTAGATATTGATTACATAGAAGTGTGTTAGAACATCCACAATGAATTTGATAAATTTGTGTGTTAAAATATTTGTTAAGATAAAAATGAGTCCCATAAGTGTGTATTAGAAATAGTGAATATTTATATTTAATTGTTGAAATTTTAATTATAGAGATGAGACTCACTTATTGTTTGTTAGGATTTTTGCCAAACTTGGCATACATGCTAGTACACAATTAGATTTAGCACACTTTAGCACACAAGTATTGCACACAAGTATTGCGGCACAATAAATACATTTTTGTTTGCTAAGTATTAGCACACACAATTAACACACTAGTTAACAAACCCATTACGGATCTAAATATCTAAAAAGTACCATAGGTCAAAGTAAAAAAAGAGAATAAATTCAAAAATCTCTCATTAATACGTCACATTCGTTCTCTATTTTTGTGGTTTAGAAGATGAGCCAAGATGCTCGTATCGAAGGTCACTTGTCTGTCTTGAAAGTAGAGAAAGGAAGTAGTTCAGAAACTACTGTGTGGTAAGAAGGAACCGGAAAACGAGAGAGAGAGAGAGAGAGAGAGAGAGAGAGAGAAGCATCCAGTTTGGACCGCCATGGCGAGGTGCACTGAAGACCAGCGCCGCCGCCGCCCCCGCCCCGACGATCACCATCGTCATCTACCGAACGACGTGTTGATCGACATCCTCACGAGGCTGCCGGTGAAATCGCTACTCCGATGCAAGTGCGTCTGCAAGAACTGGTGCGACCTAATCCAAAACCCTAGCTTCTCACACGCTCACTTCCGCCTTCAAAAACTCCAAGACAAAGGTCGCATCTTCTTCCAGTATTTGAGGTACAGGTTCGGTGATGACGATACCAGTACATACCGTTACGCCCTATTCCCTGACGAAACCCTCGCGAGCGATGCATGTCACGATATTGATTTCCTAGAAACTCCCCCTTTAGCGTTCATTTATGGTCCCGTAAACGGCTTGTTTTGTGTGAGGAATAATAATCATCGTTTCATTATCTGGAACCCCGCCATTAGAGAATTCAGAATACTCCCCGACCGCCTGGAATTTCCGCCCAATCTTGATGTCGTAAACCTGTATTGTATTTTCTCGGGAATTGGATTTGGGTTCGACAAGTCAACTGACAACTACAAGGTGGTTCTCATCTGTCATTTTAGGGTAAAAGACATGCGAATGGTTAATGATGTAAGTGTTCATGTGTACTCCCTAAGTACTAATACTTGGAGACATCTCAACTGTCTCGATTATCTGTCACCTGAATATTTGCGGCATTGTTCAACTTGTTCTGGGAATGGAGCATACTCGGATGGAGTTTATTACTGGTGGGCTGGTACTGGAATCCTCGCATTTGACATGGGCAATGAGGTTTTTCGAGTGATATCTGTTCCTTTTATTCTTCCAGTAGAGTTTGATAAATGTGATGTAAAACCATACAATGGTGACCGTATTGCTCTGTATCAATTCAAAGGTTTCCCTGAGAGTGGAGTTGACAAATGTTGTGACATCTGGGTGATGGAGGAGGAGGGCAGTTGGATCAAACAGTTTAGTGTTGGACCAATTCCTTGTAGAGCTTTCCAACAGGGGGTTTGGAAGAACGGCGAGCTTCTTTTCCTCAAGCTTATTCAGGCTTCTTACGACCGTCGTTATGTTTTTCGGTTGGTCTTGTACAATCCACGTACTCGGGAACTCAGATATCTTGGACCTGCAGAGGATTTTATTGGATATCAAGCTCTTGTTTACCACGAAAGTCTAGTATCCGTTAACGGTACGAAGGGCAAATTGTCTGATTCAAGCGTAATACTTCAGTAATCAATTGGAGCCCAGTATCCCACACTTTGATCCATGACCCGATATGAAAACATAACATAGAAACTTTGTTCATAGACTTGCTGTGACTTCGCATTGACCGTCTTACAATCGGTTCCAATTTCCGTTAGTATTGTGTATGCAATGATGCTGGAGTTTATCTATGTACGATTCTGGTTCTCGCTTCTGAGTTCTCCTCGCTGCGGATCGTGTTTTGTTGTCGTGAGGCTAATGGGGTAGCTGACTCGTTAGCCAAGCATGTTGCAACAACTCAAGGGCGTTTTATTTTATATAGTAGTGCACCTGAGTTTTTTTTGGAGACTTTGTGTATTGATCAGCTCGGGACAGTAGTCCCCCATTTTGTAAACGTGTATCAGACTTGTTACTCTTTTGTATTAATATAAGTTAAGCTGTTCGGTTTCAAAAATAAAAAAAAAAAAATCTAATGTGTTGCTATGTCTTCCCTAATGTTTTATTTAATGGCCTTTACTCATTTATGGTTCTGATTGGTAGTATGAAAGACTGTATGGCTGATAATGTTTCTAGACATTATTGCATTGTTTCTTAAATCTAAACCTTACAACAAAGATTGAGTGATGGGAAGATGCAAAGAGTGCATTCCAATTGAATTTACCATACAGTCGGAATCTTTAGGTCCATTATGGTTTCAGCACTTTGGGTACTAAATTGCAGAATATTCTTACACTTTATTAAAGCCCTAAATCAGAGACATAAATTTATTTTATCGAAGGCCCCGATCGATCATCTTGTATGACTATGGCGAGATTCAAGACATAGGAATTCTTTATTTTGTTGAATATACTTTAAAGCTAAGACCGGCCATATTCAGTTATCAGCTTTCTTGAATCATTTTATATGCAAGAAAAATTTCGCGACTATTCTGTTCTTTATATTCTTTGATTGCCCTCCAATGATATGTAATAAATGTGTGTAGTAGGCTTTGGCATGTAGTAGTGTAACGAATATAATTGGTGGTGCATGATGATGTAGGCAGGAAACCAATTATATGTTTATACTGTTTGTAATCAGTGATGTATCTCCTCCTTACACCTATAAAAGGAGGGTTCCCCCCGTTGTAAGAATCAAGTTAATACAAGCCAATGTTTTCCAATAATATTTCCTGTGTACTTCATATACCCAGTGTCTAGTGTTCTCTCTCCTAGAGAGCAGTGATCTCAAGCTGTTTTGGTTGTAGCGTGACTTAGGAAGCATGTGACACCTAGTATTGTTGCAAATACCCCTTCTAGTTAACATGGGGTGAGACTATTCAAAGGTTGTAAGGCAGGGTGGGCATTCAGGCCAAATTTAAAAGCTATGTTTGCCATGACAAAATTGAAAAGCTACGCTTTCGCCTAGCAATTTTTTTGCAGCGCAGCCATCCTTGATTGAGGTCATATTTTTGGTGACGTGTACATCAAGGTGGGGTACCGTCCTCTAGTCTTGTGTTAGCTATAAGAGAACTTCTTATACATGAACATCTGTGTATCCATGTGTTGAACATTTTCTAATTTAGTCTTCTTGCCAGCGAGAAACAAATGGAAATCCAAGATTCTATTTTCTAGTGAAATCCCGACCTCTCTTATAGCTACTTGATTAAAATCTCCCTTGGCACTCACCATGGCAGAGATGGTCTTCACGCAAGTGCAGCCAATGATTTTCCTGGTTTTTTAAGAGACTCAGGATTTGGGCTGTTGCCCAGTAAACAATCAAATATACTATCATGCGGAAAATTACCGCCATAAGAGCTTCAGAAAAAACGTATTATACTTCAACTAATACCAAATCATCCCTTCCTTACCAACCTTTAGAGTATAGTTTGACCCAACCTATTGAGCTTACGTGATTTTGTACATCCGTATGTGTAACAGTAACTGTAAGTCTTGGGAAACTAAAAAGTAACCAAAGAATGTTGTATAAAAAGCTTGCTATTTAGGCTGATTCTTTGTGCGGACACATCTAGAAGTTCACTTCCCTAAAGTCCCTACCCTTTCACAGTAGAGGACAGGACACGTTCTGGTGTTTATTTTTAAGTTGAAATGATTGGTGTCTCTCAGTGTACATCTTATACTCATTTCCTTCTAGTTTGTCGAGGATATACTTATTCATGTTTGTACAGCATAAGTCGTTTGAGTTTATGTTTCTTGGACGAGCTGATTTAGTTGAGTGTTAATATGCGCTCAGTAATACCTTACTATGTTTCAGTGACCGTTTAGTAATTGATGGCAAGGAATTTATGTTTCTGATATGGGTAAGCCAAATGGTATTAGTAGGCTGATCAGTTTTGGTAGGGTTCTTAGTTACTCTGCAATCATGGTCACTGTTTTGTCTTATGGATCTGCTAACACGTGTACCTTGATGCACGGACACTTGTTTCTGTGCATGTCCAATACTTCTGAGATCAGTTCGGGTCCCTGCAGACTTATTTAAATTGCATCTCATATTTTCTTAAGATAAATTATACGTGCAGATTGCAAATGCCGCCTGATCTCATGGACAATTATTAGGTTTTTAGCTAATGAGTACGGCGATTGTGACTATCAATACAACAAATATGCTATTAATTTCTACTTCAAGGAAGATGAACCAGTTAGGGAGTTTTGCGTGTCCCTTGTTTGATTAGCTAGAATTTGCTAGGTGTGCAAAAAATGTTCGATCATTGTAACATGGAGCTTCTGCTGGTGGAGGACATCGACTGTAAGAGACACCACATGGTGATGCAAAGGACTGCGGGATGACTTGGCTGGCTTTGGTTTCTAAATATGTAATACAAAATCAAGGAATATCCAAAACGAACTTACATACTAGAGATGTTTCCAATTCTTTGTTTTCTTTTCCTTGGAAGTATCAAAGTTGGAACCTTTCAATTCCTGTTGTTTTGAAGTCAGTATTCTGATTATATGGCACTTGTGAATTGTGATGTCAAAATTTTCCTGTGTTTTTAGCAAGAAAGTAAAAGCTATGTAACCATGCTCACATGGGTTGCACAAGAAAATTAACTTTCCGGCACTTTCTACTATTTTCAGGCTAATCAAATGCGGAAAAGTTTCAGTTTTGTCTTTTTCTTGCATTCTTCTCCATTTCACTCTAATCAAACAGACCCTTGGTAGATCTGCAACATACTTCATGGAACTACTGTACATGCCAAATGCATGGTTACTTTCCTGCCCGGAAGATATGTTACCCAATCCAGGTCTTTCGTTTTGAGATGGTATCCTAAGTTAGACACCGATCGCTTACTCATTTTGCACATAAGCTGTAAACTTTGTCATCCAAGAACACATCAAAATTCTGTTGTATTTCTTTTCTCCTTGAACATAGGAGTGTAAAAACGTTGTTCGAATACATATTCTGCAACCACTTAATGAACTGCTTCAACAAATCCTAGGAATCTGTTCTTGTCCTTTCTTATCCTTATTAGGAGACTTCCCTTACCAACATACCCATGAGGTTGATCCTCCTAAAATCCCTGTTATCTCCTGCTGTAGATTTCTGTCATTTGCAGTTGCGTCCTAATGTTATGAGAAAAGTGTTCTGAGCAAGTTGGGCTGTTAACATAGCAGAGGCTAAAATGTTATGCATTTTTCTTTTGAATGTCAGTTCATTTTTCTTGTGATACTTCGGAATGGAATAATTATCTCACTTAATTATAGACATACATTTTAATTTCTTTCAACGGGTTTGGTCTTCAGCGAATACTTGCATAGTGGACTAGTTCTTTCATTTAAAGAGGTTAATAACGAGGAACCACTTTTTCCAGCTGTATCACTTCTTAACGTGAATAAAGTAAGTTGCCTTTTTTCTTTTTAGCTGTGTGTCCTTTCTTCATGCGATATTTTGTATATGTAATAGACATCAAATACTGCTGAGAAGTGTAATTTGAAGTTATAGCTGATTGTTCCTATGATGGCACACTTGGGGTCTTTCTATAGTAACCGAGTGTCAGAAAATAAACCCTGCATACTGCATAGTATTGCTGACTTGCTGCAATGGATTGTATGGTTAAAACTTGGAGTGTATCAATTGTAAGTCTGAATAACTTGTCTGATTTTAGAGACTACAATTTTTTCTGCGTTCTATACAGTCTGTTGTACCGCTACTGCATTTCACTAGCTCCCTGGGACTGATAGTGCGCATTAGCCTCCCATTTGCTCAAACATTTAATGATGTCTTTAGTCATTTTTGCCTTTTGCTTCTGTACTATTTTAAATCTCAGCCATCCACTCTTGAGATTTGAAACTTCTTCAACTAATTCCCCTTGGGCATCAAACGAAGAAAACTTTCTTGGGTATCCAGTCCCTTGTCACACTTATACTCAAATTCAGTTGGTTTTTTGTGCTGATTTTTATTTATATCCCTGTGTAACTTCTTACATTCAATCATTCAATCCCACTCTTTGCTTAAGGGATGGAGTTGAATTCCGAAATGATTGGCTTTAGTTCAGATATGTCTTTTCTCGGAATTGATTTTAGTTTCGTATCGATTTCTTTTGATCGACCTTTACAACTCGGTATTTACAAATGGTACCATTTACACATAACTCACTGTTTACCAGGAAAGGAAAAGTTATGGAAAATGCAAAACTTATATGTGGAAGACAATAAATGTTGAATGGTACTCTATCATTTTGATATGTAATCTTTTTTCAAAGGAGGATTACATGCCATGATATTCTGCAGTGTAGTATTGTCTTTGCAACCTGATAATATGTTGGTATATAATTACTGTTTGGGAGTTAGCAATGTGTGAGAGTAGTTCTGAATTATTATAGACAGTCTGGAACATGGTTTCTTGATCGAAATTCCAGACTGTGATTCGTTCATCTGGAATGAAGATGAAAAAAAAGGAATTGTTTTTCTGCAAATTCTTATGCATTTTGGTTTTTTCCAGTCATAGTTGGCAGTACTATCAGGAGAAGCCGAGGATGCTATTGTGGCTTGGCTGCAGCTGGGGACCAAACTCTCTGATGTGGTTACAAATAAAAGTGATGCACTTGCATTGTTTGACCTCTTCAGAGATGAAGGCTACATTTTGACCGAGCATGAGGGAAGATTTTGTGTATGTACATCCCTACCTTGGTTCCCAATTCAGTCTTTCTTTTGTTTTCTTGGATATCTCTCTCCTTTTCTTGGATGAAGTTTTGTTGCAGGGAGATATATGAACTACAGAAACGATCGTGCAACAAAGAAAAACACAAACGACAATGGTTTAGAGAAACGCTCTCTAGACTCATTTCATTCAATAAGAATCAATAACTCTCCTAACCTGAAGGCTTACAACTTATTAAATAGGAAGGAACCCCAAACCCTAATTGATTTGCCCAAAAGGAAGCCGAATCAATTAATTAACGAAAATTACCAAAAATAAAAAATTGCACTTTAACTAGGAAATCAAATAGTACAAGAAAGAAATATAAGGTTGCCAAAACAAACGGCAACTAAACGGAATTTCCTAACAAAATAATAAACTCAAAATAATGCATAATTAATATATAATCTTTCATATTTCTGTTTTGCATCACCCATCACGTTTACTAGTATTTACTCATGATTTATGGATAGAGATTCTGTAGATTCATAGATTATGATGTTCTAGCGCATCCAAACAGTTGAGTTTTCCTCCCCTTCCAGTGAGTAGGCTAGCAAGTGTTTCTAGAAATCACAGTTATGGACTTTTGGTGACCCCCAGTAGTTCTGGTCCTGGACAAATATATACATCCTAAGATTATAGGACCAATCACATTGGGCAGACCGAAATATAGCCAATTTTTTCAAGGTTCTACTGCTTTTTCACTGTTCAAGTATCTTCTCCTTCTTTCCCAATCTTGGAAATCGCACGAGAAGCAGTTTATGAAATAATGAACGCAATAGTGACTTTATTGGTTGTCAATCTCAAACGAGAAGCAGTTTATGTGGTGGGTTTCTTGCCATTAAATATTTTCAACTTTGTTCTTCCAACTGAAGCTGTTGAAATATTATTGACCACTAAACACTTTCCCTGCGAAAGTTAAAAGAATTGAGTGGTTGACAAATATTTAACTCCATCTTTTTGTTATCGTTTATTCATTTTGAGCTTTTTCGTTAAAGGGTCAAATTGAAGATGGCAAAAAAAGAGTCAAAAATCAGGAGGCCTGTAAAAATCCACACATTAAACACCTTTCGGTTAAAGACGTAATTTGTCATTTCAAAATTTTTGGGACCTTGCATCAGTCAATAAATGACTACAGCATGATGACGTTGGTGAAGATTTATTTTTTTTCCTTTTGTCATTTGTTTACCTTTTTTCCATAAGCTTATTATAGGAAGAGCAAAACTCACTACTTATTGCCATTTTGAATTTAGCTCTGTGGTTGAATTTAATGTTCAAAGAAAGCTCCTTGCCACAAGACATTCTCAAGTCAATGTTTCATGTCAGCTAGCTGCATTGGCAAGAGAAAAATTCTGGAATCAAAACAAGGAGGTTGTTTGATGACTGCAGACGAGGGGGAAAGCTGCAAATATCGCTGGACTATGTTCTAAGGGAGTTCAATCATGTGCAAGAAGCGGCTTCAGCCGAGGGGGAAGATGGAAGGGAGAAGTCGAAGTTTGTGGGACAAGACTAGAACACCCTTGGTGGATGGAAGGACCGCGAAGATGTGTACTGATAATTGCAACTTGCAGGTCGGCTGGTGGGAGTGGACCTGGGGGAGGGTTGCAACTTTACTTTACAAATGATTAGCTGCTAATTTCAGAACAATATTCATTCATTGTGTGCTGCCATGGTGTTTGTCTACTTCTCAGAAAAGTTCCCCATTGAATTTTTTGAGAGAGTTGCTGAAATGTTGCACGAGGTTGTGGAAAAACTTCCTTCTCTCGCAATGTAAGCTTGAGTTTACGAAAGGAGAATATTCAGTAGCAATCGAGTTCACTAATTGGATTCTGCCTCCTGGATAAAAAAAAAAAAAAAATCGTTTCCTACCATTGTATTATGAACTTACAACAGCCATGACTTGTATGCACTAAAGTTGCCGTGCATTCAAAAAATTTCCTCTGCTTATTAGAGTGCTAAATCCACTTTTTAAGAGACGAGGAATCAGGCAGAAAATAATCGACCGACCACGAAGATTGGTAGCCTTGTTATTCCAGGCTTACTTCTAAGTTGTTTCGGTGGTCAAGAGGTTTCAAGGTCGTGAGATCAATGGCTCTTCAAACTTTGGCCTCTTACGAAACCAACCTGACTATGCTCTACTAGCCATCTGTAAGGCGGTAGAAGATTTAGTGATATTCTTCATATGATGGACCGAACCACAAGGGTGTTAGCCTAGTATCTATTCGAAGTTGGTTGCGTGCGAGCAGCAGCAGAACGACTGCTGTCAGACGGGGTATGCTGGGCTTGCGGGAGACTGCGAGGCCCACGTGGATTGGACCAGTGAAGCCCTGGGGTGTTTTCCTGAGGTTATGAATTTGTGGATTGGGAATGAGTTGTCGGTGACCTCATTCCATAGGGATCATTATGAGAATCTGTACGTTGTTGTTACGGGGGAGAAGTATTTCCTTCTCCTTCCGCCTACGGACGTCCACCGGATGTACATCCGAGACTAGCCTAATGCTCAGTACCACTACTCAAAGGTCTGTCTGTTATATAGTACTTATACTGTATATGATATAGTGGTAGACGTATATGGATATTTAAGTGTAATTTTTTCTTTCTCCCATGCCTGTTTGATTGGATGAATTTGTAGTGGAATTAGATTGCAAATACTGGCATTTTTGGTGGTTGAACGAAACAAATTGATGAATTTTTTAGATGTCTATTGAACAACAAGTTTCCAAACATAGATTTTGTTTGTTTTGACAAGCCTAATAGTGAATGGATAATAATTTCACCAGATATCCCATCAGAATAATTGTCATGTTAATAATACCACATCTGCCAGACTGCCATGTTATATGTTCCTGACTTTTCGGAATTATATATTTGATGGATGTTAATTCAGGCCAAAATACTTTAATCAAACACCAGTTATGTGGTCATTTTGGATGTATAGTCTAATCCGAAATTCATATCCAGTGAAACAAAAGGCGACAGAACATATAATAGATTGGGATTTATAAAGATGTCTGGTGTGATTGTCGTAGGTTCATTCACACGTAGTCTGTGTAATCAAATATGGTTTTAACTACGAAAGATATCTCTAGTGTCATTGTCATATGTTCATTCATCATTAGTCTGTTTAGTCAAACATGGCTTTAAGTACTAAAGATTTGGTTCTGATTTGCAGGACAGTGGAGAGTTCAAATTGGAGCTTGAAGATCCAGTGAGATATGTGCCTTGGTGCAGTGTGGATCCTTAGCTGTCCCCGGAGAATAGGGAGATGGACAGGTCGAAATTTCCATGGTACTTAGATGGACCAAAGCCATTTGAAGTCACAGTAAAGGCTGCAGATATTGTGTACTTGTAAGTTGTAAGCTTTATTCTTCGTGGTTAACATTCTTGTTCCTACTTAAATGAACTCTGGATTTTTTCAGAGGTTCTGAACGTGGCCCTGGTAATGAAACTGTAATTGAGAAGCTGATTGACATGTCACCTTGCATACCAAATTCAAAACGTTGACACCAGATCGAAATGAAGAATTGATGAGATGTGGTATGACAATGTAGGTCAGTCAGTTACATTCTAGCTACAATATTAAGATATTGTGCTGCAAATTTGAATTTAGTTTTGAGTTTAAGTCACTCCAAACTCCAAAGAACTTCAACTCCAGGCTCCAGCAGATAAGTGATAACTACGGCTTATAGATTTGTGCTTTTCAATGTGAAACTATGAAAAAATGAGTTAGGGGTTGCTGAAGGACATAGAATAGTGAAGGTTTTTGCTTTAATGCATTAATTCAACGGGGCTTGCTAACCACCACCCATTAGGTAGTGGATAATATGCATATAATGTCAAACAAGTTAGAGTTTCAGTACACATCTCATGGTCATGGATGACAATACAATGTCACGGCTATCTCCTACTTGTTTCTGAATATGTTGATGAATAGTTGGATAAAATGATGCAGAATTTCTGGAGTTTTTGCAGGCCAAATATGTGTTTCATCATGTTAGACAGACTCCAGACAGAAGAGGAAGCACTATCGCACTAAACTACTGTAATTAGAACTTTAAGCTTCTTCTCTTGGTGTGATTCTAAAGGAGTATAAGAAGCTGAAGTCCATTTTATCTGGCTATGATATGCTGTTCGATATGAAATATGCCTACTTCAACTTCTTGCAATTCGGATAAAATAAAATAAAACTTCTTCCAATCAATTCCTCACCCCTCAATATCGTCGCATGATCAGGCACTGCATGAAATGGGATGTGTTGAATCATCTTCAGATACTTCTATTTTCATTTCAGGGGATGATGATCAGTAGTGAACTGCCCTTTGAGAGGCTTTGATTCTTAAATTTCTCAGTAGTTTGAGTCTCCTAAAACTTAGATTCGTACGGTTTAAAAGAAGCACCACAAGCATGGTCTTGTTTCAGCAAGACAGAAAGATCAAGGGTAGTTCCCAGACCCGGCTACGGCTTGTTGCTGCGGGTTTATATCTATTTGATTGAAAAGACTGGTGTTTGTGTTAAGATGATATGATGTTGTGTTACTTTGTTGAGCCCCTTACCCAAGCCTCACAAGGTTCTGTCACTGAAAAAACGTCTCTCTTTTGTACCAAAAGTTAAAAGAGTGTCTCGATTAGAAATGGGATTTTCAATTCCTCTTCATAAATACCATGACTATCACAGGGCATGGGCTTCTGTGGTATGCTAGTATGTGTCTATTTGTCAATAGTGGATCTTGATTAAGGATTGGAATATCACAGCATTTTCTGCAAATCATTGTCTTTGTTTTTTGTTTTTGTTTTGGTGCAGTTGCTAGTTGTTACCATCAAAGCCTTGGCAAAATGGACACATTCTTTTTTGAGGAGCAAGGACACATTCTTGTTTCTTTAGCAATGGCGCCCTTTAATCAGATCAACAAAGTAGTGTTTTTATGTAAAGAAAAAATTGAACTTTCCTCCATCCATCATAAGACATCTGTTATTTTCATAGATAAAATTTTTAACTCCCTTTTTCTACAACCAAACCCCCTTTCTTTTCGTCTTATAATGTGAATTTGTAATATTGTCCTTTCAAGTGTGAAGGAATATACAAATAAAAAGGTTAATTTTGTAAATTCACATTACAAGATGATAGAAAAGGGGGTGTGGAAATCAACTACCGACAAAAAATATGGAGAATTTATAATTATATTGAGAAGTAGAAGGAAAGTATTATCCAAAAAAACTTATTAAAGCAAGGGAAGTATTAACCCAAAAAAAAAAACTTATTAAAGCATTTTCTGCCACCAAAAAAAAACTTTAGGCCAACTATTTGCAACTGCGAATTTACTATAAGTAACACGTTCTAAAATAAATCACTTTCAGATAAAAAAGCCGTTAAAAAAAATTGACAAAAATAACCCTATTTTATTACTACTAGACATAACCACAAACGAACAACCCACCCCACCAGTCATCTTCCTCCTTCAATCCCACCTCCCCCATAACCAAAACCTCCACCTCCCACCATCAACCGACCACAGCACACCACTCCTCCCAGTCTACCTCCCTCTGGCCCACCCACGATCAAATCGCCCTACGTCTCCCTTTCCGACCCCGACCTCATCCTCTCCAACCGCCTCCAGCTTGGCCAAAGCTACGATCTTGATTCTTACCTCAACAAAGCTGCAATTTAGACCCTGCTAAAACTTGATTCTTTTCCAACTTCTGATTCTTACGGGTTGTGATTTGGTTTCGCAACTTCGGATTTTCGTGCTCAGATCTCCCTCTTCAACCCTGCTGTCAAAAAATTTTTTTTTGGGGCAAAAAAAACGCATTTTCAGAATGCTGTCTCCTTAAAGCGCATTCCGTACATGCGCTTTTTTCTTCAGAATTTCGCGCATTTAAAAAAAAAAAAAAAACCCCCCAAACAATTCGCATCTTCAAGATGCGTTATAAAGTTTGAATTTTAAACCTCATGTGTCATATATGTTTTGAATTTTACGGTTTGAATTTGTTTCTGAAACTATTCAGATATTAAAACCCGAATATGTCTAAGATTTTCAGGTATTAGAATTCAAAGTTTGTAAACATTTTGAAGTTTTAAAAACTGAAATCGTATAAATTTTTTTTTGAAGGACTGTGGATCCGAATTTTTTTGGCGTAGTGTTGGTGAAGGCGGCGGTTATGGAGGTGGTGGTGTTGGGTGGTGGTGGTGGTGGTGGTGGTGGTGCAGAAGAGAAGAGACAATTGAGAATGTTTGTAACCATTATCAAGTTTCAATATTTTTTGAAGGACTGTATCTGAATTTTTTTTTGTTGGTGTTGGTGAAGGCGGAGGTTATGGAGGTTGGTGGTTGTGGATGTGGTGTTTTGTGGTGAAGAGAAGAGAGAACCAGGAGAGAGAATGGAGGAAGGAGAGTGTATTTTTAGAAGTTCATGAATATTTATTAGGTTGCGTATAACAAATTGTTATAAAATTTATAGGTATGGTTTAGTACAGACTACCTATAAATAGTCAGCCCCAAAACTTTTAACAACACCTTTGGATAGAGTGATTTTGAGAGGAAAAAAAAAAGGTTTTCGTTTCTAGCTAAATCACTCATTTTGATTGACTATTTTGGTGAGAAATTGAGAAAAAAGTATAAAATAAAATGTTTTAATTGGCTCTCCCCTTTCTCAATCGCACAAAAATGGTGAGATTTTGTGAGAAAGTCTCCCCTTTCTTATTTCACCCTTTCTCACTATCGAAAGGGACTGTTAGAACATCTCAAATTTTGACCCATTTTAAGACCCAAATTTAAAATTTGGACAAAACCTATAAAAAAAAAAACCCTCCATAATCTTTGACCCAAATCCTTCCCCATTTGGATTTTACCTATTTCTTTTCAAATTTGAGACAACTCAAGTCTCTCCCCATTTTTTTTCCAATATTCTAACGACTCTTCTCTCTTTTCAACGGCTCATTCCATGTCATTTTGAGAGCATGACGTCGGCTTTTCCAAACTTGAATACTTGCAACTCTCTCTCTCTCTCACACACACACACATGGCCACTGCCACCGGAACGAATTCCTACGGATGGAAAAGAAAGGAGGATATACAGATCAGAATCTTGTGGATGGTGGTAAGTGGAAGACTGTTTGAGTGGTTGGCGGTGGTTACGGAGGTGGACCAAATTCTTTTTTCTTCTTTTTCTTCATAACAGCCGGACACTTTCTTCCCCAAATCAAATTTGTTCCCTTTTATTATTTACATTATTACCATTAAATACTTTAAAAAATATATATTTAGATAACCGATCATTTTGCCATTAAAATAAGCTTGATTCAAAATGAATTTTGACCCAAATTTGGGTAAAATTTTGGGTCTGGAGATGCTCTCAAGGAAGCATTTTCTCAGCGTAAAGGCAAAATGAAATTTCCATTCCGTTTCGTTTCGTTTCGTTTCGTTTCAGGGCCTCGTGCAGTAAAAAAGCAGTTTTCTTTCTCTTCACTTGTAAAAATGAGCCAACTTGAGCCGAATGGCCCGAACTGAAGAAAACCAATGGAGGTCGCATCATCATCAGCTCATGGGCAGCAAGCTTTGTCCTCCGTAAGCATAGGTACCCTTTCCAAACCCACATCCCCTCGTCAAATTCACTTGCCTCCTAAGAAACCCACCAACCTCCAACAACTCCACCACCGTCCCCACTTACCACCGCCACCACCTATCATCTTACCACCCAACAAAAAGAATAACACCGCCACCACCACCACCAATAATAATCATCTCACTGACGTTTTGCGTCTGATGGACGGCCTTGGCCTTCCGATACCCGTGGACATTTATACTAGTTTCATCAAAGAATGCACGGAAACCCGGGACCCTGCCGGAGCCGGGGCGTTGGTCGCTCACATCAATAAGAGCGGTATCCGACCTGGGTTGCACTTCTTGAACCGTATCTTATTGATGTACGTCTCCTGTGGGCTAATTGAGAATGCCCGCCAACTGTTTGGTAAAATGCCCGTTAAGGATTGTAATTCGTGGGCTGCTATGGTTGCTGGGTACATTGACAACGACAAGTATGAAGAAGCGATTTGTTTGTTTGTTGAATTGATGCGCAATCACCAAAACGAACGGAGGAATGCTAATATGCTTGGGTTCCCTTATTCTTGGATAGTTGTGTGCATTTTGAAGGCTTGTGTCCACACGAAGAATTTGGGACTTGGGAAGCAAATTCACGGTTGGTTGACGAAGATTGGATATTCGAGCGATTTGTTTCTGAGTAGTTCTTTGATGAATTTATATGGGAAATTGGGAGGTATTGAAGGAGTGGACTGTGTATTTGATCGCATGCCTTGTCGTGGCAACACTGTGGTTTGGACGGCTAAAATTGTTAATCTTTGTAGGGAAATGAATTTTGATGAAGTGCTTAATGTGTTTAAAGAGATGGGAAGGGAAGGAGTGAAGAAGAATGAGTATACGTTTTCTAGTGTCTTGAGAGCATGTGGGAGGATGGAGGACGATGGGAAGTGTGGCGAGAAGGTTCATGCTAGCGTGATCAAACTGGGATTGGAATCGAATGATTACGTGCAGTGTGGCTTGGTTGACATGTATTCAAAACGTGGGTTGCTAAGGAATGCAAGAACAGTGTTTGAGATGGTTGGAGGGCAGAGAACTGATGCTTGTTGGAATGCCATGCTCACAGGTTACATACAACACGGAGATTGCATTGAGGCCATCAAAGTTCTTTACGCGATGAAGTCAGCTGGATTGCAGCCTAAGGAATCAATACTCAATGAAGTCATGTTTACTTGTGGGAGTAGAAATCTTGAGAACCAGATACAGGGATTGTAGATGAATTGAGTTGTATTTTCCCCCTTTGGCGAGTCGCTGTATAGCTTGTATTACAGAAGAAAAGAAACAGAATCCGTGGATGCCACTCCCTGCTATGGGAGGAGAAATCAGTGAAAGAATGAAAAAGCGAGATCTCAAGAGCGAGAATGAGGGACTAATGCTGCTCGAGAATAACGTGGGATTGTCCGGTTTTTCCGAAGCTATAGACGAAGACCAGAGGGTTTGACAAATTTGGGTATACAAGGTTTTTTCCAATCAAGAAATGTGTATAGTTCTCAAATTAGCTTTTGGAAAGTGACTAGAATTCCTTGTCTAAGTCGGTTTAGGCTTATGTGACCTTGGGGGTTCCTAGGGTTCGTCTCTTTCGTTATTGGGGCTTGATATTAGGGTTGTGGAGTATCTCTTTGGATTCAACTAGGGTTTGTGTCTCCCTTTCGGGTTCCACTAGAGATTTGTCCCTGAATATCGTTTAGTGCGTCGTTGAGAGTTACGGGTATAGCCAGCTCTTTGTAATCTCCCCTTGTTCATAGTGAATTCTCTCTCGCTCTTCGCCCGTGGAGTACATTATTGCTTTGTGCTTGACCGGAACCACTTATATCTTCACGTCCTTGTTTTTGATTGATTGTTGGTTTGTTTATTCTCTACTTTGTGGTTGTCGTAACATTATCATATTCAAAAGCCACAATGTGTATAGAAGGTAACCTTATTTGCTACTACACACTGTGTTTTGGAACAGAACCAGCACATGCATAGGATGAAGATGGGAAACACAGCTTGGATTGCTAACATTGTTTGGAAAGCAGCTTTACGATGCAGTCATGCTAAACATTCCAGTTAAATCTCTGTTCCTCCAATATCTTCTGAAACGCAATGTGATACTCATGATGCTAATGCTTTTTGCATTCCTTAGCAATAAGTACACTTTGAGGCTCTATAAGTATTGCATTCCTTGACAAAATGAAACGTAATGCGAGTATTACAGTTGCAGTTTTCTGGGTATTTCATTTCCTCTGTAAGTGAACTATGGTTTTAGTTCATTCTCTAATAATGTTGGAATTTAACAAAATGTACACTTTGAGGCTCAACGTGTACGTTCGCAATCTTGAGGAGAGATATCAAAAGGAGCTGCTGATTCACGCAATCATCCCATGGAGAAACCATTTCTTTGATTACTAATCTCGTCTTCATGCTATGGAATGGAAGCCTTTGAAAGTAATCCCATTGTGAAATTTGTCATTGCATTAACAATTTACTAACTCTTGAACAGTAATTTATCTTTAATATCTGTACATGTTTTTTCGTGGCCATCTGTGCATTAAGCCCATTGGCCATTGGCTTAACAGAGGGCTGCTTAATCCAAATGCTACTACTATTAGTTACTCTATGCAAAGGGATATAGAATAATTGTTGCACCAATTGTGAGTTCTCTCTCTCTCTCTGTGCAACGAGCCGAATCGAGCCAAGCTTTAGAATGTTCAAGTTCATCCATTACGTATCTTAGCGAATTGAAGCAAGACTCGAGCTTAATGGAAATTTGACGAGTTGAGCTTTGCTATGTTTGAGTCGAACTCAAACTTGTTCACGAGCCTTAACGAGTATAATTTATTAGATATTCATACTCTCATACAAGTGTAGAACTGCAAAAAAAAAAAAAATTGCGCATAAAATTGAGGCTCTAGAACTCGAACGACCTTTACCAAGTCGAGCTTTGAACAGTTCACAAAACAGCTCGACTCATTTGCGACCCTGCTCTTCCCCCCGGTTGATTCTACAAATATAGATTATGTTCTAAACCCAAGTGAAGATCATAAAGACTCGCAAATTTGGAGCTGAATGCTGCACATGAAGTAAGAGGGCGTCTGTTGCGTTTTGGTGGTTCAAGAGAACATAAAATGACGTTCATAATGGCTTGAGAGAGAGAGAGAGAGAGAGAGAGAGAGAGACACTCTGTCAATGAACGAGGAGTTACAGTATTCTCAAACTGTTTTTGCTCTATGCCTGATAATATGGCTCCATTTTCCAGATTTCTGCTACACCAGAAATGGTTCCTAGAGGTCTTTTGACTTCAATTCCTCTTTCGAAAACATCTGAGACAGAAGGGATAGTCCAAAGTATCTATTTGCTGCTAATTTGAAGTGTCCAAAAATTGAGAATGACACAAAGTTGGCAGCTGATGGAACAGAAGGAAAATGACAATAATGGTAAATGATTTTACTATTGAACATAATTTCTGTGTAGGCTTCTGAAAGCTTAAGCCACGACTGAATCAAATTGAAGCATGACTTTCTTACAACATTATGACAGGAGGAAATAAAATTAAAATCCTATATATTGCTCAGTCCACGACCTTCGGAACAGAGGTACCAGAGAAAATGTGACCTATCTGGTAAGGAATCTTGTTGAGTGTAGTAGAGTCTCTGTGAAGTAGCTGATCAGACGGCCGTGAAACACCAGGGATAACCGCCATAATGGCCTGTCTTTCCCTATACGATGCCCAAGTGACCAAATAAAGCCCCGCAATGATAAATGATCCCCCTAGAATGCTGTTTCCACAGGTAAAGTTAGAACAGCTATTAGTTTTAGCTCCAAAACAAGTTCAGATGTTCACGAAACTACTGCACTGGAAAATCTTTTTGGTCAGAGCCAAGTGTTGCGTGTTTTCAAAGAATAAATAGTAGGTTGCGTAAAGGATCCAAAGTGATGAGAGCAAACCTTCCCAAATAAATAGGGCTTCCAAGGAAAACTGTTGATAAGAAGGCAGATGCAGCAGGTTGAAGCGGATTATAAAGAGCAACCAAAGCAGGTCCCAGAATCTTGTTGGACCATGTTAAAAGTCCATAGTTAAGGGCGGACGCAACGATTCCCTGTGAAAACAAAGGATAGGTCAAAATGTTCTCATCTAGTATTTCCTTTCAACAAGATGGACAACAGAAATCACCAGAAACTGCTCAATCTAGTCATTGAAACTAAAGGAAAACTCTAATCCAACTGATCAACCTGGACCTATTCCTAAACAACCCACCCTGTTTTGGCTGGCGTAAAATCTAAATGGAACTTCTGTGTAGGTAAACTACAGGAGACTGTATGTTCTTTTTTTTTTTTTTGGGTACAATACTACAATGGAGGCCAAAGCCAAACTACAAAGCCTGAGGGCGAACACCACTCCACATGGAGATGTCATGAGCTAAAAAAGCAAGAATCGAACAAGGATGATCAGTTGGAGCGCATCGTGCACCAACTGATCTGCACAAGCATTAGAATCACGACTTACATGCTGGTTATGACATTCCCAGTCTCATGCAATAATTAGTCTACCGCTTATCTGTTGTGATTTTTTTATGTGAAAAGAAGAAGATAAATAGCAAGCACAAAGAAATTAAATTGTTGAGCAGAATTGCTGACCTAAGTTAAAAATGAAATTAACAAGCAGAAAGTCTACGAACACAACTTTAAAACACAATTCCATTTGCGTGAGGATCTGTTCGATGCATGTGAACCCATGTGCATCGAACGGCTCTGGAAGCAGTTGTGTCTGGACTTGTATTTTAAAGTTGTGTTAGTAGCATTGCTCATTAACTAGAGACTAACTGCAACTTGAAAAAAACAGGCTAAGAAAGAAGAAAGATACTCACGGCATAGAGTACGGCAAACATCTCAGACTTGGTCAAACTCCAATCTGTTGACTCGTTGGTCATAAACAAAGCTGTCACTACCATAAGTACAGCACCAAAAAAGTATGAATATGCTGTCACTGATAGGCTGGCAGGATACCTTGCTAGAAGTGGAGCCTGAAATAATTTTACAGCGATAGGTCAAACTCCACATCAAGAAACATTAGCTCTAAGCAATCCCACATACAACTACAACATTTCCTTTTATAGTATTTCCCATTCAAAAAGAAGGTTGTCAATCAGCTGTGCTGGCGCTAATTGTGCTATACTACATAAAATTAAATCATAAGATGATTTGGATATATATCCCATACATGAGCCTTCCATCTTTCAGGAAGTATAATTAAGAAAATGAAAACAATGAAGTTGAATTGAGAAATAAGACTCAGCAAAAAAAAGAATTGAGAAATAAGAATAGATATATTAAAACATGGTTGCAGATAAAACTGGAAAACAATACACTTGCTATAAGCACAAAAATGGAGGAAAGGACCACCCATTTAAATCCGCGCAACTACGAACAACAGAAAAGTAACCCAATGGTTGTGTAGCTGCACTTAGGTGCAGTGAGGTTGTAGGTTCGATTCAAATGGTGAGGAAGTTGATACCCCCTTGGTGATGGGTTGGGAAGGGGTTTGGGATAATATAAATTATTCTAACACATGACCAAAAAAAAAAGTAAGCATAAATACTGCTCGAGCAACTGGAAACCCCAAAAGACATCCAATATTGTTTTAAACAATTAGAGCCAGCTGCATTTTCAGGTTCATGCGAATACGCAGATATCAGCAAAAAGTATTCCAGAACCTCTTATCAAAACTACTGCCAGCAGACAAAGTAGATTGATGTACCCAGAACAGGGGAGGTCAGAATGGACGTGGACCAGAGAAGGGGCGAGACACAGGATTTCGCCTGAGCTGCACCTCCTTGAGGTAGGGGGACCACTTCACGGACCCATAAACTGTCTCATTTGCCCCTGAAGGGAAAGGGAATCCACACCCAAATAAGGAGAACAAAGATTGGGAACAAGAGGACAGGGGGACGGGAGAACGCGTGTCAGCTGGGGACCATTTGTGAGGAGAGCAAAGGTATATAAAGAGAACGAAGATTGAAGCGTAGGTAACTTCTTCCACATTCTTTCCTTTCAAAAACCCTAATTTCTCCTACGGTGACTGACTTGACATACAGAGGGTCCTTTGAAGACAGCAAATGAAAGGACAATTATCCTTAATTACTCAAGACTCAATATACAGTTTATTTTTCTGGGAGGGAGAAATACATAACTATTAACATCCTGATAAGTTTATGATCCCTCAAAAGTCAACTACTAATTAGTGTTTTGCTCATCAGAGACTTTCTCTTGAAGTGGTGCCCAGCTTTTTGGCTTGTTCTACTGTAGCTACATCATTTGGCTTAACATTAAAAACTGAAAATGATATCAATGCAAGATCAGATTTTGCTTTGAGTATGATAATGCGAATACGAAAGACAGAAAGAGGGAACCAGTCCCCCCCACTGGCAAGAATGCAAGAAGGGTGTGATCACACACAATTCCACACAAACATAATTCCGAAAATAGAAGTCCTCAAATACATTCGAGAACCAGAAGGTTATCAGCCCAATTTAAGGTCATCAAATTAAGAATTTGGCACTGAATGGAATTCCACTATTGTTACCAGCTAGGCCTCTTGAAGAGTATGAGAAAAAGATTGGCATTCTGCAATAGTGCAATTGTATTTTCATGCATTTGGGAAAGGCGAGATGTGATATTTTACATGTTTTTTTGTGTGTGCCTGCAATCTGAAATGTAATTGCCAAATATATGGAGGATTGCAGTGGATAAAGAAGCCTTTGGGGACGACTCAGAGGTGGGGTGGTTTGAAACCCCAAATGAAACAATTTTTCAAGCTCATAATACTTATCAAGGGATGGAGAATTCATTAAACTTGAGGTAAGATCCTTTAGGAGGCAAAAAGACGAAGGGAGTCACTCACCAGTTTCCCTTGGAAGGCAATTTGGTACTTCAGAACTTTCACAGGTTGCATCTTTCAAGTTAGTGATATAAAAGATTTTAGTTGTTTGTACCCAAGCAGTATGGCTTGGTTCAAATACAATGCTACCAAAGTACAATGAAATGATATTTCAAATGTACTGCTCTTAATAGCACAACCAGGAGTAAGTAAGGACACAAAATGTCTTTTAAAAAGTAGGACAAGGACATTAGGAAATATGCAAATGTATACCACTTCAAAAAAGAAAATCACATCGGTAAGATAATCACTTTGATAAATTCTCTCTATCCATATTGCCAGTTGTATTTTTCAGAAATTGAAACCTGACAGATGCTATATACATGATTAAAATACGCATATAGCAATGTACTGATACTGTCTAGTGAAATTTTTCAGGATACTCCTAGTTTGACTCGCTCACATGGACTAAGCCAACAACACGTCTATGAGAGCTATTCACATTAGAAGGAATTACCAAAGCCCATTTGCACTTCATCCAACCATTTTCCCCGAAATAGACTATCAAACTCTGAAGATGAGATATATAATCAAATACCTGAATTGCTAGATAGGCAGCCATGGACATACAGTTCCCAATTAAGCACAACACACCAAGGTGCCATTGGTCAATTCCAAACTCCATAAAACCAGACATCAACCATCCAGCAGGCTCTGGTTGACCTTTCGCACTTATCTCATTATCTGCTGCAAAATCTGACTCCTTGTACCCAATCAAGGCTGGACCTCGAAATAGAACCATCAATATGGCACCAAACACACATACGAGTGTACCACCAATCTTTGCCTGACCTTCAGTCCTAAGAAGATTCACAGTTTCTGTGCTGCATAAAAAAGATTTACGTATCATATTAAACAAGCAATTGCAATGTAAGAAATCGGCAAAGAAGTATAACAAAAGTAACACAAATGGGAGAGAGAGAGAGAGAGAGAGAGAGAGAGAGAGAGAGCAGGATCACATTATTGAGACAAGGTTAGGAATTGATCAACTGACCCCATTGTTACAGCTAGTATGAATGTAAAGACGGGTATTGCAGGTTGAATAGCAGCGGCATAAGTTGGATTGGTGAAACCAAGACCGAGAAGAAATAATAGCTGGTTCCCGAATATCCTATTTCACATATTCAAAAGGACACATACATAACCAAACAGATTGGATTAGTAGGATGTCATGTCGGTCAGAACATCCATAATTTTCTAGAAAGCTCAAACGGAAAAATTACTGAGAGTTAAACTTACCCAGTTAATCCAAGAAAAAAGAATGACACAAGGACCCCTCGAGTCATAGGTGGTCTGACTCTTCTGCAGACATGAAACAAGAAGATTTCAAACTATTACACTGTTTATCTCCCACAGGTACATGTATTAAACAAAATGGATGCAGTATCAACTGTTTCTTTAGTGTGTCCAGGCATATAGCTAGTTTCCACAAATTGTTAGTTAAGCAGATAAATGCATTTTTTTTTCTTTTTTCTTTTTTCTTTTTTTTTTTGGGGGGGGGGGGGGGGGGGGGGGGGGGGTGTGGGTGGGTGTGTAATTAGCAGCTAAATGCATTGTATGTGAATAACATAAAAACAGTCTGAGCTCATTCAATAACACTTCAGAAAAGAAAATTGGACAAAGAACACCTACTATACATTACATTTGCACATGGCGGATCAGATGAACATATGGGTAGCAGAATGGCAGAAAGAAAATTAAAACAAAAAAAAAAAAAAAAAACCTTCAGGAATTTTTTGATTCACAGGGCGTCAAAGTTTGTAACTTGATTTCAGCATCAATTGAATTTCCTACATTTCAAGTGAACAAGTGAAATCTCACCGACCAAATTTGTTCGTCAGATTATCTATACGCATATGCACGTACATACATATCTAGAGAGAGAGAGAGAGAGAGAGAGAGAGGGAGGGAGAGGGGACAGACTTTTCACGGACGAAGGCGATGGGAGCGAGAATGGAGAGGGCGAGGAGGTCGCGATAGACGCAGAAGACGAGCTGGTTTACTCCCACGTCCAGAGCCAGTTTGGTGATGACGTGGTAACCGCCGTAGCACAGCTGCACCAACACCATTGCCGCGTGCGCCTTCCTCACTTCTATACCCCCCGCCGCCGCCGCCATCGCACCACCGATAATCACACTCCTCTCCGAGTCCTCTCTCTCTCTCTCTCTCTCTCTCTCTCGGGTTTATGGTGTCGTCGAATCTGAAGATGGAGAGGGAAGATGCTATGCTCGGTTAAAATGGAAGCAAATCAAAGTATGGTGGAAGCAATTTGGTGGATTTGGATTTTGAAGAAGTTTCTCTCTCTGCTTCCGTAGGAGTACTATTTATTTTCCATTTTCGTGTTTCTTTCTTTTAACGGGTGCCAAACTTCAAGTCAAATATTTGTTTGGAAACCGAGGGAAAGGAAAAGGAAAAAAAAACTGAAAAGTTTAAAAAATTTCCTCCCATTTTTTGGTTTGAGAAGGGCAAAAAAAAAAAGAAGAGAAAATGAACAAGTTATTTTTCGCTTTACGAGATATATTATTCTATCATAATATATCATATTTAATTTTAAAAAATATTTATTTATTTTAGTTAGCAGATCTTAACCCAAATAAAGTGTATAAGGAATAGTAAAAAAAAATTCTTATTTTTTCATTGCTTTCCTTCTTCATTTAATTTTTTTTCAAGAGACGTTATAACCACACCCAAAATTACACACTCAAATACACCCCCTTTCACAAAACACAAGGATCTAACACACACTGCATACATAGAGTGTGTGTGTGAGACCCTTGTATTTTGTGAGAGAATATGTATTTGGGTGTTTGATTTTCGGTGTGGTTGTAAAATATTTGTTTTTTTTTCCCTTTGTCCTTACTTTCCACAAGTTCCAAAGAGGGTATACATTTTTTTTCGTGCCATCTAATTCTACAATCAAACAACAGGACGAGCCTTGATAGAAAAAACAAGAGGACGGCCTACTTTCCAAAAAATTCCCAAGTAGTACGGCAAAATGTAAATGGATCGAGTGGTTGGTGAACTATTTGAGGTTCGTTTTTTGTTATTCGAATCAGATGTGTTTATTAAATAAACTGAAATTGAGAAACAATTTTCGTATTATTTAATAAATGAATCGAGTCCAAATCTAACAGTATTCGGTTTGATGATTAAGCTCGGAAACCTGGGATCAAATGTAAATTATACCTCAGAGATCCAAGTCAAATACTCCAAAAAACTCATTTCATTTTTTATGTATTTTTTTCGTTTCCTTTCATTCCACACATCAGAGATCCAAATAAAATACTACTCCGAAAAAAGAGAATAAATATCAGTTGACTTCAATTCCTATCTCGATTACGATTAAAAAAATCATGGAGCCCTTTGCTTGTGTTGGGGGAGGGAATTGGCTTATCTCGTCTCCGGTCTTTCTAATTACAAAAAAAGAAAAGAAAAAAGCTACCCGGAAGGCTCAGATCTACACGGTGTTGGATGAAATTTGAACCGTTAAATTGTCGAACAAACGATATGGATGGTGCTATACATCAGCCGCACAACACCATCCCCGATTCTACACATAGTTGTGCATTTTGTGCGTAATCTCTAGCACTATTTCTTTTATAATTAAATATCTGGACCCGTTAATACACACTACAACTAACTTTAAAACTCTGCAATTAATGATGGGCGAACTTTTTATCTTTAGCACTATGAGTAAGGGGTAGCATTCCAACTAGTTGTATTGTCCCTTTCTATCCATTTTTTCTATACTTCCTTTCGATCAATTTGATTCCTTTCTAAATTGTATTCTACTGGGCGTCTCTCATTCAGCTTTTTAACAAATGCAGTTTACTTCTTTTCTCCATCATTATAAAAACAACAGTTGAGCCAGTCTCTCACTACAAATACCATTGTTTAAGTGTATCTACAATGCAATAGTAAAAATTGTATAACCAAAAGTTGCCACATAAGTTTTTTATTATCCATTTAAGAGTTCGCTAAGATTAGTAATGTAGAGGTCCACAATGACATAATCAAAATTGGATAATCAAAAGTTGCCACATTAACTATTTATTAGAAATAAACATAATTTTAAACCTCAATTTTTTTAAAAAGAAAAACAGCTTTTGTGTAACTACGGTTTTTCAAAAAATAACTTTTATATAAGAAAAGGTTTTGAAAAAGAAAAAAAAAATCTGATACAATTTTTTTTTTATAAAAATGCTTTTTTAAAAACAGTTAAAAACAATTTTTTGGGGAAAACAGTTTTTAAAAAAAAGTTTAAGTAAAATATTTTTTTTGAAAACATTATTGAAAAAAAAAAAATAGGGGATAAGGGAAGAGATGGAACACTTTTTTTTGTAGTGACGTGTATTTGATTGAGAATGTGAGGTCAATTAAATTTGATTATTGAAAAAATGTTGCTAGTTTTGGCTATTCAATGTCTAAAATTTAATTATTTCTAAGGAGGTTACTAAGTTTTATTATAGCATTGTGAACCATATTTTGCACCAACACTGTTAACTTCAAGAGAATATTTTTAGTGTAGAAAAACCCTAAATTTAGGATCTGGGCAAATTTCTTGAGAAAACTAAAGTCAACGCTCAAATTGTCACAAATTTTTTTTAGGATCCTAACTCGATTTCGTCTAATTCCCTTGTCTGATAAAAAATCTATTATTTACACCATAATCACATTGTAACGTGTATAATTCTAGACATAAAAATTTCCTCCGCTCCATGCCTGCCTCTGACCTATCCGCCCTGATCCGAGTGGATATTTTCCAATCTGGAAATAAAATAGAGTGGGAATGGTATATGTTTCACCCATCCCCTTTTAACCCAATCAAATCCAATTTTTTTTTTTTTGGTAATTATTGGGCTTATGCTTGTAGGTGGGTCAGGTTTTAAGGATTGAAAATCACCAATAAGATGAAGTAGGGAAATCCTAACTGCTATGCTGAGATATTAGATTTTTATTTTGAGAACAGAAAAGATATATAAATAAAACTAACAAGGCTAATCTACTTTTTTAGTCCTCATAAAATATGCTCAATTTTAACTTTCGTCCTTTTAAATTTTTTTTTGTTTTAATTGTACCTTTATAAATTTATGACAAAGTTCAAAGTTGCATTTATCCTTACAAGGACGAAAACGAAACAAAAATCTTTATAAGGAAGAAAATGACATGAGCCTATTTTACAAGGATCAAAAAAGGGATCCGGGGATGCTGCAAAGCCATCCGGACCATGCATCTCGGTAATCAATGATTCGGATTGAAAATAAATTCTTTCAGAAAAGAGTTAACTCTTTATTGGAAGAGTTTGTTTTTAATCCGGACCTTTAAAAACACTTTGGACGATTGTAGTGGTATACTACAAAGTGCTATAGGAAGCAGCTTTGCAGTATCCCTAGATCTCCACAAAAGTAGGTCGTTACGGAGATTTTTTTTTATAACTTAGGATATTCTGTGCCCAGACCAGCTTATGTTCATCTCGACTAGTAATCTCGGAGAGACCAATTTCACCATTTTACTTACGAGGGTATAATTAAAGCCAGAACAAAATTGCGTATAGTCTATAGACCGGCTTGTAAGAGCAAATGTATAAGTCAAAGCTTTGAGTCGTTGACGAGGAGGGGTTTGGATAACGTAAAAAGACAAGGCCGGGTGAGTAAAGCCCGTACAAAGCGGGACTAGTTTTTTTCCCACAAATAAAAAAGAGAATAAATTCTTTACATTGCCGGTGTAAATATTTATTTTTTCCAAATCAATTGCATTGCGACACGTGTCAAAACAGTGGTATCAATTAATAAAACATGGCGACGTGGCGCAATGCAATTAATTTGGAGGAAACAAAAGTTTACACTGACGGTGTAAAGAATTTATTTCTCAAAAAAAAACAAGGAAAAACATAAACAATACAGGTTTTTACTACTATGATTTTTATCCTCTAATTATGTTTCGTTTGTCAACTTCGTTTTAAAATTACAAAAATCATTTATTTCATCCATCAACTTCTTGATTGGAACCAATTTGATATAATAGTTTACGGAATAGACAAACAGAGCATAATTAAAGAAAGAAGTAGACAAACGGAGCATAGTTTAGGGATGAAATATTAGGCCAAATTGGAAAATCCATTAACATTTCCGTCCAAGAAAAACAAAAAAGCTACGTGCACAGCAGCTGTGCACAAATCTCATTTTATTCCGCCTCGGATCGCACAAAGATGATCGAAGCCGCTCATTTTGTTCAAAATATTTCGTTTAAGGTCTGTAAAAAATGAGCTTCGTTCGATATCGTTAGAGGCGTTAACAAAACAACCAAAATCACTTCAGAATTTAGCCTAAAATCACTTCAGAAGAGAGAGAGAGAGAGAGAGAGAGAGAGAGAGAAGACTCAGAGACCTTTCAAGGAAGTAGGCACGAGGAGCGAGAATTGGAAGGGCAAGGATGTCGCGGTAGACGCAGAAGACGGATTGGCTTACACCAACATTGAGAGCTACTTTCGTGACCACATGGTAACCTCCGAAGGATACCTGTACCACTGCCATTGCCGCGTGCGCTTTCCATGTTTCTCGAGGCCACCTCCAACAACAACCTCGGTCGCCGCCATCACCCCCTCCTCTCTCTCTCTCTCTCTCTCTCTCTCTAGAGGCCGGTGTAGTGAAAACCTTGTAACTATAAGCTGGGAATTGATGGGTGGTGTTGAAACGGTTGATGAAATGAATTGGTTTGGTGCGTCAGGGCGCTTTTATCCTTCGTTTGCAAGCCAACGAATCCGTTATATACTGGAGTATAATGTTTGTTTGGCAAAGGAACTTCCCCAGCAGGGACCGTTTGGATGGAGCTCTTTGTCGTTGAAATTTTTTTTTTTGGTAATGTCCTGGGCTTGCACGTACCTCGGACTGATCTTCACACCCCTCTCGCAGCCGTTTCACATGCTTATGTGTGAAGGTGAGATGACCGACAAGAGGAATCAAACTTAAAATCGTTGGAGGAAGTAAACCCCTAACTTCCATGCCAACACAATCAGGACAACCCCTTGGGATCGTCGAATTTTAATGCATTTTTAATCCAAGAGCAATGTAACAGGCCCAGATGTTCGAACACAAATCCAAACATAGACATGTTTAGAAACATTTAATGCACGTGAATTTGACCCGATGAACATGATACTTGTGCATATTGAATGGCTCAAAACATATTTGTATGTGGACATCTATGCATGTTTAAGCATTTTCCTTATTTGAATCCTACATCAACATACACACAAGGTTAGGGGATTATTTCAGTTATTATAACTCTTCTCTGCAATTTTCTCATCGCTTGGTATTTGCCTAAGGTTCCAGAGAAAGAGAGAGAGACGCATCGTTACCAATTGTCCTTAAATTGCAGCAGCGATACAGCCATTGGCATCTTTTTTTCATGTGTCCTTATTCTTCCTATATTGTGGGACAGCTTTTGAGAATCTGTGGCTATAGGAGGGGCTTGATTAGTTTGAATCAAGAGATTGGTTGGGCTTGTCAACATATGACTGGCAATGGTTTGCAGCAGTCTTTGTATAAGATGGTGTTGGCTGCCTCTCTTTATCATATATGGTTGGAGAGGAATAAGAGAGTATTTCAAGGCTTAACGGATGCTTTATCTCTTGTCCCAGTGGTGAAGGCTGATATCATGAGTTGTTTTGAGTCTTTGGAGGAAGGTGAAACGCAGTGTCAAGAACCATAGGAGTTGTTTGAGTATTTGGAGGAAGGTGAAACGCAGTGTCAGGAACCAAAGGCTGTGTGCTATGTGGAACATTTTTGAGGCTATTTCCTCCACCGTTGATAGCGGGTCTAAGTCTTTTGTTGGTTTTGTTTGTTGGTTTTGTCTTTGCTCTATTTGGTTGAGTAATTGGTTGGTTTTGTTTTCTTCTTGTTGTTTGGGTAGGAGTATGTTCCTAGCTCTTTTCCTTTTTCTTGGCTGTATGCTATGTTTGGGGGTAGCTCCCCTATTTTGATATAAAATTTTACCTTACCCAAAAAAAAAAAAAAACTCTAATCCCAAAAGAAGACTTGGGGTTCCTGTGGTGCAGCGGTATACTACAGGGGTGTAGTGCATAATTTGAGTCTTCCATTTTGGCAATAACGATCCAAATTTCAATTCGACAATGGACTACTGAGATCTGCAAGCGACGAGATGAAATCTGGACCATTGATTGCCGAATGGACGGTAAGGTTAGCTATTTTTCATTTTCATATTAAACCCCTGAAGTGCACATCTATACTACACGGTCCCCGGTTCAAAGAACAAGGTTGTCAAATAAGTATATAGTTTGTTTTTATGTTATTAATCGTATCGAGATACATGTCGCATATCATACAATATTTTAACACAATTTAATATAAAAATAAAAAATAGTTATACCTTACAAACCAAATATCCATTGCATGATGAAAAAAAAGTTTTAGGATGCAAAATTCAAAGCCTCCCTAATAAGGTGTTTCTAAAACAACATGTTAGACTGTTAGAGGCTTTTTTCCTTAGTCAAGGGAAGAAAAGAAGATCACTTTTCTGATTTATGCAAATACAGGATCTGTAATGATAAGTTTTCCTGTTAGAGTACCAGTGGATTGAAATTAAGTTTTCTTCAAGTGGTCTGAATATTGCCATAATTAGATCCAATTACTTAAAACACATAAGCAATTCCATTTCGTACAATATGGTTGGACTTTTTTTTGTAATCGTATAATATGTACCGGATTGAGATATGCCTAGTAGGATATGTATCGAATTTTGGAATTTCTATTAAAAGGATACGACAAGCATAGTTTCTCGAAGGAGACGATACGAATATATTTTTGGCTCTATGCGGGAGTGGACTCTCAATAGAGTCCTGGAAAGGAAAGTCACTTCAAGAATCCGAGGGGCATTTGTTGGAAGATGAGGGCGGGGTTCCCACATCAAACCAAATAATCGCGTATCTGTTGAGATTTTGGTGTTCTTCGATTTGGTAATCTATATTTTGGTAACAGATTCTGAGGTAATCGGTTCCTTATTTTCCAGCAATTGTTCCAACAACATCCACTTAATGCACTTCTGCGACTGCCTCGAGCGATAACAGTAAGTAGCAGCTCAAACAATGTCGGTCGTGCGGAGATGCGATTAAGCTGGGCCAAAGAAAGACGAGACTTCCTAATTTTAAATTCCTAAAGCGGCCCTTATTGATCAGGCGATGCCTAACCAAGGACTTAGGATCAGGGTACTTTCTCTCTCTCTCTCTCTCTTATTGATCAGGCGATGCCTAACCAAGGACTTAGGATCACGGTACTCTCTCTCTCTCTCTCTCTCTCTCTCTTATTGATCAGGCGATGCCTAACCAAGGACTTAGGATCAGGGTACTTTCTCTCTCTCTCTCTCTCTCTCTCTCTTATTGATCAGGCGATGCCTAACCAAGGACTTAGGATCACGGTACTCTCTCTCTCTCTTATTGATCAGGCGATGCCTAACCAAGGACTTAGGATCAGGGTACTCTCTCTCTCTTATTGATCAGGCGATGCCTAACCAAGGACTTAGGATCAGGGTTCTCTCTCTCCAGTTAGTACCTCTCCTAAAACTAGCACACATCTCCTTATAAACAGAAGGCAAATTGAGAGTACGTCACCCATCAAATATCGATAAAAAAAAAAAAAAAAGCAATTAAGTAAACAAAGTCGAAATGAAACAAAATCTGTATAAACACCCAGAGAGAGATACTGACCTTTCGCGGAAATAGGCAAGAGGAGCGAGGATTGAAAAGGCAAGGACGTCGCGGAAGACGCAAAACACGAATTGGTTTACGCCAACGTTGAGAGCTACTTTTGTAATCACGTGGTATCCTCCGTTGAACACTTGTACGAGTGCCATCGCCGTATGTGCTTTCCATATTTCTCCTCCTCCGCCTCCGACAAACTCTGTCGCCGCCGCCATCACGGTGGCTCCACACCCCTCCCTCTCCCCCTCTCTTTCTCTATCTAGAGGAATAGTACAAGCTAGTTATAACTATGGGCTAGAATAAACGAGTGGTGATGAAACGGTTGATGAAATGAAGTGGTTGGTCCGTTACGCAGCTTTTATATATCCTTCATTCGCAAGCCAACAAACCCATTATACAGTGCCTTTCATTTGGCCAAACGACTTCCAGGGTAGGGACTGTTTGGATGGAGGAGAGAAACCGTGAATAACTTATTGATGACTCCGAACAATCTCAACCGTCCGTTTCGGCAATCTCAAAATATATTTGAACGCTCGCGATTAAGCGCCATAAATTATTTTCACGGTTTTGCCATAAAAAAGTTTTTCTCTTGGATGGAGCTCTTTGTCATGTTGTTTTCAGAAGATGCATTGGAGCCGAGCAAATGACAAGCCGCCCAATTTTGTGTTTTGTCCCCCTACCAAATACTACTTATAATTGACTGTCAAACCTCCCTCTCACCACATCTCAACCCCTTCTTATCTAGCCATTGGCATCCTATGTATACCATTCTATATTGTCGTAATCGCTTAAATTTATTGATGCCTTTGCCAGTTGTAGCTTTTAAGAGAGAATTATATGTACATGTATGTGTATATACATGAATGAGAGAGAGAGAGAGAGAGAGAGAGAGAGAGAGAGAGAGAGAGAGAGAGAAATGTCTCGGCACCATTAACATGTTCTTCAATTGCAGAAGCAAGCCCACCAAACCAGTCCCCAAGAACAATAGCAAATGGGAAAATCTGTTCCAAGAACTATAAACAACAAAACGTGAAAAAGAAAATTTTCTTCGCAGGGTACAAAAATATTACAATGAGTCAAAGAGAGAACAGATAGAACCTCTTTTTTTTTTGGCCCCTGTAGAATCTATGTTTTAAATCCTGAGTAATAAGGAAAAATTTGTCGACAATAGCATCTT
Organism: Rhododendron mucronatum var. ripense; assembly: GCA_019656295.1. Taxonomy (NCBI): domain Eukaryota; kingdom Viridiplantae; phylum Streptophyta; class Magnoliopsida; order Ericales; family Ericaceae; genus Rhododendron; species Rhododendron mucronatum. The sequence goes on from BPLT01000240.1 coordinate 226,370, forward strand.
AAATTCCTAAAATGGTCCTTATCTGATCGGGAGGATGCCTAGCCAAGGACTTGGGATCCGGGTACCGATTCTCCGGATCCATGATCGCCTTGTAAATAAGTTCATAAGCTTCAGCCAAAGATTTAGCCACTTGGGTACAAGTTTCGGACCGCAACTGTGGTACCTGAATCTGCTCAAACTCTGGCAGAGAACTTTCGCTTCCTAAAATAAGGCCAAAGAAAGCCTTCAAACACTCTGAAAGGGCAGATGGAGACGTTTCCTCCGTCTCTGCCAATTGGGTTTTTTCCTGACCGTTCAATGAGTTGAGGAAGCGAGGCATCTTGTTCAACAAATCACATCTTCTAAGAATGGCGTCGACTTCTTTGTCCACAAGACCGTTCATGTGGTTATCAATCATTGTTCCGAGTTTTTTCACGTACTCGGATGCAACTTCATGTTGGAGTAGGGGTTGTTGGATGGCACACAAGCAGTTGATGAGGAAAATCTTGGAGGGTGTTTCATTAGTCTGCAGGGAGGGACCCACAATACATTGGGTTTTAAAGACTACAAAGACTACAAAGCAATGAACAAACGTGCGCGTAGTATCAATATTCAACAGTACTTCTTGTTTCATTGTTGCAATACGTCACTTCGTTTCGTCTAGTCATTTTCGCAATACATGGATCACATTGTGTTTGGATAACACAGAAACGCACATCAAGACATGGATCAAAGATTGCTATTGCAGATATAATCGAACATACGAATTAATCACAACAAAAAATCAAGCAACTACAACATTTCATCCAACAATGATCACGACGAGACTCCAAATAGCACGTTGAGGGAAAACAAGCTAAAAAGAAAGCATTAATTCTAAACTAGCTAAGACAGGGAGGGAAGGAGAAAAAGTGGGAGTCGGATTACCCGTGAGGGGCTTGGAATATTGCAGAACTTTAGCATCATATAAAAAGGGACAAGAGACAAAGTTTACCAACTCGGGGAACCGACGAATTTTCTTAATGAAAAAAACAAGGATAACTTGGGGTTCAAAAGTCAATTAATTTGTTAGGACGGGTTCAGTCATAGAACCATATGTAATTTGCAATATGCAATATGCATCACAGGCTAGCTAGACCAGCAATCAACTTGTTTTATAGTAAACACATATGTAATCTTAAATCTGACACCTCCCAAAGCAGCAGACAGCCCAAAGTAAAATAAGTTCCAACAAAAGCACTAAGAAACCAAAAGCCTAGACTGGAGATAAAAGAAAGAATCAAAGCACAAACAAGAGCAAACCTGAGATGTAGCTGCCGAGCCGTTGTTCGACAAAATTGCATCAACAGAGGATTTAGACAATTGGCCTGAGTCAGAACTTGTTCTACTTCTTCTAGACAACTGAATGGCTCCTTTGGACTTGTGTGCCTCAGCTGCTTGTTCACACATCTGGAACAATAAGAAACGTGTAATGATAGCACGTACGATGACAGCCCATATTCAGCTGAACAAAGAAAGCACATGTGCCTAGTAGACTTTGTTAGTAGTTACTCCCCCCGTCCCAAAATGGATGTCAATTTTGGATATTTGTGAAAATTTCAATTCATTATATCTTTCAATATGGATCTCCAAAAATATGCAATATGGATTTTGTTTGATAGTTCTTAATTAGTTCTATTATATACAAAATTTTCAAACTCATATAAAACATAATAGATTGAAAGATAAATAAGCAATGAAAAAATGGCACGACTATCAAAAATTGACATCCTTTTCGGGGCGGAGTACGTTATTATGGCTTAAGCCTTGAAGCCTTAAACTCAAGCTAGTGCACCAAAAATAGTGTGACTACTCCAACCAACAGCTTCTAAACATGACCTTATCTCAAAGTCTATAAAGAAACCATGTCCCGACTTCTCAGTATCCCATTGGACACTGTACCTGTGCTACAATATGTCAAAGACATGATTATTCAAGTGGACTCCGAAAAAATTCATTTGAAAGGGTTGTCAGCTCATGATGCAAAGACTATCCTAATCCTAATTCTAAAAGGGGTGTTTGTAATCCACGATTGTAATGTGACAATATCGGGTGCCCACATGTGTTGCTTTTAAAAACTGTTCCAAAAGAAATCTGGGACAATGTATACCAGGTGCCATATGCAAAGCTTAAAAGCCAGAAAACGTTTCCCTTCCACCATTCATCAGAGAGCTACGTCTCTAATTGCAAACCTATCAAACATCCTTCTATATTAATTGAGAGTCTGAGACTTGAGACACAGAAAACACAAAGACTGGATTGGGCAGCGATTCCATTAGGTAACTAGTGTAAAAAATGTTCTACTGCTGTTGGTGGAAATAATGACCTCAAGCATTTTGCAATAAGTGGGGCTTCCTTACAGCAATTAAACAATTTCTCAACTTCCAGCCAATAACTCAGGGTATGTGAAACATTATTACGGTGGATTTGAATTTCCTTTTATCAAGTATATACAATCTAGTAGTAATAAGCTAAAAACACTTCTGATACAGCCCACGTTTGAACCTTGTAGCATTGGACTACTGGGAGTAGGTTCATGAAGCGAAGGGAAAAGATCAACAAAAAGTGTGGAATAAAATACCTGAATAATAGGATCAAGTAAGGCAGCTATCACTGGATCAAAGACAGGCTTCTTTCCAGATGCAGGAACCATCATGCTGTCATGATTCTGAATGATTTCAAGCAACACCGACACTCCTTCCCTCACTGCTGGTGGAGGAGAAAGATCGACCGAAACAAGTGGAGGATATCGTAAAAGCTTCTCTCCTCGAGCCTTCAGAATGTCGAAGAATGTTTTCTGAGCTGCATCCTTCAGTGCCCAAAGGGTGTTACAAAGGGCTGTTTCTCTCCCCAACAAATCTGATATCTGTACAAAACAAAGAGTTAAACAAGAAAACAAATGCATACAAGACAAGTAATTCATCCATCAGTGAATTATCTTTCAACTTACAGTATAACTATAAAACTCCAGAGTGTAGGTGAGTTTGTATGATATCATGATACTGGGCTGTGACTGCAAAACTTGCTCAACTCTAACTTTAAATGGCCGGCACACTCCTTCAAAGATCCTGTCTAGAACAAACATCAAGTCAGTTTCTGTCTTTCCTGATTCGGTCTCTAAGGTTTTGGAGAATCGGCGTGCAGTCGGGCCAGTATCAACCACAGCATCCGGATCTAACAACATAAGGACTAGTTCTCTTTCAGATGCCAAGGCCTGCAAGTAAAGCAAAAAACACATTTTGCTAAAATGTAACAAGAAATCTTAAATAACTAAAACAATTCCACTTTTCAAAACATTGAAGATAGAAATGCGGGGGACAAATAGAGGAAAGGGTTTCACACCTGATGTAGCCACCCAAGCATGTCACCAACATAACGTAACGGATCATGAGCATGTACTTCAATGGGTCTAGGCAGTCCTCCAGGTCCTCCACGAGTAAGAGCGCTTATAAACCTTCTAAATAAAGCGTTATGCCTCATATTTGCTACCTTCATGGTAAAAATGGATGAGCATAGAGTGTTAGGTAACACCATAGGTTATGTGTTCAACTGAGGTACTCAACATTTACAGCTTCCATAATAGAACTACCTCTTCTGCACAATACTTGAAAAGGACAGGCCTTTCCTTGAGGCAGCGAACTGCCATTTTCAAAAGTTCATTGACTTCTGGGTTATCAGTGTCACCAAGTCTCCTACACTCAGCCTGAACCCACCTAGATGAAGAGAGAAGAGATTAGATGAAAGGTAATTCGCGCAAACCACAAGACGAAATTGAACCAATTTGCCAAACTTAAATGGGCGTATCCAGAAAAAAGGGAGTAAAGAAGAAGTGAACAACTATTCAGCTTGACACAGAAATACACTTGTCATTATAAAATCACCAAAATACAATTGACTTAAAAAATTCAAGGCAACAGAAATACAAAAAAGAAGAGAGCTTTCCTTTTATGCTGCAGGTTAAAGTCTCTTTAAAAGAATAAAATAGTTCCAGTTGACTCAGCACTTGGCTAGGCAAGTTACCCTCTCATAAGATTGTACTTACTATGACTTCTCTTCTTTCTTATCATCCTACTTTCTTGGGTCTTCGGTGCGGTGGCCCCCAGTCTTGCACCTTTTCTAAGATTTTGTGGGTTCTCTTCATACGTAGGTGCCTTCTGTAATTTGAGGCCTTTCGTTGTGTTTGGTTTCTAAAGCAGGTGGCGTTGCCTAGATGCCTTATCTATGGACAACTCATCAATTGCATATCAAAGCAAACATATAGACACTACATGCATGAAAAGAAAGAACGAGAAAGGAAGAAGCGAAAGTGTATTTGTACCGATATACAACTATAAACACTCACTCAAGTTACACTCTCTATCAATTCAAGCTTCTAAGATGTTAGCTTGTTGACATGGTATGGAGTAGACTTCCAAAACATTTGAACCCAAATGAGTCCTAACTAATTGCATTGATAAATAAGCAGGTTCCTTTTTACAGTTCACCTACAAAACAGAGCCTGAGTGGCAGCTAGACAAGCAAAGTTAAAAGATGCAAATTTTGAAAACTGGTTGGTTCTAAACCAACCCATGTGGAGTTGGGCAGATGGGAAACTTGCACAAGATAGATTTTAGCCTTACTTTAGTCATTAATTTATGCTTATTTAGGTTAGGGTTTCAATGTGTTTAGTTTCAAAAACCTTCTCCAAATAATCTACAGGTCAATGGTATTTTTCAGAACAACACACTAGCAAGCCATGCAATGGATACCAGTGCAAATGGATAGCAACTATTTTAAGATTCCATTCATCAATAGAAGCTCACCTGCACAGGCGCTCATAGGCTCCTTCTTGGTACACAGCCATCATATCCATGAGTTCCAAACCTGCACGCTGAAAAGGCCCCCCAGGTGAATTCCATGTAATATTTCCACCTAAGAGGGAACAACAAAGAAAGATTGATCTCCACCCAACGAAAGTCGAAGATCATCAACCAACGGTAAAAGGCTTTCTAACCGGTGAACTCAGCTATAGCTGAAATCAATGGTGAACGAAGACTGCTTGCAGAAAAGGGGTGCAACTAGTATACAACGATAGCTTCATTCTAATAATCAGCTGGAAAAGGAAAGGTTCTCTACTCTCAGGCCTCATGTACCATGACAATAAGTGCAATTAGTCTTAAAACTAATTTACGACAAGATGATAATTTCGAAAGTTTGCTAAGGGTCTCCCTGTGCCTGTCTCTCTCTCCTACCCTCCCCCTTCTCTCTCTCCCTCCTTCTCCCCATGCCAAGACAGTCATCGATTCAGGGTTCCCCAAAAATAGAACATATAAATCTAAAGCTATAAACTCTCCAGTAGATCACAATGAAGCTTCATATGCTTCGAGTGGGAAAGTGGAAGTGAAGTTGTGAGCTTATTACAAAAACTATATTATGGTGATACGTATGCTGTTGGCTCTTCAAGCGAAAACAAGAAGAGAACTAGCCTCAAATAATCATATATTGATCTTCTCAAGTGTTTCAAATACATGCTAGTAACTGACTTGCATGAGAAGATGGTACGTGAGACAAACGATACCTGTCATCCAATCTTATTCAAAAACATGTATGCATACTATGATTAATACAAGTGAGATAGCCAAGTGAAGATCACAGCACATGTATTTCATCAACCAAAATCAGATGAATAAAAAAATAAAATAAAAGCAGAAGGCAGGAAGCAGAAACAAGATGAGAAATCATTAAACAATACCCCTCACAACTTAAATTAAAAAGAAAAAAACATGCTTTTGTGATGACAACACAAGAGATTACCTGATGATGGGTCCGGAGCAGTACTTTGCAGTTGGCATGAATTTCTTGGACATGAGAAAGAGCCTTAAAGAAATTTTCATTCAGGTCTTCCTCCCTTAGAGCATTTATCTATACAGGGAATATTCCATTAGCATTTATACATGCAGTAAGCACCTATTTTGTTTAAGAATCATATCCATACCTCTTCATTAGAAAGCTGATAATCACGAAGGAAGCAAGAGACAATCTCCTGTCTCTGTGTAGTAATTTCAAGTTCCTGTTTTAGCCTCTCTGTTGTACTGATTATATCTCCCGTTGTAGCATTACAACTGTTCAAAGCTTTTGCAATCCTGCAGTTACAAACTTGAATGATTTCAAATTGCTACCTAAAATATAAAACAACTGCCTTTATACAGAATTTTAAGGCAGTGGCAGGAGCTCAAAAGAAAGATATGCTATAATGTGACTCCACCCAACATCCCCTTCTCCCAAGTCCCATCCAATAAGAATTAGGGAATGTACAACTGAACCACAAACCCTTTGCAAGGCAAGTAAGTCATTACAGAGGTACAATTGAACCACCCAACATCCCCTTCTCCCAGTCTCATCCAATAAGAATCAGGGAATGTACAATTGAACCAAAATCCCTTCGCAAGGCAAGTGAGTCACATTTAATCAAGTTATTACAAACCGGATTAAATGTGACTCCTCCCAACATCCCCTTCTCCCAAGTCCCATCCAATAAAAATCAGGGAATGTACAATTGAACCACAACCCTTTTGCAAGGCAAGTAAGTCATTACAGAGGTAAATCAACTAGAATGGTTAACAGAAGAAAAGGCAAAAGAAACTAAAGGGTAAACGCAGAGAAAGCGGGAAAGAGAAAGTTCGATGCTAATGGAACTATAACCACCTCAACTTCCTGCAAATTTACAATAAATCACCCTGATTCATCAATATCACCTGAGTGCCCTACAAGCATACATCAAAACTGACATAGACATGAAACGATACGGACACGTCGCATAAAGTATATATTTTGCATTATACAGGTACCTCGTAAATATATAAAGATCAAAAACATCATTTTTATCAATTAAGATAAAACCCATCAATATTAGTACTACTATGAAGAAAAAAGGTCACCCTATAAGTATTCATGAACTAAATATCTATGGAAAGTTTGACTCTGAACCAAGTATTAAAAATTACATTTTCACCTCGTAATGCCCTTAACCTGCCCCAAGAGTGTCCCAACATATCTGAGTAACAAAGATATAATAAAAAAAAGTGGATATGCATTTAGGCATGTTTGACATGTGTCCAAAGAGACTAGTGCCACATCTGTGCTGGACATGCGTCATATATGGATACTTGAGGCTGGTAAACGTGTTTGTGCTTCTTATACACTTATGGTTTGAGAGTCAATGTACAGCCCTGGTATGTGACGTTCGGCGAGATGTACATGCTACATAGAACAACATTTCCCAACCTCTGATCCTGATAGTTCAAAAATGGATCAACATACTTCAAATTCTCCGAAATTCTACTATACCCAGACAAATCCTAATGATTCTGCTTCTCCCAAGACCAAAATCCAAGAAAACGTTAAAGGTTCTAGTAGCCATGACCTAGTTGTATTCCTAACATAAGTGAAGGAAAAGAGCACTTGTATCATCCAGTTTCATAGTGGTCATCAGGGGGCATTTCAACTAAAGATTTTGGACTACAAGTTATTTCATTTTGCCGTGTTGTTCACACTAACCCACAACTTCTTCCTCTTCATTTTTCCCTCTATATTTTCACTGTATTTTCCCCATTCACCCACCCATATATCATCTACAACTTACAGGTTAGTGGAAACAACTTGACATTTTTGGACAACAAGAAGCTGTCCACAACTTATTGGCTATCGGAAATGCTCACACTTTGTTTGGTTGTCATCTTTGAGATAAATTTTTAAGATAAAAAAATTCTATAGGTTTGCGTATTTTCTGTCTGTAATCATTTTTTTTAACATTTTAACAAACTCTTTTACTTTTTGAATAGAGGTATGCTATATACATCCAAAAACTAAAAACTAAGTAAAAATTTTGATAAAAAATCACTAAAGACGAAAAAACATAGATGACGAAAAAGTAAATTTTTGGAGAGAACCAAAGAAAGTGTCAGTTTTCTAAAAGTCAGCTGCCGAGACCAACTAGTCCCTGCCAAGGCACTAGGCAGTGGTCCGGCGCCTAAATTAGGCATTAACCGCCAAGGCACTTGGTGGTGGTCCAACGACTAGAGTAGGCAGCCAACTAGTCGGCGTCTAGGCGCCCCTTTTCCGCCCAACTAGCGCATAGCGTTTTTTAGAACATTAGTGATCATTCCGTATAACATTGCGGTATTTAGATAGTACGGCAACCAAACCATCCAAAATGAACTAAACACACAATACGGCATTGCACAAAACAACATAAAAGTCGAGACAATAAATATCAACACAATTCAAGAGAAATGAATCCAAAAAGAAGAATGAGAGAGAGATCATGATCCTACTTGTCACAGCAATCGGCCAGCGCATTGACCTCCTCCTCAACCCGATCCAGAGCCTACAACCAAAACACCACACGAGTCAAAATCATTTCCTATAGTGAGATGGAGAGTTTTAGAGAGAGTATTCGGGTGGAACCTGTTGGGCGGCGTTGGAGGCGAGAAGGAACTCGTGGTTGATGGAGAGGGAGCGCTTCTCGATGGTCGATCGGAGGTTTCGTCGGGCGTGGGGGTTGTTGTCGGCGTAGAACGAGGATAGAGTGTTAAGCGACGCCAGCAGATCAGGCGTGTCTGTCCTCGTCTCCAGCACCTTCTTCAGCTTCCGGGACAAACCTGGCGCTAGTGCTGTCCCCATTATAATACCCCCGTATATGCAAGTATACTATATATATACACACACACGCAGAGAAAATGCAATGAAAACCAGCTGAATTCTCGATTTCTGCCTCTTCGTCTTCTTCTTCTTCGATCTGATTCTGATCTCTCTCTCTCTCTCTCTCTCTCTCTCCCCTACTATACACACACGCAGAGAGAATGCACTGAAAATCAGCTGAATTCTAGATCTCTGCCTCTACTTCTTCTTCCTCGATTTGATTCTCTCTCTCTCTCTGTCTCTCTCTCTCTCTCCTCTCTTGTTCTACTGCAAGTATGCAAAAGAAACCGGCGAGCGGGTCTGTGTGGGCCTGTCTGAGATGGCCCAATTGGGTTCTTATGACCCAATCCAGTTTTGGATCAATTAAGTTCCAACCAGGACTGCTCTCCATTTGTTAGGCCCAAAAACCCTTCAAAGATGGTCTTTTATGCATGGTTTGTTTAGAACTTGTGGAAAAGAGGAGCGGCTCCGTTTGTTTGGACGTAAAATATTTTTGAATAAAATGTTTTACCCATTTTCTATTGTTTGGCTAGAAAAAGAATAGGAAAAATATTTCTAGGTAAGACATTTTACACCATTGGTGTGAAAATGTTTTTCTCTAATTTTGGTCGTAAGTCATTTTTGCATTTCACTTCCGATGGTCTAACATTTTCCAAAACCGCATATTTCATTTCCTTCTTCTCCCAAATCATATTAGACCCATAATGAAAGAGGAGGAGGAGGGGAGAGAGAGAGAGATCAGAATCAGATTGTATGACGTTAGAGCCCTCTTAGCTAACAAGACAATGAGTTTGGTAATGCCCTTGCACTCAACTTTCGAGATCCTACAAAAGAATTAAGGCACCGTTTGTTTCAATGTAAAATGTTTTACAATGTAAAATATTTTTCTATTTAAAATGTTTTTTCAGAAAACAAACTTCAAACTTTTATTTTCCAATATTTAGTTGACACTTGAAAATATTTTAAGAAATCAACAAAATAGTGTAAAGAGAGGGGGGCTTAATTAGTGGAGAGATTTGAGATTATTTGGAATTAAACGTGGACCAGGACTGATAATTGAGAAAACTGAGCAGTGACAATTGCAATAGAAGGCAGCGGGTTAATTTCGAAAAATAACTTACTGAAGATTTAAGGGTGAGTCATTTTCATCCAATTGATGAAAAATATTTTACATGTAAAATGTCGACATATAAGAAAGCGTGCACAATTCATGGTCGTGTTTTGGAGATTGAAATTTGGAAGAAATTGTAACTTGTATTTGGAATTGTATGTGAATTTGCGCCGCTCCGTGAAAAAATATATCTCTAATTCAATTCAATTGCCGTCCAAAAGAAGTTTTATGAGTTTCTTGTTCAATGACGACAAAGCATTAGGACTATTTCCCTGTCAATTGTTGCTCTCACCACTACCAGGAATATAGGATAATTTTGTACTTGTTACGTCGGCACACGTAGGAACCTGGAAGTAGAACAAACTAAACTGGTCATAGCAACAGCCAGCTTGTAAAAGCAAACTCACACACTGTTACATATAGATAGAGAAAGAAGCGAGAGGAGAAGCTGAGAATGCGTCGTTTGGTAAAATGGGAGTATACGTGAAGCACTTGGATCTTTCTAACCCACCTAAATCCATATTGAGAGAGAGAATTGGGAATTACCACCACCGACCACCATCGGAGAAGAAATACTGGATGGCATATTGGCATCCTCTTATGCTGTGGTTTGGACAAGCAACTTTCGAGTATGGTTTTACACGGTCCGAATTTGTATAGTTCTATAGAAATCGAGTAGTCCGACCATTCCGAACCGTTATAGGAAGATGACAACTAAAACCTAACCACTATCTATGAGGCTGTTTCAAGACCTCTTTTGTAGTACCCATTTATCTACTCCTTTATGGGCATGCAAGTTATCCAAACACTACTATAATTATGTAGCCAATTAATAACTAGATTAAAATGCCCTTTTGCGTGCTTATCATCAGCATGCATTAGTTAATTATCCTTTGGTTATCACCAAGATTAGTTAATTAATCGTGTTAACTTTGTGACAAGATAATAAAGCTAGAGCTAACTTACGTAATCCATGACATGGGTTGGCGTTTTAGTCATCTCCAACTAAAATTGCATATATATAGATATCTCTGTGTGTGCGTGCGTGTGTCTGATTCGGCAATAATCCATGATAGTGCGAAATGTTGACCTATGGCCTCCTCAATTGGCAATTTGAATATTGGTTAATTTCTTTTGAGATTTATAAGAACCGAAAAAAAAGGTTCAATAAGTACTCACCTAGAAATATATAGTCCAAGCAACTGTGATTTAGAAGAAGCAGACAATCATATTAGAATTCCTCTCTTTTCATGCACAATTATCTTTTAAACGTGTTTGATGGGCTTGTGAGCATCTTACTAAAGATCAGGCAGTGACAGATCTAGAACTTGATTTAGGTGAAATCATTCATGATAATCTTCCGAAAAGAATTCTCACAATCAATTGTATCATGATTGTTTTAAAAACCAAAATCCCTAACTGGACATACTTATACACTAGCTCAAAAATATGTTCCGTTTTAACAAAGCCTCTTATCACCCAAAAAAAAGCCTAATTGGGCGTTTATCAATATAATCTTCTCACTTTTGACCCAAAAAAAAAAAAATTGTAGATTGAAACTGAGCATCAAAATCTGAAGTTATATTAAAGACATAAGAAAAACTTTAGAATTCGTAGGAGGGCATGCTTATTAAGTTCATACACTTAGGGGAACTACATAGATTTTTAAGGGGGTGAAAGAAATTAACATAAGTCAAATTCATTGGGGACCAATAGTCGTTATCAAAAAATCAAGGGGCACCAGGGACCTGCTTTTGGTATAGCGGGCCCCTAATGGGAGCTTGCAAAAAGGGTGGGTTTCAAGTGAAAAAATAATTGATCTTTTCAAAAAAAAAGTGAAAAAATAATTTAGTGTGGTGACATCATAAAATTGTAATAGGTTATTTATTATTTCGGAAAACAAAATTCGGTATAGTAGTACTAGGCTTTGTTTGGATCCTATAGAAAAGAAAAGAAAAAAGTGAAAATAATTTTCCCTTGTTTGGTTTGAGAGGAAACAAAAAAGAAAATAACAAAACATTGAAGAATTTTCCTCTCTACTTTCCTCTCCATTTTCCTTTCCTTTCCTTTCTTCGACCTGATTTATCCCATGTTTTTTGGGAACGTTAACAGCCCCTTTGGACGGAGGGGTGTGAAAAGAGAAGAAATGGGTGAATTCTCCCTTATTAGTGAGAAAAGAAAAGAAAGGAGATGTGATTTCTCACCCTCCCATCCAAATAACAGTGAGAAATCAAAATCCCAGGCTACTGATCTCTTCTCCAGCGACTCTCCGGCGAGCTGAAACTCTCTCCCTCTCTTCTCTGGCAAACCTGGTACTCTCTCTCTCTCTCTCTCTCTTCTCCGGCGACGCACAACACTCGCTCGACGACGATCTGACAAGGGGTGGACCACACAAAAATGATTGTATGAAAAAAAAAAAAAACATTTCATTTAGTTTTTTGGGATTCGCACCCCACTATATTCTGTGGCGCACACCCAGTTAACTGCCCAAACGAATCGCAGTCTTACCAAATTACCTTAGGCCTTCACCTATTTTCACGAGCGCGAAATCTCTCCTTGAGTCTAGTCACATAGAATAGCCTACTAAAGAGTCTAGCATATAAGGAGCTCAAAAGGATTTTGTCTAACCACTATGGGACAAAAGAAAGAGAGGCTTTTACCGAAGAGCATCTCACTCTTAATACAAACTGCCCATGGATGTTTGTAGTAATTAAGAGGCTGTATTCCATTAATCTCTTAAACCCCAATCCCCCTTCTTGTTTAGGGACACAAACATCTGTCCATTTGATTTTTGCACCTACTGTAGACAGCTCAACAACTTCTACACAAAATATATCTTCAAAGTTTTCTAGGGGAGAAGAAAGACAGACCCCCAAAAAAACCATTGATGCTAAATAAAGGGAAAATTTCGCGTAGGCACCCGACCTTTCACACAAATCGCACGTAAACACCTGACCTTTCTTAAATTTCATATAAACACCTGAGCTTTCTAAAAACTCATCAATTCAACACCTGACCTTTATTAAATTTCATATAAACACCTGACCTTTCTAAAAACTCATCAATTCAACACCTGCTGTCACCACTTTGTCTAAAACCAAACGGAAAAAAAGTTAAGTGCTCCAATTTTTTATTTGTTTGAGCCAGTGCGAAAATCTTATTTTTCTGATCATTTTATCCTAAAGAATCATAATTAATTTTTGACTCTAAAACTCTCGATAATTAGTCCTAAAAAAATCATAGAATTAAATATCTCTTAGGGCTAACTAATTAGAGCCTTAAAGTCAAAAATTAATTATGATTCTTTAAGATTAAATGATCAGAGAAATAAGATCTTCGCACTGGTTTAAACGGATTGAAAATTGGAGCAATTAATTTTTTTAACCATATTTTTTACTATATAAACGATTTATACATGGTTGAAAAATTAATTGCTCCAATTTTCAATCCATTTAAACCAATGCGAAGATCTTATTTTTTTGATCATTTTATCCTAAAGAATCATAATTAATTTTTGATTCTAAGGCTCTCGTTAGTTAACCCTAAGAGATATTTGATTATACGACTTTCTTAGGGCTGACTAACGAGAGTTTAAGGGTCAAAAATTAATTATGATATTTTAGGATAACATAATCAGAGAAATAATATCATCGCACCGGTTTAAATGGATTGAAAATTGGAGCACTTAATTTTTAAACTATATTTTTTAATATATAAACGATTTATACATTGTTGAAAAATTAATTGCTCCAATTTTCAGTCCTTTTAAACCAATGCTAATATCTTATTTTTTTGATCATTTTATTTTATCTTAAAGAATCATAATTAATTTTTGATTCTAAAGCTCTCGTTAGCCCTAAGAGATATTTGATTATATGACTTTCTTAGGGCTGATTAACGAGAGCTTTAGAGTCAAAAATTAATTACGATTCTTTAGGATAAAATGATCAGGAAAATAAGATCTTAGCACTATTTCAAACAAGTAAAAAATTGGAGCACTTAACTTTTTTTTCGTTTGGTTTTAGACGGAAGGGTAGCGGTAGGTGTCGAATTGATGAGTTTTTAGAAAGGTCAGGTGTTTATATGAAATTTAATAAAGGTCAGGTGTTAAATTGATGAGTTTTTAGAAAGCTCAGGTGTTTATATGAAATTTAAGAAAGGTCAGGTGTTTATGTGCGATTTGTGTGAAAGATCGGGTGCCTACGTGAAATTTTCCCCTAAATAAATAGCAACTATTAACTGACCCTACCACCATAAGACAGAGACAAAACTAGAATTTTGTAAACGCGAGGGCCAGACTATGGACAATAAGATTTTGACATTTCAAGGTTCCGGAATCTATTAGTAGTTAATTTGTTTGGTTTAGATTGTGAGGGCAGTTTTTTGGTAATCAGTGTAGAAAGATAGAAAGAGAAATGAGATTAATAATTGAAGAAAAAACTTATGAGAGACCACGTGCAGAGAGAGGAATATGGTTTGGCGACCCAAAACGAATACACATTCTTAAAGCATTCAAATGTCTAATAAACACCCAATACAAAATACAATTCTTAACAACCAAAAACGACAACAAAAATTTAATATTAAATTTTGAAAAAAAAAACTCCGAAACAACGCAGACGCCTTGGCCCCCATATGCCCTCAAGTAGACTCGTCTCTGACTCAAGTAGATTCGTCTATGCCAATAGACATGAATTTATTTGACCGGGATTGAACTCGGCTCAAAAATATGTCCCTCATATGCAAACGATCTAAATGGAGGACCACAAAGGTATTCTACAAGAAGGATGGCTTCAGGAATAGGAAGAACCTCCCTTAACCTAGCTAGCACTCTTTCTCAGTTAAGTTAGGCCGCAGCCGTGAGAACAAATGGGAACCTTTCAACACCTTAATTAAGAGAAGTGGCAACCATGGATATTCCTAGCGATTCTTCATGGACCATGAGGAAGATCCTTGGTTTAAGGAAATTGTGCCAACCTCTTATTAGATATCATGTTGGTAATGGGGCAAATACCTTCCTTTGGCTAGATAACTGGCACACTCTAGGACCTTTGTATGCTAAATTTGGTGAGAGGGTTGTGTCTAATTTGGGCAGAGCTTTATGGGCTAAAGTGGCTACTATCATTGACCAAGGAGATTGGTGCTGGCCCAGACTGCGAAATCAATCCATTCAAGCAATTATGGCTCATACTCCTCCCAGTTTGAGACCAAATCTAACTATTGAAGACTCTGTTAGTTGGATACCTCACCCAAGCGGCAACTTCACTGTTAGGTCAGCTTGGAATGCCATTAGGAAAAGGTATCCTATTCAGCCTTGGCACAAGATTATATGGAATGGTAATGCAGTGCCTAGATGGTCTTTTATTCTTTGGTTGGCTGTCCTTCAAAGACTGAGCACAAAGGATAGGTTGAATAGTTGGGGTTTGCATTTGGATGGAACCTGTTCACTCTGTAACTCGGCTACTGAAACTCATCAACATTTATTTTTTGAATGCCCATTTTCAACTGTTGTGTGGCAACATTTGGTTAATAAGAACAGGGTTTTGGATATGCCTAGCAACTTGGTGGAGGTCCTTGATTGGTATGGTGTGCAGGTGAAAGGTAAAAGCTTGAGGTGTATGAGTCTTACGTGTTGTTTGGCTGCTGCTGTTTATGGGCTTTGGAGAGAGAGGAATTGTCGAATTTTTCAAGGAAAAGCTTTGGGGCATGATCAGGTGATGAAAGGCATTGCAGATGGTGTTCGAGACTTCCTAAGCACAAGGAGAAATGTAAAGCAATCTTTGCAGAATCAAGACCTATGCAGGCAATGGGGCTTACCTAATAGGATTTTCTTCGCTGTATAGTTTTCTTTTGGTTTTCTTTTGTTAGCTATTGGCTGTTTTTGTAGTTATATTTGTTGGTTGTTGTATGGGATTCCATCCCTAGACAGTGATTTTTGTGGTTGAGCTTAATCAGATTTCGCACTTATCAAAAAAAAAAGAGAAGTGGCAAATCATTATTTAGAACAAAAATGGGGTTGTTGTTGGAAAGCCCAATTTGCTCAAATCACAAAAACAAAAAAGACAACAAGAGGAGAGGGAGGGAGGAAATCAACTGGTAATAATGATTGCAAAAAAGTGGGGATTGCGTGATGGGCCGGTGGGACCTAAAAGTCATATAATTCGTGTGCGGGAGCGCAAAGGCGAGCGTGAAAACGTCTTTAAAACGTATCTCGATCTACTAAAATTCGCGAGAGCGAGGATTGAAAGCGCGAACACAATATGAGAATTAAGAGCGCGGACGCGAGACATTTTAAAAGATTATGTGACTGGTGAGACTCAAACTTCATCTATCAAATCATTATCCAACATAAAATGACCACACCAATTTTCGGTACGATCTCTTCTGTTCTAAAAATCTCGATGCATTTGTGTCGAGGGATTTTCCAGCATATAATGAACACACCTATTTCTCCCATCAGTTCCACATTTCTCCTTCACCTCCACCACCACACAACACACTAGCAGTGGGAGCCACGTGTCAACTTCCCAACTCCTTCCATGAGCTCAGAAATGCCATTAATCATTAGCACCTTCACTTGTGGGTATCATACTTAATTCAAAAGGTCCCTGCGCACATACCAAGCACGTTAGATGGAGTAAAATTTGGGACTCAGTGCGGCCGCATCCTCGGCGCGTATGTTTCCAAACCACTGACTTTGGATCGTTAACTTTACTAAGGCTCGTTTATGATCGATTCACCCAATAAACAAGTCATGCTAGAAAATATTTTTAAACTGGTTAAGTTTTTGTATTAAACTAGAACAATTCATTGCTCTTCTTTAAAATATATTCAATCTTAGCATTTTATTCAATCATAGCATGGGTTCAGTTCTGGTCCAGTTTAATTACGGTCCAGTTTTGGGCCGTTGTGGGCCCATTCCGGGCCCACAACGATGATCTGAATCGTTCATTTTGTAGAGCTCGTCGAATATGTCTTCCATGCCAAAAATTAGCTTGATCAAACATCAATAGGTACATGGATGAAACAGATTTGTATAAGAAAAAAGCGATGACAAAAATTAAGTTGAAATTAATAATTGCCCATTTTTTTCATGTACAAATCTGTTTCATCCATGTACCTATTGATGTTTGATCAAGCTAATTTTTGGCATGGAAGACACATTCGACGAGCTATACAAAATGAACGATTCCGATCATCGTTGTGGGCCCGGAATGGGCCCACAACGGCCCAAAACTGGACCGTACTGGACGGTAATTAAACTGGACCAGAACTGAACCCTCATAGCATTTGACTCATTGGGTTCTAATCGAGCAGATCAATAGCCGTCCTGAGTAATTTCAAATTTTTATACATAATAAGCCAAAGAAGTTGGTTTACGTAGCAGCTTGTTCAAACTAGATTTAAAATCTTGACGAGCTTCAAAGAAATATTTAAACTTGATTTGTTTATATAACAAATTGATACTATTAAACAACCTTTTAACGAGCACAAACTAGGCCACACTTTATTTGTTTAGCCGCCCCACTCAGACAATGTTGAGCACTTGCAGAATATTGAGCACGGGGTTCAAATCTTACTTTTGTTAACTTTTTCTTTCTAATACTCTCTTCCTGCGGAGAAATCATGTGTGACAGAAACCAATATATAGCCACATAAAAAATGGATAAGTGATTGTAATTTACCACAAAAATCTTCCATAGTCCAATATGCCAATATATGGGATACACGTGTCAATAAATCAGCATTGCACTCTTTCAGTGTATTGGTTGAGACTTGAGAGGAGCACTGTCGTTTAATTAGTGGTTATGTTCAGTAGTTGTTAGTGACCAGAAAAGCACTGATTTTGGAAAACAAAATTTTACCAGTGTACAAGTGATAACCACTTTTATGCACTAGGTAGGGAACAAAGAGCTGGAAACGAGTTGAGTTGAGTTTTGTTGAGATTGGCTGGGAAAAATTAGTTCAATCTGAGCTTAGCGACTCGAGCTCAAATAATTGAGTTCAAGCTCGTCTAGTATTTGAGAAATTGGAGCTGTCTTGAGCTCTCAACAAGCTTATGTAAATGAGCCAAGCTCGATCGTGGACTTGGAGGTTGGCTAAGAGGAATCAATTAAGCTCTGACTAAATCTACGAGGATTGTATAATAATCTATGAAGCACGGATACTTCTAGATGAGAATCTGATACAGATACTCCTCGATACTCACGGATACGAATCCTATTAGTATCCACAATATATCTGAATATTAATCTTTTAAAGTTTGAAATGTCAAATTCTTTTTGGATACTTGAACGTACACGTATCCGAACTTTATTGCATAGTAGTAGAGTAAAATTGTTAGGAATAAAGAAAATGATATATTTGTAGCACTTAACTTAATTTTTAGATAGAGGGAGACATAGTGAGATTCTGAGAAGTATCTTCTTTTTAAATTTTCTAGTACCACCGTATCCTTATCATCACCATACTGCATCATGTCGTATTTGGCTAAAAACCATGGACCATATTGGTATCTCTGTAACCCACTGGGTACGTAGAATGAGTAACGGGAAGTGATTTATTCCCTTGAGGAAAATCCAGTGTATTTTTCATGCGGCCCGAGTGGCACATACAAGATATGACCGGAACCTGTGGTGTTTGCATATAACCGAGATAGCGGTAGTAGCGGTGGGCAAGTTGAAGTATTTGGAAGGTTTATCTTATTTAGATACTCCCTCTGCTCTCATTCTTTTGACCGTTGTCTTATTCCAATCGGATAAAAAATTAATTATAATTTTAATTGGTAATACTCCTTCCGTCCCAGTTTGTTTGTCGAATTTCGACGTACGTGCCTTTTAAAAAATTGTCTATATCTCACAATCTATAATGTTTTACAGAATTTTGAAAACATCATATTTTAGATCAAATTGAGATATATCAAACAAGATCCATATTACATGTAAAAAAATAATAAATTGAAACATATAGACAATTTTGTAAGAGGTTCCAAATAGTGAAAATGAACAAACAAATACTATTTATATGCAATATAGATATTGTTTGATAGATCTCAATAAGCTCTTTTAAATGTTGTTTTTAAAATTACCTAAAAAATTATAAATTGCAAAATATAATTAATTAAAAAGTGGCACAGACTCTCAAAAGCGGCTAAAGAATAAGGACGGAAGGAGTGTATTTTTTTTTTTACAGAAATGATTGTTGTGTACGTTTTAAGGTTGTGGGCTCATATGTGTTTTGGAGGCTTATTTGTTTTTTTAAGGATATAAAGGAGTTTTTTAGGCATTAATATACAAATTCGGGTCGTCACGATATGAGTCCAATTAGATGAACTCGGCGTTGGTTAAAGATTGTTATTTTTTCGAACAATTTTTATACAATACATTATGGATCTTGTGAAGTTTAATCTATACTATTTAGTGAGAAAAAATGTGAATTAGTAAGAATGCTTGACATGAGGTACAAAGTGACAATCCTCTATCACTTAAGTTTTTCTAGCACAAAATGATCAACAAAACAAAATAATACAGTATTGGCTAGTGACAGATAAGTAAAAAATGGCTGGTAAAAAATGATAACCTTGGTTCCTAAATCTGCTTGGTAATTTTCTTGCCTCGCTGAATTTTATGATAACTGAAAATAAATATAGTTAGGAATCTCCTACCTATATAGTATCTTTCCAACGGTCTCTCGTATAACTTTATAAATTCATTTTGAAATGTAATTAAAATTAGTACCTTTAGAATGTGATATATAACTAATTTAAAGCAAAATATAATTGGTTAGTAATTTTTTAATTTCATGATATAGTTTTACATATACGACGAATATAGTTTTACATATACGACGGATCAAAAATACATGAATGTTTTCAAATGCTTGGAGTGGACATCATCGAAATATGAGGACGTTCAAAATTTTGGTAATCGGACTTAAATATTTAGTGCCGCCTTAGATTCCTTAGATTTCAAGTTATGGGTTCACTAAATTAATAAAATATCACATGTACAGGAGAGAAAGAATATGAATTTGGCATTTTTTATTTAGTCCCATAAGTTATCATATTCAATAAAATAAATAAGAAAATAAAATATATAGTTCATAATAGTTTGACACACTACATGTTACGTCAATTATATGACTCATCTTTTAAAAACATACAGATCTTGGCATGACCGGATCCGGGGGCTCTGCTGCCCAGAAGGGGCAGCAGCCCCAACCCACACCCACATTTGGGGACAAAGCGTTACCGTATTGGGAAAAAAAATTCTTTTGCTAATTGTTTGCAATCTTATGAAGCAGAAATGTGATTATGAGAGCTTTAAAGACAAAATTTAATTATGTCTCTTTAGAATAATATGATCAAAATAATAAGATCTTCACACCTGTACAAACGGATTAAAAATTGGAGCACTTAATTTTTTAACCATATTTTTTAATATATAAATGGTCTAAAAAAATTAAGTGCTCAAATTTTCACTCCGTTTAAATCGGTGTAAAAATCTTGTTATTTTGATTATATTATTATTCTAAAAGGTCGTAATTAATTTTTTTATCTTTAGGGCTCTCTTATTAAATATATGCTCTTTATTTAAGATCCTGTGAAATAGAAATGTGATTATAAGAGTCCTATAAATAAAAATTAATTATGACCCTTTAGAATAATATGATCAGAATAACAAAATCTTTTCACCGATTCAAACGGAGTGAAAATTTGAGCACTTAATTTTGTTAGACCATTTATATATTAAAAAATATGATTAAAAAATTAAGTGATCCAATTTTTAATCCGTTTGAACAGGTGTGAATATCTTATTATTTTGATCATATTATTCTAAAGAGACATAATCAAAATTTGTTTTTAAAGCTCTCATAATCACGTTTCCGCTTCATAGGATTGCAAACAGTTGGCAAAGTAAATTTTTTTCCCTGCAACGTTTTGTCCCCAAATGTGGGTGTGGGTTGGGGCTGCTGCCCCCTCTGGGCAGCAGAGCCCCCGGATCCGGCATGACCAATGCTATTTACGACAAACATCATATTCTTTTGATTATTTAGGACAAACGTATTACTCTACTCTTTCAAAAATTATTTTTTTCCGACCAAAAAAAAAACGTATTACTTTTGTTATTTGGTTGAAAATAACTTTTAGCTTCTGTTATGTTTAATTTAAGTACAATTTAGATTCTCTCATGTTTTGTATCTATATATTGCGAATTTTCCATTCCATTCTTTGTATGAATGTTTGTCTGTTTTTAATTTTATATTCTCAACTCTTATTTCCTCTAATTAATAAAATAGTGCAAAACCAATTACGTATCATAAATTACGTCCCAGACCAGCACCTAACTTATTGTTTATGAGATATAAACAAGCTTCTTATTTGTCAACCTAACTTATATTCATCCAAAAGAATCAAAACGAACCTCTATCTTTTTAAGCATAAACTTTTCGTATAACTATAATTAATATTCTAAATACTTTGATGTCAATTTTTTTTTAATGTTTTGAAAGTTTTTATAGTATAGTTACAAATCTCGATTTGATTCGAGTAGCGTTTCAATGAAATGTCAACCCAATTCTTGATTGGATTCACGATTTGACTATCTTCGCAAGATTTGCTAACAATAATTCTCTTACTTAAATTGACAAGTTCCACATCAAATTCCTATTGCAAGGTTTTGCAACAAGAACCTCAAACAAGGATTCAAGTCAACATTTTTTTTACTTTTTAGGCTCCTCTCGTCGAGACGGATGATTAATCCAAAATTATAAAGCAAATTTAACAAAAATTTAGAAAAGACGAACAAAACACACCAAACGAAGAAAAAAAATAGTTTGTAAAGACCCACCCTAAATAGTATTGCAAGCCTTAAGAGTGCTTGCTTGCCACCTCTTTCAAACTTCGTTGTAAGCGAGAGACCTGGGCATTGGATGCATTCTGAGTAGTTGATGATACCAAATATTTAACTTCTTTTTTTTTTGGTGTCAAAGTGGCAGAAATTTTGTTGATATCAAGCAATCCAATAAATAAAAGATAATGGTTATCTTGCCCTAGAGAATCAGTTCAAACAAAATTAAAAAAAATTAAAAAAAATCCTGCCTTGAGAACACAATAATCAATCAAGAGGTCTACGTTCTCAAGTCTTCCAAGTTGAAATCCCGGCATACTTGGGATTGCAAACAATTTCTATGTTCGCCCGTTCCATACGTATTTGCGATGTTGACACAGATTTTGATTCTATCTTCAGATTCTGCTGCAGATTTTAAATTTCGTATTTTAGTAGAAGCAGATTCTACATTTTAGTAAACACTCCAAACTGATTCTTTAAAAAACTAGAATCTCAAAATCTGCAAAAATATTTCATCCGGCCAAGCTATATATATGGTGGTGAAATTGGTCTGCCGGATTAGTCTGTCCACTAGACTAGATTGCCGGCTAATATAAACATGAATGGGTGGTACAGAGAGGAGAATGGGTGGTACACACACACACACACACACAGAGAGAGAGAGAGAGAGAGAGAGAGAGACTTGAGCAACATGAGGAGGCTGTACATAAAAAGGTCCCAGCAAGAGGGAATATGTGAAAATAAGTCAAAAGGGCACTAATGGAAGGAAAAATTCTTTGCTTATCAGATGGATTAGGAAAAGGATAACCAAAACAAAAAAGGTTGGAATTGCGCACCTTGTACTCCTATTTTAAAGTAGCCAAGGACTCAACACCATATGCAGAAAAAGACTGGCTCCACAATTGTCCTCTTCTATCTCAGTGCTCTGCAAATAAAATAAACACAATTTCATGGACACAAATTGGAATCCAACTTATGGGTTCTCCTTTAATCATTCTCTCGCTTCTTCGGTCTAAAATAATACTTAGCAGATAAAAAGGAAGAGAAAGAATATTTAGGAAAAAACTTTTGCTGATAAGTTTGGCCTATATTAGTAGTTACTCATCAAGTCAGTGGAAGCTATCGATGTTTAGTGATCTTTTGTTTAGTTTTTCGTAGATTGTTATTCTATAACTAACAGGGAAAGCATAAATTCTCCCACCGGCAGCACGGATATCCTACGCGTTTTATCTGAGAAGTGACAGGTGCAGATACAAAGTTTGGAACAAATTTGACTCCAATTCCTGCCCATATTGTAGTAGGAGCTTAATTTGTGTCAAGCAAAAAGATGCCAAGCATCTTCATCTATGCTTTTTGAGAAAGAGTAATGCTATAGCAAATGATAAGGACCATTAATATAGTCACACTGAAATTTTGGAACCGGGACCCTGTAGTGTAGGGGTGCACTATAGGGTCCCGTGTCCCAAAATATAACACTGCAGTTGCTAAGAGTCATAAAAGCACATCCCAAGTAGGAACCACACAACTAGAATTTTGAAATGATTCATCAGAACTGTGGAGACACATATATTTTTCACCTAGTCAACAAATAGAGAAAAGTTAGAGCATCACTGTTTCAAATATAAGACCTGTATTCTGTGGATTGCGGACATGAATCCGGTTTTTTTGCTTCAATAAAAACCAAAAAAGAGATTTAAGGGGAAAAAAAAAAGACACTTTCACTCTCCATGATCATTGTGAAGCTTATTATATGGAAGCTTCTTTTTGTCTCAAATTTCGTAAAAGTTTAAGGGATCTAAGTGTCCAATTTTGTTACGTGATTGGACAAGACTAACAACTTACCCTCGTCGCATCAGGTTGACAGCAACGCGTAGTGGGAATAGAAAACTCCATGCATCAGTGACCGAAACAAAATTGTGAATGCAAACGTAAAACCTGGTTCAAGAAGATCTTTCTCAGAAGATTCCCATAAAAAGTTCGAAAGAACAGATCACAGATTGAACTTTATTCCTGATGATAAAAAGGAAAAAGGTTGCTCTTTGTTCCTGGCTTTCAAATGTATGGTGCATCAGTTCGAAAATTGCATTGATCTTCATAATTGATGGCCTATCACCTATTGACTGATCAAATCAAAATTGTTAAACCTATTGCCTGGGCAGCTACTGCAAGAGTTGCGTATCCAAAGGAGTTTGGAATAATCCTATTCAAAAGATTGCTCTTTGTTCCGGGCTTTCAAATGTATGGTGCATCACTTCGAAAATTGCATTGATCTTCGTAATTTTACACTGATATTTTCCAAGGCCTAATTTAATGAACATTTGACCAAAAAAGCGTCATCAATTATTAGACCTATTACTTGTAGGTCTAACAATTGATGACCTATTGCCTATTGACTGATCAAAAAACAATTGTCAGACTTCTAACCTAGGCAGCTACTGCAAGAGTTGCGTATCCAAAGGTGTTCGGAATAATCGTATTTAAATCAGAAGCCTAGAAGCCTAATATATGTTGCCGACAGTTCGAAAAATAAATAAAAAACGGTCAGCAGATTTTAACCAATTAGCAAATTAATCTTACAATTTAAGGTCAAATCTAACACTACGATGTATAGCAAGTCACTGAATGCAGCTATATAAACAGTTCAAAGACTGTATAAAACCACCCAACAACAATAAACAGGACAATAAAACAAAAGAATATTGTTTTCGGCAAGTGCAAAGGAAATTAAAACAATAGCAAAGAACAAGAATTTACAGAAATGCATGTAACATCAGGATCCATTTGGAAGGCCATATGCAAAATCCCAGTCTTAAGACGCATGGAAAGGAGGAAAGGACTATATGTTGTCCATTGAGGTACCGAGAACTCTGTACTGTCCAATGAGAAAAACCTACATACAGGGCGCGCACAAGCAGCACACATTATCGAAACAATTATGTCAAAACAATTAAAACACCAAGCAAACAAAGAAATGTTTGTGACCAGTCTGGCCACTGTTGTACTGAGATTTGAGGTGCTCCCACTTGCCTCACATAACATGACAAAGCTTCTTAGTTTTCAATATGATGGTTCGATGCACAGAACGTACTTAATATGGCCAACCGTGTACAATAGTATTGATCTGTCGCACGTTCTCATTTTTTACCCGTTGTTCAGAATTTTTCTTAAGCTGCATGACAATCTATGTACCCAAGGTCCCTGCAAGGCAGTTGAGAACAATTTCATACGAGGACGGCATACACGATGAGAGACGAGTGAGTGAGAGAGCGGGATGCTGCCAATCTGATAAAGGGAATATGAAACCAGAGAGTGGATTCTAAGATGGTGTTGGAATACTTTAAGATAAAAAAGGTGGGAACCCACCATGGAGGCTAGGCCTATCATCGAACCTTTTACCATGTAAGATCCTCATTCCTGTGCCGGCCATTGTATATATATATATGTGTGTGTTGTCCAGTTCACTTTGAGAACCCAAGTTAAAAGCAACTGCTTAACTTCTCTCCTTTTGCCCCCAATTATAACCAACGCACTACCACCAAGAACAGAAAAAGAAAAAAAAATAGAAAAAGAATTACCATCAGTTGAACTTGGCCATTCCCTTCCAGTGTGTCGTCTCAAACCAGAAAATAGAAGCAGCGACGCCATGGAAACTCCGTCAATTGTGTTGGAAACCTGTAAATCATCGGAAACCCATCATGAAGCTGTCCAGGCCAAATCAAAATCCTTTCTACAACTCCCTTTACATCAAATAACTTTGAAGGTCTCTCTCTCTCTCTCTCTCTCTCTCTCTCTCTCTCTCTCTCTCGCAATAAACACAGTTTCACAATGCTTTCACTTGTAATCTACGTTGCCTGGAATGCGAATCGTATCAGCACAGGCACCAGAAAAAGGAACATCTATGCCACATGTCCTAAATTGTGGTACAGTAGAAGTAGGCTTCTAACAGTATTCGAACTCACTTTTTTCAAGTAGTCACAAACAACCAATTGAACTATAGTTTTCCAAGTAATATATGCAAAGCACATTTCTACGAGCATAATATGCAATGATTCATTTTATTATATTTCGGAACATATGTACGAAAACATATTTGTTTGGGTATTTGTGTTTTCTGATAGCACTAGCTTGTAATTTACTATACTAACCAAAAGTATTCGGTGCTAATCTGTAGATGCCGTATGGCTTGTTTAAATGGATATGCTTCTCCCGTTGACAAAAAAAAAAAACACCAAAAGTAACCAATCTATTACTGTTTCAACTAAGCTACAATTCTTGCACCTCTTTCTTGTGTAAGGTGTATTCATGCAGATTTTTGCAACTTACTTGCAGTTTGAAGACGTGGTTTACAAAGTGAGGTTCGAGCCAAAAGGATTCTGCTGTGGTGCAACATCAAGCTCTAAAGAGAAGACCATATTAAATGGGCTGACAGGTATGGTTTGTCCAGGAGAGCTACTAGCAATGCTTGGCCCAACGGGAAGTGGAAAAACCACTCTCCTTACAGCCCTTGGAGGCCGACACAATGGAAAGCTGTCTGGAAAAATCACATACAACAGTCAGCCCTTTTCTGGTTCCATCAGACGGAGAACAGGATTTGTCGCGCAACAGGATACCCTATACCCTCATCTTACTGTAACCGAAACTCTCCTTTTCACCGCACTTCTAAGGCTACCCAATAGCATGGCCAATGATGAGAAAGTTAAGCACGTAGAGCGAGTTATCACTGAATTGGGACTAACTCAGTGTCGGAACAGCATGATAGGAGGACCACTGGTTAGAGGGATATCAGGTGGGGAGAAGAAGAGGGTGAGTATAGGCCAAGAACTGCTAATTAACCCAAGCTTACTATTGCTTGATGAACCCACCTCGGGTTTGGACTCAACCACAGCTCAAATGATACTGACCATAATCAAACAGCTTGCTAATTGGGGTAGGACTGTGATCACTACCATTCACCAGCCCTCAAGCCGACTCTACCATATGTTTGATAAGGTAATATTGCTGTCAGAAGGATGCCCCATCTACTATGGTCCTGCATCCACTGCTTTGGAGTACTTTTCCTCGATTGGTTTTTCCACATCCATCACAATCAATCCAGCTGACCTCTTACTCGATCTTGCCAATGGTAATGTTCGAACACTCTTTGAATTTATAGGCAGAAAGCTCTTGTTTCTTTGTGTTTTCTCAAAAAAGTCGAGGAAAGGGGGCCATCTGTGCAGAGTGGAACCGACCTTTAGGCAGCAATTGTTCCAAGCTTTTTTTTCAACAACATGAGACACACATATGACCAGCCCAACTGAAAGTGGTTACAACAATATCTTTATATTAAAGCATAACGGTAACCCAACAACAAATTTTTCCCAGTGTTCAGATTCGTGTACAATGGTGAAGTTAATGTCATCCGCAACTCTCACCAAGCATAATCTGATCCTGAAATCCATAGCTGCTGGAAACACAATGGCAAACACTGATATTACAATTGATAATGTGTACTGTAGTTGAGGGGACCATGTGCTTACGTATATTAGTATGAAAAGAGATTAGAAACCAAGTTACTGTAGGCTCATGAGAACTGTGATGAAAATGACAGGAATTGGAGCTGACTACGATCAACCAATTGATCAAGGAGATAAAACAGAACAAGAGCGCAAGACAGTGAGGGATGC
The DNA here is from genome assembly GCA_019656295.1 of Rhododendron mucronatum var. ripense. NCBI lineage: Eukaryota > Viridiplantae > Streptophyta > Magnoliopsida > Ericales > Ericaceae > Rhododendron > Rhododendron mucronatum. Next base: position 253,690 of record BPLT01000240.1, read on the forward strand.
TCTAATCTCTGCCTACGACAAGGACATTTCTACGAGATTGAAAGCTGAATTATGTAGTTCGGATGTCAATAACACCACATACACCCAAGATGCATCCACAAGTAAGTTCCTCTCTTCTCCCTCTCAAGCTAAGTATGCTATCACCATTAAGAAATCAGCACATTAGCTTCAAATATCTTCCCCTTCCCCTAATTTTTATAAGTTTTTGACAAGTCTCAAGGGTCTTCTGATTTTAAATGAAACAGGGAGCAATGCAAAGTCAGAGCAATGGTGCACAAGCTGGTGGCATCAATTCAATGTGCTACTTCTGAGAGGGTTGAGGGAGCGACGACATGCAACCTTTAACAAGCTAAGAATCATCCAAGTCATAAGTGTCGCATTTCTTGGCGGACTCTTGTGGTGGCAAACTCCGACATCACATATTGCAGATCGTGTAAGATTAATGAAAACATGTATACTGTATGACTCTTATATAGACCTAGAGAAAGAAGGAAAAAAAAAAGGAAAGGTTACTTAAAAAACTAAAGATCCAGTTATGTTTGAAAACAGCTAAGGAACGGTCAAAGTCATTGAAATAGAAAACCTTAATTCCAATAGATGCTAACCGAGGGTTTCGTCTTGACTGCAGACTGGCATGATTTTCTTCTTCTCTGTGTTCTGGGGATTCTACCCTCTACACAATGCTGTTTTCACATTTCCTACAGACAGAGCAATGCTAATCAAAGAACGTTCATCTGGAATGTACCGCCTCTCCTCCTACTTTTTAGCCAGAATTGCTGGAGACCTGCCACTGGAGCTCGCGTTGCCAACTGCATTTACCTTCATATTCTATTGGATGGGTGGGCTCAAACCCAATCCGGTCACTTTCATCCTTTTCCTCCTTGTAGTCCTTTTCAATGTTCTTGTTTCACAGGGTCTTGGCTTAGCTTTTGGTGCCATTCTCATGGACCCCAGGAGTGCCACTACTTTAGCCTCAGTTACAACCATGGTCTTCCTTATGGCTGGAGGGTACTATATTCAACATATCCCTCCTTTCATAATGTGGTTGAAGTACTTGAGCTATAATTACTATTGTTACAGGCTCCTTCTTGGGGTTCAGTACAACGAGGACGCTTATTATGAGTGTTCAAGTGGAACCTACTGCCGGGTTGCAGATTTTCCTGCCATCAAGGCAGTGGGCCTGAATCATTTGTGGATAGATGTGTCCGCAATGGCCTTGATGTTGGTGGGTTATCGTTTTGTTGCTTATCTAGCCTTGCGCAAGGTGCGGTGAATTAAGTTTTGCAGAACGCATCACAGACAATGTTTGAAGAGTTTCCACTGTCGGACCATTTTTGAAGATTGTTTGAAGAGTTTCCATTTCTTCAAGAGTAATGTTATATTCGATGGGTACAGCATTGCCAGATTTTGATTTCGTTTCCCCCATGAGAATAAGATGTACCATCCTTTGGATTTCGGCAAATACTTATATGAAATTACAATTTCAGAATTTTGTACTTAGGTCATGTAGGCCTACTTTGAAAAGGGAAATAACTTGACATGTTCAATTCTGAAGAAGAAGAAAGGTTAAACAACAGACCTCAAAGGCACCATCCCTCGGTAGAACCAGAACCTGTAGCTGAATGAGGATTTTGAAAGCCGAATGAGTTTAAATAAAGGGCGCAGCTATTCGCAGCCACGTATTTTCTTCCATAGCCCACTATATTTCGGCAAGTGGTTGTTAAAAATCATAAATAACATTTCGGTAAAAAGCTGTTAAAAATAAGATTATATTTCGGTAACTACATGTCGAAAATATATTTAATTTTCGGTAGACAACTGCCAAACATGCATTTTCGGTAAATAGCTGTTGAAAAAAATATCATATTTCGGTAATTAGATGCTGAAAATGTATCTCAATTTCGGTAACTAACTGTCGAGTCTAAATGAAAATTTTTAACGGGCTGTGGGAGAAAATACGTGGCTGCGAATAGCCGGCCCCTAAATAAATAGCTTCCTGCAAGTGCATTGAGAAAACAAGAGATCAGTGTCCGAAAATTGCACTATTTGGGTAGCAAGTGAACTTGAGGTATCTACATAATAATAATAATAATAATGAGGGAGAATGATTTTTAAATTTTATTTCTTTATAAATACTAACCATTTATTTGCTTTATAAATTCTACAGCTCTCTCATCCTCTCTTAAACAATATTAATTGCACAATTGCCACTAATCTCACGGTCAAAATTCATATCTCTCTCTCTCTCTCTCACCCAGACACATATTTTTCTTCTAGCTCTTCGCTCCCAAAGCCGACACCCCTCTAGCAATTTTGGTCACAAATCCAATCAATGACTCCTCCTCCTCCTCCTCCTCCTCTCTCTTTCATTTCAATCACGAAGCAAGTCTATTTCAGGCTCTCTCTCTTGACTCCATTTTTTTGATTGTTCGATTCACGTCTTCAGACACGGGTATGCACTAAAAGAACTCTTTTTGAACCTCATTTAAAAAATATACATTTCCATATAAATCAGTTTCGTTGGCGGGTGTGGTGAATAATTTCGTAATTCATTTTAATTGTGTTCAAAATGCGTTGCGTCGTACCTTCAGGCACGGGCAAACTCTAGTATATGAATAATCGTAGAATTCAACATTAGTGGATGATTCATGGTAGGCCAAGGAAGATGACAAAGTGCCACCATAACCTTTACTACAACATGTCAAATACGCCTACTTATCCATGACCAGACACAATGAGAATAGCATGAAGTATGTCAAATACGCCTACTTATCCATGACCAGACACAACGAGAATAGCATGAAGTAAATGCCTGGGTGGTGTAGATACACTAAATGGTGGAGGTCCATGTAGAAAACAAGAATGAACTTGAAATCCATGTCATCTCCTATACAGGACTAACCCCGACCAAATTTTTTTTTGGGGAAGTCCATTTTACCCTTTTGTGGTCTAGGTAGGGTGCGAATTGCCTCCGAACGTTTAACCTTGACCACATAACCGCCATGTGTTTCATGGATTAAAACGCATGGTGGAAAATACCATCCAAAGTTACAGTACGCTTAACATACGCACCTATCAAATGAAAATTTTACCCACCACTTGGTTGCCCCAGTGGTATGAGCGGGACTTGGGCCTGCAACATGACATGTTCGATTCACTTTGGAGGCACTCACAATTTAAGTAGGGGTCATGGCGGTGGGTTGTTGTGCTGGTTCCCTCATAGATTTACATTGCATGGGTGGTTCCAATGTGGCCTTTGTTGGTTCTTACGTCATAAAAAATGTTCTCTCAAACATGCATTTTTCTACCAAATAAAATGCCAAAACTACCCTCCTACAACTCGAGACACAAACCCAATAACAAAACCCTCTCCGAGTCCATCTCTATCTGTAAATACACACTCTATCATCATTTATCAATAACTTTCTGTTAAGTTAACAGTAATCTTAAAAGCTTAAGCTGTCACGACCTCGATTTTCAATATAAACAAATAATACTTTTTAATAGAAGAACCTCGCGTAACATAAATAATACCCAAAAGAGTTTCCCATCTGTCAAATTTACAAACAAGTCCCCGTGGTTACAGAAACACAACCTTGGCACCACGGCCGAAACTAACTTAGTTATAAGTACAACCAACTAAGAATAATACCATTTTCTAGTCAAAAGGAATTTAAAAGTAATTAGTTACATACTCATCTTTACCAAAAGCAAATTGATTACAAAAGATGATTAAGTAACTAAGACGATGCTAGCTCCCAAAAATCTTCATGTACAAGCACGCCGTCACATGCAGTCTATAGTCCAACGTTCGAACCTGAAAAGAAGGATTTTGTTGAGCTACACTAGCCCAGTAGGAAAATCTTTACCAAATTTATATGCAAATATGATGATAAAAGCAAACATGAGAGGGCAAGGAAACACAGCTCGACAGACGGTAACCAATCAATTTACAAATGAACCCTTAACGAAATCGCATGCATGAGCCCTACGATGCTAACCCCTCTAACAATCCCAACTCGACTTGCTAACCCAAAACTTCACCATCGGTATTTCCACCACTTGCGTTACCGGAATAACACTATAAGGATTACCGTGTTACCACCACTTGCGTCACGGTGATCCCTAACGACTCGGGTTACCGTATTACCACCACTTGCGTTACGAAACCCTCTTAGTCTCCGTATTACCACCACTTGCGTTACGGGACGTCCTAAACCAACCTTCGACCCAAAATCGACCATTCCTCATACAACACGCAAACCTAGACTTCCCCATGAACCCATTCATAGATGGAACACTCTACATTATGCCAAAGTCATCACAAATGCACCATGAATGATCACACGATACCAACAATCTATAGAAAGTACATTACAACGTTTAACTAAGTCAATTCTTATCCGGTTATTGCTAACGGAAGATCAACGGACCAAGGAGTACATCGAACCATCATAGGAAGTCAATTAGACAAGATTGAGATAGTTTAGGAGGTGTTCAAAAGGGTTTACAAGTGATTGGAGGCCAAAACAATCAACGGAGAAGCAAAAGGTGCAAAACTGGAGATAAGCTCACTGTATCGATACGCGCTTAATCCGTATCGATACGGAATCAACTGTCCAAAAAGATAAGCTTACTGTATCGATACGGCCCTTAATCCGTATCGATACCACGGGGCTTCGGGTAGAACTTTCAGCAGATTTTCAGACATGCTCTACAACCAAAATTCGACAACCAAGGGCACGATTCTACACCAAATCAACACATAAACATGTAAAAGAGGTAAAGAAGTCCCTACCTCGCAATAATGGTCGAGATTCAAGCATTTTAGAACGAGCCCTAACTTCTCGACCTCCGAGACTTCGATTTAAGCTCGACCCAAGAAATTCCAAGCTCGAGAATGTGATTGCAAGGCCGGAGGGAGGTTGTTTGTTGGAGATTTTGTGAGATGGAGGGGAGTTTTGAGTGAGAAGAGAGGAGAGAGAGAGATCGGCAGGGAGGGAGAGGGAGAGACGGATGAGAGAGAGTGGAATGGAGATAAATGATCTCCTACACCTCTCACACCCCTATATATACTCACATATTTTTAAATCACACACACACACCCTCAACTCTCTATTCTTTCACTCTAGCCCTCAATCCAAAATATCCACCAATTAATCCATATTTTCTCATTTAGGCATTTAATAATCTTTTCAAAAAAATTAAAATTATTCAGGTCTCTACAGTCTATCCTCCTTAAAGAAATTTCGTCCCGAAATTTACAACACAAGCCAATTAAGATTATGCATCAAACAAACCTGTTCATACCATAACATATATCACCAAACAACTAGTTAACAATCATAAGATTATAATTTCAAGACTCACATTGATCAATTCAGAAATAAATGTGGGTACTTCTCCCTTATTTCGTCCTCCCTTTCCCAAGTTGACTCCTCTTTCCCGAGATGACTCCATAAGACTCGCACTAACGGAATGGTCCTACCCCTCAAGCGTTGCTCGCGCGAATCTAGGATACGTATCGGCTCTTTCCCGTAAGACGCATCGGCTTCCAACTCTAGTTCAGACCACTCTAAAATGCGTGACGGATCCAGCTCATACTTCCGTAACATCGATACATGGAACACATTATGAACGCCCAATAATCTCGGTGATAAGGCCAATCGATACGCGACTTCACCAGTGTTTTTGATAATGTCAAATGGCCCGATAAAACGCGGTGAAAGCTTGCCCCTTTGCCCAAAATGAGATAATCCCCGACGTGGCGATACCTTTAGAAATACGAGATCTCCCACTTTAAACGATAACGGTCGGCGACCACGATTAGCATAACTCTTTTGTCTACTTTGTCCGGTTAATAACCGTTGACGAATCACTTTGATTTGCTTGGTGGTTTTCTTTTGTGCCTCAAGAAGACGTTGACGAATCACTTTCATGCTTTCGGAGGTTTCTTGGATCAATTCCGGCCCAACCAATGTAGCCTCGCCCAACTCGGTCCAACAAACGGGTGATCGACACGGTTTCCCATATAAAGCTTCATATGGCGTCATCTCGATGCTAGATTGGTAACTATTATTGTACGTGAATTCAACTAACGGCAAGTGATCTTCCCAACTACCCCGAAAAAATCCATGACACAAGCCCAAATTATATATTCTAAAAAAATTTGAATCGTCCTTGAATTTGCTAACTCAACTCCAACCGAGTCACCAATCATAATATCAAATCTCATATTACAACCTCATAATCATCACATCTTCTACTCTTTTCTACGTAAAATTTTTTTTTTTCTAATTACTCCACAAAATTCTCACTATCGGTATGGTTCTACCACTCAACACGCAATCTTGAACCTCTATTATTTTATCATATCCTCAAATCCCAACATCAGTACAAGAATCCTAGTCCCCACACACCAATCATGATAGTCCGACCATAACCCGACAAATAATAACCTCACATTTCCCAAATTCTGAATTCTACATTTTCGTTCCATGCGCCTTATTCTACCAAGTACTCATTGAACTTTCTAGAAGGACAAATTGACTGCTCATAGAAACTCAAATTTTAAACTCCAAGTTCTATATTTCCTAACCAACATCAAACAATGAATCACTTCACCCAACAATCCAAAGAACCTCAAATAATTTCCACTGGAACAAAACTAATAAGCCTCGAATCCTTAAACCACATAATGCCTCATCACCCTTGGATCAATTATAACATCCACTCACCATAGTCAAACCTTTCACGCTTCAAGTTATTGACCTTTCTCTCAACGTCAAGAAAAAACATACTTTACAACTGATTCATAATATTGATACTGCTATTAACCGACTGTAACACCATTTCTCTTAACGTTTCTCAAATAACCCCTTGCCCCATGACATTCACCTCCTTCTCATAAGGACACAATTAACCTCCATCAATACACTTATAGCACATGTAACACAAGACTGCTAGTCATTACCTCCATTTCACATATCTATTACCCACACAACTCTCGTATAAATTCTACATAAACCTCAAATGCCTTTGTTTTTTTAACATTCGGATACAATAAAAAAAATCTAGCACTACTCCACTTTCCTTATTCCACTCAAAATCATTACTGGTTTCTGCTTCTTTTTTTTTAAAAACCCAAACTCACTTCTATGGAATTACATCTTTGCTATATAACTCAATGCAACTTTAGATCTGTTCTGAGAAATTCCCAAGTTCACTGTTTTCCCTTATCACAAACCATTGACTACTCTCAACTATAGGTTGACAACCTGCTAATACGTTCCATATCTAACCTTTTAATCATTTCATACAAAAAGATAACAGAGGCACATGCCAGATTCTAACTAAGAATTCTCTCTTCGTACCTACATACCCATCGGTGTCTACTCTGTACCGTACATTAAGGCAAATCGCATTCATCGAAATTACACATCAAATTAAGCATGCATGCTAAATAACGACAATTTTCGTACATGAAGTATAACAACACACTATTCATACAAATTACTGACTTACACAATGCCAAATTCATCCACATATCAACAAACTTACTAAATATCCAGTACATCAAAATTCTCTGGCTCTAGCAAGCCCAATAGTAATCATTTCATCTCATCCTCTCAATGCCTATCATATTTTCCATTCGCCCATCAATCTTGAATACCCACATTCAGTTACTCTAGTCAAGCTAGGTATTTAATACACTCACAATTTTAAACATCACGGCATATATAATATACACACTGAACATACGTACTCTGTAACACTTAATCAAATCTATGACTCGACAGCAATGCAATCTGACAATATCTCATTACTTAAATAGTTACACATAATAGGCGCCATAGCTGCACCAACAAACATTCAATAATCTCGAATATCTTTATATTGATATCTAGTTACCAATACAAACCAATTAAAAAAAATTCCCTAAATACCCACAAGACTCCGGGATTTCAAACAACAAGTCTATACTTCTAATTATGTTCTAAGACTCCAAGTACCTCATCACTTAGGAATCAATTTTCTTGCACCAATAACTTCTAATAGTTCCGCTCACCACAAGTTTCACAGCTCACAAATTTCTTCTCTCAACTAAGTGATCATATCAACCTCAATGTTTCTCCAAGGCATTCGTCACATCTACACTCGACCTAAAAAATAACGACTTCCATTGCCACCATCATCTCTGCTATCACTATCATTATCACTACTGTCTCTTAATCTCCCTTAAACAGACTTATAACCTCCATGGCATATCTCAACATGTCCTATACAGTCATTGGTGTAGTCTACATATCCGATTACACACCATACACGATCCTTACACTCCAATCCTTCAATTCACAAAATCCTTCTTCGCACAACATACCATTTCTCCACATGCCTATCAATTCAAAGTTTATATCATTTCCACTCAGGACACCAACTACACTCCATTGCATTATCAACCACAATAGTCCTCACTCATATTGCCCTCATTTCGAACAAGTCTCTCACCACACACTGACATCAATTGCTCTCCTCAAGTCACATTGATATAGTTCACCTCACGTCTTGTTGTCCCTCACACCAAGCAATGCCTTCACTACTTCCTACCAATCTATCATAAAGACACCATCACGACATTCACCTCAGCAATGAAAATTACAACGCCATAACACTCCTTTTTTTTTTTTTTGCGATTTCTATGTACAATCATCTATCTCAAGCCTAAAGATCTACTCCTATACACAATCCTAGTGTCCAATTGACTCTCCGAGACTTCCATCTAGAAGGAGCGGTGATCAAGCGTCTCTTCCAACTGGATCTCATCGGCAGTCGCCTGGGTGTCCAGAAGACACATACCGTATCCTGACACCCTACTTATAACCCTTATCTTCCTAAGTCAACCTCAGATACTTACAACTCTCTACGAAGGCTCAACTTGTCTTATCTATACTCAAAGTCACTATCTCAATAACTACCATAATAATGACAACACACAATTATTACCACAACAAGATATCATCCCTTCATACATTCGAGACACTCACTAGCTCAACCCTCTAGCTATGATACATCTCACTCACTTCCTGGACAAACTATGGCTCCTGTCACACCTCAACATGCACTCTCTTTTCTCCTTTCCTCTTCGATCGTAACAAACATACTACCTTACACTCGTTTACACTTAACGCATCTCACATCACATAAAATCTACTAAAAGCATTTAAAATTTAACACATAATCAGCGCAATTCGAATAAAACATATCAAACACTAAGTTCGCAAATCTTTCTAATAGCCTAACACTTCTATTATATATTAGTGGATATCTCAAATGTCGGCCTCGCCACCACGCACAAGCACTACAACGATTTTGACCTTTTAGATTCTTTCCCATTGAATATCTAATCTAAAAAGGTATCTTACTACGAATGGTTCAAGACCAAGACTATCAACAATAACGATAACCATAACAACAGTTGCAACCATAGCTACTGCAATCCTTCACGGCTTTCCAGTTCACCTGAAAGGCATTTTTGCCACATAGAATCTAAGAACAAGACTGCTAACAGAAATAACAACAATAGCAATATACGCTGTCATACATGCTACGCACAAGCCAAACTTCCATTTTTCCCAAATACAGGTCTCCAACTTTCCACCTATCTGAGTAAACGTAAATGCAAAGCCACATCGGTGAACAAACGTCGGTCATGCAAGCACACACATGTTTTTGTTAAAAAGATATGCAATGATTTTTTTTTTGAACCCCTGAGACTAAGTCTCCCCACGGTCTCTAGGTATTCAAACCTAATGCTCTGATACCAATTTGTCACGACCTCGATTTTCAATATAAACAAATAATACTTTTTAATAGAAGAACCTCGCGTAACATAAATAATACCCAAAAGAGTTTCCCATCTGTCAAATTTTCAAACAAGTCCCCATGGTTACAGAAACACAATCTTGGCACCACGGCCGAAACTAACTTAGTTATAAGTACAACCAACTAAGAATAATACCATTTTCTAGTCAAAAGGAATTTAAAAGTAATTAGTTACATACTCATCTTTACCAAAAGCAAATTGATTACAAAAGATGATTAAGTAACTAAGACGATGCTAGCTCCCAAAAATCTTCATGTACAAGCACGCCGTCACATGCAGTCTATAGTCCAACGTTCGAACCTGAAAAGAAGGATTTTGTTGAGCTACACTAGCCCAGTAGGAAAATCTTTACCAAATTTATATGCAAATATGATGATAAGAGCAAACATGAGAGGGCAAGGAAACACAGCTCGACAGACGGTAACCAATCAATTTACAAATGAACCCTTAACGAAATCGCATGCATGAGCCCTACGATGCTAACCCCTCTAACAATCCCAACTCGACTTGCTAACCCAAAACTTCACCATCGGTATTTCCACCACTTGCGTTACCGGAATAACACTATAAGGATTACCGTGTTACCACCACTTGCGTCACGGTGATCCCTAACGACTCGGGTTACCGTATTACCACCACTTGCGTTACGAAACCCTCTTAGTCTCCGTATTACCACCACTTGCGTTACGGGACGTCCTAAACCAACCTTCGACCCAAAATCGACCATTCCTCATACAACACGCAAACCTAGACTTCCCCATGAACCCATTCATAGATGGAACACTCTACATTATGCCAAAGTCATCACAAATGCACCATGAATGATCACACGATACCAACAATCTATAGAAAGTACATTACAACGTTTAACTAAGTCAATTCTTATCCGGTTATTGCTAACGGAAGATCAACGGACCAAGGAGTACATCGAACCATCATAGGAAGTCAATTAGACAAGATTGAGATAGTTTAGGAGGTGTTCAAAAGGGTTTACAAGTGATTGGAGGCCAAAACAATCAACGGAGAAGCAAAAGGTGCAAAACTGGAGATAAGCTCACTGTATCGATACGCGCTTAATCCGTATCGATACGGAATCAACTGTCCAAAAAGATAAGCTTACTGTATCGATACGGCCCTTAATCCGTATCGATACCACGGGGCTTCGGGTAGAACTTTCAGCAGATTTTCAGACATGCTCTACAACCAAAATTCGACAACCAAGGGCACGATTCTACACCAAATCAACACATAAACATGTAAAAGAGGTAAAGAAGTCCCTACCTCGCAATAATGGTCGAGATTCAAGCATTTTAGAACGAGCCCTAACTTCTCGACCTCCGAGACTTCGATTTAAGCTCGACCCAAGAAATTCCAAGCTCGAGAATGTGATTGCAAGGCCGGAGGGAGGTTGTTTGTTGGAGATTTTGTGAGATGGAGGGGAGTTTTGAGTGAGAAGAGAGGAGAGAGAGAGATCGGCAGGGAGGGAGAGGGAGAGACGGATGAGAGAGAGTGGAATGGAGATAAATGATCTCCTACACCTCTCACACCCCTATATATACTCACATATCTTTAAATCACACACACACACCCTCAACTCTCTATTCTTTCACTCTAGCCCTCAATCCAAAATATCCACCAATTAATCCATATTTTCTCATTTAGGCATTTAATAATCTTTTCAAAAAAATTAAAATTATTCAGGTCTCTACATAAGCTGTTAAACATCAGGCAAACATTCACACGTACATATTGCGATTGAATGCAAAGGGGAGAAACATAATTCAAACGAGACCAAATGCATGCAAACAGAGAGACTTGAACCCAAGATGATGATATTTTCCGCAAGTGGAGTGCTCAATCACAGAACGAGAATTTTTCGCAAGTGGTATGCTCACGCAAAGAACGAGAGTCTCAGATCCAATTACGTCAAGTTCCCAACTTGATCTCTGATACAATGTTAAGACATCCACCTCAAAACAAATTGGCAATAGAAGAGAGACCACCCAGTCTCATATACTAGTTTTTGAGGGAAAAATTAACCGATGTGGAACAATTTCTAACACTTTCCACTTCTCTCACCTCCCATTTATCCTTTTTTCCATCAATGCCTAACCTTTGTTTTATTTCATTTGCTAAGGAACTGAGCACGTCTCTTGAATTTCATAAATGGAAATCAATAAATGGCATATTGACATCATGGAGTCAAAAAGAAGATCAAGGGAGTACTGTAACGCCCCGAATTTTGGGAACGTTAAATAGACAATTTTATTGAAATCTTAAATAGAGTATGGCTCTTATTACATCATAATTCTCACAAGAGTACTTTTGTTACACAAGGGAGGGTAACTAAGGTTTCTAACTACAGCTCCGCCTGCTCCTCCATCCTTGCCAGCTCTTCAACTCCGAAAGCCTCCAAGGTGTAAAGCTTACCCTGATCATCTACAAAGTCTGACTCATTATACCAGCGTCGCCACCGATATAATATGTCAGGGTCACCAAAGGTAACACCATGAGCTACAGGAGCTCATTAGAATAATCCAAACCCACTAACTCTTAACTTACAAACAATATAATTAACGTTTCCTACATAGTACATGCAAATTTAAATAAAATTTCTAAAAATGACACATTCACTATTCAACTAACGTTTGTGCCCATGATTTTCTGTGTTTCTCCTACACGACTCATCGTAGACCGTGTCTCATTTTTCTTTACCAAATCAACATTTGCAAAATCTTTTTAACACACCCAACCTCGGTTCTGCCGTTCCAGGTTCCCGAGTATCCTCACAATGGTTCCGCCGCACTGGGTTCCCATTGGCACACAATTGCATTGGCTCCCCTCCGCGGATAACCAAGCCACACACCCAACCTCGGTTCCGCCGTTCCGGGTTCTCGAGTATCCTCACAATGGTTCCGCCGTCCCGGGTTTCCATTGGCGCACACACACACGCACACATCTCACATAATGCCACCAAAATTGGTCATTATGTAGTTTCAAAAAAATATTTCTTTCTTCGAAACACTTTTTCCTTGATTAACCACACCCTATGTGTCATGTTTTATAACTTTCTTGATTTCGGTGTCTCGTTTTCATGCATAGACTTCCGCGGCAAGACTTTTACACATATACTCATGAAGCATTCGTAGTAATCTTGAAACTAAACTAGAACGATCATCTAGCTTTATATTACTTTATCATGATCAATCTCAACTTCAAAGCATAACGTCACATGTATGGACGCCTTTGGAGTGAAAATCACTTATGCTTAACAACAAGACAAGTAATACAAGCAATTCATGTATACATGCTCATAACCATCCTAAAGATCAAAGTACACATACTTCTAAACAAGCGATAAGTTTTATTTTTCAAAATCCGTTCTTTCCTTTTTGGTGGAAAGTTCAAAACAACATTTATTTTTCCCAAAGAAAGTAAAGTCCATTTATTTAACATACTCCCCATCCTTTTCATCTTTCTAAGGAAAATACCTTTCAAGTTCACATGCATTTTTAAACACAAAACGTAAATATATTCTTCTAAAGTACGGGAAATCTACGTAAACAAACTTTATACTTAGAAAGAGTGGTTAGAAGTATTCTACATGATCGTAATTTCATTTCAAGATTTTTTTGTAAAACGAGCTTGCTAATCATTTCTAATACTGTAACTTGCCTTATCATAAGCAAAAATAACTAAAGTTATACTAGGGAGAATGAGTAGAGATTAATCTACCTTGATCCGAAACTAGTCGGGGCTGAATAAACTAGTTGGAAAATTCTACGGGCGGTGAACCTCGCAAATTTGGACCAAACTTTGGATGGCAGTAACTCGGTCAATATTTGGCCGGATATGATTGTTCTTGGGTCGAAATCGAAGCTCTAGAAGTGCTCTACAACTTTTGTGAAGGAAGTTATCCTAAAAACTACTTTAGGTAGGAGAAAAATGGTGATAAAGGAAGAGACAGTATGCTGTCTGGAATTGGAAATCCGAGATTTTACTGAATTTCGGATGTCAATATCTTTGTCATATCTTGACCGATTAGGGTGGTTCTTAGATCTAACTTGAAGGTCTCGAAGTGCTCTACAACTTTCCCGAAGGGAGTTGGTTCTAAGAACTACTTTAAGCAGGAGAAAAATGAGGATTTGTGAAGGGCAGTAGGCTGTCTGGAAAACGAAAATGGTTTCTAGAGAGAAGTGTGAGTTGAATGGTGAGTATGGGGTGCTATTTATAGCAAAATTTTGGGCTCCCTCTCCTCCCCCATGGATTTGATCCATTGTAAGGTCAAATCAAGCATGTCATGCCTTCCATGACTTGTCATTTCAACTTTAAGTCATATCCTAGCTCATCATGAAGGGTTTTTGGCTTGTCATGTCCTATGTAGAGGTTGCTTGCAAGAAAATACAAAATCATTGGCTAGGTTTGTACTTTGAGAGACTAGAAATGGGTTAGAAAGTTGTAGTTGGCTTTGAGTGTGAGAGTAGTCAAAAGGTTAGCTTGTGTAAGTGTCCAAAACACATCACACACTTACGCCTCCCTCTCTCTCTCTCTCTCTCTCTCTCTCTCTCTCCCTCTCGGCCTCTCCTCTTATGATTTTGGTTCATGCCTTGTCACATCATACTCATTACACTCCAATCTCTAGTCATATCAAGTCTTTTCTCTTCCAAATCAAATCTAAGTAATGATGAAGGTCCAAACAATGATGGAGGGTGGTTAAGGTGTAGTCTAGTCAACTATTACCATGTTCTTATTGTCCTTCAAAGTACATAGTCCTATTTGGGATTGTGCTTGATGAGACAACACAAAAGGAGACAAGACTCCTTTCCATGACCCTCCTTTTCTCGGCTTCTTTGGCCCATGATTTTGTCTAGTCAAATTAAGGCTTCATTGGCAACCTAACTACTATTGTCCAATGATCAAAAATTTCCCTAGCATTTATAAACCAATGGGTAAGAGAATATTGGTAATAATTATGGTTTGACATGAATTATCACACACTTACACCTCCCTCTCCCTCTCTCTCTCTCTCTCTCTCTCTCTCTCTCTCTCTCTCTCTCTCTCTCGGCCTCTCCTCTTATGATTTTGGTTCATGCCTTGTCACATCATACTCATTACACTCCAATCTCTAGTCACATCAAGTCTTTTCTCTTCCAAATCAAATCTAAGTAATGATGAAGGTCCAAACAATGATGGAGGGTGGTTAAGGTGTAGTCTAGTCAACTATTACCATGTTCTTATTGTCCTTCAAAGTACATAGTCCTATTTGGGATTGTGCTTGATGAGACAACACAAAAGGAGACAAGACTCCTTTCCATGACCCTCCTTTTCTCGGCTTCTTTGGCCCATGATTTTGTCTAGTCAAATTAAGGCTTCATTGGCAACCTAACTACTATTGTCCAATGATAAAAAATTTCCCTAGCATTTATAAACCAATGGGTAAGAGAATATTGGTAATAATTATGGTTTGACATGAATTATAATGAGAATAAAAATGATTATTAGCTTGGTGTGTCTAGTCTAGTCATCTATTGGCATGCCTATTGTCCAATGGATAATACTTACCCTAACTTTTATTGTCCAATGGACAAAGGACTAGTGGTCATTATTAGGGTTTGAATGACTAGTCTTACTTCTTGTGGAAGCAAACTAAGGGTTCCCCATGGTCCAAGATTCCTATACGACTAGTCTAGGCTTATATTGGCAAGACTAACTTTTATTACCCAAGGGGTAAAATTTTCCCTACCGTTTATTACCCAATGGACAAACAATCATGTCATACTATTCATGACATGACAAGTCTTAAATACTATGATGGGTAGTCAAATCATGCTATTATCTAATGGACAATAGTTTTTCTAGTTTCTATTACCCAATGGACATATACCTGGGTTCAAAAGGTTTAACTAGATTTCTAGGAAGGTTCATAAGGTCTACTAGGTTTGGGAGGAGTTCATAAGGCTCAAAGATAATAAAAAAGGTCCATCTAGGGTTTAAGAGAATGTAACTAGGTTAAATTGGTAATTAAGTTTCTCTAACCAATTGGTTGAAAACTAATTCTACTAGTCAAGTAGGATTTCCAGCCAAGAAATGTAATTTAAAGATTTTTAACTCGTTAGGAAAATATACAAGTGCTTTTATAAGTATACTTGTCTTTAGAAAATGACTAAATTATTCAGTGTGAAAAGATAAAATTTTATATGTCTCAAATCTAATTATGACGGATTATTAAAGTGTAAAAAGAATTTTTAAAGGTAAGTCAAAATAATTTAAAATAAAATTCAAATATTTAACGAAATTTTTATTTACCAAAAATTAAGGTCGTTACAAGTACCTTTTTTGAAGCTCGTGTAGGGATGGCAATCTCGGCCGCCCCGCCCCTCCCCACCCCATTCCCCGCCCCAAATGGGTTGGGGATTTTTCAGGGATCGGGTAGGGGATGGAGATAATTTTTTTTTAAAAATGGGGAACGGGTAAGGGATGGGTATGAGTCTATCCCAGCCCTGCCCTGCTCCGCTAGCCTCCTATATATAATAATTATATATATTATATTTATATATACATATAAATATAAGAAGGTGTTCCTTATTAAACATGAGAAGGTGTTCCTTATTATGATTGTAACTTGTAAAGCAATCCAGACTTTGATCTGAATGACTTAACAAAAATGTTTCCACCCATTTTTAAGTATTAAGACTGTTTGAAATACCATATAAAAAAAATGGCACTATCTCTCTTAGAGAGTTAACATATTTCGTTTTTTTGTTGCATTTTTTATCACTAATCTGTCGTATCCCAATACAGTAAGCTTGGCAATCGGATTTTCATGGGTGACCATCCACTCTGAACACTGACCATATTTTTTCCTGCACTGTTGGCAATCGGATTTTCATCGGCATTCCTTGGCATTTGGTTTGTAAATTGTACTGGAAGCCTAGAAATTTTTTTTTTTTTGGAATTTAGTTTCAAGATTTGTATTTTCTAATGGCTGGTGACTATTTTTTTAAAAAGTTTTGGAAACTTTGGATCCCCGAATCCCTGCGGGGATCCCCGTTCCCTGTTTGGGGCGAGGATAGAGGGTAAAAATAAATCCCCGATGGGGATTGGGGCAGGGATGGGGATGAGTTTGGGTTCGGGGATCGGGGACGGGGATAGGGGTATCCACCCCCGACCCTCCCCGTTGCCATCCCTAAGCTCGTGAGCACAAGGGAGGTAATTAAAAGGGGGGAAAACCTCGATTCTAGTCGATTGAACCGCAAATTCATCAAGGTTCCAATGCTGCACTTGAATGCTCAAATCGCATTCCAAACCTAGGTGCGAATGTTGTTAATGTTTGTGCCTTTGTGGAATTAATTTGGGCGGCAATGAAGTGGATTGCAGTTTTAAAAAAAAATCTAGGTAAACAACAATCCAAACATAATACCATATCACATACAATTGGGTTCTAAATGCACGCAGCAATTCAAACACAATAACATTTACAACCTCTCATATACGCATGTAATTTAGGTTCTACTCATTTAATACCCGAATCAAACTTAAAGGAGCTCGACCAACGAACAATTTACGGACAGCTCCATCCATTTGCAGCCGTGATAAAAATAAAAATAGTGCGCCATATACGCCTAGGATGAACAAAATTGGCAAAAGGACTTTAATTTTCCCCTTTTCTTATATTTTAGCGCATTAAAGTTTTTTCATACTCGAAATAAACACCGTCAAGTTGGGGAGAAAGAATTTGGGATTAAAATATTAAGAGTTTAAATTCTATCCACTTTTTAGGTGGAAACTCCAAATTTTCCACCATTACCACCATATTGTAGGCCTCATCATACTTATATTATAGTAATCTGAAAAGTTCATCTTGTAAGGCTCACTGAATAGTATATATTCACAAACAAATTAACTTTATCACAAACAAATTAACTTTATCAGACATGAACAAGTATATAAAAAAATTGAATTTTAGTTTATAAAATCAACAGTAGATAAGTTTAAAGAATTGAATTTTAGTTTATAAAATCAACAGTAGATAAGTTTAAAGTTAAATTATTTGTGACCGTCTATTTTATAAATTAAAATTTAATTTCCAATGTACTATCGATATTCGATAATTTTTTGGATGAATGTACTATTTTACAGACTCTACAAGATCAACGGTTTAAATTATTTAAATAAGAGCCTACAATGAGTGATCGAAACCATGGAAAGAATTAAAGTCTAATATTAGAAGTAACGAAAATCAAAATCTTTTTTAAAAGTAAATCTGGGATGAAAGTGTAATCATAGCAACTCCAGGGAAAATAAGGAATCCAATTTGTCTAGTCTACCCTGTAAGATCGACCACCAATACTAATCGGGGGTCACAGGGCAATAGAGTTAGAGGGAATGGAGGAGGAAGAAGGAGGGTTAAGGCTGAGCAAGAGGTTCTCCGACCAAGGCGGCGAGGTTGATCTCAAGACCAAATCCGGCACCGCCTGGTCCCACAACTTCCTCAACCAGAAGCCATGGCACCCTCTCTCCTACCCCAACCAGCGCCGCAAGTGGATCGCCGAGCAAACCCACGCCCAGCGCCAGCGCCGCGCCGAGGAAGTCTCCCGCGAGGTACCAATCTCTCTCTCTCTCTACTGATACATAATATACCTATATATGTAGTGTCTTTTGAATTTGATTGTTGACTTCTCTCTGTTAACTTTCGTCATCAAACCCATATCTGCAGTTTGCCCAGGAACAGGAGTTCTTTCGCCAGGCAGCTCTTGTGTCAAAGAAAGAGAAAGAAAAGGTAATCACTTATACCCCGATGTCGATTCTAATATTAGGCATAAAAGAATGTATATGTGATTTCAATTGGGGTTTCTGATTATTGGGTAATTGGTGATAGTGAGTGCAGTTGAACACCGTTAGATAATGAGATAATCTCCATGAATTCTCTCAATTTGAGTAAAAAAAAAATCGAGTAAAACCTTGATTTGATATCAAGCACTCCGATGGATAAAGGAATGCTTAAGCGTAAATTTGTGTAGAGTCTTTTGTAATGGCGAAGAGTCGTAAATTTGGAAGCTTCAACATTGCCGTGAAACTTTTGAGTAAAGAAATGGTTCTCCCCCAATGAGTTTAATGCAAGTTTGATAGAAATTTGGGTGAGTTTTTTTTTAACTAAGATTTTAGTTTGAAACAGTGTTGGAGATCTCCTTACATGATATTTGTAAACATGGGTATGTAATGAATAATGATTAAGTGGTTTACATAATAGTGCGTGATTTTGTATATAGTTGGAGACGATGAAGGCAGTGAGCTTCATGTATGTCCGCCCGCCGGGTTATAATGCTGAAAGTGCAAAAGCTGCTGAAATTTCTGACGAGAGGAAGCAACAGGAAGACCCATCTTTGGAGGGGACATCAACTTCAATGTAATGATGCATCAGAATAAATGGATATGTTTGGTTTTATGTTTAATAAGTGGTTAGTAGTTCAAAATATAGCTTCTTCTTCTTTTTTCTGTTCTTTTTTCTTACCTGAGTACATTTTGTAGGCCTCTTGAAGCCTTATCCAGCAAGGATCAATCACGTGACGAGAAAAGGAAAAAAGTACCAAAAGATGTTTTTGGGCGCGCTTTACCAACTGAAGAGCAATTTGAAATCCTTAAAAATGCTCCACGGTATGTCTTAATGACAATTTTTCACATTGGCGAATTATGAAATTGTTTTTGTTTCTACAAAATACTTTAACATGTATATTCCAAAATAGGGAGGGTTGAATGTTTGTATGCCAGGGTTACAAACAGATATGCGACGTTCATCAAATTGAGTATTCGGTCAAGAAGATATATCCAATATTAATATAAGACGTCGTTAAGGTCCTTATCACTTTGGGTAGTATATGAGCTTCCGAAACAATCTCTCTCTCTCTCTCTCTCTCTCTCTCTCTCTCTTCAAATTTTGCTGTCTTGGTAATGTTTCACCTACATGGTTTCATTAACTGACTCCAAATAATAGAAACTGCAATAATTTTTATGTGCTGCTCCTCTTTTATATTACTGATGGATAGTACTTCCTCTCTGCTTTTCTTCTGAATTGAAGTTTAGGCCATAAGATTTGTCTGCTGCTAATCTCTTAACTAGCACAATGTCGTGGATAATGTTAAGAAGGAAAATATGAACGCCATATCTTTGTACCCTCCAAGGATCATATCTACATCTACAAAGTCGTATTTATGCTGTGAAGGTATTTGTGGGCCTGTGGCATAGCATACTTAAGCAATTAATGATGAAAGAAGAGACACATTTGATAAAGATTGAAGACATGATTATATGTGCTGGCAAAATTTGGTAGAACTGATGCAGTAGTTTAAATTTACATTCGTGATTAGCATGTAACAAGTTGGCCTGACTTTATTGAAGACAACATATTCGTCTAGTGGAGTAGCAGTTCAAAAACTAACTGCAAGTCTGCAAGGTTTTCAAGTGGCCTAAGAAAGGCAAATGTTGGAGGGTTCTTTGCTCTATTGCAGACTGTAGTATACACTATCCTTGGACATCAATATGGATAAGTGGATAACCAACTTCCTTTGCAAAGACCACTCAGAGTACCATTGAGGGCAAAAACAATTTTAGTTCATACTGAAGCTATAACAAGGCCCCAATGAAGGCCACAAAGGATATTCGTTAGGCTTTAGTCAGGGCCATGGGATATGTGATTTGAAAGAAAAGAGCCTATTGTGTTGTTTCTTCTTCTCACCTTCCACCCTCTTCCTCTTCGGAAATATGATGATGTGACTCATTTACCTAGGGAATCATAGTTTAATTTCATATAGGCCTTCTCTTTCAAGCTAAGTGGATGGAATGAACTGCTTTGGAGAAGTAAGCTTTGTAGGTTTTTGAAGAGTCAAAACAAAATAGGTTGTGACATCTCTTGTACCAGTGAACATCTGTAAAAGCCCGCCCCAATATGAAACTGCACAATAGGAGGTCATGATTTTGATAGCAAACTAACAGTTTACATTCTTTTCCGTAAAACATCATTCATCATCTTTAGAGATGATTGGAACTGTGCTATGTGGATCGGGGGCGTGTAACTGTGTATTACATGGGGTATATTTGTCTAGTCGTAAAGTCTCCTTGAATCCCAAATCCCACTAGTCAGTGTTTATTTCCAAGAGTTGAATACTCCTACACTTTCAGATGATTTGTGTTTTATGATAGACTAGAAATTAAAAGGATCCTACTCTCTCTCTCTCTCTCTCTCTCTCTCTCTCTCTCTCTCTGTGTGTGTGTGTGTGTGTCAAACAGGTGTTTGTTCTTTACTAATAATTACCTGCAAGTGGACCTCGTACCTTGTTTGGATATGTCTGGTTAAACCTATATAAAGACATGTGTGACTTGGTTCCATGCATTAGTTTTGTGAGGTGACTTGTGGATCTCTCTCTCTCTCTCTCTCTCTCTCTCTCTATATATATATATATATATATGTGTGTGTGTGTGTGAAACAGGTGTTTGTTCTTTCCTAATAATTACCTGCAAGTGGACCTTGTACCTTGTTTGGATATGTCTGGTTAAACCTATATAAAGATATGTGTGACTTGGTTCCATGCATTAGTTTTTTGAGGTGACTTGTGGAATAATCATATATCTCATCTTTGTCATCTAGAAGCATTTTTTTCACCTTGTGACGCATTTCTTTCATCTTGTCCTCTATGTACGTCTCATGTCTCACCAGTGCATTCATTTCTTTTCCCACAGGATGGGGATATGTTGACATATTGCTGTGTCAAATTATTTGTTGAACTCTATGCTTGATGTTTTGTTCCATTGTGGTAGCTTTTATTTAGTTACTACTTACAATCTCCTCAGTAGTTGTCTTATGTTATGCTCGATCCTCATTATCCATAATGTTGTTTTTAGGCTGGAAACAGGCGCTCCTGCAAGGGTGAAACCATTTGCAGTTGAAGTGCGCAATGTTAAATGTCTAAGATGTGGAAATTATGGCCACCAAAGTGGTGATCGTGAATGTCCATTGAAGGATGCAATAATGCCTAATGAAGAGAGTCGATTGAAAAGAAATGATCCCTTGACAGCTATGCTTGCCCACACAGATTCAGGCGAGGTAATGTTACGTAGTTAATAGGGTTATAAGCTCCATATTAATACTAGACGAATTTGTGCGTGATTTTCCCTCACAATAAGCAAGGTGTAAAGGGCACAAAATTTAGGACTACTTGATTTGGTAATGGGACTAAGAGAAGTCCTTAACATTTGTCAAATTGTTTTTAGATAAGGGAATGTGGAAAGGGGATAACAAAATCAGTAGACACTAGACAAAATTATGTGAATAACAGAATGTTTGAGGGTTACAGTGGTAAACATATTAGATAAAATTCCCTGATTAGCCCATTTATTTTAGCCTGTATTTGGAACTGTTGCAGCTTTCCTTGTATTGAAATGATAAGACATAGACATATACACTACCCTTCTCCTAAGGACGCCCTTACAGTGGGAAAATGCGGACTTTTGATCTAAGTTGTTGGATTGTGTTTTGAATGGTCAGGATTTGCGCGAATAGATTGTCCGCAAATCCAGACCATTCAAAACACAATCCAACGGTTGAGATCGACGTCCGCAAATAACTAAAATAAGGGCGCCCTTTCCTGAAACTGACTGTAGACATATATATATATATATATATATATATATATATTCATCTAATAAAAACAAGGGTGTATTTTATTTTATTCCAGCGTAAGTTACTAGTCCGTATCTACTGGATCTTGCAAGTTGCATTGAAAATAAGATGGACTACTCTAGTAACCTGTTTCATTGTTTAGTTGCATCAAGTATCTAGAATTTATGATCTCTAAATGTGTGTGAATATAACTCTGTGTTTATAGATGTGGAGCACCAGCAGTTTGCTAATCATTCTCTCTCTCGATGCAAAAGTCATGGTCCTGTGTGCGGTCGGTTTATTAAAACAATATTCAGTTGTTGATTGGTGTTCTCTGGCTGATTTTGCAGCCTCTGAAGTGGGAGCTTAAACAGAAACCAGGAATGAGTCCTCCCCGTGGCGGGTTCAACCCAGACGATCCAAACCAGCAAATAGTTGCCGAGGACATATTTGATGAGTATGGAGGTAGAAACTTTTTCCCGTGTGAGATTTGTATATAATATCAAAAGAGAATGAATATTAATCTTGTTCCCGTCCATGTGTAGGATTCCTTAGTGGAGAGAACATCCCTGAGTTGTTGGTTAACTTCTCTTCTAGCAAACCCGATAAGAGCTCCAAGACTAAGAAGAAGCACAGAAGGCACTCACCACCTACTTATAAGGAATCAAAGCATCGTAGAGGGGAGGGGACATCCCATGATGATGATGATGAGAGGAAGAGGTCAAACAAAAAAACTCATGAGACAAAGAAACCGAAGAATTACGAGCCAAGTCAATCAGTTGATGCCGTGTTCGATAGGTGGGGTGGATCGTTTGACAATGACGATGAGAGGAGGAAGTCAAAGAAGGGGGGTCATATAAGGCGGTCACCACCCACTTATACTGAATCTGAATCAAAGCATCGGAAACGGGAGGGGTCATCCGGTGAGGATCATGAGAGGACAAGGTTAACAAAGAGGAAACACAAGACAAAGGAACGAAAGCATTATGAATCTATTACAGCGGATGATGAAGAGTTTGATCGGCGCGACGGGTCATGTGACAATGACGATGAGAGGAGGAGGTCAAAGAAGGGGGATCATATAAGGCGGTCACCCCCCACTTATACTGAATCTGAATCAAAGCATCGGAAAGGGGAGGGGTCGTCCGGTGAGGATCATGAGAGGACAAGGTCATCAAAGAGGAAACACAAGACAAAGGAACGAAGGCATTATGAACCTATTGCAGCGGATGATGAAGAGTTTGATCGGCGTGACGGGTCATGTGACGGTGATAATGAGAGTAAGAGGTCGAAGAAGGGAAATCATAAAAGCAAGAAGCAGAAACACTCTGAATCGATTTCATCAGAGGAGGGTGCGGAGTTGGATAGGTATCATAAACGGAGTAGACACAGGCATTCTTATTCAAGCTCATCTGACGATTCAGACTTCGACAGGCAGCGTAGTAGTAAGCACCGTCATCGCTCTGGCCATCGCCATCATCACAATCGCACTGATTCTTAGTTTAGAACGAGGTTTTATGCGCCTTGGCTTTACCCTGTTGTGTTAGATTGAGGAAAACATAGATTGGCTTTAACTGTTGTGTAGTTTGAGCAAAATGAAGACGCTTTCTGGTGCAAAGGTGTATCCGACTATTCCATTTCTACAGAAAATCTGAAGAATCTTTTGTTACTTGTTAGTTGTTACTACTTGTTGCTTTGTAAATAATCCTTCATTTCCTCTATAGTCGAACAGATTTGCTTTCTGATTCCGAGCTATGTCAATGTCAGGTAGTAGTTTAACTTTATAGCCATCCACCTTCTCAATGAATTGCTACGATTATGTCGTATAGTAGTTTAGTACGTTTTTTCGTAATATACGTACCTTTTGTTTGGAATTTTTTTCTTTTTATAGACATACACCTCCCCAATGAACGGCTAGGATTAACTTCATCCAATGGCCCACATTGTACATGCATACAATATTGTCTCCTATAGCTATTTTAAAAGATAAAATAATAAATTATTTTTTCTTATAGATGCATACAATCTTAAGAGGATGCCTATGGTACTACTGAAAAAAATCTTGAACGGGAGAATGTTAGATTTTCTTTTAAATACGTTGGGCAGGTGAATTAATATGATTTTAACATTTTTAAAACAAAAAACTATCTATGATTTTACAAAAATTTTGAAACTTGAGTAGGGCGATTGACCGGTCTCATCCACCCCTTAGTCCGGCAAATAGCCCCATACGGGAAAGATATAAACTAACAATGAAACACTCCAATATAGGAAAACTTTAGTCCCAATTCTCCCTCTATTTTTGTCTGGTATTTTTTTCGATATTTTTTACTTTTTGTAGTACTTTTGTCTTAACCTTTTGATTCATTTGTGTTGACGAGAGAAATCAAAAATATATACAAATGTGGATCAAAGTTTAAAGAAGTTTATAAAAGAGAAAAAAATAATAAAAAAAAACACTCTCTCTGTTCAATTTAACTGTCCACTACGGTTTTGCGTACTATTTTCAATGGCTTATATCTCTCAACATGTATTATATTTTATGTTTTTAAAATCATTGTCTTATAGAAATAATTGAGATATCAAACAAGATCTATATTACATATTTTTAGCAATATACATTGAGAAATACTATAAGCAATTGAAAATGATATGCAGAACTGTAGTGAACGCTTACATTCAGACGGAGGGAGTACTAGTTCTTTGGGTTTTTTTTGTCTTCAATAAATTCTTTTTGACTTTTGGTCATAATTTTTTAATTTTTTGGTACTCATCCAGAATGATGAATCCAAGAGAAATAATGCAAATCTAATAAGAGTCAAAAAAAACCCGAACAAAATTAAAAAATAACAATATAAGAAGAATGGGGGCATTTATTAAGTTTAGCTTAAGTTTATTCCTTGTAGTGGTAACAGAGGAAGCTTTTAGTTAAACTTCTACTCGAATTTCAGTTCAAAAATATCAGCAACCATGTTAGAACCACATCCAGTTTACACACTCAATCACACACTTACTCACATGCATGTTTTGTAGCCCACATGAATAATTATTTAGTGGTCTTGGAGTACCGCCACGTGGTGTCCAACACCCACATCTATTAAACCTTTTTGTAGAGTCAACACTATGTATTGGGCACTTAAAAATGTGCCGTAAAGAATGGTGTTAGAGCACCACGTTATGATGCCCCAAGACCACTTAATTTTTTGTGAAAATTGGTTGTGGTCCTCAGTCCCTAAACAAGTACTAAAACAAAGCCACGCACATAGTCACAGACAACTCGAAGATCCCGTTCCACTTTCTCAAATAAGTACTTAAAAAATAGGGACCTGTTTTCAAGTTTAAAAATAATTAGCTTAAGAAAATAATTTTTTAATTTTTTTTTAGGGTTTGATAGACCTCATCAAACAAGATTCATATCGCATAGTTTTTTATTGCAATAAACTTATTATTTTTAAGCTTAAAAATTATAAATAAGACTTATTTTTTAAAGGGATAAACTGGAACACACCCGAAGTCTTGAAACATAACAAATTTCCGGATGACTTGGCAAAAACTGAAATACAAGTAAAAGCTTGAGGGTCAATGTGTTAAAACTAAAACCTAACATGGAAAAATAATAAATAGTAGAACTAACTGGAGCTCTCTGCAGGGAGAAATTTTTGGGGGCAAATTGGGTACAGTGCCACTCCACTCTCTCTCACACATTGCTCACATACAGGCACACACTCCTTCTCTCTTCTAGGGTTTTGCTCCCTGCGAGAGAATCAAGGAAAGAGGAAAATGGCATCGTCAACCAGGGTTTTTGCAAAGGGTTGCGTATCTCTAATGGCGGCTGCTAGAACTTCCGCCGCCGCCCCTTTCGCCCAAGCCGGCGGCTCCGTGCCCAGCGTGACGCGTCGTCCGGCCGGCATTTTGAAGCCGTCGCCGGTCTCTCCCTCTCTTCGTACATTTCTCGGTGTTTCTGAAGCATCACGCACTGACGTCATCAAAAAGGTCTGGCAGCCCATCAAGCTGATCAACAATCTTCAGGTATTCGTAGTTCATACTACACCATATTGTGTTGTTTGATAGTCCTTTTTCCAGTTAGATGTCGTTCTTTCTACGGATGGTTTCTTATATCTGTAAATGGGTATTTGCACATGGATCTAGGGGTGATAAACAGCCAAGCAGTTGGTTGTTCAAGCTTGGATGGAAAAACTTAATGGGCTTTAAAAATACTATGTTCAATGCTTAGTTTGGTTATGAGATGAGCTGATCTCAGACGAGCTTTTAATTTACCGAGCACGAGCTGATTTCGGGCAGCTTGGATTTTACATACCTTATAACCCAAACGGCCAAGCAGTAGATTGTTCGAGCTTTGATTGAAAGCTTAAACGAGATTTTGAAAATATCCAAGTTTGAATTGTTTACTTAACAAACCTATATTGAACGAGTTTTTAACGACCAATTACGAGCTCAAACTCAAGTAGCTTGATTTGTTTAGCAATCTTTATTTCTTCTTTTTTTTATATAGGACCGGCAAATAAATTCTGAGTTCATGCCACGACGATCTATATGCAAGGGAAGTTTTCTTGATGCACAGCGATCTATTTGGAAGGGAAGTTTTCTTGATGCATTCCTATTGAAAATGAAGAAGACGAGAGATCCTCTTTCGAACAGGAAAATTTGGTCACGTAGATCTTCTATTACACCGGAATTCGTTGATTCCACCGTACGAATTTACAATGGAAAAACTTTTGTTCGTTGTAAGATCACTGAAGGAAAGGTTGGTCATAAACTTGGAGAGTTTGCTTTTACACGGAAACGAAGACCTTTGAGAACAGTTATTGGACAAGGAAGCAAAAAGGGGACTGGGAAGAAAAAAGGGTAAACCAAGGCAATCATGACATTGTAGGTGCTTGCGAGGGGACGTATATGTAGATCCGTAAGCAAGTGGTGGCATGGGTGCACACCTTCATAGGATATGTTTGTTTTGATAAGTGTGTATGGATTCAGATAAAACATTTTTTTTGTGCTTTAATAAAAAACTTTTGGGTGCTAGTGATTACTGCTTTAGCAATAAATTGTATGGGGTTTGTATTTTTTAACTGATATACTCAAAGTAGGTTTGCTCTTTGTCCTAGTATATTGTGATTTACTGTTTTTTGCCACATTTAAACTCATGTGAAGCTGATCTGCATTAGCAAACATTGATACTATTTTTGGTCTGTGTCTCTGTGTATGCATTGTTGGAACGTTCAAGTGTTTTCTTTATGATGCAATGAGGTGAAGCTCTGCACTTTTTGCACGATAATTAGTGGAAGGATTACGGAAGTTTTGCTGGACCAATCAATCTCAAAACTTGTGATATAACATAATCTAGAGGGATATGGCATTAGTAATCCTCTCACCGTAGTCATTAGAAATACCAATCCTCTCTTCATTGGCCCAGCAGTCAAACACTACCTTGAGAGACACACAAGCTTGCATGAGTTTGTGGAAAATGGTGACCGAAAGTCACATAAGGGGGGAGGGGTTGTACAACCTCTATGAAACATGTGAGTAGGATAATGCTCATTATTGAATGAACGAGGCTT
Organism: Rhododendron mucronatum var. ripense; assembly: GCA_019656295.1. Lineage (NCBI taxonomy): Eukaryota > Viridiplantae > Streptophyta > Magnoliopsida > Ericales > Ericaceae > Rhododendron > Rhododendron mucronatum. The sequence continues at coordinate 281,801 of BPLT01000240.1, forward strand.
ATGAGTGAGTGCTGTGAAAAACAGAACCGGCAGTGCGATTGTTTGACCATGGATCCCCACCCACCAAGTGATGAAAAAGAGAGAAATGTTACAAATAAAGGGTGACTTTGGGAGGGGCATTTATAGTCTACATTCTCTGCATCTGTTATTACGTGACAGTGTCCTTATTCCTTGATATTCTCCTACATCCCTACCTACAACAGCAGTAACCTTGCTTCATGGTTTAGCTACTGTCGCGTAGTACGATTTGGTTGGCAAGGATTTTATGAATTGTTCTGCAATTTCACCGTGGAATGAGGAGGTTTGGTGGTTAGAAGCATACATGCTTTTTTATTTTTTTGAATTAGTTATCTTTTACTTCTTGGGAAATAAATGGGGGAGTATTGCTCAGCGATACATTCTATCATTTCTTTCCCAGGGCTACACATCATACCCCTTAGGTTAACACTGACTGTGTCTGCAAGTGAGGGAGATCTGCAATTCGCTAATTCGGGTTCAGGTGGACCTCTCGGATGTGGTGGTAAGTTTGGAATGTTCAGTCAATGAATCACTGGTATAAGCATCTCCAACCCATCTCCAAAACTCCAAAATGGAGAATGGATGTGACATATTGAGGGGAGATTTTGTAATTTATCTCCTCTTTTCTTCACTTACAGATGTTAACTTTTGTGATAGTGATGATATTGTCATGCATGAATGAGTCAGCTGGAAGTGCAAACTAGAAGCCCAGGGTTAGACTACCTTGTTGGGCTATTACGGGGCATTGAACTCATATCTGATGGCTTAAGGAAGTTTCAGCTTTTGTGACCAAGCATAGGTTTCTCAGCCCTTTCATTCACTAACCATCTGTTTATGTCAAAGTAAAATATTTTGTACTATAAAGTATTTTCAGCAGTTTGAATGTTTGGTTAAATGTAAAATGCAAATACAGTAATTAGTTGGACATGTTTATTTTAAGATTTCTACTGGTTTAATGTAGTATCTTGAAGTACTGATAGTTTGTGTCGTATCTTGTGGCCTGTGGGGCTCTTTGATTTGTGCTGATTTGGCTTGAAATCTTTCCTGTGCTCTAAAGTTTTTTCTTTCTTTTGCGTGTTCTGATATTAGTTCTTTCTTTATAAATGTCCACACACACAAGTTCAGTTACAGAGGGGTTACTGAATATTGCAAATATTCAAGAAGCTTTCACCGAGATTCATGATTCCCCTATTTTTCTAACATTTGTTTTGAACTTGTTTAATGCTATTTGCTTTATGATAACATAGTGATTATGATGGATTCAATTAGCTTTTGTGGTGATTATTGGATTATAGGTTTATGCTCATTTGTTGCTTGGCTTTAGGATAAATTGGCCGGGAAGGAAACCGTTAGATATCCTTTGTCAGACTTTTTACAACCCTTAAAAAGTGTTGTTGCTAATCTACTGGGTTAGAAACTCTCTCTTGTTTTTCGCCCATTTCTGTTTTCTTTGCAGAATTCTCGAAACGAGGAGATCTTTTGTGATGAGAAGCTGAAGACACTTTTTGATGGTAAAAGATAAAGTCAGGTTTTCGGAGATTGCAAAACTGTTGAATCCACACTTCATTAAACCTTAGTCATGCTCCCCCTGGACAAAGGGGATTCAAATGGACTTCACGTTTTGTTGTTAGTTATGGCTGTCCATGTTTGAGTCCGTGGTCATGAATTTGGTTCAGATGCTATATCATTCATCTACTTGAAAATTGACTTGCATGGCTTGCCAGAGTGAATCCTAGCTAGGACTATGGCTCTCTCCGGATACGTTTATATAGGTCAAATTGGATGATATGTTTTGTTTGTCCATTTTGGCACAAAACTCAAGTTCACTTAAAAGGCTTTAGGTAGCAACTACTTGCTACTTGCCAACATTGCTTCTCTGATTGTGGACTTTCAGAAAAACAGTTCTTCAAATATATGAAGATATGGGCTTTCAGAATACGGTTCTGAACAAGTTGAGTCGAGCAGTGGGTTGTTCAATCTTTGACGCGAAAACCTTACAATCTTGAAAGATGTATTCAAATTTGCTTGTTAGGTCTAATACGAGTTTAATTAAGTGGAGCAGGAGCTCTAATTAGCTTGAAATTTTTGACTGTCATATAGCTAGAGGTGTGTGGAGCCTGAGAACTGAGTTGTACAAACTTGGACTTAATAAGTGGAGTACTAAATAGTGTGCTAGTAAGATGATTTTATTAATATTCGACTTGTTCTCAAACGAGCTTTTAACAAATTAACTTGTCTTACACGGGAAGGTTTCCCTTCTCTCTCTAGAGCCGCTCTCCCTTCTCTCTAAACTTTTCAGCGCCTAGGTTTCTCCGTTGGGGGGGAGTGGCTGCCGCCCCCCTCCTCTCCCTCCTCCCTCCCCTTTTTTTTTTTTTTTCCCCTAATCCCCTCCTCCCTCCGGTCCTTTCTACTGTTTCTCCCCTCTCCGTTCTCAGTTTCGTCCACGTTTGAACTCGGCGCTTGGACTCCGGCCATGGCCTGTGGGTTTCGCCGTTCGGTTCTCGTGGTGGCGACTCAGATCTGGTAGCTGGTGGTCGATGGTGGGGTTCTAATAAGGTGAGGTGTTTGGGAGTTAGGGTTTTCTTTTCTTTTTTGACTATTTTCTTTCGTCTCCTCTACCGGCTGGTTTTCCCAGTCCGATTGTGTACCGATTTGGGTCTCCCCCGGATCTGGTGAGGTAGTGGTGGTGGGCAAATAATCTCCCTTTTAGTTCTTGTTCTGGTTTGGTTTGTGGATGGGTTTTATCGAATAGTCCTCCTGACGGTTATTGGTCGTCGTGACCACGCTCAGTCGGCCGGGCTTAGTTTGGTTTACTTCGGTTGCGTGGTTGGAGCTCGCCGTGACAGCGGGGGCTTGATGCGGAGCTTCTCTGATTGGCCGGCGTGCTAAAAGGACAACAGTCCATGGAACCGGAAGGCTGTCTATTTTGTTGATTTCTGTCGAGGGCTAGCCTTGCGCTGGCGGTGGTGGATGCAGGTCAGGGCGAAGGAGGTTTTGGTCTCCGGCCGTCGAGCTTCTCTTTTCAGTCGACGATTGTTGGGATTAGATTTTTTTTCGCCTGTGATCTATTGTTTGCTTCTGATTACATCTGTTTTCGTTGTTTAATGGTTTGTACTGGGATTTCGTTTCGATTTTCTTTCTACCTAGTCCCGGATGGGATTCTCATGTCGGCACCTAGTACTGATTTGCTTTTGCAGGGTGTCCGTTAGTCCCGGAGTAGGTAGTTTGGTGCATTCCTGTATTTTGCGATATAATCTTTGCCTTCGGGCTTTTGAAATGATATTGACATTTTCAAAAAAAAAAAAAAAAGTCATACACGGATCTAGCTTTGAGTAGACAGGCGACCTAATTAGCTCTCATGGAATGATGGTCCTGTTATCACATATTTTGGGTACTGTATGTTTGATACAATCCTACGTCAGCAAAGCTAAGGGGACGGACCACCATCATGCCAATGGGGTACCGACAAGGCACGCGGGGCTCACTCTGGGACCTGTACGGATGATCCGAGCAATTAAATAATTTTTTTTAAAAATCGAGCAGGCCTATGAAAAATCAACTTAATCCGATATGTATAGGTGCTCGATCTAATGTTTCATTTTTTCATAAATCATGGCTTTTAATTATATGTAGCTCAATGTTGTCAATACTGTTTCATACCGGTCAATACACATCGGTTTTGTGAGAAAATTGTACTCTAGCCCTACAATACCGTCCCGACCTCAATACCGGGTCTTACGGCTGGTAAGGACAATTCTGGACAATATCGAGCAAGATGGTGTTATCGGCGATTTCGGCCCGGTACTTTGCAAAGCTAGGCAGAGAAAGGAAAAAAATGGGAAAAATAGGAAAAGAAGAAAATCGAAGCAGAGAAAATGACCAGAGAACGGAAAAAATGGTTGATCTGTGTGTGAAGTCTTCTTCTATCAATCTGTGTGTGACGTCTTCTTCCATCTTTAGATTTGCATGCCTCTCGAACCTCTGGTCCATCTGCGCGTGAAGTCTTCTTTCAAAGTTTTAAACTAGGATTGATTCGATTGAACAACCAACTAATTGGCTCATTCATGTTCATCATCCCTAGTCCGGATGCCAAGGTAATTTGCCCGAGTAACGTGGCGGAAGAAGTATTTGTTGGAAAAGTAAACTTGATTTTAGATAATTATAGATTTTAGGAAATCGAGGAGATACATGACACATGAATGGTGTGGTTCATGTATGTAGCTAAAGATTCATTTGGTAGTTCAAGAGTCATTAGTATTATTCATGTATGGAGTCTAAGGGTCAAGAGTCATCTAGTAGTTTGTAAGAGTCATGTATCTAGGAGTCTATAAATACGTATGTAATCTAGTGATTCTAGGTGTGGCCAAGGTGTGATGAAAGTAGAGAAAAAGTGATAAGAAAGAGTGGGGTTGAGTCGATCGAGTGATGAACTACTAGAAGTAGTCGATTGTCAACTGTGATAAAGATTGTTGAAGTATTTTATCGTAAATTGTGTGTTATCTCCTCCCTCATTTCTCCTCTACTTGTTTAACTGGATTTGGCCCATCACGATTTTCCAACAAATTGGTATCAGAGCTACTACAATCCGGGTATTGATCTTGTGGAGTAGCAATAGATCATCGTTTGATGACAATGGAGACCTCCATTGGTTTTTGGAGTGAGAAATTAATGTTCTCCAATTATAGAAGAATGAGGATTATTCTATCAAATTACTTCACAGCATGTGACTTGTGGGATGTTGTTGGGGGAGAGCCAACAACTTATTTGCCGAGAAGAATCCAAGAGGAGAAAGAAGAGAAAGCACTCGGAATTTTAAAGAAGACAATTCACCAAGAGATTTGGAAGGATATTGGAGAGACGAGATCTCCAAGTCAAGCTTGGAAGATGCTTGGTTGCATTGCTTCTAATTGCAAAGAAAAATATTTGCCCACTGAGTATTGGCTTCAATGCTTTGAAGAAGACAAGTATAAACAAGATGAACATGATTTTGAAGATCCACCTTTTGAAGTTGGGGATGAGTGTTATCCCATTGAAGCCAAAGAGCTTAAGGAGGATAAAGTCAAAGGAAATTTAGCCAAGCAAAATAGGCATGATGATCATCAGATTAATGGAGAACTTGTGGAATCAATGGAAGAAAAGGAAGTTGAAGACATAAAAGAAACAAATGATGAAGCTAAGGCTCATGAAGAAGAAGAGACCTCTGTAGAAAAGGAAGAGGATGCAATTGATCAAGAAATCGACAACAAAGTTGAAAACGATCATACGACGAATGTGAAAATTTGGAAGGTTAAAGAAAAGATTCAAGAAATTTTTGATGACAAAGTTGAAGTCGGTATATTCAATACAGTCAAGGATTATGGACTTCAACCATGTGAATTTGTTGGCAAAAGTATTCTATTGAAGCCTGAGAATGGAAGTCACGAGGGTAATTTTTCTAGCAGTTGGAATTCACACATTGATTTGGAGAATAGTGCATTTGATACTGACTGGGTAAATATGGATGAGTTCTTTGAACCGCATGATTGGAGGTATGGAAGATTCAAGAATGGAGACCGACGGAATGTTTGTCTAGAGAAAAAACTAGAAGATGTTCATTTGAAAACCTTGTACAAGCGTTCAAGGAAGAAACATGATAGTATTCACAGAAAGTTTAAATTCAAGGTTCTCGCATCCATAGAAATGGCTATGAAGATGGCTGCTATTGAAGGTGGCGGATTCAAGTTGGTAATGGTGATGCTGCAGTAAATTCCTCAGTACAAAATCAAGTTTAAGGGGGGATGTTGGAAAAGTAAACTTGATTTTAGATAATTATAGATTTTAGGAAATCGAGGAGATACATGACACATGAATGGTGTGGTTCATGTATGTAGCTAAAGATTCATTTGGTAGTTCAAGAGTCATTAGTATTATTCATGTATGGAGTCTAAGGGTCAAGAGTCATCTAGTAGTTTGTAAGAGTCATGTATCTAGGAGTCTATAAATACGTATGTAATCTAGTGATTCTAGGTGTGGCCAAGGTGTGATGAAAGTAGAGAAAAAGTGATAAGAAAGAGTGGGGTTGAGTCGAGTGATGAACTACTAGAAGTAGTCGATTGTCAACTGTGATAAAGATTGTTGAAGTATTTTATCGTAAATTGTGTGTTATCTCCTCCCTCATTTCTCCTCTACTTGTTTAACTGGATTTGGCCCATCACGATTTTCCAACAGTATTGGCGTCACCACAAATGGTGTCTAGTCTGTAGGAGCATCTCCAGCCGCCACTCTCTTTTGAATCAGAGCTATGGAAAGCTATTGGACTCCTTTAGGATATGTTTGGTTAGATGAAATTAAGGTTTGGTTTACCATTAAATAATGGAATCATTATTCACCTTAATAAAGGAATTGTCATTCTATCTAAAAAACTAAGGAATTGTTATTCCATTTATTTGTCACATCAAAATTACTAATGTCACTTTAACATTCACTATTGTCACACCAAAAATTATTATTGTCACTCCAAAAATTACTATTGTCACTCCAAAATTTTTATTGCTACATTATTCCATTGGAGATGAGAATGACTATTCCTAAGCACAACCAAACATGAGAATGGAAATATTATTCCATTCTCAATTCCTCGAATTCTATTCCATTCTTAATTCTATTTCTATTCACATTTCATTACATCCAACCAAACGCACCCTTAGTGCTACTCTAACTACCCTGCTAACCCCCGCTGACTATAAAATATGCCAAAAAAAAAAAAACATGAAGCTTTTTATCCAAGTTTATGGGTAGCTTGAGGTTTTTTATTTTTTTTTTTGCTATCTAGAGGTAGGAGAATTGCATTAAAAAATTTACAATAACAAGACACTATATCATTCATGTGAGGTCCGCGTTAATTAAATCAAGCTCAATACTCTTTAACGGGTAACCCCAATAGGAGGAAGACAGAAACTAACAATGAAACACTCCAAATAGTGGAGAATTTTAGCCTTATTATCCCTAACTGTTTTGTCTATTACTCCTATTTTTTTCAGTATTTTTTAAATGTGGACTGAAATTGAAAAAGGTTTATACAAGACAACATAAATACAAGTTGTTTGGTACTATTTTTTCAGTTGTTTGGTATTTTTCATCTTTAACAAACTTTTTATCTCTTTTGGTCATAATATTTTACAGTTTAGACAACTCTCTTTAAGACGAACGATTATCAGAAAAAATTAACGTGAATCTATCAAAATTTTTGAAAAGACGAGCAAAAGTATCAAAAATTTAGGAAGAATAGGGACATTTACTAAATTTAGCTTATGTTTGTTCATTGGAGTGGCATAACAGAGGAAGCTTTTAGCCAAGTTTTCTCAAATTTGAGTTAAAAAGTTTCAGCAACCATGCTAGAACAACACTCAGTTTACACAGAAACTCACATGTTTTGTAGCCCCAACGAGCAATTACTTAGTAGTCTTACGGCACTTTCATGTGGTGCCCCAGCATCTTCGTCTATTACACATTCTTGTATGGTCCACACATCACGTGGTGCCCCCATCATCCTAGTCTACTACACATTCTTGTATCATCCACACATTTAGTATTTGCCCTATAAGATTATGTAGTGTAGAATGATGTTAGGGAACCACGTGACAATGCCTCAAAGGCCATTGAGTAATTTTTCATGCATATTGGAGAGCTGGTACTAGTAGAGCAGTGGGCGCACAGATAGAGCGTACGATGCACTTTTGGGCCCATCTCGGGTCCAACAAAGATAATCGGAGCCGTTCATTTTGTTCAATATATTTTGCTTAATATTCTTGTAAAAAAAAAAAAATCAACTCCATCTGACATCGATGAGGGCATTTACGAAACGTCAATTACTTCAGATTTTAGCCTAAATTGGGTGCGTTTCTCAGTCCTTTCAAACAGTACCAAAATAAAGCCACTCACAGGGTCACATTGGGGATGACTTGGCAAAACATAAACAATAAAATCAAAGCTTGTGGGTCAATGTGTTAAAATCAAAACCTAAGAAGGAAAAATGACAAATGGAACTGATTGGAGCTCTCTGCGATAAAACCCAAAACGGATACCCAAAACCCTCCTCGAGTCTCTTCACATTTATTCCCTCCGCTCTCTCTCACTCATTGCTCACACACGCTCTTCTAGGGTTTTCGCTCGCTGCGAGAGAATGGCTTCGTCAACCAAGGGTTTCGCGAAGGGTTGCAGAGTTCTCATGGCGGCTGCTAAAACTTCCGCAGCCGCAGCTTCCGCCCAGAAGACCGGCGCCGCCGCGACACGTCCTCTGACCGGCATTCTGAAGCCGTTGCCGGTCTCACCCTCTCTTGGTGCGTTTCTCGGTGTTTCTGAAGCCTCTCGCACTGACGTCATCAAAAAGGTCTGGCAGCACATCAAGCTTAACAATCTCCAGGTATTCATTGTTCCATACTAGTATATCATTTTTTTGTTGTTGATTGACTGTCCTTTTTTCAGTTATAAGTTGTTCTTTGAACGGATGGTTTCCTATATCTGTGTGTACATGGGCATTGATCTAGGGGTGATAAACAAACCGAGTAGTTGGTTGTTCAATCTTGGATTGTAAAACTTTATTTCTGAACGGCAAAAAAAAAAAAAAAAAACTTAACGACCTTTAAAAATATGTTCAAGCTTAGCTTGTTTATGAAAGGATCCGATCATGGACAAGCTTTAGTTGACTGAACACTAGCCTATCTCGGGTAGCTTGGATTTTTTAGTAGATTGTTCGAGCTTGGTTTGAAGCTTAACGAGTTTTAAAAAGAATAAGTTTGGTTTGTTTCCTTGACAAACCTATCTTGGACAAGTTTTTAACGACCGATCACCAATGTCCTAAAAGTCGCTAGGCGCTAGTCGGACGGTCGGCCACCTTCAAGCAATTAATAATCGGTGCATATTAATTAATATTTGGCGATTAATCGTTAGTCGGACCAAATCGGATAGGCCCTGTCAGTGATTAATCGCAATTAATTCCTTGGTTTAGAACACTGCTGATTACAAACTCAAACTCGAGTAGCTTGGTTTGTTTAGCAATCCTATGCAGATCCATGAGCAAGGGGTGGCATGGTGTTGGGCTCACCCCTTCCTAGATTCGACCCTCATTCCTAAATATCTAATACGTACAGATACAAGATATATTTACAAATATGTGTGTATCTGTAGGTATATATGTAGAAAAGTATATGTTTGATGTGATAAGCATAAGTGTGAATGGATTCAGATTCAATGAAAACATTTGTTTTGTGCTTTAATCAAAAACTTTAGTTGGGTGGTAGAGCTTTGGCAATAAATTGTGTGGAGTTATGTATTTTTGATATACTAAAAATAGGTTTGCATTTTGTTCTAGTATATTGTGATTCTCTGCCTTTTGCCCAATTTGAGCTGCTGCGAAGCTGATCTGCACTAGCAAATAAATTGTGTGGGGTTATTTATTTTGAAACTGATACAAAATAAATTGTGTGGGGTTATGTATTTTGAAACTGATATACTAAAAGTAAAAATAGGTTTGCCTTTTGTACAAGCATATTGTGATTCTCTGCATTTTGCCCCATTTGAGCTGCTGCGAAGCTGATCTGCGCTAGCAAATATCGATATCATTTTTGGTCTGTCTCTGTATACATTTTTAGAACGTCCATGTCTTTCTTTATGATGCACATGGGGTGAACTTGGGGCATTATTGATTCGGTTGTTTAGACATGGATTGGATTGCAAGTCCTTAAACTCAATAATTAGCGGAAGAATTATGCAAGTTTTGTTGGACAACCAATCTTGTCAAACTTGTAATATAACATAATCTCGAGGGATGTTGTATTGCCATATTAGTAATCCTTTCACCATAGTCATGATATTACCAATCCCCTCATTATTGGCCCACCAGTCGAACACGGCCTTGAGTGATGGAGAAGTTTACATGAGTTTGGGAGAAATTGTTACCACAAGTCTCATAAGCGGGGCAAGGTTGTGTAACATCTATGAAACGAGCGAGGAGGATAATGTACATTACCATTTGACGAATGCTTTATTTTGTTATGAGGAGTGCTGTGAAGAATGGATCTGCAATCCTGTTGTTTGACAGTGGTACACACATCAATCACACTGAGTGATGGAAAAGAGAGAAACATTACGCATAAAGGGCGACTTTGGGAGGGCTTCTATATTTATGCATTCTGCATCTGTTGTTACTTATTACGTGAGAGTCCCCTTATTCCATGATATTCTCCTACGTGGACCTATGGCAGTAACTTTTCGTGGGTTAGCTACTCAGGCACGTGGTACGATTTGGGTGGCTGAAGGGTTGTATGAATTGTTCTGGAATTCCATCATAGAATGAGTTTTGGTGATTAGAAGCATAAATGTTTTTTTGAGTAAGTTATCTTTTACTTCTTAGCAAAGAAATGATAGGATGGATAGCCGTGTGCTATACACGCCCTTTTCTTTCCAGGGGTACACATCATAGCCCTTGATGTTAACACTAACTATCTGTGAGGGAGATATGCTATTCACTAATTCAGATGAACCTGGGGATGAGGTTGTAAGTTTGGGAATGGCCAGTCCATCAATCACTGGTGACTGTTAGAAGGCAGAACTCAGATGTTAATTTTTGTCATACTAATGATGAGTCGTCTGGATGTGCAAAATTGAAGCCCAGAATTAGTCTTACTATCTTGTAGGGCTATATGGGGCATCGAACTTATATCTGGTGGCTTAAGGAAATTTCACCTTTCGAGACCAAGCGTAGGTTTCTCAGCCTTTTCGTACACTATCCATCTGTCACACAAGTTCTTATACAGAAAGGTTGCTTTTACCGAGATGATGTGAACATTTGTTTTGAACTAGTTTAATGCCTTTTGCTTTCTCAAAACGTAGTGATCGTGAGGATTCAGTTAGCTTTTGTGGTGGCGATTGGGTTACATGTTCATGCTTATTTGTTGCTTGGTTTAGGAAAAAATGGCCGGGAACCGTTTGATATCCTTTGTTGAACTTATTTCAACACTCAAAAGTGTTATTGCTACTCTACTTGGGTTAAACTTTCCCTTGTTTTTCGCTCCTGTTTTCTTTGCAGAATCCTCAAAACAAGAGGGAGATCTTTTGTGACGAGAAGTTGAAGACGCTGTTCGATGGTAAAGATAAAGTCGGGTTTTTGGAGATTGCAAAACTGTTGAATCCGCACTTCATTAAGTCTTAGTCACGCTCCTCCCAGAGTAACGGGATTCAAATGAACTTCTCTTTTTGTTAGTTATGGTTGTCCATGTTTGAGGCCATGGTCACGAATTTGGTTCAGATGCTGTAGTTTCATGCATCTACTAGGAAAATTGACTTTTATGGCTTGTCAAAGTGAATCGTATGACTTTTGCTCTCTCCAGTTATGTTTATATAGGTCAAATTGAATGTTTTGTTTGTCATTGTGGCACGAAACTCAAGTTCACTTAAAAGGCTTTAGGTAGCCTAACTACTTACCAGCATTGACCCAATTCTCTGATTGTGGACTTCCAGAAAAGCAATTCTTCAAATATATGATGATAGAGCCTTTCAGAATACGGTTCTGAACGAGCTGAGTTGAGCAGTGGGTTGTTCAATCTTTGACATGAAAACCTTACCATCTTGAAAGATGTGTTCAAATTTGCTTGTAGCTTGAGCTGAGTTGAGCAGTGGGTTTGTTCGCGAGTTTAGTTGAGCGGAGCAGGAGCTCAGAGTAGCTTGAAATTTAGTATCATATAGATAGAGGTGTTTAGAGCCGACTACTCAGTCATGCAAACTCGGACTTAATAAGTGGATTACTAAAAAGTGTGCTAAAGATAGATTTTATTAACATTCGACTTGATCTCAAACGAGCTTGTAACAAATTAGTAACTAGTCATACGCCGATCTAGCTTTGAGTAGACAGGCGACCTAATTTGCTCTCATGGAATGATGGAATTAGCTCTCATGGAATGATGGTCCTGTTATTACATATTTATTCTGGGTACCGTATGTTTTATACAATCCTCACCTTCACGCACTAGCTGCAGGAGAAAGTATGCATAGGAGAATTGATAGATTCGGAAGTAGTGATTTTTTTGGCTTTTGTAATTGTACCCCATATCGTAGGGTGGATCTCGAAAGATATGAAAGATCTCCCTCCAAGTCGTACATCCGACTATATTTATTAGACTATTGAATATTATAATACTTAAAAAAAACTTGCCAAATGACTTCGGCAGCAAATATCTATAATATCGTGTGGTGTCGTTCTTTATATTTATGTTTTTCAAGTCCTAGTTACACTAGGACCATAATTGCACAAAAGCACACAAGGGGGTCGCTTTAGGCCCCTGAATTTTTGGCTCATAATTAGGGCTCTATTTTGTTTCATTATTATTATTTTTTCAATGCACGCGTATGTGAAACTCATATATTTTTTGTGATCAACCGGTGAGCCAACTCACGCCTGCTTCTAAAAATAGTAATTTCCTATTGCACTAAATCAATGTATTCCTCCATTGATTAAAACAAAGAAAGGGACGTTACACTATGTTTTACTTTTATCCCATCAACTATTTACGTTACACTATGTTTTACGTTACACCTCTGGTTTCCAGATCTGGGGGCGGGGCCGCCCCACAAACCCCCCCCGGTGTATCTCTCTCTCCAGTCTGGTATGGCAAGCGTTGAGTGTTTAAGGCGACAAAATTTCGAATGATCGGATCTCCGGCCGGTGTTCCGTGGGCTTGACTCGACCGGGCCCCGCCTTGTCTTCTCAGATCCGGTGGTCGGTGGCCGGCAGCGAGGTAATAAAGGTGTGATGGAGTTGGGTTTTTTTTTTTTTCTTTTTCCTTGTTTTTTTCTGCTTTTTCCCGATTTCCGGCTGGTCTTCCCAGTCCGGAGTAGGTATCGGTTTGATTTTCAGATCCGGTGTGGTTGGGTTGGTGGGCGAATAATCCGGCGCCTGTTGAGGATCGTCCGTCGATGATGGGTTTTGGGTCTTGCTCCGTTGGCTGTTTTTCGGGGTTAGATTAATTTGATGAAAGGAATCTCCTGTTTTCTTGCTTATTCAGTGATTAGGTTCCGTTCCCGTAGGCTCCGTTCAGTTGTCGAGAAAGTTATGCGAGAAATTGGTTCCCAGAAAAAGTGAAGTGAGGTGAAGTAAAAGAAAAAGAAAATTATTTTCCTGTGAGTGTTCATTTGACAAAAGAATTTTGCAAGAAAAATTAAGGTTTAGTTGTTCATTTGTCAGGAAAATGAAACTTTCAAGAAAATTTTGTGAGTGTTCACTCGTTTTCCTTTTCCCGCGACGCAAAATCCTGTGTTTTTTGCAGGATCACTTTTGTAGGAAAGTAATTCCTGCAGGAAAACTTAAATTGGTAAGTCCTAGAATTTTCCTGCCAACTGAACATTAGGAAAGTTATGGGAAAGTTGATTTTCCCATCCTTTCCTGTACTTTCCTGGCAACTGAACGGGGCCGTAGGTGCTTATTCTCTATTACGGTGAACGGCTTTATTGGTCGAACTTCATGTGTCGGCTCTGCTTTGCAGTATGTGCTTATTTCTCGGTGGTAGAGTTTAGATTCCTACTTGTTATTCTTGTTTAGCCTGTATCTCTGTATTCTCGGTGGATTCATGTATTTGCCCGTTGGGCACTTTTATTGAAATGAAACTGATTGACTTGTCAAAAAAAAAAAATCAACTATTCATGTTTTATTTTTATTTTTGTAATTCGTCCTCAATCCATCAATTAAACCAATCCATCATTTAACTTCCCCAATCAATATCCATTTGTGAATTAATTCAATAGTCCGGAAATACCGCCACATGGCATTCCAAATCACTTGACAACTACACATTCTCACGAGGTCTACGACCAAGTGTATAAATCACACATAAATGTATGATTCTTAAGTGATCCAGAGCACCATGTGATTGTGCTTCCCGATTACTCTATCTATTTAGTCAAATTTTGTATTCCCTCTTTACTAGACAACCATTTTTTTATGTTAAAAATATCATAGAATTGTGCTCCATTATAAACAATTCGATCGGAAACCCATGCGTTTAATGTCTATACAACATATATATCAGCTCATAATTGGTGTTAGATTTTTTTCTAGGCTGCTGGTTTTGTCATTCCCTTTTTTGTTAACGTCACTCCCCTACAAGTGTATTTTTGGTGCGAAAATACATTTGTAGAGAAATGACGTTAACAAAAAGGAAGTAACAAAATCATTTTCCTTTTTCTATTAACCATCAAATCAAATGACGATAATGAGCCTCAATGTCGACACTAGTATTTTCACCGTACATGGTGATCATTAGATAGACTAGGAATCCAAAATCAAGTACCTGTTAATAATTGGACACTGATTCGAAAAGTTTAGGACTCCGGCCCCGTTCTACTTTCTAAAAAGAGAAATGCTAAGTGCAAAGAAAATAGGCAAAGAAACGACCCTTAAAGTGTACATAAACGGCTCAGATGCACTGCACAGTGAATCTGGACCGTTCATGTATACTTTAAGGGTCATTTCTTTGTACCTAGCACTCCCCTTCTAAAAAACATTCTTTTTCAAAAGAAGGTAATTTTAAATTCAAATATAACGAAAATGAAAAATAATTTTTTAATTTTTTTTGCACCGTTTAAAAGATCTCAATAAGATCTATCAAACAAGATCCATATTGGCCAAAAAAATTATTTGCGTAAATGCATGATTGTGTACAGTAGGCTGACGGTGGTGTACTGCGCGCCCAAAATGGCTGTACATCTGCCGAATTTCAAAGCATTGCCAGCCTTTATCATCCCATGTGATTGACTGATGTGAGTTATTAAGGCAAATTTTACCTCTTTTTTTCCATCTGAGATGCACGTCCTTTTTTACTACTCCAACGATCAATAGTTCATTAATTTTCTTTTCACTTGTGAATATTTTTTTTCAACTTTCGAAATAAAGTTATTTTACCGAACAACGCTGCTAATCACATAGACATTTTTCCGTACAGATTGTGTACAGATTTTATCGTGGGATCTATCATGGGTTCCATACAAACGATCTGATCCATTCATTAAACGTAAAATATTTTTTCAATGGTTTCGGTGAAAAATCAACTCAATCCGATACTTATAGGTGCTCAATCCAATCATTCAATTTTTTTATTCAGATTTCTGACTATATCTATAAGTATCGGATTGAGATGATTTTTCGCAGAAACATTTATAAAAATTTATATTTAATGAACGGTTAGGATTATTTGTGTGAGATCTGTAGTGGATCCCACAACAAAATCTGTGCCAAATCTGTGTATAATTTGTCTATGTGGACAAATTTACTGTTTACCAAATTTGGATATCAAAACAAGCTTGCATCAACTCAGGTAAACAATTAGCCATTTTTCCTTTACAAAAAAAGTTCACTACAAATATCGAACCACCGTTCATGAGTTATTTATTAAAATATTATTTTGTCTTTAAAGCTCTTATAATTAAGTTTCTACTCTTTATTAGGGGTGCTCGCGGTCCGGTTCGGTTCGGATTCCTAGGAATCCGAGGACCGAACCGCTAGTCACGGTTTTTACAAAATGAAATCCGTGTCCAGTCCAAAAGTCCTACGGTTTGATTCCAATCCAATCCGTAACTCACGGATCGGTTACGGTTTTGTCCACGGATTTTAGCAAAAATAAAGCTTAAGCTAATATCCCACACTAAAAGGGAGAAGGTTACATTCAGAATTAAATTTAACACCGGCCACCAGAAAGTACTTGTTATTTTGAAGAAACGAAGAGAGAGAGAGAGAGAGAGACGAGGAGGAGGAGGAAGAGGCGAAGAAGTAAGAACGGTGCCGGCGGCGACTTGAACAAGGAATGGAAATTAGGAAAACTGGAAAAGAAACGAACTAGCGAAACTAAATTAGGATTACCCGTAACTTATATTTAAAAAAACTACGATTTACCCCATATATTTTATATATCTACACTATATCCCATTATTAAGATAAAATACTAAAATTGGTAGAAAAAAGTTTTAACATTACTAACAATTAATATATAAATACACATATATATTTATGTATTTATTTGTTATTTATATAAAATAAATATCTCACGGTCCGGTTCGGTTAATCCACGGTTTCGTACTGAAAATCCGTAGACCGAACTGCGAGTCACGGTTTTCTAATTTTTCAATCCGTGTCCGGACCATTAATCCACGGACAAAATCCAAAAGGTACGGATCGGTTCGGTCCGGACCGGTTTCACAGTTCACCGGTTTTTTTTGAGCAGCCCTATTCTTTATTTGGAATTTTGTCGAGTAGATACTTGATTATGACAACTCTATAAACAAAAATTAATCATAATTCCTTGAAATAAAATTATCAAAAAATAAGATATTCGCCTCGAGTCAAACAGATTAAAAATTGGGGCACTTAATTTTTTAATCAAATTTTTTAATATACAAAAAGTCTAAAAAATCGGAAATAGAAAAGAAAAGAATAAAACAAAAGAAATAGGAGGGAAAAGAAAGTTGAGGAATGCTAGGGACAAAAAAAAATTGACAAAGAAAATATCATCAAAGTGTACATAAATGGTTCAGATTTACTGTACAGTACATCTAAACTGCTTATGTATACTTTAAGAGTATTTTTTTTTGTTCATTTTCTTTGCACCTCAAAAAAGTTACTTTTGGGGGAAAAGAAGGGAAGGAAAAGGAGGGCTATTTTCGAGAAAAATGAGAGAAGGGAAATGAGGGTCATTTCTGTCATTTAAAGAGAGGAGCATTCCCTGACAAAAAACTCTCAGAAAACGTACAAAAGTAAAAAGCAAAAAGCCACTTAGATTTGAGCAAGGCTACAGTTCCCGACAGGGAACTCCCGACCGAAATCCCGACACGCCGCCGGGCCCTCTCCGGCCACCGGACGGCTGATCGGAGCCGACCAAAAATTCTAAAAAAAAAACCGAGTGGGTCTACGCGGGAATCAACGGCATCCGATGTGTTTAGGTGGCCGATCCAAACACTCCATTTTTTTGTATACGTTTATACAAAAAAATGGAGTGTTTGGATCGGCCACCTAAACACATCGGATGCCGTTGATTCCCGCGTAGACCCACTCGGTTTTTTTTTTTTAGAATTTTTGGTCGGCTCCGATCAGCCGTCCGGTGGCCGGAGCGGTCCCGGCGGCGTATCGGGATTTCGGTCGGGAGTTCCCGGTCGGGATTCCCAGACTTTCCGCTTTTACCCTAAAAAGAAAACGAAAAGTTGAGGGAGATAAAAGTGAAATTGAGAAGGACAAAAAAGGGGGACGAAAATGCATACGAGTGACGACTATGCGGGTAGATACCGCAGTAAATGAATTAAGCAGCTTGCGAGCTTGGTTCGACTTGACTCATTCAATAAATGAGCCAAACTCGAGTTTTTGGCTCGTTAAGGGAGGCTCGACTCAATTACGGAGGCTCGCTGAGTGAATGCCTAAGCTTGGCTCGTTAAGACTCGAACCTAGCTCGAGCTTAAGTTTTTTTGCTCATTTAGTAAACAAATCGAACTTCAGCTCGACAAAACTCGGCTCGGCTAGTCAAGACTCAAACTTAGCTTAATTTAAATTTTTGTCTCGTTTAGTAAACACATCGAACTTCAGCTCAACAAAACTCTGCTGGGATCTTTTACAGCCTTACAACTAAAGTTTCAAATGGCTTTAATCCTCGCTACGTGTCACGCGCCAGTTGCTGTTCACGCGTCACGTACGCGTCTAATTAACGCCTAGAATCGGCAACGACAAGTATATATATACGACTCAGGCGCCCACTTATGCATACACGTACCCCACATATCCTTTCATTCTGATTCCGCCTTCGTCTTCGTCTTCTTCAATTGTAAGACCTCTCTCTCTCTCTCTCTCTCTCTCCCTTCGAGTTGTATTTGACATGTCACGATCATGCTATATAGGGTAGATCGATAATTGGTGTTGCTTGTGTGCTGTAACTGATTTAGTTTTTCTTTCCGTGTTCACGAAATTAAAGTCTGTTTGGTTAGTAAGAAAGTGGAGCTATGAGTCAAGGAAATTCGATGAATCGTCCTAAACAGATACTCCCTCCGTTCCAAATTAATAGTCCGGTTCGGTCTTCAAGACAACTTTTAAAATGTTAATATCTTTCGATCTACAATGTTTTTAAAAATTTTAAAAACTTTGTATAATAGAACTAATTGAGATCTATCATATGAGATCCATATTGCACATAAAATTCATTATAGATTAAAAGATATTAACAATCTAAAAAATGCATTGGAGACCGAAATGGACTATTAATTTGGAACGGAGGGAGTATTTTTTTTTGGCCTTTTCTGTGATTCTGAATAATGCAGTTTCAAGATCTAGAACTTTCAGCTGTTGTGGATTTCTCAGTTTCGAATAACGTTCGTGAGATTTTTTTCAGGCCTGCATACTGCTAAGACGTGTATTTGTGTGTATTCATACTTTCAGCTGTTGTGGATTTCGAATAACGCTGTTGTATTTTTGTAAATATTAGGGCGAGTTCACCCTAATATTTTTTGTCTTTTTCATTTAAGTATTTTTGTCGTCTTTTCTGATTTTTTGTTGAATTTGCGTTATATTTTTTGCATTAATAATCTGTGTCGACGATAGAATTCTAAATATAGAAAATTATGATCAAAAGTACAAAAAAAAATTTACTAAAGAAGAAAAAAATACCAAACAACTGGTATTTTTTTGTCTCTTACATGAACTTTTTTCAACTTCTGTCCACATTTTTTATACTTCTTCAATTCCTCTCGGCAAGATGAACGATGAATTCCAAAAATTACGAAAAGTAAATTTTAGACAAAAAAATACATAAAAAACAGCGTGAACTCACCCAAATTGTATGGTTTATAATACTTCATTTTCTGGATGGTGGAACCGATTTGCTTTCTGATTTTAAGTTATATCCTTAAAATGTAGATTTTTTTGCCACTTTAATGACAAATTGAAGTTTTAGGTCGTAATTACAAGTGAAATTCTTATATTTGGTTGCTAAGAGAATGGAGGTAAGAAAAGAAAATTGGTTGATCTTGTGACTCGGAAAGTTCGAGTCAATCTTTATTAGGATTCTAAACATTGCAACTTCTAGATGTAGAACTTCCAGTTTGTTGCTTATCTTACATTACTCCATGACCAAACGGATTTCTCAGTACTTCCATTTTGTTTGCCCGGTTTTTATGCTAATACATGTGTATCTATGTTTTTTAAGTTTTATAATCCCTCATTTTCTCAGTGGTAAGATAGATTTGCCTTCTGATTCTGAGTTATGTCTTTAGAAAATAGTTTCCTGCTTCTTCATTGATAAAATGAAGTTTTAGCCCTTAAATACAAAGTGACGTTTTCAGATTTGGTTGCTTAGAAAATGGAGTATAACAAAAGAAAATTGGTTTATCCTGTGACCATGACTCAAGAAGTTCGAGTCAACTTGCTGAAATAGATTATTTTGGTCGTAATTGGGATTTTGAAAAATCTAGAACTACCATTTTGTTGTTCATCTTACGTTTCTGTAATCAAACGAATTTCTCAGTTTTGAGTAATGTGTTGTTTTTTGAGGTTTTATACTGCTACATGTATTTATTTAAAGTTTATGTCCCTCCATTATCCCTATGGTCGAACAAATTTGCCTTCCAATTCGGTGTTATGTCCTTAAGAGTACTACTTCGCCTCTTCAATGGCAAGATTTTTCATCTTGTTAGATGCATGTATAATAAGGCATTTAGTTGCTGGACAATTGTTGAGTAGGACCATTTTGGGATGTACAATACATCCGGTGCTGACCTTAGGGAGTTGAATTGGTGTGGGCCCCCCTAATCAAATCAAATGAGTTACTAACTAACTAGTGTTTCGTAGTTCGTACTGCTCACAGTGGCGTTTGGTTATGATTTTCAACAGCGTTACTGCATTAGTTTTGGCAGAGAGTTGTTCTTTACTGTGGCCGAAGTGGTCTTTGGTTACACCTCAACAGTTGTTTAACGAAACCCCGGCTTCGATGAATCCGTTTAGACTGAACCACAGGAAGTGGAGGTGCAGATTATAGTCTGATACATAAAGTTAGTCTGTTATGGTCGAGCATTATCATAAAGTCATGTTGTACTTGTTCCTTCATTATTTTTCCTGAGAATTGTTAATTTGTTTCTTCGAAATCTTGAGTTTCAACCCTTATACTTGTTTCGTCCTTTGGTGTTGGTTCCACAATACCCATTCTGCAACTTCCCTCAACTGAACAACACAAAATTTCGGATTCCAAAAGGAAGCGAGAAATGTGCTACCTGTTCTCAACCCTACAATTCTATTCTATGTTTAATATTCTGCTTAGTCTTGTCCTTTAGTTTTTTTTGAGGTTCCTTGTTCCCTGTTAGACTTGAATTTGTTCATTCCTCCTTTGATAGAAAAGGTCCATATCGTAGTGGTAAACCATGTTTTCTACTCTGGTATTGAATGATGGGGCCACAAGATCATTTAGGTTCTTTTGGCTCGTTTTTGAGTTCCCCCTCAGTCTACTTTGTTCATTTCAATTTTTGATTGGGAAGGCAGAAATAGTAGCATACTAGCATGGCATAGGGAGTAATCTTGAGGCAGCATTGGCAAATGGTACGGGTTAAATCACGTTCAATATTCTCTGATTCAACTGATATCCCGTAACATTAGCTACCCCCACAGCTTTCATGACTGGATTGTTCTACTCATAGCTACTATACTGAATGGGTCTTGCATTCATTAGCTTAAAGTTGTTTGAACTTTGTTTCCACTTTCCATCAATGCTTCTATGGTACTTCAACCATCATATAGTATGTTTTGGTTTACATGCTACTTGTACTTGAATAAATCTGATGTACTTGCCTTGTAGTATCTGATTAGTAAGATTAATTATTCTGCTTCTTTTAGGCACCAGTGGTTCTGCTTTGACAAAACAATGGGAGACAGGCACCAGGAGGGTGACAAAGGGCTCTTCTCACATCTTGCTCATGCCGCCGGTGGATATCCTCCAGGACAATACCCTCCACAGGGCTATCCACCACAAGGATATCCACAACAAGGTGGCTACCCACAGGCAGGATATCCACCTCAAGGCGGTTACCCACCTCAAGGCGGTTACCCGCACCAAGGCGGTTACCCACCTCAAGGCGGTTACCCACAATCAGGATATCCACCACAAGGCGGCTACCCACCAGCAGGATATCCCCCTGGTGCCTACCCACCAGCTGGTTATCCTGGTTCATCCGCTCCACAGCATGGAGGTATGGTTTCAAACTTCCTTTATGACAATTTTAGAGAAGCATGATTATCAAGCTCCTTCACTTCTTGGACATGTTTAGTGCTGTAAACAAGAAAAGATGAAATCTGACACTTTCACTTGTCGAAGAAACTGCTATCCCAGACTTTCATGTCAGATGGGGATGAGCTTGGTGTGTTGGTACTTGGTACAGACAGGGGGGTCGACATTATGAAGACCTATACATCTAAATTTTAGGGAAAAAATGAAGACCTATACATCTAAATAATTCTATAGCCTTCACCGAGCAGAATCTTGATTCTATAGCATTCACTTAGTTGATTGGGACACAAGGCATACTTTGATTTGGTTTGTCTTGATTCTTGTCAAAATGCGAGCACTTGTCAATGTATGTTTATATGCATGGTACAAATGCACAGTACCTGACCTGTATGTCTTCTGTGTCTTGTTATTGGGAAAAATCATTTAGGAGAAACTGTAATAAATAACAGGTATACTATAGGTTCTCCTCCACAAGAATTCGTATTTGTATAATCTCAGATTTTAGTCTTAGGAGATGAACACTTAAGCAAGAGCTCAGTTGGGTGTTTATTTTGAGCAAACATAGGAGCAGGTTTACCATTGACCAAGAATTGTCACCATGGCAAGGTGTCGTAAGTATTGCAACTCAAAAGAGGGCGAGCTGCTTGCCAAACTAGATTTTTAACGAGGCTCCTATATTAATTTCTTGCACGTATTATTTGCAGGGCATGGAGCTGGCATGGGAGGGCTGCTAGCTGGGGGTGCTGCTGCTGCAGCGGCTGCTTATGGTGCCAACCAGATGTCGCATTCACATGGCGGTGGTTATGGACATAGCGGTGCTCCTTATGGACATGGCGGTGCTTCTTATGGACATGGTGGTGGTTATGCGCATGGTGGTGGTTACGGCCATGGAAAGTTTAAGCACGGCAAGCACGGGAAATTTGGCCAGCATGGAGGACATGGAAAGTTCAAAAAGTGGAAGTAATTCTGTCTGTAAACCGGATTGAAACATATATGTTGAGTGTTGACTCTATAGTTGGTGACATAGTTGCTGATTCTGGTTTTTCACAAATAAAAGTAAACCCTTTCTGTGTCCAGTTGGACTTTGTTGGCTGTTCGTTCTGGCATTGTTTGTATTATGGATAATTTTTGCCTTACAGTCGTATACGCCTTCTGATATTGTGCCGCCTTGGCTCTCATGGTTTTGTCACTTGACCAGAAGAAAAAGAAATGGAAGAGAAAGGGTGAGAAAGGAGAGATTCTCATACTCCCTTTCCCTTTTCTTTAGCTGTAGTAATAAATAATGACGGATCGAAGGGCAGATGAGACTGGGTGACAGCCCTACACAAGCTTCACAGCCCTACACAAGCTTCAAATTTTCTTTCGAATCATAGTAGTTTTTGTCTTAAAAATGTTAAAATTATATTAGTTCGTCCGCCCAACGTTTTTAGAAGAAAATCCAACATTAGCCCATTCAAGATTTTTTTTTTTTCAAAAGTTTCATAAGCGTACTCTTAAGATTTTATGCATCAATAAAAAAAATTATGTTAGGATTAATATTTTTATCTTTTGAAATAGTTAAGGGGTACAATAATGAAAGTACCATGGAAAAGTCCTTATGTGATAAAAAGAAGAAAAGGAAGTATGAAGTGACAAATATTGTAGCATTGTTATTTAGTATAGTATCTTGACCTTGAACTAAGAGAACGTTATAAACCTTAGGCATCTTGTCCGCCGGACCTTAGGCATCTTGTCCGCCGGAAAGATGTAACCGGAAAGGCTACATCTAGTACCGGATCAATAATTTGAACTATTTAGTTTCAATCCTATTCAAAGATGTTATTTCTGCAATAAATCCATTTTTCAGGTGGTTTTGTGTTGGAATGGGAGTTATAAGATGGAGTAAATGAAAAGAGAAAATCTTTTTCACAGAATCACCGTGAATAGTTGTTTATGGCGCTAATCGTAGCCGTCCAATAGTGTTTTAGATGGTCGCGATTGATTGCTGCTGTAAAAAACTGTTCACAGCTAAGCCATGAATACGTTTCTCTCAAATGAAAAAAAAGTAGATCAAGAGAGTTTCAAGAGTAATTAATTCACCTAGAATTTTTTTAACAGTTACATGTATGCATAACAGAAACGCATATGCACAATCATAACAAATACTGAGAAACTGTGACACTAAGATTTATTGAGAATAACTTGTGATTTTGTACCGCACTATTTATCTAGCTTAGATTATTAGGCTAGAAATTGATACGCAACTTTCATATTCTTCACAATCTTAACATACTCTAATCAATAAAATTTCGGAGAATATGAACGAAAAAACGAGTACGTTTTGGAATCATGGGCTGCGCCAACATTGCGCGTAAGATGTGCCGTGCCATTGCGCTCTCACCAAGCTCCACCCTCCATGCCATAGGAAGTCGTTCGTTCGACAAGGCATCAAGGTTCGCAGTAGAAAATGGTTTTTTCGGGCAAAATCTACGGTACCTAT
Source organism: Rhododendron mucronatum var. ripense (assembly GCA_019656295.1). Lineage (NCBI taxonomy): Eukaryota > Viridiplantae > Streptophyta > Magnoliopsida > Ericales > Ericaceae > Rhododendron > Rhododendron mucronatum. The sequence goes on from BPLT01000240.1 coordinate 305,567, forward strand.
GAGGCGCTTCTTGACGACCCTGATGTTGACGTCGTGTACATGCCTCTTCCCACGACCCTGCACGTTCAGTGGGCTGTCTTGGCCGCGAAGAAGAGGAAGCACGTGCTGCTGGAGAAGCCGGCGGCTCTGAACCTGTCGGCGCTGGATGAGATTCTTGATGCGTGCGAATCTAATGGCGTTCTATTCATGGATGCCACCATGTGGATGCATCACCCTCGGACCGATGAGACAAGAGCACTTCTGTCCGACGTCCAGCGTTTTGGCCAACTCAAGACGGTAGGTACTCTTGGACTCAACAGTTAAAACACTATGGTTAAAAGGAAAAGTGATTCATAATCCTGTTAAAGACTATGGTTGAATCTGATATCTAAGGTTGAATATGCTTGTGCCATTCTAGATCCACTGCTGCTTCACGTACGAAGCAGACCGCGATTTTCTTCACAACAACATTCGAGTAAAACCTGACTTGGACGCCCTCGGTGCCTTGGGCGACATAGGGTGGTATTGCATCCAGGCAATCCTATGGGCTGCCGACTATGAACTGCCGGAAACCGTAACAGCTTGGCGAGAGCCCGAGTTCAATGAAGCCGGGGTGATTCTATCTTGTGGCTCCTGTTTGTGTTGGAGAGATGGGAAAATCGCGACGTTCTATTGCTCTTTCCTCACCAACTTGACTATGGACCTATCTGTTCTGGGAACAAAGGGGAATTTGCACATTTACGACTTTGCTGTTCCTTTCCAGGAAACTAGTGCGACTTACTATAGCGGTTCGCAGTTTAGATTACCGATACTAAGTGAGCACACTGTTGCGAACGATCTTCCTCAGGAGGCTTTAATGGTCAAGGAGTTTGCCAATTTGGTTGGTGAGATTGAGCGAAAGGGATTGAAACCCGAGAAGAAGTGGGGCGAGTATTAGTAGAAAGACACAACAGGTGATGGATGCAGTCAAGGCGTCGATTGAGAGAGGTTGTCAGCCTGTTGAGGTTGTGACCAGTTAAATTGATACTCTTACTCATGATCAGGATATTCCAATGAGAAAGCGAATAAATTTCCTAAATTGCGGGCGCCTCATTGTGTCAATAAGCCGCCATTGACTCTCTGAAATTCCGTGCGCCAGACTGGTCGAGCAATTCAACTGGATGATACGATCTGGCACTAGCGGTTGAAGGCCAGTTCGAATGCTATCAAACATAGATGTTATGTTCAAGATTGCAGAACTTGAGAGGATCAAAATACATCGATAAAAACACGAATTGGAAAAACAAAAAAACTGGCATTTATTAGCATTTCTAAATGACCCTTTCCTACTTTCTCTGAAAATTAATTTCGAGCATGGAATTCATTGTGTATAGAGTGCGTAAAGCAAGATACCGCGCAAATTTAATCTGCAACGAAATCAATATTTACTGTTACTAGCTATGGAATGAACACAATATTTTTGGACTGGAACATTCTGCAAATAAACTTTGATTTCTGAAGTTCGAGGAATTTCCAAAAGATTCAGCAACTAGCATTCTTCTTCTTTAAATGTCGCGAGAAAAATGGCCCCAAATTGTGATGTTGATGTACTAGCCTTGTCGCCCAGCTGTTGCAGCAATGTCACGAACCTGTCGGCATTCAAACCCCGCTGTCTGCCCCCTCCCACCCCGATATAACTTATATAGAATTCTTCTTCTATTGGGGAAAAAAAGAATGAAATCTAGATGACCAATTATGAATAACTTATCGGAGACTGAATCTTTTTATTGGCGCTATGGCGATTGACGAAAAGGAAAATCCTCTGGCATCATATAAAGGCTCATGGAGCAGTTTATTCCACCGGAGTCATCTACGCTCAAACAGTGCACATGAATGTCATTCCCTAGTTATTCATCACAATACTTGGTTCCATCTATCCGTGAGAGCTTGTAGAACTGATTCAGTTTCTCCTTCAAAGAGTTTGCAAAACCCATCATCAGTTACCTTTCTCGGGCCAAAAGAACAAGTATGTCTTACATCTTATGTACAGGGGAGTTTTTTACTAACAATTTACAACAATCGCAAAATTCAATTCCGTGAAAATCAGTTCCAGAATTAATAATCCATATCTGGGGTTTTTTTTTTTTGCTCTTTGAATTAACTCAAAGAAAAGAAAAGGATGAAAAAAAGAAAAACTTGCAATACCTTTACAAATGTATTGTTGACAAATGATTAATAGTTTTCTGACATCCTCAACACTTATCAACCAATACCCACATCGATAAGACTGTAACCCACCGGTTTCTTTAGCCCTTTCTCCTGAATCACTCTTCTCAATTCTGCAGCATCACTCCATCTTCCAGCAGAAACATACATATTAAACATGGATACGTAGTATCCAGCATTCTCAGGCTCCAAACTAAAGAGAGTTTCTGCAACTTCTCTACCCATCTCCAGATCCCCATGGTAGTTGCAAGCACTTAACAGGGCACCCCACACCCCCGGCTCAGGTTTCGTTCCCATCCGCTCGATAAACTCATACGCCTCATTGAGCCGTCCAGATCGACCAAGCATGTCAACAATGCAAACATGATGCTCAGTTTCTGGTTCTACTCCAAATTCATCCAACATATGGTTGTAATACCACTGACCTTCATCAACAAGACCCAAATGGCTACAAGTCGATAAAAGGCTTATGAACGTGCTCTTAGAAGGACTAGTTCCAGACTCGATCATTTCATGGAAAACTTGAATTGCTTTTTGACCGTTGCTATGGAACCCGAAAGCAGATATCATGGAATTCCAAGCTGCAACTGATTTTTCAGGTAAATTTTGAAATATTTCTGTCGCCATGTCTAAACTTCCACAATTGCTGTACATGTCCACAAGAGCAGCAGAAATGAAAGAATTCCTTTCAAATCCGAACCTGAAAACATAAGCGTGAATCTGCTTCCCGTGCCTCATCAGCCCTAGTTGGGTACAGGCTGAAAGGACACTGGAAATGGTTATTTCATTAGGTTCAAAACTAAGGGTAGAAAAAACATTCTAAAGCTGTTTTCCCATCCTTGTTCTGAGACAAAGCAGAGATCATGCAATTCCAAGAACATAAATTGCGGTTGGAGAAAAAGTTAAACACCAACTTTGAGCTTTCGATATCCCCAAATCTACCATACATGGCAATTAGTGCATTTTGGACACGGATGTCCATACCTTCCAAAGTCTTAAAAGAAAGCCCGTGAAGTAATTTTCCTTCCAACACCAACCCAAGATTTCCACTTGCAGATATAACATTAAAAATGGTGATGGAATCGTGACTGACATGGGATTCCCTCCTCATTAAGTTGAAATTCTCTAAGGCTTTCCAGAAATGGCCATTCCGCAAGCAGCCTGCAATTATGGTGTTCCAACAAGAAATATCTGCCGTGGCAGAAATAGCCGAGAACAACAACGCAGAAGATTTCAAGTCTCCGCAATTAACATACATGTGAATCAAGGAATTGATTGCAAGATTATTGCTTGAAAATGTCAATTTTAGTTGCCAACAGTGGATTGATTTACCAAACTGGAGAGATGAATGAGAATGGCAAGAAGGAAGAATGGCCAACAGAGTTGACAAGCTGCAATATGAAGACAGGAGAAGCAGTTCTTTGAAAAGAATTTGAGCTTCTCTAGAGTGTCCATTTAGGGAGTACCCAGCTATCATTGTATTCCACGAGACCAAATCCTTAAATGCCATTGCATTGAACAATTGCTCAGCTGCCTTAAGGTTATTGCATTTCATGTACAAATCCATTAGACTGTTCACCACTGACAAATCCAACAACCCCATGCTTCTACGAACTGTGAATCCATGAACACATCTTCCTTCTCTCAATAACGTGAATTCAGCACAAAGAGGAATTATGGCAACTACAGTGACTGTATCGGGTTGGACTGACCCTTTTAACTGCATTTCACGAAGAAGATCAAATGCTTCCAAAATCATTCCATTTGAGGCAAACCCATCAATCATTGAATTCCATGAAATAACATCCTTCTGAAAAATTCCTCTAAAAACAGCCTCTGCAGCCTCAATTTGTCCACCTTGAGAATATAGTGAAATCAGGGAATTGGCAACTGAAATATGGAAGCTCTTCTCGTAACCAAATTTAATTCCCCATCCGTGGATAACTTGACCGATAACCAACTCACCCAAACTAGTAGATGCTGCAATTGCACATGAGAGACTCACATCATCAGCTTGTTTTCCACACAAGTTCATCCTTTTCAAGTAGTGCAGACACTTCTCAGGATTGTTATTATGAAGGCAACCAGTCATCACTGAATTCCAAGAAACAAGATCTCTAAAATGCATTTCTTCGAATATAGACTCAGAAGAGCTCAAGTCGCTGCATTGTGCATACATGTACACTAGAGTATTACACAAAACAGAATCTGAGAGCATCCCTGCCTTCACACTCAAACCATGCAAAACCCGACCTTGTTTCAGTCCTCTTGTATGGGTCAAGCCTGAAATGGCAATGACAAGAGTTCCGGAATCAAACCCACTTCCTCCCTTCATCAACTCCACAAAGAAATCGATTGCAGCACCAAAAAACCTGTTCTCAATGCACGCGGTTATCATGGCATTCCAAAGTACCACATCTTTATAAATAATTTCCCTAAATAATGCAACTGAGCCATCAAAATCTCCAGCTCTCGCGTAGATCATAAGGAGAGAGGTGGAAGTGGGTAAGTGAGCAAGAACACCAACCTTGAGGACTAAGGGATGCACTATTGTCGCAGTCACAATGTCGGGTTTCATGGCGGCAAATTTAACAAGATCCAGCGCATCAAAAAAGCCCCTATTTTCAGAGCTTTGTTCTCTTTGCGATATTTTGTCGAACGGGTGGAAGGCAAATGAAAGATGGGCAGAAGAATGAAAAGACAGATGACCAGCTCTGTGGACAGAAACAAAGCGTTTGATGGGTAAGAGGACATGTTGGTTTTTGTGGCTGGAATTGTAAAAACGGGGACTTCTATTAGGGTGGATTCGATGGAAAGGTAGTGATGATCTTTTCAGGAAGGTGGTGATTGGAGTCCTGACAGCTTGTGTTATTTTGGGCTCAACCGCCCAGGTACCCATGCACTCTGGGTTTTTTCCTTTTACTGCGTGTCCATGTATTCAATATTTCAACCTTCGGAGTTCGGAATCGGATACATGTGAATATGGGACAGGGGCGGCTAAACGAATCATGCAACTTGAGCTCAGCTCCACTTTTGGCTAGTTTAAACAAAGTATAACCAAGCTAATCACACGACTTTTGGCTCATTTAAGCAAAGTATAATCAAGCTAATCACATTTTACTGTTTGTTTATCAATTTAAGCCAGGTCTGAGCATATGAGTGTTTGGTTTAATGTTCACGCAATTTACTGTTCGTTTATCAATTCAAACCAGGTGTGAGCATATGAGTGTTTGGTCTGATGGACCCGTGAACAGATGATCATTCCACAAATATTACCAATATAGGACTGAGTCAATAAATATCACAAAAAACATGTGATATCATCGCTTCCAAATACATCTTTTCACAAATCACTTTTTGGATACTTCTGCATCCAGATTTGAAACTTCTTAAGCGAGATATAGAAATTAAGGGGTTCAGCAAACCCTATAAAAATCTTTCATGGAACAACTCATTGGGTTTAGTGGAAAACTTACAGCTGCCATCACCTTCTTCTGGCTAGGGTTTCCATAGAACAATAATTTTGCCAACAGCCTCTTCACTCATTATTAATTGGTTCGGAGTTGGACGCTTTAACAATTTATTAATTGGTTTAGAGTTGGACGCTTTAACAATTTGTTTCTGTAATTATTCTGTTTGTATAGATTGGGAAGGTTATCCCCTTGGCCTGTCTTTTGGTGGTGTTCTTTGATAAGAATTACTTTACCAATAATAAACATAACCTGCAGTAGAAATTTAAAGAGAGCAAATTTATTCCTTTCACCTTGAGATGAATTTTTTTCCCTCTGTTCAATTTGCATTTCAAATGTATATAAAAACAACAAAATTGCTCTACTACTGGTATACAAGAACTACAACTCCATTTTTCAAAGTTACATTATACAGTCATGCCTAGAGATTTCAAATACACTCATCTGTGACTATGGGTACAGCTCTGTTGGTTTTCACAATGTGGGTTTAGCAAAGAGCAGCTTCAGAAATTTTGCCCCTCCAGCGTGCCTCCACTGCTTCGTATGTATAACGGCAAACAGATAAAGTGAAAGGTCTCACCAGGGCGGATGATCATCTTCGCGAGTTTGGGGAGGAGTTGGTTTCCAATCTGGTTTCTCATCCCAATACATGTCGTAATATATGTGGCCGGGAGTGTGATTTTCCACACAACACCATATACCTACGTATCTCTTCATGCGATTCCTGAACTTCTCCACCCTTTTCTGATCATACATTTCATGTATATGTCACCACATGATTATGCATGAAAAAAAAAAAAGTGTTTTAAAATAAACTAGAAAACAATTTGCAAATCAACACTTGCCTTGTCAGTGAATCCTAGGAAGGCATCCTGCATTGACGAGAATTGAATGACTTTGACATCCTTGAATGAGGAGAAGGCCGTTTTCAACTGTAACAACAAACCAGTAAACTCAATCTGTATAATATTCGAAAGAGATGGACACAGCGTATTCAGCTTAATGAGTAATCGGGATATATAGAAGAAGATAAGGCAGGATGAGGCTTATATAGGAATCTGTAATACCGTTTCTTCATTGCTGAGTTTGGGTAATTTAAGCACCCCGGGTCGGCTTGTACTGTTTGATACCTGACAATTTTGGGATCCGGCTTGACAAAGTTGTACATCGAGCCATGACTCCTTGACCTGAAACACACCTCAAGACAAAAAAATTCTGCTGAGTGAAAGGACAACAAAAAAAAGCTTGATCCATCCATATGAGGTCAATCCTGACATGCCTGTCTGGGTACTGCTGGATTGTCGAGGAAAGAATACTCCCGTATATTGATCCTGGGTCCAAATTCCCCCTTAGGCAGTTCTTTCAACATGACATTCACCTGCATTCAGCATACTTTGATTATAGAGAGAGGGGGAAAAAAAAAAAAGAAGCTTGTCAAACAGAGAGCCAAAGGCAAATGACAGAAGATAACATGAGGCCTTCCGATCCCTCTAGGTTCTAAATATGTAGCTTTTGAAGAAAATACACTGTCGAACTATCTGTATTGGGCCAGCTAGAAATCCAAGCTCTATGCTTCAATTTAAAACAAACTCAAGTTGCAAGTAAGGACCAGCCAATTAACCGTTTCATGGGTCTGGAATTGCTGCAATTTGAGCAAAACTAGACGAAGATAGGTTTCTTTAAAAAAACACGAGGATTCCGTGAATTAAGCTTTCTAGATTAGTTTCTCTAGAGTACTGTTCAGACATATCTTGACGCCATAGCAAAGGTAATGCATTTTCTTTAGGCGTATGCGTGAGGGTAGACAAGAGAGGTCATTGCTAAAGTTTCCAAGCTAATCGCAAATGCTTGGTCGAATTAATGCCTTTCTATGTTTCTATTCTGACTTTCTGAGACAAGTTTGCAGTCTACATGAAACGTAATCAACCAATGAAAATGTTAGACGGCGTAAAAAGGGACAAGATTGTCAAATGCATGTTACATTTTTCCTAAGCATTAACAAATCCAACAAGCAGAACAAATACTTGAATCAATTTTCCCGCTAAATGTGATTAGAAAGAAGAAGAAAAAATGAAGACCAAGAAAGATTTCATAATGCACTGGTTATCATGTTGAACCTCCAATAGTCACACAAGCACAAACAGTCTTTGAAGGTCATATGATTTTCTAGATCATAGCAACAGATGGGCTATTGAAGCATCCACACCCATTACGTGCAAAAAAAAAATTAGTTCAAAAAAAAAAATGATTAAGGAACAAAATGCCATATATATGATGCGTGGAACACTTCCCCCTACTGATCCAACTGTCATCACCAGTCAAGCCTTCAAATGAGACTGCTTTGAACAATGCGACAAATTTCTGTTTGCCTTAATAAGGAGGAGGCATGGTCGTATATTAGAATATGCTAGCCTTACTTGTTAAGCCACTGGCTAACTTCTGGTAATGGGAATGGCAAACACAAAAACAAACTTGAACAGTGGCTATATAGCTTCATCCCCTGATTTTATAATTAGACAGAGCAGTACCTCAAACACATGATCCAAAGGGCAGAGAAAAGGTTGTCTCGTCATAGAACCCGCCAGAACTCCAGGATGTCCAAACCATAATCTATCCAACCTGCACCATAGGGGAGGCATGACCTAAAACCACAAAAAAAGGGGACAGAGATCAAAATACAGGCTTCATAGCAGCAATTGCACCCAGCAAGCTCATTTGGTTAATGAAACGACATTCTATATGACACATATCTTCTAGTCATATGAAACTACTATATCTTGTTGAGAAACTCAGTTGTAAGAAAAAATCTTATTGATGACCCAAAAAAGGGTATAGCATATGAAACTAGCCAATATAAGTATATAAAGGAGTTTGTAGGCTATTTTACACACAGAATACCTCTTGCATCACAGAAGAATATGCATTGTCAAAAGTCAATACTGGTATTACAATGTTGCATGTTGTACTTGAGAAATTAACCAGCATCCACAGTGTAACAGAAATTATCAGGCCACAGTCACAAATTTTAGCCATTTTAAGGCAGCCACTTGATGAGTGAAAGTCTAAATTTGGTTTTGTACCCTTGCCAGTACATTTAGGGGCAAAATTGGTTTGGTTTGGTCTGGTTTTTGACTAATTTTACAACCATACCAGTTTATTCGATTTTGAGAATTCAAAACCGAAACCACACCAAACAACTTTGGTTTCGTCCAGTTTGGTTTATATGGTTTGGTCTGGTTTATGCGGTTTATTCGATTTTTGACCAATACAAAGCTACATGAAACAAACAAACTCAGTTGAGAAGCAAATTTACCAACATAACTGATACCAGAACAATAAAAGCAAAAGCCCAACAACAACTAGAAAACATAAAATGGCATGAAAAAGCCCTAAACTAACGCTTAGACACAATTTTTATATATCCTAATCCACCAAACCTTTAAAAAAGACAGAATTGGGTCAGGGAAACGAGTGTTATAAGTTTGCTGAGTAATGTGGTATCTGTTTTGGTTTGGTTCAAATTCTTTCGTTTACTTAGACCAAACCCAAACAGGCTTCAGTTTTTTTTTCTTTTCCCCAAAATCCAAAACCAAACCGGACAAAAAGCTCAGGAAAACGAAACCAAACCAGTTTTTTCAGCCGGTTTTTTCGGTTGGTTTGGTTGTCAGTTTTTTTCACCAATAAGCACCTTGGATTGATGGTAGTAGCCTTCCTAAAAGTTGAGTACCCAAGTCAAATACTTATCAAATACACATGTATAGACACGTAGGAAAACTTTCAACCCTCTTCGTTACTAAAGACCAAGAGAAAAGAATCATATTCAAAATTGCACTCCCACGTATTGTGCTGTCAACTAATTATTTCCTAGTTAGTTAAAACATGTCAAATAGTCATATCCTTAGTTAAATATTTGAGCTAACAATGTGACTCCCTTCCTAAAAGTAAGTTGATTGGAAGGTACTCACAAACAATAAAGTATGACAACAATAACCAAAATGAGACAAGCATCATTTTGCATCCTACCATGTTCAGCCCACCAAGAACCAAGTCTTGCCACAAAATCTTCAGGAATTAATATGCCAAAAGTGGTCTTTTTGTTGATTTATTATAGCACAGGTTTAGCAAGCCAACATGCTAATAGATAGAAGAAAATAATCACACAACACTACTACTCATAAAAACAGTGAAAAAATGGCATGAATGTTCTGGTTTATCTCCATAAAAGCAGAGATCTCCCAGGCGAAAACGACCACAAGCATAAAAAATGTAAAATGTCTTAACACTTCTTACCAGAGCGCGATTCAGCAAAGATGCAATAGCAAGAGCTGTCCTTATTTGCTTTATCTGAGAAAAAACATGTATGGATAAATTATGGAACTGCAAACACAGTAGAATCAAAATTGTAACAGAAGCCAGAGGATTAGGTTAATACATGCATACTTGGTAATTAACAAGTGAAAAATGTGACGCAACATTATGCTCCCCGTCGAGTAACAAACTCTTCGGAATTGATGGCTTAAACGTCAAGAAACCTCCTGCATAAGAGACATGAAAAATAAATTGCAGAAGTATTATTGAAACTTAAAGTTGACTGGTAAAGTGAGTGTGAAGTTTATACTTTTGCCTTCATCTAAATATTACTCACTTAGGAAATAATTCTGCTGTTCTTTGGAATACCAACAACATCCCATACATAGTCAACACCATATTCCACCTCTTGTGGCAACCAACAATAAATAAGAGATTACCGAGCAAAAAAAAAAAACAATAAATAAGAGATCCACTCAACTACCCTGACTCCAATGCCACTTTGGAAGGAGTTTTCTGCTTCTATATGGGAAAACTAGCCTGAGAGGGGAGTTTTACCTTCTATATGTCTTCTGCAGGTAAGTCACTTCCTAAGCGTTTACTTCTTCAATAACAAGATAACTCACAGTTCCTAGCCTTTGAGGCAATTGATTAAATCTTGTTCTACCCACCTCTTCAATCACCCTAAACAGGGTCTCTGTTACAGTACTTCCAGATAAACAGAAGACAACATCCCAGCTCCCCCTACATTCAACCCCTATCTACAGATAATAAGCCATTAACCCTATTCCCATTGAAAACACTCCATTTAGTATTGGGGAAATAGTCGTCAATGGTGAGATCTAAGGCCAAAAGCTATATTACCAAATGAAGGCCCAATAGATGAGACATATAATGCAAATAACAGGTTGCAGATTATAAAGGCAACAAGGCAATCAATTTGCGAAAGGAAAATTCAAAAGGCTAAAAATGTGCAAACATATTATGCAACACTTACCTGGTGAGTCATAATATTCCGGTGGGTCATAAAATACCATGCCTTCACGTAGTCGATGACGCTTTCCTTCAGTACCTGCAAATTGGAATGTGGTATGCACGGCATACGGCTCCAATCTGAGTTGTTGATACATTGCCTACAAGCACAACACAAGGGATTAAGAAATGCTCTGAAATCTGTACGGTATTTATTCTACTAAATGTTCAGATTCAAGCAAGATATTCCCAAAGTTGACAACTTGACAGAGCACAACATATCACCAAAATGAGGTTATTAGGTAAGGCAACAGAGTTCTCGTACATACACAGAATAAGAGAAAAGGAACGACGAGGGGCGGCCATGAAGCAAATATCTAAAAACCATCCTAACGGTCGTACCTGGACAAAATAAGTATGCCCACTGCAAAATAAACTTGCTGGCAGAAGCCCTAACTTGAGGTTGCCATCATAAGCATATACAAGTCCAGTATCATCATCTACAGATGGCCCCAATTGCCTGCGTACAAGTTCATTAAAACCATTTTGATCCCATATTTTGTCATTAGCAAGAAGCAGTTCTTTCCATTCTTTTGCCAATTTTTTTGCAGAATCTGTCGGCCTCCAGTGGAAAATTCCTATATTGAATGCCGCACCAACTGCCCAAAGTGAAAGAAAAGTTTCATTAAGGAACAAGTTGCTGAAAAGTAATGCTACCTGAAGCATCACACCAGTAAGATTTCACCAACTGCAAATTGCGTATTGGATAACAACTACAGTACAATGCATGGCTAGAAAACGTCGACGAGTAACAATTGTGAATAGAGAAATAAATAACAGAACAGAAATGAATAGTCTTCACCTTGTTTCCAGACGTCCAACCTGTCATCAGCAACCGTTGGAACAACTGAATCTGTTGAAGTTAACACATCTGCTTCAGGAAATCGTGATAGATAGGGAAGGGGGTTCTGCTCCAGGAAGATAGTAAATGGTCCAAATAATGTATGATTAGAAAAACAACAATTGAGAAGGCATGAATTTAAATCAACTGCATAAACTCATGCTCCATAAGGACTAGATAAGAAATATAACCAACACGTATTTCTGAGGTGGAGGGGTGATGAACGGCAAGTGTTGGGCAAAATATAGGAAAAAATGCAAGGAAGACCAAAGAGTAGAGTAAACAAAGTAGGATATACTTTTCGTAGGACTTATTTTTCAATACATGTTACAGAGTATGAATGTTGTCATCACATACTACTCAGGATCTTCATTATGCAACAGGAAACAATCTTTTTCAGCCGATTAGCAACCAAACTTTACATACAATAGCAGAAAGGAAGCTATTTGCGTTGTTCCAAAAAAAAAATAGCAGAAAGGAAGCATCCTTTATGTCCTTTCTTTCACATTTTCTTAAACAAGCTGCCAGAGAACAAATATGGTACCAAGAACCCTGAGGAAACCGACACAAGAAAGAGCAGTATATGAACAACAATATGTAAGAAAGAAATTAAAACAAAAGAAAATTTTAGTTTGTAACTTTTTTCCCCCATGTTAACAGCAGACCAGTGAGAGAACAAAAGGCTTAAAGTGCTATCCAACAACTTCTGGTGCAAACCCGTCTTGCAAGGGGAGATGCAAACATCAATGGCCATAAAGATGCAAAATGCAAACAAAGAACAAGAATTGAAACGAGAAACAATGCACATGTAGAGACGTGAGTCCAAGACCTCTCAAAAACCGTAGTTTTGATACCATGTTAAGTCAACAATGGCCAAAGGGCCAACTACTTGTATCTAGCTATCTAGCACAAAACCAGCGAAACATATATGATTGCAGATAAGTCCTTTACTCAGAGAAAAGGTGGATGTATGTTGAGAATGCTAACAACGACAATTAAGAAAACAACCATAAACGATACCTTTAACCAGACCATGTCCGTATCACACATCAGCAGTTCATAGCCAAATGGTAGAACAGAATCTATTAGCATAACTTTTTCTCTCCCCATTTTGTGAAATGTTGGAGAGCCCCATCCAACATCTATAGTGCTCATATGGCTACCCATGTCAAAAACTGGAATTCCTTTCCAGTACAAAGCCTCTAACAGTTTAGTGTCCATTGCACCTAGAACAGCATATAAAAAAGTTCAGATCCTTAAGTTTCCATTCCACATGCATAGACCCCCCAAATTATAACTTACCGACAAGAAGATTGTCTACGCCAATATCTGTCAGGTGTTTGACCCATGTCAGGATAAAGTCCATGAAGGCATAGTTACCAAATGTCACTACGACAACGTTATCTCTCACCCTTTGCTGAACCAGTTCTTTTGTCAACTGGAAGGCCTTCAGAGGTGGCATTTTTGAACCAGAAGGAGGAACTTCCCAAATAGGTTTCATCCATTTGCTTTGAGCCTGTTGTTCAGGTGGCAGCGCTTCACCCACAGTTGGCTGTTGAGCAGCGGATGGAGAGTCTACATATGAATATGACTCACGTATAAGTAAAAGAGAAATATTAATAGGGAAATGAAAGGTAACAAGAGAGGAAAAAGCAAACTGTATGCTTAGTGTAGCAACTTAGAATATTCTCATCCAAAAAAGAAACAATATGCATTATGCCTTGGAAGTTTGGAACATTATGCCAAGAAGATGTCATGCAACATGAGGACATTGAGAAAGGAAGAAAGAAGTGCAGATTAAAATAATACTAACAGTTATCCAAAAATGCCAATAGAAAAGAAAGCTCAACCACTAGATCCACTTGGTAGAAAGTGAACTTGAAAATATGAGGGTCTTTACCCAATCAATATAGCTACAGAATGTGGAAGGCAACCGCTAGAGCAGTTCAGATCTCATTAAATAATCTCTTGCAACCGTAGTTACAAGTACCCAATTCGTTTAGGCCGGGACAGCTATGATGCACGGATACCTCTAAAAGTCGACGAATCGCGGTGTCGGGACACCGGGACACGGGGATACCTCAAGATACCTCGGGGATACGTACGGGACACGCCACGTGGCGTGTCCCATATTTTAATATTAAATTTTGAGGGCGATACCTCTGGGGACACGGCAGGAAACCACTGGGGACACGGCGGGACACCGCTGGGGACACGGCGGGACACCGCTGGGGACACGGCGGGGTTCAAATTGTAATTTTTTTAAAAAATTTGAGGGCCAAATTGTAATTTTCAAAAATATTTAGGGGTCAAACTGTTATTACTTAAAATATTGGGTTAAACGTAATTAACCCAACTATGGATATTATGTTTTGTCTACTCTACATTTTGCCATTTAAACTTGGAAAAAATTGAAAAAATATATATATTAATATATATAAATAAATAAATAAATAAATGTACACGTGGCGTGTCCCCTGCGGTGTCCGTATCCCCATTTTTTTAGAATTGCCGTGTCCCCGTGTCCGTGTCCGTGTCCGTGCCGTGTCCGTATCCGTGTCCGTGCATCATAGCGGGACAGTAATAGACATCCCATAGACATCCCACGCCAATTGTGGTTGTGGCGAGAGCACAAGCAAATTTAGCATTTTCAGATTACAGCTGTAATAGTAACTTGTGGGAAGATACTAAGTCAATATACTGTTTTTTTTTTTTTTTTTTTTGACTAGAGTCAATATACTGTTCTGTTGCTAATGATAAAGAAATCAACGTCAGCATTAATACTTTTCTTTTTTGTGAATAATGTACTTCCAACAGCTTTCAATCATGCAACTGTAAAGATAATGAAATCAATTTATTAATCTCACAGCTTAATAATCCACAAATTACATATAAGCAGCCAAGGAAGGCTTTTGAACACAGAGCATAGTGCATTGTAATGTCATCTCAAAATGTGAGAATGATATTAGAACCAGAATTAGTTCTGGGGAATGATATGGAAGCTGTTGATAGGCAGCTTTGCTTGGAGCAAAAAACTCGTCACAGGTTTTGAAAGTTCTATTGACGAGATAGCTCTGGTGTCATTTTGGTGTTAACAGGTTTCCATTTGCATTCCCTTGCTAGTTCTGGCTAGTTGCTAGTTATAGTTAGTTAGCTCAAGCACTTTTGTCCACCTATGTATCAATCCGTGTAAGAATTCATCCCCTGCCCTACCAAACAAGAGAGCTTCGTTTTTTCACTCCAGCAACTTAATCTCCAAATCCTCCAAATTAAAACAAGTAACGTTTTCACACTGCATCCCATGTATCAGAGAATCAAATGTAACAGATCAAATTCAAAACAGTAGAGCAACTCCAGCCCTAACCTGGTTCTTACTCACATCCAAACCGAATAGAAACCACTTAAAACCCGCACCACTCCTTGACTCAAACCAACACTAAATTGAGTCTTACTCAAATTTTAACCCAAGGCGATGAATTCCACCCTCTCGAATTTACATGTATGCCCTTAATGAAGGTTTAACTCAAATTTATGGTTAGATTTGAGTTTGGTCAATGAAGTTTTTACTCAACTTCGAGTATTAAGCATGGGTAAGTCCTGGAACGGAAAAAGAAAAAGGTTCAATTTTGAATCAAAGCAGCAAAGGGACATATACAACACTGAATCAAATGTCAACGCCAGTAATGTACAAGACAACAACAATGAGAAAAACAAATCAGCAGAAACAGACCAACAGTATATTAATACACCGAGGTATACATTATATATCGATGCAGAGAGAGAGAGAGAGAGAGAGAGGTGGAATTACCGGAAGAAGATAGAGGGAGCCACCAGGAGGAGGGAGCAGAGGAGGAGGAGCTGCCGGAGTAAACGGCGGAGAAGACATACACGAAGGAGAACAAAATTCCGATGATGACGGTGGCGTAGATCGTCAGAAACAGCGGCTTGGAGTTAGCTATCTCCTGCAACCGACTCTTCCAGCCCATTTTCTCTACCTCCACCCAAATGGGTTCTCCCAGATTCCTCAAATTCTGGTTACCATTTGAGCAACACCAACAATACCTTCCAAATTGGATAAAGACCCACCAAAACGTAAGGATCAAATTACCAAAAATTATGTATGGATTGGTGTAAAATTAAAGGTGAATCCAACTGGGTGGGTTTTGGATTTCGATTGTGTTCGTTATTGTGTCTGGAAATCCGATCTGTGTAGTGGCCTTGGCTAGTAAAAAAACGAGGGACAAGTCAACCCGGCATGGCTGTCTGAATCTATCAACAAAATTAGCGGGTGGTCCGGTTTCTCCAAGGTAATTTTAATCACAAATCCATGGCGGCCGGACAGAGGCGTTGACTGGCTTTAATTACAAATCCATGGGACCAGTTTTAAAATTATCCCTGCCATGGCAAGAGGTACAATATTCATTAATACATGATGTGCCAACTTAAAATGTTCATTTTACTCTGGTTTATATACAATTTGAAACCTTCATTCTCTCAATTTTTTCTCCCCAATTTTCCTTCGTCTCCCCTCTCTCTACAGCAACGACCAGGACTCGCCCTCTCTCTCCTTCACACACACAAAGAGATAACTTTGTTTTGTTTCGCCCTTCCGCGGACGAAATCCATTTTTTTGCCCAAGTTGAAGATGGGTTTCGATTGTATGCTTTGTTTGCACTCATTCGTTTATGTTTAACCTTATTAAGCAAATAAATTGACGGGATTGAGCCTAAATCGATTGTTGGACCATTGAACTCAAGTTTTTTTTGTTATTGAACCATTAAAAGGGCATATTGAAACAACACCCTTTCTCATATTTCTACGGGAGTTTTCTGTGCGGTATATTTTGTTTATTTGTTTTTTTTTTAACAAGACAAGTGGAATAATAAAATTTTATCTTAGAGAATGTTGGGTGACCTAAAACATGATTTGATCTGCTGCAATAATATATATGGTCCAAACATATTTTAGATGCAGTCTGATTTAAATATTAACTTGGTCTTTTGAGAATGTTGAATGTTGGCCCAACCAACTTTACATAGTTCATAGTTGACAGAAAATATGACTTGTTCTGGTGTAATAATACATATGGTCCAAACATATATTGAATGGAGTCGGATTCAAATATTAACTTCCACACTTCATTATTGACAGAAAACATGACTTGTTCTCTGCCATTGGAGAGAGAGAAAGAGAGAGAGAGACGGGGCGAGTCATGGTCGTTGCTGTAGAGAGAGAGGGAAGACGAAGGAGAATTGGGAAAATAATGAGAGAGTGAGGGTTTTAAGTTGTACATAAACGAGGGTAAAATAGACATTTTAAGTTGGCACACCATGTATTAATAAATATTGTACCTCTTGCCATGGCAACAGTAATTTTAAAATTGGTCCCTATGGATTGGTGATTAAATCCAAGTCCACGCCTCTGCCTAGTCATTCTCTCTAAAAAGAAAGCGTAACGATATAGAGATATATAAGGACCATTGGAAATTTAAAATCATGAATGTATAGCAGGCAGTGGTACATGAGTGGTTTCTCCAGTAGCATTGGGCAAGTGCTAACATCCGCAGGATAGACTGAGGTTAAGTCCGTTTTGCATTTTTTTTTTATTTAAATTTTTTATAAAAGAAATGTAATTTTAAATTTAAATATAATAAAATAAAAAAGTTTTTTTTTTATTTTTTTACACTGTTTAAAAGATTCAATAAGATCTATCAAATAATTAAGATCCATATTGATAAAAAAATTATTTGCATAAATACATAATTTTTAAGTTTGAAATCAACTTCCTTTTCTAAAAGTTCATCTTTTGAGAAAGGGAAAATTTCAAAAAAATCCGGATCTTTCAACTCAATGGCACATAAACACCTGGACTTCAAGAAATTTAAATCCCCCACCTGACCTTTGGACTCGATCATCAATTAACCCCCTCCACCCATTTCCCGTCCAATACCTAACGAAGTAGGAATTACCTTCAAAAGAATCATGTGATACTCACAGCCCTCCTCAAAAACTCTTTATAAAATTCCGTTTTTTAAAACAATTAAGTGTTCCAAATTTCAATCCATTTGAACCGGCGGAAAGATTTTAATTTTCTGATCATTTTATCCTAAATGATCATAGTTAAATTTTAACTGTAGGGCTCTCGTTGATTATTTCTAAAGGATATTTGATTGTATGACTTTCTTAAGGCTAATCAACAAGAGTTTTAGAGTCAAAATTTAATTATGATTATTTAGGATAAAATAATTAGAAAAGTAGAATCTTTCCATCGATTCAAACGGATTGAAATTTGAAACACTTAATGTTTTAACTTCTTTAAACAGTTTATATATTAAAAATATGGTTAAAAAATTATTGTTTCCAAATTTCAATCCGTTTGAACCGGTGGAAAGATTTTAGTTTTCTGATCATCTTATCCTAAATAATCATAATTAAATTTTGACTCTAAGACTCTCGTTGATTAGCCCAATAAAGTCATAGAATCTAATATCCCTTAGGGTTAATCAACGAGAGCCATAGAGTCAAAATTTAATTATGATCATTTGGATATAATGATCAGAAAACTAAAATCTTTCCACCGGTTCAAACAGATTGAATTTTGGAACACTAATTTTTTTAAAAAAATCGAATTTTATAAAGAGTTTTTGAGGAGGGTGTGAGTATCACGTGATTCTTTTGACGGTAAGGTAATTCCTACCTCTCTGTTAGGTATTGGACGGGAAATGGGTGGAGGGGGTTAATTGATGATGGAGTCCAAAGTTCAGGTGGGGGATTTAAATTTCTTGGAGTCCAAGTGTTTATGTGACATTGAGTTGAAAGGTCAGGTGTTTTTTTTGAAATTTTCCCTTCGAGAAATCGGAACACCCTTTAGTATGGTACACACGCTTGCAACCTTTTACTGTGACAATCAATTCAATGTCAATGTATCTAGTTACACTTTTTACATTGTGCGAAAAAAAGACATTTTAGAGCAAGTTTATCAGTGTAAAGCTAAAATATCCTGTGAACAGTTCCCAATTATATTTTAGCCATCAATTTTTTCTTCAAAACTACACCAACACAATTTATTTTATCTATCATCTATTAAAATATTATTTTTTTCTTTTTCCAATATTAAAAATAAAGAGAGGAGAAAGGAGAAGGAGGGAGGAGAGAGAAAAGAAACAATAAAAAAAAGAAAAGAGTATGAATAGTGCTTAGGTAAAAATGACTAATAACTATTCACAAATGGGTTTTACCTCTTCTTTTACTTAATCTAGTGCAAACATATTTTTGTGATTTTTCTCTTCAAAATAGAGAAAAAGGTATTTTAAATTATTTGGTAACTTGCTCTTAGTCCTTTTCTTGTTCCCAATCTCTACGTGAAATTATAAATTTCTCTCTCTCCACTGTTTAGCAGAACATGCCTAAATAATAGTAGTAGTAGTAGTAGTAGTAGTAGTGGCCTAAATAGTAGTAGTACTAGTAGTAGTAAGTGTTCGGTTTGCTATTTTATTTTAGTTTTAGTTTTAGTTTTATTTTTCAATTATTATCCTACTTCTTTCTTCAATTATTACCCTATTTTTTCAATTATTACTTTTTCATCTCTCTGCAATCATTACCCATCTCTTCAATCATTATCATATTTCTCTCTCTACCCACTATCAAAACTAAACTAAACTAAACTTACAACTAACAAAGCATTCGGCTTTGTTCTTTTGTTCACTTGGGATTTCACTACCATCCCTTCTCTCCGTTCTCTTAAACTTAACTTAATCTGAAAATTTTGTCCTTATTTAAATTTTTTTCGCATTTGTTAGTTTTGCGCATTACTTTTGTGGGTTATTGATTCGTCTCGATGAGAGGAATCGAATTTTTTTTTTACTTTTATCCAAGTATTTTGAGAAATAACCACTTTCCTCGAGACAAATTAATAACCTACAAAAATTTGGCACAAAAACTATCAAATGCAAAAAAAAATTAAATAAGAACAATTTCATGATTTAAGTTAAATTTAAATTAAGTTCAAGAGAATGGGTACAACCCCTAAATTTATGCTTTTCAATATTTAATTTTGTATTTTGTTTTATAGCTTTTCAAGATCATTTTTGGAATTAATTATTGTCCTCAAAGAGAAAAATCAGAAGAGTATAAAATGATGACCGAAGTAAAAATAGTCAGATAGTAGGACACTAAGGACAAAAATGCCAGCCACATCAAATTTTTTTGGTATTATTAAATTTTTTGCTTTTGGTCACAATTTAAAAATTTTAGACTATTCTCGTCAAGGTAAATGGTGTAATTAGTCAAAAGATTATAAAAAAATGCGCCAATGATAAGAATGATACGAATTTGGCATTTCTGGAAGTGAAAATATTAATAATGTGTCCCACTAACTAAAATAATTAATTATTTTTCAAATAAGTACGTATTTTTTGAATTAAAGCTAAAGTATTATGAAAGAACTAGTGCTTGCCCATAGCCTACGGCACTTGCTAGCTAGTGGTTCAAACACTAAATCGATTCACGAAAGAGAATTATGCGTGGTTACGACACTCCCCTAACTTATAGGGGTGGAGGTAGATCTGGGCTTTGAATCAACAACAATCCGTGGTGGGTGAACGTGAGTGGGCCGCAATCGAGAGGCGATGACAGGGATGGAGGGTGAAGTGATAACACGGGTTTGGGGGGTTCGCCTCTCGCCTCTCTACTAGATAACCTGGGTTTGAAATTTGAAAATGGGTTTGAGTAAGACTGATGGCGTTTGTGTAATAAACTAAGAAAGTATGGGCACTTTGTTAAGGGTAGGATTGAAGTGATCTCAACCATTGATCTGAAATTAATCTGGGCTGTTCGAAGAGACTTTTACATATTAAATATATAATTAAAAGATTAAGTGTTACAATTTTCAATCCGTTTAAAACCAATGCGAATATTTTAATTAACTGATTATTTTACCATAAAGGTTATAATTAATTTTTAACTTTAAAGCTTTCCTGTTTAGAACCCTAAGATGACTGTAGAATCAAATAAAGTTAAAAGATTAAGATAAAATGAAAGCCTTATAATAAAAAATTAATAATGACCTTTAGGATAAAATGATCCGAAAAATAAAATTTTCGCACCGGTTCAAACGGATTGAAAATTGGAATAGTTAATCTTTTAACTATTTTTAATACTATAATCTCGTCAGTTTTGTATCGAAATGGCGCCGTAACATTCTGAGGAGAGTTATATATATATATATATATATTATATATATATATATTAAAAATATACTTAAAAGATTAAGTGTTCCAATTTCAATCCGTTTGAACCTGTGTGAAGATCTTATTTTCCTCATCATTTTATCCTAAAGAGTCGTAATTATTTTTTGACTTTTAAGTTTTTCTGTTAGGGACCCTAAGAAAACTGTAGAACCAAACAAAGTTAAAAGATTTAGATACTAAAATGAAAGCCTTATAATCAAAAATTAATTAAGACTCTTTAGGATAAAATGATCAGAACAATAAGATCTTTGCATCGGTTCAAACGGATATTTGAACACTTAATCTTTAACTATTTTTAGAAGTCTTAAAAAAAAATAGTTCAAAGAATAAGTGTTCCAATTTTCAATCCGTTTGAACAAGTGCGAAGATCTTAATTAATTGATTATTTTACCCCAAAGGTTGTAATTAATTCTGGATTCTAAAGACTTTTTGTTAGAGCCCTGAGATAAATGTAGAACCAAATATAATTATAAGATTAAGATAAAATAAAAACCTTATAATCAAAAATTAATTATGACCCTTTCGGATAAAATGATGAAAACAAGATCTTCGCACTGATTCATACGGATTGAAAATTGGAATACTTAATCTTTTAACTATTTTTTTAATATATAAAAAACGCTTTTGGATTCGGGCGTTGAAGGCACACTATTTCTGAAACATGCCATAAAATATTTGGCCAAACAATGTAAGTTATTTACGAGATACGTAGAGAAATCTGGACAGTTAGATTTGTTTGTATGGGTAGATAAAATTTGTGGGGAGAAATCTGAACCGCTGAGAAAGAATATTCCTAAACACCCTTGTATTTATTAGATAGATAACTTGTCTCATAAAATAAAAAATAAGTACTTGAAAAATAAGAACCATAGTAAAACAGGGCCCTAAAA
Organism: Rhododendron mucronatum var. ripense; assembly: GCA_019656295.1. NCBI lineage: Eukaryota > Viridiplantae > Streptophyta > Magnoliopsida > Ericales > Ericaceae > Rhododendron > Rhododendron mucronatum. The sequence continues at coordinate 327,539 of BPLT01000240.1, forward strand.
GAAAATAGGAAGAACACACTCATGTGGTTGTCCAGTTCCATTTCAATTACCTAAAGATAGTGCTGAAAATGAACCGAGCTACTCGGTTCGTTTAGTATTTGGCTCGGCACTTAAAAGCTCCACATTCAAAAGCTCAGCTCAGCTCGACTCGTTTTATAGGATCATTTCGTTTAAAGAGACTCGTTAAGTAAATTGGCTAGCTAGCTAGCTAAAGAAACCAAGCTAGTACACTTGGTTTGCCTTACTCCTTCCCTAAGTGGAGGTAGGCGTTCGAGCCCCGCGAGGGGGCGTGGTTGAAGTTCAGGGCTATGAACAGCCTCCGAGCCATACTAACACTCTGCTAACTATAAAATATGGCCAAAAAAAAGAGTAAATTAGCTAGACTCGACTCATCTAGGGCTCAAATCGTTTGTAAATGAACTCAAGTTTTAGGCTTGCAAGTGCCCATAGGGATTTCACCATCGTTAACTCTAAACCACATTAATTATAAAACCACATTCTCCATTGGGAAAGGGGGATTGTGCTGTGCAGCATAGGCTGCACAGTGTGCCGCACGGGTCGGATGCTGTTCGTTCGGCAATCCAACGGTTCAAATTTCATCTCCACCCATGTTGCATTCGAGCTGTTGATTGCCAAAATGAGATTTGAACCATTGGATTGCCGAACGGATGACATCCGAGCCATGCAACATGGGTTGCACAACACCAACCCCCAATCCCTGCCATTGACCAAATTCTTACTCCCTCTGTCCCATGAAGTTAATTTTCTACGAAATTACATGCAATTTTCAAACTTAAAAATAATGCACTTTCCAAAATAATGTTTTGATTTGTTTTCACCGTTCAAAAGATTTAATTAAGATTTACCAAATAAGATCCATATTGAAAAAAAATATTTCGTTACGCAAATTATTCTTAAGTTCGAAAATTGTACATCCAAAGTAGCTATTCCATTAAATTATTATTTTTGTTATGTGAAAAGGTTGGAAGGCTTTATGTTGATGTTTACTTGTTGGGTTCGAGTTGGTCTCGTGTTTTTTATTGGTCTTTTTGAAATTTTCTTTGTTATGTTTTCAGGTAATTTTATTGCATTTTTAATGTGGTTGAGTAAACGTTAAATTTAGAGCTGACGGTGGTGAAATGACGTTTAATTGTCGTTGGGGAGGAAAGAGTGTGGGTTTTGAAGGAAATGAACTTGAGCGAATCAAGTGTCGTGTGTTTTGTGTTTGGTTGGAGGAATTTCCCCAAACGGGGCAGGAGGAAAACCGAGTGCGTCAAAAAGTGAATGATCACCTTTTTAGTGTTCCCGCTTTTCCTTCCCTTCGGCTGTGTTTACTGGGAAATTTGAAACTCTCTCACTCTCTCTCTGCCAAGAGGTGTCTCTCATCTCCCTAGTCTACAAGAGGTCTCTTTCATCTCTTCAAAGGCTTGCTCCTTATGCTATTTTGCTTCGTAATTTTTTTTCACCGATTGCGCACTTCGCCGGAATTCACTGGTAAAGCCCAGAACACGGCGGAAAATAAAAGGAAACGAAATAGACCACAGAGGTACCGGATTCTTCAAAAAACGGGACGTAACAGCCCTGGGCGGGGGGTAGAAGTCAGTTTATTTCTCTTATTCTTTTCCTTTCGGCACCAAGCAATCATTTTCTCCCTTTCTCTCACTTTCTTTCTAGAATCAAACAAGAGAAATAAACTCACTTTCTTTATAGTTTCCCTTTTAAACATTTTCTACTCCAAACAAAGTATAACTTTCGGGAATTTTAGGAGTTTGTTGTTTTCAGCAGGATCATGGAAAACATTTTACTCCTTTCGAAAATAGTTGAAGCAGAAGCGCCCACAGCGATGAGGACTCGTCGCAGGCTAGCAGCACTTGTTGGTGAGGGTGCTGCTGGGAGGGAGGAGGGGAAGGTGGGAGCTGCTGACCATTCCGGTGAAGATGATGGAGGAAGCACTTCTCTGCTCCCTCAATGGGTGAGACTTTGACCTTCGTTTCGTGTTTTTCTAGCTAGTAGTACTTGTTTTGGTTCTTGATCAGTTGGTATTGCTCGTATATGTTCCTTTTGGTTGATCGAATGTGATGGTTGAGCAATAGAGTTAACATCCCCTCAAACTCAAGGTGGTAGCCTGCGCATAGATCAAGTTGAGTTTGGAAACTAAATCGTGAAAACGTCTTGAAGGAAACTTGCTCACTATACATGCGAACCACATGGGTAATTTTGGGTCGAGTAACAGTGAGACATACCAGATTGACGACTAGGTGTTGATAAATAGTAGGCATCAGGAAGTTGTGTGCCATCTAAAGGTGTTCAAGGGCATTTTGGATTCAATTTCCTATGGCGCCGCACCATGTATTTTGAAGAGAAATGATTTCTTTTGCAGTAGTTAGCAAGGGTGAGGCTCAGTAGGTTTTCTCACGGCTCATAGTTCAAGGGCATTTGTGGGAATAGATCAAAATACCATGGGCAGATTAGTCCTAAGACTTCTAACAGGTCCTATCCCACATGAGGTAGGATTCACATATAAGAGCATGTACATCAATAATAGGTGAATTACATAGCCAAAAAGTATTTTTCTATTTTACCTACTCATTTTTACCTCTCACCTTGCAGCAGTCTCTCTACTATTTCTCTATCTGTTTTACCTCTGGGAAAAAAACTCTCTACTTATACCGAGGTACTATTAACAAGCCATCCATTAAATTATTGTTTCTTTTCTCTCTCCTCCCTGCCACTCACTCTCTCTCTCTCTCTGGTTCTTCCTCTCTGCAAATTCCCACCGAGCAAAATTGTACTATTATTTTTTCTTGTTTAATGGGAGTTTCCTCTTTAGAGCATATACATCAACAATAGCTTAAATACCTACAATAGCTTAAATACCTGGTAAAAAAGCACCTTTTTTTACTTTACCTATCCATTATTTTCTATCCCTCCACACCAAGCTCTCTACTACTCCTCTCTATTCCCATTAAATTGTATAAAAAAAATACTCCACCTGTGGTAAGGTACTCAGGTAGAGTGGGTGTGGGACAGAGGAGAGAGAGAAAGAATAATATTTTAATTTTTTGCTCATGAATAGTTGCTCGGTAGATGTAGAGAGGATTTTTCAAAAAGGAAAAAATGGCTTCAGGTTTGCAGAGACTGCTGCAAGCTGTTTTTGAGCCTTTGATTCGGTAAAATAGCTACAAAGGTGGGTTTTGCTTGTCTCATGTACATGCTCTTACAGAGTCTGGTGTAGGCTAGTTTTGGTGTCTTCATTAGGTAAAATGGCTACAAAGGCTTGTTTTGCTTTGCTGGTGTACATGCTCTAATACTTGCATGCAACCACCCTTCGGGTTGCTAGTCCGGCCCGAGAAATGCGACACCAAACATGATGTTAGTGGCCCCACCACCTTCACAATCCAACTCCAAACCTTGTATCAAATATGCCTAATTCAGCGATTTTTGAAGTTGTAAGTTGTAACACTTGCAATCAAGATGAGTAATTCTGCGATTTTTGAAGCTTTTAATTAGTCGAATATTCATGGTTTTTTGTGACATTGTTATTTTTTAGATTAAGTAAGCTGCAATATCAAAAGCTGCTTATGTTTTGATAAACTAGATCGGTTGGTATTCTTTTGATGCGCACATATTTTTCTTCGGTCCCATTGTGATGGTAGAACTGTTGATTGGTACCTACAGAACAAATTTCATATTTCATTGGCTTCATGTTGCGTTTGTAAGCTATATTGGACATGTGGTGCTCTTATTTTTGGATGTTGTTACTTAAATAAGTGAAATGACATCTTGGCGTATGATTTGGCTGGATGTTATCGAAAGTTTGACAATAGACGAATACAATATTGTTTGCATGATCAAAGATGCGTGGAAGCTTTCTTCAATGTGTCTAACAGTTAATTTATGTCTGTTAGCACTTAGAACACTAGAACTAAATTTAATATAGTTATGAATTGCAACAAATAACAATTGCACTGAAATCAAAACAGAACACACAGATAAGTAAAAGATCAGAACATGCAACTAGTATAAGACAAATGGCAGAATGATCTAGAAATAAGGACATCCTAAAGTAATAACTACATTTGAGAAAATTTAGAGCCAGTAGTCCTATGCGAGAAACCGGAAAGCACGGTATACTGTCCTAAAGCCACTACCCATTAGCCCTCCCCTATGCGAAGGTTTTAAGGGATCATAGTAGCTCTAAGATACAACCCAGTTTGCTCATAGCTTTCCTCTTTTAATGGTCACGACCACTAGGAGGATTTGAACCAAGTCTTGAACCGGAGTTGCCGAAAACAATGGTTCGATGGCTTTGTACAGAAATGGATGGTGTATGGGTAGAAGCGACGTTGAAGACAGAAGTAGGGAAAATAGCATTTTGTCTTGTGTATATTGTTGAGCAACATGGGAGTGCTCTACATGGATTTTTCCCAATCGGTGAAGAAAATGCAGAGTAAATCCCAAATGGTCAAATCAAATGCCTTTACTCTGGTCTTATTAGAAATGTTTCTGATTTGACCGGGAATAAACCTACTGAAATCAATTTGGTAAAACCTGGCATAGAAATGCATTATGCTATTAATGAAAATTTGTATTGATAAAGGGATTAGCCCTTGGATTGATATTGGCACAAGTATCTAATGTACTGAACTTTATAGCAACAATAGTCAAGAATCTTTGGCAATCAATTCTCTATTGTTTTTCCCCTAACGGTTGAGAAGCGGTTTAGGCCTCAGCAAATGCATATGATAAAGTTTGAAAATTACAAAAGCAATTTATTAGTTTTGACAGTTCTATGGGGGAACTGTATTTTCATCCTTCTGTATCCACCACAGGTTCAGGTTGGTGGTTCCCCTCTGTACGAAAGAGAAAGAACGCTTGGGAAGGGAGGCTTTGGACAGGTTTATGTAGGTCGCCGTGTATCAGATGGTATTGGAGTCTGGAGATGCAGAGGTACGTAGTATGTGGCATTGTATTATGTGATTATCTGGTTTGTCTTCTGCTCTGCTGACTGCTGCTGCGCTTCAGTAGACAAAGACCTAATAACATGCTGGATATTTGTGGGCCCGGCTGTGTGCTGTATATTCTAGGTGGCGCTAAAGTTTGAGCATTCTAGTAGCGTTGGATGTAATAATGGACCACCAAATGAGTTGAAAGTTTACAAGTGAGTTCGGTTAAGTTTATAATTATAAAATGAACTCTGGCATTCATTATCTGCATTGATTTTTTGCTGCTTCTGTGTTATTCGAATGGCTCTCTTGGCGGCTGTCATGGTGTGCCCCGAGTGCATTACAAATTAAGGTCAACAAGGTGACTATTACGTAATGGTACGGTTTCTAGCTATACCCTATATTATGGTTCCTATACCCTATATCTTGCCGGTTCTGGTTTCATAATCGTGGTGTTTATATCTTGCTTGTTCTGATTTTGTGTCAAGCATGGATATTTTCTCAGTTCGTGGTTTGGATTGCCTTGTAACAAAAGAGATTGTCAGTGCAGGTTATGGATATGTTGGGACCAAGCTCGAGGGATTTCCGTGATAGTAACTACCATAAGAATGTTTTCAGAGGCCAATGCAAAAGTGCAAGGCGAGGCTATTGACTTCTCGTAAGGCAACGCGTAAGCCTCAAAGCGTTGATGAAGCGTAAGCTCTTGGAGTTTTTATTTACCATTCATAAAAATTAAATTAATTAAAATACCATAAAAAAGGGGGATAGTGGTTGCGCTATACAAAGGTGCCTCGTGAAAAAAAAAAACCCTAAGAAAAGAGTAGATAGAATAGAATTCACAAGAAAGCGTGTTAAGGCATAAAAACAAGTGCTTTAGTGAATCCAACTTTTAAAAGCACTCTAAGTCTATCTCGCAAAAAAGCGAAAACCCTTTGTCTTAATTTGGTCCAACAACTTATAATGAATCGATTCTTTACTTCCAAAAAAGAAGGAACCGACACTTCTAAGTTCTAATGCGTCCGCTTCTGCAACCTGGGCAAAAAATGCTTGAAAAGCGTACACCTCTGGCGGATGGGCGAACAAATGCCCATGCCAGTAGTGTTTTTGGCACTTTTTTCACAAGGCAAGCCCAAGGATTGCCTTCGAAACTGTTGGTCAAAGTTGTGTATTATGTTTCATATGTGCCTATGAGTTAGGTTTGTAATCAATCGACTACTTCATGTTTCCATTCTGTGAATTATTTCCCTTACTTGGTTCAAATTTTCAGGATATACATTGAAAAGGTAGCATGCATTGCCATTGAAGCAATATCCATATTGAAGGAGATACATTGTACGAAGAGGGTGCGTAATTAGTACTATTCAATTTCTCTAAAGGTTTTTGTCCACTTAATCCGGTGCGTATTTAAATTAAATTTTTATACTTGTATGTTGTTTCAACCCTTCAAACGCCCTTCCTTTCGTCAGCCCATATTTGATTACTCGCGCTTTTAGAAAGTGGAAGCAGCGAGGTGCAACATGGCCTTTTCTCCCCCACCTTTCAGGTGACGTGTCTTATGTTCTTACGGGTGATGGTTATCATATATGCTTAAAGCATAGAGGCATCATTGCATAGTAAAGCTTTTATGCGAGATAAGTGTGAACCAAGGATGAAGTTCACCATGCCTAACGCATAGATGCGTCAATGCATAGTAAAGCTTTTATGTGAGATAATTGTGAAACTTTGACTGTGCTCTCGTAGTCACCTTTACTTTAGGATTAAGTTGGACGTTTGGTTAACAAACTTATGCCATGCTGAATCATTTCTCTGCATTCCGCCCCATATGAATACGGAATTCTTTTTCAGGTGTTTCTATGCTAGCTAGCTAGGAACTTCGGATTATTTAGTGTCTAGTAATAATTGTCTCAAAACTACAAAATGTGACAGGTATGTGCATGGGGATGTTTAGTCTCTAGTAATAATTGTCTCAAAATGACAAAATGTGACAGGTATGTAAAACCAGAGAACTTTTTGCTTGGTCCTCGGGGAATTGCAGACGAGAAAAAGCTATTTTTGGTTGATTTTGGAATAGGTAATGTACGTGACACCATCCTTAGTCTTAAATAAGTTAATTATGGCAGTGTTGAGTATATGACCATTTTTGCATTTGTTCCAGCTAATAGCTACTAGATGGCGAAATAGTGCAACTGGCTTGCATGTTAAGTACGACCAAAGGCCTGATGTTTTCAGGTTTGTCTTCTCACTATATGGTTATCTATTGGAAAAGCACTTACAAAATTGTGGATTGTAGGTCATGGCCGGCACTTGACATTTGGACAACAGTATGGGATCCGTGTCCGGCATGTTTAATTGATGATTCACCTAAATTTTTTTTGTAGTAATGTATAACGTAATGCATGAATGCCATAATTAAAGTTACCTTTTAAACATTGTTTATGTAAGAAAACTAAAGGAAATATGTGAAGAAATAGTGCATATATTTTGGTGTTTTCCACATCGTTGGATGAAATTTAGGTAGTATGGACATGGACAAGGACTCCAACTCGGACTTGCACTCGGCCACCTATATGAACTCGTGACACGAGAATCTAATTAATTAGATGGGGACATGAACATTCCATATATTTTGGAAACAACCAAAATTATTATCTTCACTTTTCTTATTGCTTTTTTCGTAGCAATCTAAAAGAAGACCCCAGAACCAACCACCCTCGAGTCCTCTATTAAACTTTTCAACTAGACTTAAGAGAAAAGATAGCGGAATTCCTTGAGTTGCCAACTATTACAAGGCCTATATCTTTACAATCCTTAATGTTTTTTTTACAAACTATTACAAGGTAACTGAGGGCTTTATTATTTGGTCAAAATTCTATTATGATTACTATTTCCCTTATGTCATGGAATACAAACATCCAAAATAAGCTTTCAATAGCATAAATTGATCCTTGTCATGTTTCCATCTATGTCCTAATTGAGATACGGGTGTGTTCCCAATGTGTCCCCTACTTTAAAATAATATGGTTTATTGAAAACATCATGTGGAATGTCCCACACGTCTCCCAACATATCTAGAATGTAGGTCACGTGTCCCCGAAGTGTGTCAGACACGGACATAGCAAGCAACTAGGAGTGTCAGTTGTGGCGTCCCACTTTTTCAGTTAAAAATAATAATAATAATAATATTTTTGACCCAAATAATTAAATATTTCATTTTTCTTTTCAAACTTCTTGCTAAAAAATATATATATATGTTGGGCAGCTTATTTTTGGCATCAGTTACACGTATCGCTTAAAATCCTAAGTTTGGTTAAACTGGGAATGGGTCCCCCGCAAGTGATTAGTTAACGTAAAGAATAATAATATTGGGTCGATTGTGTAATTAGACTAGATAAGTGTTTAGTTTGAACGTGGGCAATTTATTAGGGTGAGGAAACGTTTGAGAAGTAGGGTTGTTTTATTCCAAAAAGTTGAGAACGAGAGGGAGGAAGAAAAAAGCGGCAGTTGGCTTCTGAAGAACTGGTAATCCTTTATACTGTATTTTATAAATTCCTTTTCTTTTCTTGGTATCGTTATAGGTTTGATTGGGGTTTGTTGGTGGAGATCAGAGAGAGGTGGGTGCGTGTGTGGTGGCTGTGTATAGCCGTGGTATTGGTGTGTGTGCCATGTGTTAAGGCGAGAGGTGATGGTGGTATCTTTATTGTGGTGTTAATCCCGTAATGGAGTTAATTTGATTAGTAGAAGTCCTGGTAAGTTAGTCTAGTTTAGGGTTTAGGAATTCAATTACCAGTAATATATATACTCGTTAAACATTAACTAGTTACAACGTAGGGGATCATTCAAGCACTCATAATTCTATGTGTTTCTTTTATTTGCAATACAGACTAGTGGATTGTTATCAACGTCGTCGCATTGGTTGCATCCTTTCGAATTTAAGGTGAGTGGTTAAGCATGTGATCCTTTTCTTGGAATCCTCTTGAGCCAATCTATTATTGACAATTCATTATTTGTTGTGATCCGATAAACGATACTCTTATTCGTTGCTCTCATATTTATACACGATTGACGTACCCTTTGGCATACAAGGTTCACTGTTAATAATTCTGATTGATCGATTCCCTTATCTTGTTGATGTCCATTTCGTTGACTCCATATTATTATTGTGACTCTGCAATGACACGGGGAATAGTCCTGGCCGGTCAGGTGACTTCGGTTCGCCGTTGTTCTTATGTGTCTGGGACCATGGATTATGTTTATATTTATTAAAGTCCAAGGGAAAGACCCGTGAAATATCGTGGTGACTTTGGCCGTTAGGGAAAAGACTTGTGAAATACTCTGTGACTCTAGTGCTCAACGGATAGGGAAAAGACTTGTGAAATACCCTGTGACCCTATTCCGGATCGGTTTAGGGAAAAAGTCCCAGGCGCCATCCTGTGGTGACTCTAAATACGGTGTTGGATCCAACGGCAAAGCCTTAAGAAAATATTTGGCATTTGGTACTTGGTAATTGGTGATTATGGTTCCCACTTTGGTTTGGATTTCCATTTATCGTTGTTCATCGTTCGGATATTATTGGGCTCATTGTTTGGTATAATTAATGTGGTGATTTGATTGTTGTTCATATTATTCATTAATCTGTATTCGTCTTGTGGATACTCTTTGTTGAGCCATTGACTTGGTTAGTTTGTTGGTATTATTTGTTGAGCCTTCGACCTTCCTTAATTTGACACCATTTCTTTGGAACCCTCATTATCGTTCGTTCAAAAGTATGCCACTTTGTATTTTCACCCTTAGCATGTTTAACTACTCACTGAGCTCGTCAGCTGACGGATTTATTCCACATTTATTTTTCAGGTTAGTTCATGGAGCATTATAGTGGATTCTGTGGCATTGTCGGGACCTTTCGTTTGGACCTCTAGGACGTCTGCATTTTTATTTCTTTTCTATTGTCAAACAGCTTCCGCACTTTTATTTATTAGCTTCCGCACTTTTATTAATTGGCAGTTCATTGTGGAATTTGGACATTGGAAAAATATTGGTTTAGTGTCACACAGATTTTGCTTTAATAAAATATCTAGTTTTTTTTTATTGATTGCGAGTTCTTAAAATATTATTTTTAATTAGGCTTCGTGTCCCATGATTGCCTCATGGTACACGGCCGGTCATGCTATCGGATGTGGGGCGTGACATCAGTGCTTCAATATTGATTAAATAAAATGAATCTCCAAATCAAAAAATGAAAAGAAGGGTGAATCTGATGCTTAGATACATCCCGCTCCTAACACCCGTACCAGAGTCCATGCAAGATAGATGGTTGGTAATGCTTGCCTAATTTCTATGATATTCCAATGACAAAATTTTTGCTCGTTGGCTCACAATGGCATTGGAACAACATGGTTCGCTAGTGTACATGCTCAATTAGGCAGAATTGCTAGCAGGAGAGACGATTTAGAATCTCTCGCCTACACTCTCATTTTCCTCCTCCGTGGTCGCCTTCCTTGGCAATGGTACAAGGTTTGCCACTAACCTTTGCTAATAGAGTTTGCCTCATGCTGTTTTCTGCAAAACTATTTGAAATAGAGTTATATGTAGTGTGGTGGCCTCGGTTATCATGTCGGTAACCGGGCCAGACGTACGAGCCAACGTCTCCCTAGGTCTGGCTGTTGAACCGAAGAGTGTTGTTGCTCCTGACCTTGGGTTCGGTATCATGCTTGGGTACGCGCTTCGGCCTCAGTGCTACCCAAGGCATCTGAGTAAGGTAGTTATGATGGATGGGTCCCATGTCAATCCCACCACAGCAACAATCATTTGGATCAGGCCATGTGCTCCGTAACCGCTTTGTTCCCCCCGTCATGTATGACGTCACCCGAGGCGGTTACCCGTGCGTGACCTCCACGTGTTGGCTTGAAGATCAAGTAAACCTAGGTCTATAAATACAAAGGGATGATCATTGTGAAAGGTATGCCATTCTTCCCTAACCCTAGACCTAAACTTCACCCCTGAGATCTAACTTGATCGTCGGAGGGTCACTGGGCTACCACAGCCCTAGTGACTTGTTGTAGGTCCGGTGGCAGGAGCGGAGAAGGAACTCAACCTTACAGTCTAGGTCCTGATAATTCGAACCCCTACAATTGGCGACTCTGCTAGGGAGCTAGCCACTCATTCAACGTCCATTTCTCCTTCAGCTCCGTTCCTCGTTCCTAAATCAAAGATGGTTGAGGTCGACGACACACACCACGGTGGTACCGCCAACGGGCTCGGTTCCTTCGTGGACCACAGCCTGGCTTCCGGCGGAGCCATCCCCATGGGGAAGACCCATGTATCCATCGGAGTTGGCACCGGAGCCTCAACTCTAGACGCAGGCCCATCCTGCGGGCTCCACACCTACATCCGCCATCTTGAGCGGAAAATCGATGATCTCACGAAGGTCATGGAGCGCGACAGACACGTTCCAGACGAGTTGGCGCGATAGAGCGTTCCTGCCGCTTCAGCGTTTATGGTTGCTTTTTCAACAGTTCTATCTTTGTTCAGCTATCTCATTGCCGAACAGACTATCTAGGCCAATGACCTCACACGCAACTTGTTCTTATCATTATATTTGGACAAATGACTTCACTTATCTTTTGTCCTTATAACGCCGAACAGACTGCCTGGACCAATGACTTCTCATGTTACTGCTCCATATCGCCGTTCACACGCCCTACCCGGCGGAATGACCTATCGTATTTACCACGTGCTCCCTTACACCACGTGTTTGGCTACTAAATGTATATGTTCGGGAATACCTCTCTACAACGGTAATCGCGCAATTTCAGTTACGTACTCTCACTACATACGTACATTGAATTGGAATTTTCATTTCAAAGTCCTTTGGAAAATATATAGAAATGGTGCGTTGTTAGTAACATTCTCAACATAGGATTCTTGTATCCTCAAGCTCGTACTATCTCATTGGAATGATAATTTACTCATATGAACAAGATGCAAAGATATCAAGCCCCTCATCTCTTGCCTTAGGTTTAGTTTGTTTGGACTATTGATAAACGAATACATATACTTTTACGAAATGTGTAAAGACTATAAGTCTGTGGGGGCTAGTGATCGGATGGAGTCCCTCTTTGAGTCCTCTGGTGAGCCTTTGGTCTGACCTAGTTTCTGTTTGCTTTAGCCTGGACAGGAAGCACACCGTTAGTGTCAAACCGGTCGGAGGCTAACCGGAAGGGCACTTTGACGGTCTAGTGAGCATGTGTTCAAGAGAGAGAAAGTACATGACTAGGGTTTGAGAGACAATTAGAACGTACCTTTTAGGGTTTATCCGTGTACCTTATATAGACTCCCGTGACTTGCTCTCTATGTTGGGGCTTGACATGCACGCTCTGTAACCGCATTCGGTTGACATCACAAGTGACGTATTGGATAGGGTTGCAACCATTCACGTGCGTGAGCTGTCATCAAATGAGCTAGCTTGTTCCCAACTCACACGGTAACTGTTTTGGCTGACGTCATCCATGACGTATTGAACAAGACAGTTAGTCACAAGTGGGTGAGCTGGGGCTGATCGGTCAGTTGGTCGAGCCAGCATGACACTTTGTAAAAGATTGAGCGCAATGTTCCGAATGGGCACAACGTTATGACCGAGGGGGGCCAAGCATTAAGAACATTGATCGGGAGGTCAGCTACCTCCCGTGTCTGAACCCGGATATTTCGGCCCACTACAAAGTCTATCACATCCATATCTGATATTGTGACGAATATTACCACATCAAAAGATCGCTAAAAGGGATTGATTGGCTATTCTTGGTATTTTGTAAGCTTGATTAAACTACTCCTATAAGAAAATTAACGTCGGAAATGACCTTCTGCTGTAATTTATTGAATTTTGTGTACAACATGTTTTCAAGTAATTAATGGCAATGGGGCCCTATATATTTTCAAGTGGAATTAAGAAGAGCCGTATATAACCAGATTAATATGGACCTGATCGATCTGCATAGGTTGCTGTACTTGTGGACCAAACGCAACGAGGTTGTAGTAAGTGCACTTTGTTTCCGAGGCTTCATGATCGAAATTGACTCGGGTGTTTCTCCTGGCCAATAAATTGTGGATCGCAACTTTCTAATTTTGTCCTTATTCAGAAGAATGCCATCCCCTCAAGACTGTATCAGTAGCTTTTCGGTTGTTGAATCTCAAAACGGAGAATTATCAAAGCAAAAGCTCACAAAGTCAAGTTAATTAGATGTTGACAACTGAAAAATTGTAATGTTGGTAGAGCACGCAATTTGCTTTTGATACCGGATCAAGTTGATTTTTTTGTCGAGGTACAGATTTTCAACCACATCTAGAAAATAAAATGTTTAAATCATAACGATGAGATTTTGAAAAATTCAATCTACATACGTCACAAGGCCTTCGATTCCGTAGCACGCTAATGCACTATATGTACATGGTCCCCTCGCGTTGGGAAAGCGTTGACCTTTTAGCATGATGGATCGATCCACGTGTTCCCATACACATTTGTTGAATGTGTATGGTTTTGGTCTTTCTAATCAACCTTTAAAAAACATAAGATGTGTATATAGATCCAAAATATTTACACATAATAAACTCATAGCAAAATATGATTGAACAATTTCGTCAAATAAACAAGGGTCTCACCTTTTGCTATGATTTTAAGATGAGGCTCTTTACTTATTTGGTTCTACTCCTTAGCTTATAAACAGTGGCGTAGTCAGAAATATAGCTCAGTTGGGGCACCATTAATTTCTTAAAATTTTCTATCTTTCATCGTAAACAATCATAATATAAAAGAAATGAACTTAAAAAGTAAAATTTGCTACTATAATATGTAGATAGATAACAGGTGTTTATAACAAACAAGTGCGTAAAAAAAAACTTTTTTGGGACTTAATTGACAAAGATAGTAAGAGATGTAAATGTTACAAGGGAAAAAATGTGTATATTTTTTTGGATACAAATTGGCATGACTTTTATAATTTAAGGGTAAGACTGAAATTATTACAAAATATCAATGGGCTGGGGCCCGTGCCCCCACTGCTAATATACTATCTCCGCCACGTCTTGCAAGGAGGATGTTTAAGGTTTGAGTCTATAAAGATACGCCGAACCCCATTTGATTGTTAACCTATTAATTTTTCTCTAACCCCCACTTATGTATATTTGCATACAATATGGGCAAAAAAAAAAAAGTGTTGAGTTTATAATGAATATTGTATATCCAAGGTGTATTCAATGAGTTCATATCATACACACTAATTAATACTCCATTCATATTTTTAAATTTCCCACAAAATTGCATAACTAAGCACTTTTAACTACTGAAAAGATAGTTTTGTCTTCGGTCTTTAATTTATTCTTATTTATCTCTTCTTTTTTTTTTTGGTTAAACGGAAAATATCTCTTTTTATTGTTCTTAGTTATGTCATTCTTGAAATAATAAGCTTACAAGGGGCCAAGTTACAACAAAAATTTGGCCCACGTTGTGCTTGGTAGACTTTTTTTTAATCATTGATAAGCACAGTACCTTAAAAACAGACAAAGTCAAAGAGTAAAAAGTACGTATCTCCCGATCCTAGATCTCAGAGGTTTTCTGTTCTCCCCCCTACACCCCATCCTCCTCCCCACCATACCACCATCTGCCGCCCCTCCTCCTCCTCTTCCGCCGTGTAGTTCGACGGTTATTTGAGGTAGTGCTTTGCAGATCATGGTCACTGGAGGCGTCCCCCCTTGCTAGAGTGGAAGATCTAGCTATAGGTTGGTGGATGAAGTCTACTCCGATACGGCGGATTCCGTTCGATTCTGTTACCGATTTTTCTTTTTTCTAGTTCTCTTCTTTGCAGTCCCCTGTGTGGCATTTCTCTTTGTTTGTGGGGCTTCTTTAGCCCTTATGTGGGTTTTTTTGGTTGCTTTCTGCAGTGCTCTGTCTATTTGGATAGGTGAGTTTAGTTACAGTTGGGTATAGTCTTTCGACTGAGTCCCCTGTTGGTTTCTTGATCCCTTTGCTTAGGGATGAAGTTTCCTCTTGATTTCTTATTTCTTGAATTTATAATATTATTTGTTATCGTTTTGGCAAAAAAAACAAAAACAAAAAAGAGAGTAAAAAGTACTATAAATACTAATGAATGCCAAAAAAGGGGTGAGTTTTGACTAAAGTAATTTTCCTAAAGACAGCTGATATTACAATTGTTTAGTATTTTTTGAGTTTTTGTCAAATTTTTTAAGATTAATCATATGTCTCAAGCAGAAGAATCAAACAATATAAAAGTATGGACCGAAATATAAAAAAGTTCAAATAAGATGAACCTAAATACAGTAAAATGGGTGCATAACAATGAAAGAACAAGTGTATGTTTGGACTAACTTAATTATTCTTAAATCAATTGGTATTACAAGTGTTCAGTGAATTTTTTGAACTTTTGTCAAAATTTTGGAATTAATCAATCATCTCGAACACAAGAATAGAAAAGTACAAATGTATGGAGCCGAAGGATAAAATAATTCAGATAACACGAACAAAACGACAACAAAACGGATGCATAACAATAACGAATAAGGGTGAGTCGATCTGGATCAAATTAATTATTCGTGAGGAGAAACGTGGATGCGACAAGTGTTCCCCAATTTTTTACACTTTCAATTTAATTTTCTGAAATCTAAGAAAATTTCCTAATGGTATCAGGCAAGTGCTAAGACTTCACAGTAACCTACCAAATACTAACTCATGAGAGCCAATAAAAACTCAAAATAGGAATTCACGTTACAGATGGCAATGCATGTTTTTCCAACTAAAAATGCACAATTTTGATAAGTCAAATGTAAGCCCTGAAATGGAATATCAGACAACTCACCTATAGGCTATAGCCAGACATCATGCATGACACCTATATGAAATGTTTGAATATATTGCAACAAGAAAATATGTACTTCAAAATTTTCTATTATAGTAATTTTTCTTTCTATTGACGTGCGTAGTACGGATTTATGCTAGTTAGTAAATTATTTGAGCTTTCATCAGCATATTTATATTTGTTCTTCATCTAGAGCGAAAGATTATATTAAAAAAAAAACATAAAAGCATTGACTAAAGTACAAAAAAAATTCAGACAAGAAAAACAAAAAAACAGGAAATTGACATGTTTGAAAATTTTTAATCATTGGTGTTGGGACACACAAAAAAGCATTCAATCCCTGAGAGTTAATGATTTGCTTCCTCCTAAGATTTCAGTTTCGAAACCTCTCAGGAATTATCAACTCTTATGGGGCCAATCCATACAAAGAATTTGCTCCGGCTTTGAGTGCCCTTCTAAGGTCTTAGGTTCGAAACATTAGGTGCTATCAACTCCTATAGAGCCAGTCCATATGAAGCACTTGCTCCGGCTTTAAGTCTCCCCTAGTGGACAATGGAGTTGTTTTGAAGTCTCTCCAGGCCGGTTCAAGATTAGTCTAGGTGCACACATTTCTTCCCCGACAAATTGCAAAAGATTATATTAATAACAACCCAACGACACTTATATAACGGAGCTCAGTTCATTACTATGACCTTCCCCCCCATCGCCATACAAGAGTGTGAAATCCTAGGGGTGCTTTTACGTAAGCCGGCCCGGATACATGTTCTTTTTTTTTTAATTTAATAGAACTTTATATGAGTTATTGGGCATATATAGGCTATGACGACGAATACAAGATGGTAAGAATTAGGACAGGGCTCCTGTCCAGTTTAATGGATGTCCAGTTTTGGAACTTTGTGGGCTCCTCCTAGGCCCGAAACATGTATACTCGAATACGTACAAAATAACAACTGTGTGAAGAACTGTTCGACGCAACGAACAGAAGACCTTACGCGTTGAATTATTACTTACAAATTAATTTGTATCCGTATGTATACGTGCAGGACATGTACGTCTAAAGCATTGGAGATTCAAAATCATTGACTAAAATGATGGGGATGGTTGTGTAGGTGTCTCATACTACTATTAGAAAAGAAATCCTCTTCTTTTTTTTCCTTTTTCTCATTTACAATATGATTTTCTTAAAACTTGAGAACCGAGAGTATTTGAACTGGATACTCTATCCTCTCCTACGATGAATATGTCTAATAAAGGCGAAGTACTAGTCAATTCTCATATGTATTCATAAGGACTTTCAAGAGATGTGCTACGTGCACAGCAAGCTGTGCACAGCAGCTGCGCACAGAGCATGTTTTTTCCCGCCTCGGGTCGCGCAAAGATGATCGGAGCCGTTCATTTTGTTCAAAATATGTCGTTTAAGGGCTCTGTAAAAAATGAGCTTCGTTCGATATCGTTAGAGGCATTAACAAACACCCAAAATCACTTCAGAATTTAGGCCATTCTGTAGTGATTTTGGGTGTTTTGTTAACGCCTGTAACGATATCGAACGAAGCTCATTTTTTACAGAGCCCTTAAACGACATATTTTGAACAAAATGAGCGGCTCCGATTATCTTTGCGCGACCCGAGGCGGGAAAAAACGTGCTCTGTGCACAGCTGCTGTGCACATAGCTTTTCTGGACTTTCAAACATGTGTAAAACGTCTTGGAGTAATTCAATGTTGTGGGCCTTTTATACAGTCCCTCACCACAAGAAGGCGTACAAACGAGCTGAATCAAGTCGAGCTTTATAATTTTTGTAACGTTTCTGATTTTTGGTAAATAAAAATTTCGTTAAAAATTTAAATTTTTTTTAATTACTTGGATTTACTTTTAATTCCTTTTTAACTTTAATAATCCGCCATAATTAGATTTGAGACTTATAAAATTTTATCTGTTTTACATCAAACGATCTAGTCCTTTTCTAAAGGCAAGTATGCTTTATAGAAGCACTTGTATATTTTCCTAGTGAGTAGAAGAAAATCTTTAAATTATACCTCTCGACTAGAAATCCTACTTGGCAAGTAGAGTTAGTTTCTAATCAATTAAGTTGGAGGAACCGAAATACCAATTCATCTAGTTATAATTCTTTAACCCCAGATGAATCTTTTGACTGTCTTTGAGCCTTATGAACCCTCCAATTTCCTAGGTGAAGATTTTAGCCACTCTTGAACCTTGTGAACCTTTCTACATCCTAATTGAACCTTTAAACCTTTACCCATTAGACGATAAAAGTTAGGAAAACTTTTATCCATTGGACAATAGACTTTCCATTAAAAGATATCTATACTAGAATGTTAAGTACAAATATATAGTTATATATACACATGCCTAAAACGACATATAGGCATTATTTAAGTAGAAATTACTTCACCCTATTAACCATTGGTCAATAACTACTAGGAAAAATATTATCCGTTGGATAATAGGGTCAATCTTCCAACAAGTACTATGATTTACTAAATAAATCATTTCCTAAATTTTTGATGTGATTATATCTTTAAAGATATGTATATACCTATTGCCCTAAATTTTCTAAAGATATCGTTACATATAGATATGTGTACTAAAGTACTCTAATATTATAATGTAATAGGAACACGTGCTTATTAGATTCGTTTATTAAGAAATCTTGACCTTATATTTTTTTTATTGGATATTCGGAAATCTTAGTAGATTTCATAGTACTTATATATATATATATATATATATATTTATATATATGTACCTAGTAGATTTAATACCATAGATTTCCTAAGTACATAATCTAGTATTATAAAGGAACATGTGCCAATTTGGACTAGTTTAATAGGAAATCTTGACTAGGAAATCTTGACTAGATTGCATAGTACTTATTTATATATATATACACACACACACACACACACACACTCACTTGGACAAATAAATATATTACAAAGTACAAATGTGCTTGATAGATTTGTTTATTAGAAAATCTTGGCCTTGAAAATCCCATTAGATCACATAGTACCTTAGGTACATTTCCTTATATATTTGTACATATATGTATATGTACTAGTACGAGAGAGAGAGAGAGAGAGAGAGAGAGAGAGAGGGGGAGAGAGAGAGAATGCCGAGAGAGAGAGAAAGAGGAAGAGAGGGAGATTTGGTGTGTACCTTGCCTTGATCTTTCCATTGTACTTTGACTTGATTGCAATCTAGGGTTATATACTTCTCCAAGCAAAATCTATCTCCCATTGTCCTTATATGTACAATTACCAATATAAAACCTTGTACCATCCTCCTTTCCTCCACCAATCTTTCCAAATCAAATCCAAAGTACCAAATCTAGCCATGCAAGCCTAGAACTAGGTGGGAGATGTGCAAGCAACCCTTGACCTAACCCATCAAGCTTTCAATCAAGCTTGACAAATGAGAAAAAGATGAGATATGGAGAGAGAGAGAGATTTCGGGTGGGAGAGTGAGAGAGACATGCCTTGCCTATAAATAGCAAGCTCACTTCAAGCTTAAACTCACACCTTCACTCTTTGCTCTCACTTCTCTCTAAAAATTCTAACTTTTCTTAGTTCCAAAGTTCAAGTTTCTTTAAGTTTCTTGAAGTTCTTGAGATACCACCAAACCACCTCCAAAAACCACCCTTAGATCTTTAAAGTAGCCTAGTTTAGTTAGCAAAGTTATTTCTAGGAAGAGAAAATCCATTTCTCTTTCTTTCGAAGCACTTCGGAGCTGTTACGCCGCCGATTCGCAAAACCGACGATCGATTCTCAAAACCGACGATCGATTCTCAAAAACCGACCAATCGCCTAGAAGAACGGTAGAATACTTCTAACCACTCTCTCTAAGTATAAATTCGTTTACATAGAATATCTCTACTTACTTACTCTAAGTATACATAAAAGATGTCCTTATTTGTTGAACTCTAAGTATCCATAAAGATGTCCTTATCTGTTAAACTCTAGGTATATTGTATGATGTCTGTCTGATAGATATGCATGTACTATGTGGAAATAGTTATGATCTATTGATTGTAAGTTATAGGTTAGTGGGTATGAATTATCCTATTGAGCTCTTGTAGCTCATGGTGTTACCTTTGGTGACATTGACATATTATATTGGTGGCGACGCCGGTATAATGTGTCAGACCTTGTAGATAAACAGGGAGAACTATACACCTTGGAGGCTTTCGGAGCCAAGGAGCTGGCTAGGATGGAGGAGCAGACGGAGCTGTAGATAGGAACCCTAGTTTCCCCTCTTTTTGTTGAATGAAAGTACTCTTGTGAGAATTATGATGTAATATGGAGCCAGACTCTATTTAGATTTTCAATAAAATTGCCTATTTAACGTTCCCAAAATTCTGGGCGTTACAATTTTTAAGTTCGTTTACTAAATTTTTAGCGAACTCAAGCTCCAGACCGCACTCAATGAAAATTTGACAAGCCAAGCTCGAGCCGAGCTGCCGGTGTTTGATTCGAACTCGAGCTAGTTCACGAGCCTTAAAGCCAAAAATCAAGTATTTAAGTTGTTATGCATGTCTAGAGTCGGGGACAGATTGACATGCCCCTACTTGAAAATTAAAATGATTTTGTTATATTTCTGTACGTATATTTAGCATAATTATGAAAGTGTGCTACTATATATATAACGCCCCTAATTTTGGGAACGCTAAATAAACAATTTTATTGAAAATCTAAATAGAGTTTGGCTCATTAGTATATCGTAATTCCCATAATTACACAAAGGGAGGGAAACTAAAGTTCCTAACTACAGTTTCGCCTGCTCTTCCATCCTAGCCAGCTCTTTGGCTCCAAAAGCCTCCAAGGTGTACAACTCACATTGTTCATCTATAAAGTCTGACACATTATACTGGCGTCGTTACCATTATAATATGTCAGAGTCACCAAAGGTAACACCATGAGCTACATGAGCTCAATAGAATAATCTATACCCACTAACCCATAACTTACAAGCAATAGACCATAAAGTTAATGATTTGCACATGCATACCTAACAAAAACAGTTAACAATAACATATCCACATTCACTATTCAAATTAACGTTGGTGTCCATGATTTTTTGTGTTTCTCCTACGCAACTCATCGTAGACCGGGTCATCATTTTCATATACCAAATCAACATTTCCAAAATCGTTTTTAACACACCCAATCTCGGTTTCGCCGTTCCGGTCTCCCGAGTATCCTCACAATGGTTCCGCCGCACTGGGTTTTCATTAGCACACAAAACTTTGCATTGGCTTCTCTCCGCGAATAACCAAGCTACACATCCAACCACGGTTCCATCGTTCCGGGTTTCCGAGTATCCTTTCAATGGTCACCATACAATGGGCTACCATGTCTGGCCACATTGCTGTTTTCAAATCATTTCCTTTTTCAAAACACCCCTTTCGTTAACAATACCCTAAGTGTCATGTTTCTACTTTTTCGATTTCTGTGTCTCGTTTTCATGCAAAGACTCCATCGTAGGACTTGCCACTTAAGAAAATCATAAATCATTCATTGTAATCTTGAAACTAAACTAGCAAGATCATTCAACTCTATGTTACTTATCATTCTCATATTATCACGTAGTCATACTCAAACATTTAGCACCCAATACAAAACATAGTGTCACATGGACGGACACCTTTGGAGTGGATACCACTTATGCTTTATCACACATCAAACAAGTAACCCTAGTAATCACATATATGTTCTCATAACCATTCTTAAGATCGAAATACAAATACTTCCAATCAAGTTTATGTTTCGAAAATCCGTTCTCTCTTTCTTTTAGGGAAGTTCAAAACAACATATGTTTTTCCGAAAAATAAAGTCGATATGTTCAACATACTCCCCTTCCTTTTCAAAACTTTAAGAAAAACACCTTCAAGTTCTCATGCATGTCAAACAAACAAGCGTCATACAATATACTGAGAGTTTAACGGATAAAGAAATTTTTACGTACACTTAGAGTAAGTAAGTAGAGATATTCTACCGTTCTTCCTGGCGGTAGGGCGGCTATGGAAAGGTAAGTCGGCTATCAGACGGAGTGACTTCCTACGGTAAGCTTCCGGTAGCTTCGAAAGAGAAAAGATTTTTCTCGAAACTAGTTCTTGACTAAACTACCAAACTTTTTGGATCGAAAGGGTGGTCGAGTGGCGGTCTAGTGGCGGCCTTGGATGAGTTTCTTAAAAAACTCAAAAAGAACTCAAGAACAAAGGAAGAACAAAGCACAAAGACAAGAATTCTAGAGAGAGAAGTTAAAGGGTTGGAAGGTGTGAGTTGAATGGCAAGTGAGGGGTCCTATTTATAGCAAAATATTGAGCTCTCTCCCTCCCTCTCTTGGCCGGCTCTCTCCCTCTCTCCAATTCTCCCATGGATTTGTTCCATGGTCTTGTCAAATCATGCTTGACAGCATGCCAAGTCTTCCATGACTTGTCTTGCCCAATCCTTTTAGGCTTAAGGCTATAAACTAACTAGGATCTTATGCTTTCTAGGGTAAATCTAGGTGATTATAGTCTAAGTTGGCAAGTCTTACAAGTCTGGGGTAGGGTTCGATTAGGTTGAAGAGTAGCCTTCCATGTTTAGTCATTCCTAGGTCTAGTTTGTAGTCAAATTCTAGGGTGATCAAAGGCTAGTTTGGAAGCAAATCTAGGATGACTAAGGATAGGATTCTATGCTTGAAATTGACTAGAAATGGATTGTTAGGTCATAAATAGGCTTAAGGCTAAAGGGGTAGCTTGGAGTGCACAACACACAAGCACACACCTCACTCTCACTTACTCTCTCTCTCTCTCTCTCTCTCTCTCTCTCTCCATGCTATATATATGTGTATGTATATGTATATAAGAGTGAGAAAGACTAAAAGTGGTTAGGTCCAAGTAGACTTATGAGGCTAGGAAGGAGTAATGATTGTAGTCAAGGCTTGATGACTAGTTATTGTCCAATGGATAACACTTTCCCTAACAATCACATATATATATATACATATATATATATATATACTAGGTACACTTAGGTCCAAGAAGTCCTAATAGGTCTAAGGTAGGTCATGATTAAAGGTTAAGCTACCAAAGGTAATCCTATGGACCAATGCTTAATAGTTTCCTAGAAGGGAATCTTAGGCATAATGGTAATGATTACACTACCTATCATGACTTCTTTTATTGTCCAATTGTTCTAAAATGCTAGGAGGATGTAACTAAGTCAATTGGTACTTAGGTTTAGCTAACTAAATGGTGAGTAATTTAGGTATAGGACTATAAGTCTTAGAGTTGCATGCATGACAAGGCTAAATTTGCTTCTTTTAAAAGCAAAATGATGGCTTCCTATGGTCCATGATTTGTCTTGTCAATTCTATGTACTCTGGCAAGTCTAATTTCTATTATCCAATGGATAAAAAATTTCCTAACAACTATTATCCAATGGGTAGAAGAGAAATGATGATAAGTAAAGTTTGAAATGACAAGTCATGAAGTGTAATGATTACCTTCCTAGGTCTAAAAGGTTCATAAGGGTTGGAGGGGTTCATAAGGCTCAAGGATAGTCAAAAAGTTTCATCT
Source organism: Rhododendron mucronatum var. ripense (assembly GCA_019656295.1). Taxonomy (NCBI): domain Eukaryota; kingdom Viridiplantae; phylum Streptophyta; class Magnoliopsida; order Ericales; family Ericaceae; genus Rhododendron; species Rhododendron mucronatum. Next base: position 350,924 of record BPLT01000240.1, read on the forward strand.
AAGGTTAGGAGAATGTAATTAGGTGAAATGGTAATTAGGTTTCTCTAACTAATTGGTTGAAAGCTAATTCTACTTGCCAAGTAGGATTTCTAGCCAAAAAATATAATTTCAAGATTTTATTTAACTTGCTAGGAAAATATACAAGTGCTTCTATAAGCATACTTGTCTTTGGAAAATGACTAGATTGTTCGGTGCGAAGAGATATAATTTTTATAAGTCTCAGATTATTAGAAATTAAAAAAGAATTTTAAAAGAATTTCCAAGAAATAAAAAAAATTCAAATATTTAATCAAATTTTTATTTACCAAAACTCAGGGTCGTTACAATATATGCATACGCACTTGCATATATCTCGAAAATATACATATAGAATTAGTTATATGTTTCAATTTCGTCATATGGTGCATTTATACTTATTGGTTTCCGAATAGTTTGTCTATTTGGAAAGATTCTTTCTTAATTGTAGTAGTATTTATTTTTAACTGTCTAGAAGCAATATTTTAAAATAATGTCATTAATAAAACTATCTTGATCATTCTAAAATCAAGAAAATGTTAGACCTTTTCCAGCTTTCAGGAACCTCTAAAATCGAGAAAATGTTAATGAGAATTTTTTTTTTTTAATATAAACACTCACAACACATTTTAAAAGCTAAAATCTTAAAATACTATCATAAAATTTTCATAGATCACATGTAAAACATAAGCTAAGATGAAAAAAATTATGTTGTATGTATAATACATGTGATTGAAGAAATTGCAAAATTATTTATCCATTGCTATACGGTAAAAAATTGTGAATAATGAAAGGTGTGAAAATTAAGTGTTTTCGAAAATAAGTTAAAATAAGAATGTGAGAATAATAAAAATAAAAGAGTGAAAATGAATTTCTCTTAATTCTGGGATAGGCCGACCGGCAGCCAGTATGCAACCACGTCTTCTCCCTAGAGTAAGGGATGAATTTATTTATTTATTTTTTTATCAATAGAGAGATTATTTACATCATATATGAAAAACAATTAAAGCACTAAATCGTGACACTAAATCGATTGTGAGAGTTCACGAGACAATTAAGCCTAACAACTCAACCAATACAAGAAATAAGCTCATTACAGTGTAGAAACAAAAAAAGAAAAGAAAAGCCCATCTAAGAGAAGAACACCCACATGTATATTGGTATGTGAGGAGATTCGAACTACTAACCTTTTAATGAGATATATGAGTTCTGACCAACTGAACTAGCCCCAGTTGATTAAGTAAGGGATGACTTTACAGGAGCTGATTAGTTACATGAAAATAATACTACTCCCTCCATCTCTGTTTAAGTGTTGTATTTCGTAATTTCAACTTATTAAAAGGACATTATCATTATACATTTCACATCAACTTTTATCTCCACTTTCTCTTCTTACCCTCTATGAAAATATCATCATTACATTTTTACTCACTAACTTTTTAAAATGGAATCTACTTTTAGGAGCAAAATAGAAAATTCAACAACTTTTATCCACTACCTATATAAAATGGATACTTATTAAGCGACAGCCAAAATGAAATACTGGACTCTAAAAAAGGGATGGAGGGAGTAATATAGGCATGCGTACAACAACCACATCTTCTCTCTAAAGTCAAGGATGACTATGTTACTATGTATATATAGAAGGTGATTAATTGCATGAATTTTTTTTAATAATATAAAAGGGCGGCATATATTCTGTGATTGTAATGAGGCCCCGTTCCACTAAACTTAAAGTGGAGTAAGTTAGTCTTGTTTTTATTTGAAATTTTTTCGCATTTGTTAATTTTGTGCTAAACTTTTGTAAATTATTAATTCGTCTAGACAAAAGGAATTGAAAAAGTTAAAAAAATTACTTTTACCTGAAAAACCCTAGCTTGCCCAAGTTTATAGATTTGCTATGTTTCAAACTTTTTCAATAATCAACCCACAATCTATATATCAACCCAATCAAACACCGGAAAACAATAAACAAAATTCACCAGATACATGTGAAAAACCCTAAATGGACAAAAAACCACGGGAAGGAATCATGTACTAAAACCATTATACGATTACAAGTAGTTCTTACACAGTATTCACGTATACTCACCACGAATCCTACGACCTACTTGCTGAATCCACGTTCATCGTACCTTTGCATGATCACCGAATTTTGAATCCTCAAGCCTTCCAAATGAATCGCCTTTCAAACTCCACGAAAGGGCTTTGTATAGAGAGATTGAATGTGTTATAATAGAAAACCGCTCAAAGATGATCTTTTAGAGCATAGATATTGATAAACCTTCACTAGTTTTCGAGGTGCACAAACCCTAGCGTCCAAAAGTGTTGGAAGATGAGAAATATGAGTCCTCTCTTTTATTTCAGTGCTAGTCACGTTTTATGACCTAATAGGTTGGTATTTATAAGTGGGATCAAATTATACAATGAGCGCTTGTTTCGCTTGAGCAAAATCCTTTCTTACCAAAATGTGAAGACAGCCCTGGTGATTGAGCAAACCAGTTTTGCTTGAGCGAAATCCTCTTCTTCCAAAGTGTTAAAGAAAATACCCGTTTCACTTGACTAATCTACTACTGCACTCATAAAATAAATACACCCATGTGAGATTCCTTTCCACATCTTAGGACAGATGCTCTAAAAATTAATCAAATAAACGTACAACTCGATAATAAAGAATACATGCAAATGTGAGTTTTGGTCATGAAAGTGCCAACCAAAAGAAGTTCAGCCTATGGAGCTTACATTACCCAAATAATCACTTTTTAGCACAAAAAAAAATATTTGAGTTTTTTTCTTTTGCTAAAAAGTGGTTATTTTCCTCAATTTTTTTCTTCTAAAAAGTGGTTATTTTGCAAAATATTTGGATTAAAAGTAAAAAAAAAAAAACCTCCCTCTCGTCGAGATGAATCAATAATTCAAAAAACTTTGGCACAAAACTAATAAATGCAAAAAAACTTGAATAAGGAAAAAAAAATGCTAAGTTTAACGGAACGGGGTCTTACAGTGATATTGTGAATTTAACTTCGGTGGAGAGGATGTTAATACTCCAGTTTTGTTTTGGTTGGTTTTGGGATAATGGACTTCGGCAGTCCGTGGTGGTGGCGGCTTTTCAGATCCAGGTTGATGATGTCTTAGATGGGGGCGGCTGTCCATATTAGGGTTTTGCTAGGGTTTGATTTGGGCCTAATTGTATTGGGATGTTCCAATTATCTGGGTTTTTGGCCTTTTTGATGTTTGGATATTAATTGTTTGGGCTTGTCCTATTTTATCTGGGCTTTTAGGCCTTTTAGGTGTTTGGGCTAGTCCCATTGGGTTGTTCTATTGTTAGCATCTTGCCAATCAAGAAATTGGGTCTTGGTCTTGGCATACATGCCGCTCTCCTTGATCTGTTAATCTTTGCACCTTGTTTAGAGATTAATAAAAAAATTCGTCGTTCAAAAAAAAAAAGTTTCTTCTAAAAACACGAAAAAAAAAAATTCTATGGAGAAATGCCTTTTGCTTTATTATTTTTCTTGTAGAAGTAGGAAGAAAAGATAAAACCAAAACCTCGTATTAATTCAAATTCAAGTGTAAAGATCGTCCAATTAACCTCTTTTGGATGGCCCAGAAATGCGAATTGTATGTCTATGAAGAATCTCATTCAGTTTGATATGATAGTCAAATTCAATGCATGTATATGTTTGAAATTGGATGGTTGAATTGTATGAAGTAGGGAACTCTCAAGTACAATTTCAAAGCAATGAGACCCGGCCTGCAGCTTCTCCAACCCGGGCGAATAGGCCGTTCAATAGGGAGACTTCGAAATTCTAATGGATGAACTATTCGCTTCTCATGTGAGACGGTAATCGCGCGATTTCAGTTAGTACTCTCACTACATACGTACAGTGAGTTGGAATTTTCATTTCAAAGTCCTTTGGAAAATATATAGAAATGGTGCGTTGTTAGTAACATTCTCAACATAGGATTCTTGTATCCTCAAGCTCCTACTATCTCATTGGAATGATAATAAACTCATATGAACAAGATGCAAAGATACCAAGCCCCTCATCTCTTGCCTTAGGTTTAGTTTCTTTGGACTATTGGTAAACGAACACATATACTTTTACGAAATGTGTAAAAGATTATAAGTCTGTGGGTGCTAGTGATTGGATGGAGTCCCACTTTGAGTCCTCTAGTGAGCCTTTGGTCTGATCTAGTTCTGTCTGCTTTAGCCTACACAGGAGGAACACCGTTAGTGTCAAACCGGTCAAAGGCTAATCAGAAGGGCACTCTGACGGTCTAGTAAGTATGTGTTCAAGAGAGAAAAAGCACATGACTCGGGTTTGAGAGCCAGTTAGAAACGTACCTTTTAGGGTTTATCCATGTACCTTATATAGACACCCGTGACTTGCTCTCATCAGTTGGGGCTTGACCTGCTCGCTTTGTAACCGCATTTGGTTGACGTCACAAGTGACGTATTGGATAGGGTTGCAACCGTTCACGTGCGTGAGCTATCATCAAATAAGCTAGCTTGTTCCCAACTCACGCGGTAACTGTTTTGGCTGACGTCATCCATGACGTATTGAACAAGACAGTTAGTTGCACGTGGGTGAGCTAGGGCAGATCGATCAGTTGGCAAAGCAAGCACAACACTTTGTAGAAGATTGCGCTGTGTTCCAAATGGGCACAACGTTATCCGAACCGAGGTGGCCAAGCATTAAGAACATTGATCGAGAGGTAGGGCCCGTCGCTCAGCTACCTCCCCTGTCCGAACCTGGATATTTCAGCCGACTACAAAGTCTATCACATCCATATCCGATACTGTGACGATTACCACATCACAACACAAGATCACTAAAAGGGATTGATTGGATATTCTTGGTATTTTGTAAGCTTGGTTAAACTTCCTATAAGAAAATTAACGTCGGAAATGGCCTTCTGCTGTAATTTATTGAATTTTGTGTACAACGTGTTTTGAAGTAATTAATGGCAATGGGGCCCTATATATTTTCAAGTGGAATTAAGAAGAGACGTATATAACCAGATTTATTGGGTGGATTAATATGGACCTGATCGATCTGCATAGGTTGCTTTACTTGTGGACCAAACGTAACGAGGTTGTAGTAAGTGCACTTTGTTTCCGAGGCTTCATGATCGAAATTGACTCGGGTGTTTCTGCTAATCAATTAGTTGTGGATCTGCAACTTTTTAGTTTTGTCCTTATTCAGAAGAATGCCGTCACCTCAGAATTACCAGTAGCTTTTCGGTTGTTGAATCTCGAAACGGAGAAATATCTAAGCAAAAGCTCACAAAGTCAAGTTAATCAGATGTTGACAACTGAAAAATTGTAATATTGGTAGAGCACGCAGTTTGCTTTTGATACCGGATCAAGTTAATTTTTTTGTCGAGGTACAGATTTTCAACCACATCTAGAAAATAAAATGTTTAAATCATAACGATGAGATTTTGAAAGATTCAATCTACATACGTCACAAGGCCCTTGATTCCGTAGCACGCTAATGCACTATATGTACATGGAAGCAATGTTATCATTACCGTTTCGTACCGGCCGGTACGTACCGTTTTTGACAAAATCTAATATCCAACACCTCTAGCTAATTCCGTTTCGGCTCAAATACCGGTCGGTACCGGCCAGTACCGGACAATACCGGACTACTTTTAAATTTATTTTTTATTCAAATACCGGACAATACCGGGCAAATACCGGATTTTTATTATTTTTATTTTAAAAAAGCGTATAATATACTATAAATTCTTTTACGTAGGAAAATAACAATAATAGCGATCCATCCGAAACGGTACATGGTATTTGACCGATACTGGTACGTACCGTACCAGTAGGAAAACCAGCACCCTTGCCGGTACGGTATTTAGCACATTGCATGAAAGTGATGTACATGGTCCCCTCGCGTTGGGAAAGGGTTGACCTTTTAGCCTGATGGATCGATCCACGTGTTCCCATATGTTTGGATGTGTATGGTTTTTGTCTTTCTAATCAACCTTTAAAAAACATAAGATGTGTATATAGATCCAAAATATTTACACATAATATACTCATAGCAAAATATGATTGAACAATTTAGTCAAATCAACGAGGGTCTCACCTTTTGATATGATTTTAAGATGTGTCTCTTTACTGAACTTGTTATACTCCTTAGCTTATAAGCAGGGGCATAGCCAAGAATTTAGCTCAGTTGGGACACTATTAATTTTTTAGATTTTCTATCTTTCATCGTAAACAGTCAAATTATAAAAAAAATGAACTTAAAACGTAAAATTTGCTATAATATGTAGATAGATAACAGGTGTTTATGACAAACAAGTGCGTAAAAAAAAAAACTTTTTGGGAACTTGACAAAGATAGTAAGAGATGTAAATGTTATAAGAGAAAAAATGTGTATATTTTTTGGATACAAATTGGAATGACTTTTATAATTTGAGGGTAAAACTGAAAGTATTACAAAATTGCAGTGAGCTGGGGCCCGTGCCCCCACTGCTAATACACTATTTCCGCTACGGCTTACAAGGAGGATGTTTGAGGTTTGAGTCTATAAAGAAACGCCGAACCCCAATTAATTGTTAACCTATATATTAATTTTTCTCTAACCCCCACTTATGTATATTTGCATACAATATGGGTAAAAAAAAAAAAGGTGTTATGAGTTTATATTGAATAATGTATATCCAAGGTGTATTCAATGAGTTCATATCATACACACTAATTAATATTTATATTTTTAAATTTTACACAAAATTGCATAACTATATACGTAAGCACTCCTAACTACTGAAAAGATAGTTTTGTCTTCGGTCTTTAATTTATTCTTATTTATCTCTTCTTCTTTTTTTGTCAAACGGAAAATATCTCCTTTTTATTATTCTTAGTTATGTCATTCTTGAAATTATAAGCTTACAGGGGGCCAAGTTACAACGAAAATTTGGCCCACGTTGTGCTTGGTATACTTTTTTTTAATCATTGATAAATCAAAAATTCTAACAGCAAGGACAATCCGCAGGGACAACGCGTTTGGCCCCATTTTGGATTCCGAAAAAATCTAGAAAAATTTCCATAAATTTTTAAATATTATTTTATAGGGCCCTGTAAAAAATCAACTCCAGCGAAAATCGGTAAGTATTTCTTTTGGATAAGTAGGGGCCAAACTGTCTTTTTGCCCCTACTTATCCAAAGTAATACTTACCGATATCCGCTGGAGCTGATTTTTTACAGGGCCCCATAAAATAATATTCAAAAATTTATGAATATTTTTCTAGATTTTTCCATGATTCAAAATGGGGCCAAACGCTTTGTCCCTGCGGATTGTCCCTACGAAGTGTCCCTGCTCATAACAGGACTGTTGATAAATACAATAACTTAAAGACAGAGAAAGTCAAAGAGTAAAATGTACTATCTCCCAATCCTATATCTCAGAGGTTTTCTTTGTTCTCCCCCTTCACCCCATCCTCCTCCCCACCATACCACCATCAACCGCCCCTCTTCCGCCTCTTCCGCCGTGTAGTTCGACGGCTATTTGAGGTAGTGCTTTGCAAATCGTGATCGCTGGAGGCATCCTCCCCCGCCGGAGTGGAAGATCTAGCTATGGGTTGTTGGATGAAGTCTACTCCGGTACGGCGGATTCCGTTCGATCCTGTTACCGATTTTTCTTTTTTCTAGTTCTCTTCTTTGTAGTTCGACGGCTATATTTGTTCTTCATCTAGAGCGAAAGATTATATTAAAAAAAACATAAAAGCATTGACTAAAGTACAAAAAAAATTCAGACAAGACAAACAAAAAAACCGGAAATTGACATGTTTGAACATTTTTAATCATTGGTGTTGGACACACAAAAAAGCATTCAAGCACTGAGAGTTAAGGATTTCCTTCCTCCTAAGATCTCAGTTTCGAAACTTCTCAGAAATTATCAACTCTTATGGGGCCAACCCATACGAAGAATTTGCTCCGGCTTTGAGTGCCCTCCTAAGATCTTAGGTTCGAAACATTAGGTGCTATCAACTTCTATAGAGCCAGTCCATATGAAGCACTTGCTCCGGCTTTAAGTCTCCCCTAGTGGACAATGGAGTTGTTTTGAAGTCTCTCCAGGCCGGTTCAAGATTGGTCTGGGTGCACACATTTTTTCCCTGACAAATTGAAAAAGATTATATTAATAATAACCCAACGACACTTATATAACGGAGCTCAGTTCATTACTATGACCTTCCCCTTCCATTGCCATACAAGAGTGTGAAATCCTAGGGGTGTTTTTACGTAAGCCGGCCCGGATACATGTTCTTTTTTTTTTTTAATTTAATAGAACTTTATATGAGTTATTGGTCATATGTAGGCTATGACGATGAATAGAAGATGGTAAGAATTAGGACAGGGCTCCTGTCCAGTTTAATGGTTGTCTACTTTTGGAAGAACTTTGTGGCTCCTCCTGGGCCCGCAACATGTATACTGGAATACGTACAAAATAACAAATGTGTTAAGAACTGTTCGACGCACGAACAGAAGACCTATACGCGTTGAATTATTACTTACAAATTAATTTGTATCCGTATGTATACGTGCAGGACATGTACGTCTAAAGCATTGGAGATTCAAAATCATTGACGAAAATGATGGGGATGGTTGTGTAGGTGTCACATACTACTATTAGAAAAAAAATCCTCTGCTTTTTTTTCCTTTTTCTCATTTACAATATGATTTTCTTAAAACTTGAGAACCGAGAGTATTTGAACTGGATACTCTATCCTCTCCTACGATGAGTATGTCTAATAAAGGCGAAGTACTAGTCAATTCTCATAAATATTCATATGGACTTTCAAACATGTGTAACACGTCTTGGAGTAATTCAATGTTGTGGGCCTTTTATACAGTCCCTCACCACAGGAAGGCGTACAAACGAGCCGAATCAAGTCGAACTTTATAATTTTTGTAACAATCCTGATCTTTATATATTACTATATAGTACGGGTGAATCTGGATCAAATTAATTATTCGTGAGGAGAAACGTGGATGCGACAAGTGTTTCCCAATTTTTTACACTTTCAATTTAATTTTATGAAATCTAAGAAAATTTCCTAATGGTATCGATCGGGCAAGTGCTAAGACTTCACAGTAACCTACCAAATACAACTCATAAGAACCAATAAAAACTCATAATAGGAATTCACTTTACAGATGGCAATGCTTATTTTTCCAACTAAAAATGCACAATTTCATAAGTCAAATGTAAGCTCTGAAATGGAATGCCAGAAAACTCACCAATAGGCTATAGCCAGACATCATGCATGACACCTATATGAAATGTTTGAATATACTGCAAGAAGGAAATATGTACTTCAAAATTTTCTTTCTATTGATGTGCATAGCACGAGTTTCTGCTAGTTAGTAAATTATTTGACCTTTCATCAGCATATTTATATTAGTTCTTCATCTGTAGCGAAAGATTAAAAATAAATAAAAGCATTGACTAAAGTACAAAAAAATTTAGACTAGACAAAAAAAAACAGGAAATTGACATGTTTGAAAATTTTTAATCATTGGTGTTGCGATACACAAAAAAAACATTCAAGGTCTAAGAATTAAGGATTTGTTTTCTCCTAAGATCTCAATTTCAAAACCTCTCAAGAATTATCAACACTTATGGGGTTAGTCCATACAAAGCATTTGCTACAGCTTTGAGTGCCCTCCTAAGGTCTCATGTTTGAAACATTAGGTGCTATCAACTCCTATAGAGCTAGTCCATATAAAGCATTTGCTCCGGCTTTAAGTCTCCCCTAGTGGACAATGGAGTTGTTTTAAAGTCTCCCCGAGCCGGTTCAGGATTAGTTGAGATGCACACATTTTTTTCCCGACAAATTGAAGAAGATTATATTAATAACAATCCAACGACACTTATATAACGGAGCTTAGTTTATTACTATGGCCTTTCCCTCCCATCGCCATACAAGAGTTTAAAACCCTAGGGGTGCTTTTACGTAAGCCGGCCCGGCCGAATACATGTTCTTTATTTATTTATTTATTTATATAAAAGAACATTATATGAGTTATTGGTCATATTTAGGCTATGACGATGAATAGAAGATGGTAAGAATTAGGACAGGGTTCCTGTCTAGTTTAATGGATGTCCAATTTTGGACCTTTGTGGGCTCCTCCTGGTCCTGCAACACGTATACTCAGGTATGTACAAAATAGCAAATGTGTTAAGAACTATTCGATGCACGAACAGAAGATCTGTACGCTTGAATTATTACTTACAAATTAATTTGTATCGGTATGTCACTACAAGAAAAATGAAAATTAATTTCGTCACTAAATGAGTATATTTGGCGACAAAAAAATAAATTGCCAGTTTATATATGAAATTTCATGATATATAAACACTCTAGGTTCGCGAGTCTAACCGAGCCGAATAATTGCCAAGTTCAAGTTCGGCTCATTTATTAAGAGAGCATAAAATTGAGATTTAGGTTTGATTCATTTAGTGAACGAACTGAATGATCCTTTACCATATCGAGTTTCAAACAATTCAAGAACAACTCGGTTCATAATTTGTAGCCCTACCTTGAAAATATTCTTGCTACGTAAGGTATCCTCTTTTGTTGGAAGTCCCTTATACATAGGTTTATTTATATCTTTTCTTATTTATTTGTGGAATTGAGGGCGCGCAACATGCATGGTTTAGACGCGCTTGTTTTGAAATTCATTGGCAAAGATCATACAGTACTAGTTATATAATTAGTTTAATTTTCAAGAAAGACAAGTATTTAATTTGTTCATGTTAATACAGAATCACAGATGCATGTCCGGCCAAGCAATATATATAATTTTGGCACACGCAACTAACTCGATGAACGCGAGAAAATAACAATTATATTCCAATCGCTCGTTTGGGTCTAGGACAAGAATATCCATTATGAGAGAGAGGCACATCAGGAGCTTCTTAGTTATTTCCATGTGTTTCGAACGTGCAAGTCGAATAAAAAAATAGGCTTCACGCGCGAGAAAAGATACAAATGTTATTAAGTTGCCATGAAAGACACTTTTTCTTGCCATGTTTTTCATAATTTATTTTCAAAGTCATTAAGTCTAAACTGAATCACAAACCGCCAGTTTGTGACATTTCGGAGAACTAACATGATAAGTATGATTTAGCTAGGGCCCTTGCATGTGGACATTAAGACTTTCTCTCGACTTTTTCTTCATTTTCTTTTTCTTTACTTTGAAAAATCTAGTCTATAAATTGTGGCTGATGAGGAATTCCTTCTTCTTCTTTTTTGTTTTCAATTGGTTAACATCTTTTCTTTACTATTAACTACCCAAAATACAGTTTTTTTTTTAATCAGCAAAAGAGATTTCATTAATCAGATAACCGAAGTTACAAAGATTAATCGGAAACGGGAAAAGCGGCATCACAACTAGGTGTAAGGTACCAGGTACCAAAAATACAGTTTCGGTTAGAGAAAGGGAAAAACATTTCTTACAGTCTAGGTACACAACTAACAACACCATCCACAATCCGTCACATACATGTGGGGCCCACATGCATGTATGGGCCCCACATGTATGTGACAGATTTTGGATGGTGTTGTGTTTGATGGTTGTGTATGTAGCATTATCGTTTCTATAACTCTCTAAAACGGTGTACTTAATCAGCTAGACATTGGCAACTATTCTCCCAATTCTTAGAAGCAGCATGAAGGACACAAGTGAGAGGAATTATCCCGACTTGTCTGCAGTCAACTTTGGACACAAACAAGATGAACGATCGAGATTAAACTGCATTGACTTCTCTACAGTTCAACTGTTGACAAGCCAGATCTTTTTTTTTGTAGTATATAGCAATTGGTATAAAACCTTTAAAAACATGTGTGGGCAGCGTGCCCTTTTCTTAGGAAAGGATTCCGTTCCCTTCCTAAAGAAAATGCCGGTTCGTGGGAGCGCTAAGCTGGACGACGAGCGCTCGCGAAAAATACAGAGTCGTCACTCGGGTTTAAAGGTCCGACACCTAAGGAACCGTATTTCGAAGCACTTGCCGCGCTTTTTTTATATTTAAAAAAGTTAAGGAACCAGTCCGTCATAACCATATCTGGGTTCGGGAGCCAGGTTACGAGAGGGGAAGGGTTTTATGGCACCCCTCTCGCCCAATCCGGAGATTGGTCTCTACTTAGGCATTTGCGAAAAAATATTTGTTTGCGATTCTATTTCGTTAATCAATTTTTAGCCAATTAAGGCGGGGAACAGTTAATCGGGGATTAAAACTATAACATGTTTGCAGAATGTGATAGATAATAATATGGATGTCATGAAATATTGAAAGATAAACGAAACAAAATTCAAAACTGTAATTGGATATCAAAATAGTGCACTTGGTATGAGTTTGATGCAAACAATGGCTAGCTTGCATGCATGAATATTCACGCATGCAAGTAATCCATCACGCGATGAACCCATTCCGTCGCGCGACGGTTGACATCCCATCAACAGATTGAACTTTATTCCCCTCTGGGCTCTGGAAGGACCAGTGCACACCCAGGAAACAAACCAAGCAGTTTACGTGTACTGTATGTAAATAATTATTACAAATAGGAATAAGATGCAACCTCTAAACAGTGGGGGTATTAAAACAAAGATCGTGGACCAAGTTGCCCATGCACAAGCGATCTCTAGAAATTGTCACTCCATCACGCGACGGAATGGGAGCATCGCGCGATTGTTCTGACTGGACTTCCAGGAATTGCTCTTGCATGCCTGGGCTCTGAGACAAATTTAGAAGCTACCCAGAGGCATTCCAAAGCAAATAAGCGAGCAAAATAAGCTAAACTAACTAGTTTTAACACAATGGAATATCCTAAGCATGCTTCACAGAAAATTAGGGAACTACATAAATAAAGAAAGACCACGATCCCATCCCCACGTGCTGACTAAAACAGTTGCGTGGTGAAGTGGGTCCGTCGCGCGCGGGAGTGCTGGTTCACGGTACTTGTAACTCTGCTGGCTTTAGGACCAGGACTGGTATTGATTACCAGTCTTGGCCCTGTCAGCCCCCCTTAGGGGTCGAAACAGTAAGAAGGCAATGAAGTTATACCTTTGCTTGAGTTGTTTTTGAAAAGAGCTTGAAAGGAGTAGTGGTGTTTGCAAAATGAGTGTATGGAAAATGGCTTGGATTGATGAAGTACCAAGGTCATATGAGTTGTATAGTCTTCTTGCTTAAGAATTTTTTTTGTAACCCTTATCAAGAAAGAGCAATGGGCTATTTATAGGAGAGGGAGGGGTGGTTGGTTGGTGGCTAAAAAGGTAATACAACCAGCCAACAAGGCTGGTTGTAGTTGCTTGGCAGAGAAGTAGGGTGCAAAAGGTGATGGGAGAGTGGGGGGGGAGGTGGTGCAAGGGCAGCCCTGCAGGACGCTGTTCGGTCGACGAAACAGGGTTACACAGGCTTGTAGCCCCCTGATCATCACACAATCCAGCTGGAAAAAGGTGAAAACGACGGGTGTTGACCATCGCGCGAGGGAGTGACTCCATCGCGTGAGGGTTAAGCTAGCCCGCGATGGTCAACAATCCAAACTTTGACTTTGACCAACACCTGGCAGATGAAGCATCGCGCGATGGACCCAATTGCCCGCGCGATGGTCAAACCTGAGGTCAGGGTTTAGATTTAAGGGTTTTTGGGTTAAGGACGGGTTCCACGTACTCCAAGCTCAAACCATTTTATTCTCAAGACTATTTTCGACATGACTCATCATCGGGGACACAATAAACCGAAAAATAAAGTAAATCGATCGGGAGAACCAGATTGGGGTGTCTACAACATGCATGTTATATATACCATTGCTCATCAACAAAACTCCATAAATCAAAATTGGATTGCTCCTAAGGCTCAAAATAGTTATGATCACTTAGGGTTGTGCTAGGGTTTGTTTTGGGCTTAATTGTATTGGGCTTCTCTAATTATCTAAGCTTTAGGTCTTTTAGGTTTTGAATCTTATTTGTTTGGGCTTATGCCATTTTATTTGGGCTTTTAGGCCTTTTAGGTGTTTAGGCTTGTCCCATTGGAGTTTTCTTTGATTGGCACCTTGCCAATCGAAGGTTTGGGTCTCGGACTTAGCATATTTGTCATTCTCCTTGTCCTGTTAGTCTTTGTACTTTGTTCAAAGATTAATGAAATTTTTTCGCCGTTCAAAAAAAAAAAAGTAACAACTCACGCATGAGAATCAGCTTTTGCAAAAACAAGGTGACTAAAAACTTATATACTCAATAGCCAAATCCATACTTATCCAATGATAGATCGAGAGATCCAAATCCTACCAGAATCATCATTGTCAAGTTGTTTGCGTGCCCGTCGTGGTCATAATGCGCTCTTTTTGTGGCAACACGGGAAAAATGTTAGGACGTTAGAGTCGGATTACTACGAAAGGTCGACGCTGCTAGCTCTATCAACTCAAACCACAACCTCACTCTTGGAATCCAAGGGGATAGACAACTTGAGCTAAACCCAAGCTCATAATGTGCTTGATATGGAAAATTCACATCACTCTTGAATCCAATCACAAAGGGGTAGATTACTGGAGCTAAGCCCAGACTAGATTCTGTGCTTGAGTTGGGAAATTCATCCCCTAACTTTAGAACATGTGTCTAGGGCTTATTCTGACTATGTAGCAGGCCGAAATAACAGTTCGTGCCCACGATGAATAGACATCGAGCCTCCCGCGAACAGCCCATGTGGTCCAAAGCTTAATGATGGTTTGGCTCGGCTTGTCAAGACGTTCGGCGGAGCCTCCCTAGAAGTTAGAAGGAATCATGTGTTGAGCATGCCAACCCTTTGACGGTCGGACCCTACGTTCGGCTTCGAACAGACGTGGAGACCGTGTTGCCAACTCACCCACGTGGGAACAACATCCGCGACCATGATGACGATCGGGATGTCATCCGAGCAGTTACGTGCTTGATAAGGATGAGGGCACGTGAAAGTGCTAGCTCACACCATAAACGGCTGCAAAACCCTAACGTGATAGAAGGGTGATGTCAACCGATGCATTACAAGCACATGTACAGTCTTGGAGGCCAAGCCAAGGGAAGTCCTATAAATACCCCTTTATGCCAACCCTAGGGAGGTACATTCTCAGATACTCTTAGACCCTAGTTCTTGGCTTTCATCTCTGAGCAACTGTACTCATCCTTGCACCGAAGGGCTATCCCGAAGATCCTCCGGTGTGGTCATTTAGTGGTGCTTAATTCCTTGTGCAGGCTAGGTGGAAGCTAGGAGCCACTGACGATTGAACCACGGTCCAGGATGGAGTGAACTAGATTCATCAGAGCCCCACAATTTGGTGAACCTGATGTGAATCCTTTTTAGATCCACGGCGGCACATTCTTTGTTCTTTGAATCACTCATTCCTACAACCTTTTTCACTCAGATCTTCGCTTGACGAAATGGGCGGCCCACCACCTCCCCTTCTACCCCCAAATCCCTCCATACAAATTCTCTCTGAAACCGATGTAAACACCACCTCTCTTTCTCACCCTCCCAGATTCACTCCGTCCCACCCCAGCGCCTCAGTCCCATGACCGATGGGCATAGGAGAAAACGCTCTGGCTTAAGCTCCAATGCTAGAGCATCAACAAGAACAAACAAGTGTTGATATCGCTATCCTGAAAATGGAAATTGCCAGGATGAAGGCGAAAGATCGTCTGGCAACTTCGCACTCCGACTCACAGGGACGGCGCCAGTGACAAGGTGGACCACCACCACCCCAGACTGGAAATGGGGATCAACGCCATATCTCGGTTCATGATCGGCTTGATCCACCCCTGACGGACAACCGAGCCGGGGACAGCGCTCGCTTTAGGCAGCAACATTCTCTAGTCCATTAGTGTCTCGTCTGTGGTACAGGCGGCGATGGTGAAGGAGGACACGAAGGCAGCCTGCATACCGTCTACTCTGGTTCGTCCATCTACTCTGGTTCGTCCACTAGAGTCGAGTATTCGCAGGGCTCGCAAAATTACGATACCGTAGAGCTGAAGGATAACCACCAAGCTATAATCCCTTATGAAACAGGAGCGCGCAAGGGCCAAACGTCCCTGCGGCACGGAAAAGGATCTCGAGGAATACCCTCCTGAGCATGAGGGCATCCAATCTACACCGCCAACCCCGGACGCACGACTGACTCAAGAAACACGCTTAAGATCCCTCGGTAGAGGAGCGTTAGTGTGGTCGTTCGGCTCGATGATCAGCCGAGACAGCGCAAAGTCTATCGCACGGAGAACCTCCCTTAGGACGATCAGCATAAAGTGCTCACCGAAAGAAGAGAGCGGACAAACCAGCGTCGGCACCCAGAGATGACCGACAAAGAGAAGGAACACCGAGCCTCGAAAAGGTCTCGAGGCGATCGAGATGCTCATCCCCCCAGACCATCCCATGAATATCATCTCAAGAAACTCGCCAAGTCCCCATTCTCGGCCAAAATCCAAGCCACCCTGCCGAAACTCGGAGTACACCTTCCGAAGTTCCAAAAGTTCGATCCCAACACAACCGAGGCTTACACTCATCTCATCAATTACCGTAGCACTATTTCTTCATGACTGATGACGACGCTATATGTGTAAGGCGTTCCCTTCAAGCCTTGGACGCCTCGGATTGTTATGGTTCAACCAGTTGGAGGCCGGATCAATTCATAGTTTTAAAGAGCTTGAAATAGCATTTAACTATTGCTTTATCACAAGCAACAAGCAGCAGAAAGAAGAGGATGCTCTAGCCCACATGAAGAAGAGGCCCGGTAAGACGCTTCGAAAGTACACCGAGCATTACTGGTAGGGCTGTAAGTGAGCCGAGCTACTCGCGAGCTCGGCTCGGCTCGTCTCATTAAAGCTCGGCTCGGCTCGGCTCGGCTCGGCTCGTTTACTAAACGAGCCGAGCTCGAGCTCGAGTATTCGGCTCGTTTACTAAACGAGCCGAGTAGAGCTCGGCTCGTTCGACAAAAACTCGGCTCGTTAAGGGAGGCTCGGCTCGATTAAGAGAGGCTCGTTTAGTAAATGGCTAAGCTCGGCTCGATAAGGGCTCGGCTCGTTAAGGCTCGAGCCGAGCTCGAGCTCGAGTTTTGGGCTCGTTAAGGAAACAAGCTGAGCTCGAGCTCGCCAAAGCTCGGCTCGGCTCGGCTCGTATACACCCCTAGTTACTGGCAACTGTTTAACAAAATACCTAGCGTCGACCAATATTGGGCAGCGAGAAATTTTAAGAACGGATTAGAGATAGGTAGTAAGATTCTTGACGAACTAGCAATTTGGGCCCCTCATGGGATGAATGAGCTCATGAGGACGGTGGAGCAATTTTGGTCCTACGAAGACTTCCTCGCCGAGCGAGAACTTCAAGCAGAACAACCTTCCGCCGTCCCCCAAATTCTTCATGTCCCCACCCTTCAACTCACGTCTCCGAAACATGTGATTCCGTCCCAGCCGAAGAAGCAAGTGAATACCATGAAGACGGGAAACAAGAAAGCACCGAAGCCTCATTATTACGTTGCTGAGACAGCAGTCCTTAAGGAGCCGATCTACTTTCTCCTCAGGACCTTAGAGCTAGAACCATTCTTCGTTTGGCCGAACCCGCCAAAACTCAACACGGAGGCAGGGAACGACAACAATAGGAAATGGTGCTCATACCATAACAAACTCAGTCATTACACCAAGGCGGCGCTTCTGGAAAACTTGGCGGCTCAAGGACATCTCGACGATCACATTGATTGGACAAAGACTCCGAGGTGACAGCCGAACGCTGGAGGCCCTAATCCTATCCCACATCTGCTAGGAGTCATTAATGTAATTCATGGACCAGTAAACAAGGAGGCAGCCCAGCAGCTTCAATTCGAACTTGACCGAGCCAAAAATTCTGGCCAAATGTTTTTGAAGGCAGTTCGGCAGAAGTCATGTACCTATCACTTTTCAAAGAGCTTTAGATCACAAAATCTTCCCTCCTGCCAGTCGACGTTCCCTTGATCGGCTTCAGTGGAACACTGGGTTGGCCGCTCGGTAAGATAATTCTCCCAGTTGTAACAGGATCGGTCACGGCAAATATGGAGCTCATTATCATCGACGCACCGAGCCCCAATAACGCAATCCTCAGACGAAACTAGCTCCACGCCTTGAAGGCCATCGCCTCAATTTATCACTAGGTGGTTTGGTACATAGGAGCAAACGGGAGACAAGAGGACCTGTACGGCGATCAAGAAAAGGCCAAACAATACTACATCTCCGCGATCTGAAAGGTGTTGAGCTCAAAAAGAGAGTGCATTGGGTGGAGATCCCAAACAAGCCTGTCCTTGAAGACGCCGGGGCTTCAACCGAACAGAAATCTGTTGAAGACCTTGTCAAGGTTCCAATCAATGAGGATGGGTCACGATTCATCATGCTCGGATCCAGCTTGACGGATTTCGAGCGTGAGGAGTTGGTCCAATTATTAAAAAATAACATTAAAGTGTTTGCTTGGACACCGTATGAGATGCCCAGCATCGACCCGTAATTCATCCGTCACTCCCTCAATGTTTCCAAGTCAGCCAAACCAGTCATTCAGAAACCAAAAAGGTCAGCAACCATTCATGCCGAGACAGTGAACGAAGAAGTTGATAGACTCTTTGAGGCTTAAGCAATCCAAGAAGTGCAGTATCCAACCTGGCTTGCAAATACAATTGTGGTAAAAAAAATGGGAAATGGAGAGTCTGTGTGGACTACACCAACTTGAATGATGCATGTCCAAAAGACTATCTCCCTCTTTCAAAGATTGATCAATTGGTAGACTCAACAACTGGACACGCTCGGCTCAACTTTATGGACGCCTACAGAGGATATCATCGCATAGCCTTGGATCCCAATGACATGAAAAAAATGGCTTTCATCACCCCAAAAGGTCTCTGCTGCTATCGCGTCATGCCATTCGTCCTAAAAAACGCTAGGGATACCTTCCAAAGGATGGTCTATCTATTGTTTGGCATGCTTATCGGGGAAATCATGGAAGCCTACATCGACGACATGGTGGTAAAACGTATCAAGGCAGAGAACCACATTGCCCACTTCGCCAAGGCATTCGCCATTCTGAAGAACTTCAAGCTATGGCTAAATGCAGAGAAATGCGCTTTTGGCATTGGTTTGGGCAAGTTCCGAGGATACTTAGTTACAAGGAGAGGCATTGAGGCAGATCCCAATCAGATTGCAGCCGTTCAACAATTGAAAGCGGCGTGCACTCCCAGAAAAATCCAGAAGTTGACAGGAATGGCCGCAGCCTTGAACAGATTTATCAGATGCTCGTTGGACAAGTGCCACATCTTCTTCCAGGCAATAAAAAAGCAGAGTCGATGGTGTTTTAAGTGGACAGAAGAATTTGACGTAGCGCTTACCAAATTGAAGACTTACATGGGCTCAGCACCTTTCCTCATTAAGCTGAGGCCGTTTGAAGATCTCTACCTCTATTTGGCTATCTCACTCCATGCTGTTAGTTCGGCCTTGGTCCGTCATAAAGACTCAGAAGACCAGCCAATTTCACCAGTCGCACTATGCTATCGTTATAAACAAGATATTTACCCTTGGAAAAGCTTATACTTGCTCTAGTCACAGTCGCTCGGAAGCACCTCCCATACTTCCAGGAGCACTCGATCACAGTCTTAACCGAGTTCCCCCTCAAGAACCTCCTCAGAAAAGCAGATCTTTCAAGCCGAGTCTCACAATGGGCTATTGAGCTTGCTAATTTCGACATTCATTTCAAGCCAAGGACCACTATTAAAGCTCAAGTGTTTGCGAATTTCATCGCGGAGTTCACCCCTGGAAGCCTAGACGAGGAAGCCTTGGTTCGGCCTAATTATGACATGCTAGAACAAAGTGAGGCCAGGAAGACTTGGAATCTCTTCAGCGGTGATGTTTGGAAACTACACGTAGACAGAGCATCAAGCAGTAACGGAGCTGGTGTGGGTGTCGTCCTTGTAACCTCATGCGGCGTCCTACATGAGAGCGCAATCACAATCAACTTCTCGGCCACCAACAACGAGGCCGAGTATAAAGCACTCCTTGCCGGACTTTGCGCTGCCGCCCATTTACAAGTGGAAGATTTGTACGTTTTTTGTGACTCGCAATTGATTGTCAACCAAGTTACGGGAGATTACGAGGCTCGGGACCCTAGAATGCTGAAGTATCAAGCAACGGCTTTGGAGTTAATCAGTCACTTCAAAGGGTTCCATATCGAGCATATCAACCAAGAGAACAATGCACATGCCGACACCTTAGCAAGCTTAGCCTCGGCCAGCAAAGCCTCTAAATACCGAACCATTAGTCTTGGGGAGATAGACGTACCAAGTTTCGACGCAACGGGAGAAATTCTTAGCATCGAGCTTGGCCCTAGTTGGATGGACGAAATCATGGCATTCTTGAAAAAACGAGACACTTCCAAAGGACAAAAATAAGGCCCATCGCATACGGAGCAAGGCAGCGTATTATTGGATCTCGGACAGCGGTCAGCTTAATCAAAAGAGTTTCACTGGGCCGTACCTCTGTGTCCTCCATCTCACTAAAGTTCCAGCCATCCTGACTGAACTCCACTCTGGAAGCTGCGGTTGTCATTTCGGCGGCCGCTCGCTATGCCAAAGGGCCCTAAGTCAAGGTTATTTTTGGAAAGGCATGAAGAAGGATTGTGAAGAGGTTGTGAAAAAATGCCAACCGTGCCAACTTTTCTCACCCATCCCAAAACAACTAGCTCAAGCACTCAAGCCAATCACAAGCCCATGGCCATTTGCACAATAGGGCCTTGACATTGTTGGAAAGCTCCCTACTGCTCCTGGATGGTTCAAGTTTCTCATAACTGCCACTGATTAATTCTCAAAATGGGTTAAAACCGAAACGTTGGTAACCACTACAGAAGTGGACGTACAAAGATTTTTCTAGCGAAACATAGTCCCCAGGTTTGGACCGTTCAGTGTCTCAAAATGGGTTAAAACCGAAACGTTGATTAATTCTCAGAAGTGATCGTTTCTGATAATGGGTCTCAGTTTGTCGGCAAGGAGCTCACGGGATTGTGCACCGAGTTCTGTATCAGATTCTTCAACTCCACGCCGTCCTATCCAAAAGGGAACGGACAAGCCGAGGCAACCAACAAGACTGTTTGTGAGGGCATCAAGCGCAGACTTGACTCTAAACATGGTCGGTGGGCCAAGGAGCTTTCTTGTGTCCTTTGGGCGTACCGCTCTACTCCAAGATGCTCCACCGACCAGACACCATTCACCATGGCCTTCAGCATGGAGGCAGTCATTTCCCTTGAATCAAGATTCTCGACCCTCCGCACTGAAACATTCAACCCTCAGACAAACGATGAGGCCGTCGAAACCAAGCTCATCCTGGCCGAAGAGAAAAGGGATGAAGCCTAGCTTAAGTTAGCTAGCTACCAGCAAGAGGTCGCTTGGGGCTACGATCGCAATGTCCGAATTAAGAAGTTCAAGCCGGATGACTGGATTTAGAGAAAAGTGGTCCGCGCTAATGAGAAGACCAAGTTTAAACCCAATTGGGAAGGACCCTACAGAGTTGTGAAAGATGTCGGCGGGGGCTCTTACAAGTTAGAAGATAAAAATGGCAGAGAGATTGAAAATCCATGGAACGCTCAGAATCTGAGGAAGGCCTACCTCTAAAGACGGCAAGGACCTCATCCCCATCTATCCCATTTTCCAGTTTTCCCAGAAGTCCATAGGGACAGTGGCTCGGCCTGAGTACAGATCGACCTTTATCTGTTTTTACTTATGAAACTATATAATCAATTGAGCAATTTCTAAGTTAATGAGAAAGTTCTGTCATCTATCTTGTGCACAACTTCTTTTTACTTGTATCTTTATTATTTAAAACGAGTGACTTCGGTCACCCAGTTCGGCCATCTAGCCATCGCTTAGGCTCTCCCGACGGCCATCAAAAAGCACATTCGGACCATCGGTCCCACCAAGCTTAGACCCAAATTGCGGCTTAAGCCTCGGCTCATTCTGAATGACTTGAAGTTCGGGCAAAATGTCCACATTAACCCAACAGTTGATTTTTCGATCGATTACGCTCATCTTTGAATTGAGTAAAAATCATAACTGCACAGCTCAACATTTACTTAAAACTTTCTTACTTTGGCATAGGACTGACAGTAGAGCCGAGCCATAAACCGAAGTAGGGGTTATTTTATAAGTAAATAACAACCAACAAAGCATGCAAAAATCAAAGGCTTAAAGAAGCCTCAACAAACGCATTCATGCAAGTATGATCAAAATATTTCTAAGGCATTGAAATATTTCTCAAGGCATCAAAACAAAAGCATGTATTTCCAAACTCCTAGCAGGGAGGCACCGCGTGGTAGATCGTTCGATACCGCCCTCCCACAAACTATTATATTAAAAGCAAACCTACCAATCATTCGGCAAACTCCTATGGATCAACTATTACATCTAGCACGGCAAACTTCAAGTGTTCGAAGCCGTCCAGTCCAACATAAGTTCTAATATTCGAAACATTTACAAACTTAGAAGAAAAAAATGGGTTAATTTAACTACAACAACTGACCAACCCAGCTTCGGCGCCTGCAAGGGGTGTTTCTTCAACTTCAGTCAATCTCAACACGAGGCTCATCCTCGGCCACTTTGTCATGGTTCTCAGCGACTGCCCCATCAGTCATTTCTTCATCTTCTTCATCCTCAGGCGGCAGCGGCTGGCTCTCCTCCTCAGTATAGGGCAATTCAAGATTAGGAGTAACAGGCTCGAGAACATTCTTGAAGAAACCCTGTTTGAGCTCAATATTCATGAAATGCGCCATGGCCGTCGCAGCGGCCTTGTACCCAATCCTATAGAAGTCCAGCAGTCTAGCAGACAGCTCATCATTCACCATTTTGCATGCCACCCTGGTGTACTCCAACGCAGCCCATTAGATACCAGCCTCATAACCTTTGAGATCAGCAGACTTCAACTTCACCTTTTCCTCCTCCTTCGTCTTCTCGACCTCGGCCTGGGTAGCATCTGCTGCTATTTTCATGTCGACCAGCTCCTTCTTTAGCTTTTGAACCTCGGCCCCTGAAGTCCTTGCATGTTGATCCGAAGCCTTGGCCTTCTGACTGGTCGTGTCTCGGTCATTTTTATAGCGCTCTTGCTCGGCCGCCACCTTCATCACCTTATTGTATACCTTCAAAGCAGCCTGCCTGACCTGGCAAAAACAAAAGTCAGAACCCACCAAAAACTCAAGGGAAATGGGAATAACCAAAGGAAAAAAATACCTGCA
Source organism: Rhododendron mucronatum var. ripense (assembly GCA_019656295.1). Classification (NCBI taxonomy): domain Eukaryota; kingdom Viridiplantae; phylum Streptophyta; class Magnoliopsida; order Ericales; family Ericaceae; genus Rhododendron; species Rhododendron mucronatum. The sequence goes on from BPLT01000240.1 coordinate 374,206, forward strand.
CCAGATGAGAGCACACTTCGGTAAGGTCAAGCATGAGCTCCGATGGCACTTGCTCGACATCCCTCAACAGGGCCAGACCTCTCAGCAACGAAATAGCAAGCCCAGGCTCGGCCTTGACGAAGTCACTCAAGAGGATGACCCTTCTGTCAGGTCCAGCGTAGGACGGGCTAAACTCCCGCTGAACGATCATCTCCGCAGGAGGCTCCCGGGTTTCAACGTGACGTTCGGGGACATGGGCGCTCGGCGTTGGCATTGGGGCACGAACATCTTTAGCTTGAACAGGCTAAGAGCTGCTCGGCGGAGTGGCAACTTGAGTGGTTTTTTGCCTCTTCTCCCTCAGAGAATCCGCTGGATCTTTAGACCGAGTCAGAGCAGAAGGTTTGGTGGGGATAACCGATCAAGCGATATTCCTCCTTGACATATCTTGAAAAATTGGAACAATGATTTGTAGTGGCACGTTGAAGCCCAGCAGAATCAGCTCCTCAACGCCACTCAGCTTTGGAGGGCCGAACCAGAACTCAACTGTCTTTTTGAATGTCGATAACCTCTCCCTCAGGTGCTTTGGTCCTTTCTTGGCGCACTGACTGTCTAAAGGAGCCTTTTTCTGTTTCTTGCTCGGTTCGCCCTCCCCCTTCTTTTTCTTCTTCCTCAAGAGCCCCTTACGATGGAACGTAGTCGAGTAAGGTGGGGACCTCTCGGCAAGCATGGCCTCATAATGGTCGGCGACGAAGTTGGTGTTTAAACCCTTCAAGATGGGACTGAGCGCCGCAAGAGATAAATAACGTCAAAATAAACACAAGAGAAGAGTCATAATGACAAAGGAAAACAGATGCATGAAGAGCAAAGCTACAAAATCCTCTCGTATCACTGATCTTCGGCACGGAGTGATGCTTCCTCCGATCACTGAACTCATAGTTGTCATAGACCTCCAGGTAGAAGTCGGCCCACTTGTCGGTGTCTTGGAGGCCAGTGATCAACGGGTCCATGTTTGGACCGGTTGTCTGGTATTTACGCCCGTACAGCCATGCCGAGACATAATGTATGTGTGAAACAAGTCGGCAACGGTGAAGACAAGATTCTGACTCTCTATGAGAGCGATGACGGACATAATGATCCTATAGCTATTGATGGCCAACTGATGCGGGGCCAAGTACCTATACAGTACATCCCTAAGGAACGAATGAAGAGGGAACTGAAGCCTAGCCTCACAAATGGCCATCAGGGTGGTCCTTCGATTTGTCCTTAATCTCACTACTCTTGAAGCGAGTGAGTACCATGTCGGCAGGGATAATAAACATATGGCAAAATTCCTCATACTCCCTCGGCTCACCACTAAAGAAATGGGCGTGGGGGCACAGTCGGCCCTTATCAAAAATCAACGTCGTTCAGCGTAAAGGTAGAGGCCTCTGCACCAGAATTAAATATGGATTCTGCCTCAAGCCCCTTCTGAGGCTCGGCGTCTGACACGGTAGATTGTGGTACAGTCAATTTCCGGCTCGGTGTTGAACACCGGTTCAACGTTAGAGTCATTGGAAACTCTCGACATGTTCGAAGAGACACAGGAAGAGCCTCGGTTGCGGTTGCTATGCCTTTCAAGTAACCTCCTGATTAGCGAGTCGGCTGAGTCGCTTCCCGAACCCTCGGAATCGAAGGAGATGTCAATGACCAGGTAAGCCAGACCTACTAAAAACAAACAAAAAATCAAAGAATGAAGGCTCGTCGTCGGTAAACAAAAGTAAAGATTAAAAAGGTTTGGCCTATCCTACTTGGCTCACCATGTTCAGGGCCTTAGCATTCAAATACTTGACGTCTAAGTAGTCAGGCTCGGCTACTAGGCAAGGGTTGGGCACATTCGGCCACAACCAACTGGATCCCTCATTGGGGCTCGGAAGAATAGTTTGAAGATGGGGATGAACACCACTGTTCACCCCCAGCATTCCACTATTCACTTATGGGGTGTTTGGGAGCCTACTTTTTGACTTCTCATTTTCAATTTTTTGGTTTTTTGACTTTTTGAATTATGGTCAGAATGTATTTTGAATTTGGTAAAGTGTTTGGATGATATGTACAGAATACTTTTTACAATAGGAATAGTGTTTGGGAGATATGTGATGAAAATATATATTATGAGTTGATTTTTTACCATGTTGCCCTTGGGGCAGAGGGATTATTTTAATTGCGTCTCGCTCTCATCCTCCTCTTTTCTCTTCTGTCTTCCTCTTTTCTTCCACCATTTATGTCTCACCTTCACACACACTCGCTCTCCTCTGAACATAAATTTACATAGAAAAACATAGGGTTTCAAACCCTGAAATTAGTGAATACCATAGCAAAAACACTAAAATTATTGAATACTCACACTGGGTTTCAAACCCAATTTTCAATTACTTGCTACCTAACCAGTACACTATAAATTTTTCCCAGAAAATCGTGAGAAAGAGCAAGAAAGGGGTTTCAGAAAGCAAATCAACTCATACCCATCTGTCAATTTCTCTCTCTCTCTAGCCATGCGAATACAAGATATTCTGGAGATCCAAATGAGGGTTTTGTGGAATTATCCCAAAACTGAGAGGGTAGGGATGCCTTTTGGCATGGATGGAAATTGAAAATGAGAAAACGAGAATGGGAAAAACTCCTCTGGAGCTCTTTCTCACTTCTCTTCTCCTTTCTTAAAATCTGAAAATCCATTCTCAGAAAACTCATTCTCTTGTTCTCCAGCCAAAATGGAAAAAGGAGAAACAAAAAATGCAAAAATGAAGCTGCCAAACACCCTCATAGAATTGAAAACCCAAAGAAACTACAGAAAAATGCAGAAAACATAATGAAAATTGGTTCAAAAGAAAGAGCAACGACGATCGATCAACATACCTGAAATTTCAGCTAGATTCGAGCTTGGAGTTGAGACTTGGGTTGGATCGAAGGCTAGAACGGAAGAATTCTAGAGAGAGAAGCTCTGGTTTAGAGAGAGAAAATGCGAGTAACCCTCTCTCTCCTCTTTTCCTCGCTATTTATAGAGGTAGGGGAACGGTTTGAATTTCCCACCTCTTCGTCGAACCGCTAGCCAACCAGCATTCGACACGTGGCAGCGACAGAACAATCATTCAGAATTCCATACATGCCATCGTCTTTTCCTCTGCCAAGACATCCTTCTGCCTGACAACCTAACGCGATGATTAACACTTGTCACTCACCCATTGGGGCTCGTCTCTGGCAGCTGCAGCCTTTGAGGTAGCTCGCCCCAACTACATCCACTTCCTTAGATCTCAAGTTCGGCCAAAGATTGAAGCTCTACCTGTCTCAATGTCAATCCCTACCATGCCAAAGCGTCGGCAGGAATTGAGGGGCTATTGTAGCAGGCCAAAATAACAGTTCGTGCCCACGACGAGCAGACATAGAGCCTCCCGTGAATGGCCCATACGGTCCGAACCTTGCTGATGGTTCGGCTCGGGTTGTCAAGACGTTTGGCGGAGCCTACCCAAAAGTCAGAAAGAATCATCCGTCGAGCATGCTGACCCTTTGATGGTTGTACCCTACGTTCAACTTCGAACAGATGTGGAGACCGAGTTGCCAACTCACCCACGTGGGAACAACAACTGCAGCCATGATGACAACCATGACGTCATTCGAGCAGTTACGTGCTTGGATAAGGATGAGGGCACGTGAAGGTGCCAGCTCATCCCATAAACGGTTGTAAAACCCTAACGTGATGGAAGGGTGACGTCAGCCGACGCGTGACAAGCATATGTACAGTCATGGAGGCCAAGCCAAGGGAAGCCCTATAAATACCCCTCTATGCCAACCCTAGGGAGGTACATTCTCAAATACTCTCAAACCCGAGTTCTTGGCTTTCATCTCTGAGCAACTGTACTCATCCTTGCACCGAAGGACCATCCCAAAGATCTTCCGGTGTGGTCTTTTAATCGTGCTTCCTTGTGCAGGCTAGGTGGAAGCCAGGACCCACTCATGATCAAACCACGATCCAGGAAGGAGTGAACCAGATTCATCGAAGCCCCACAGACTAATTCTTTTATAAATGTTGTAACAACCTGCTCCATCTTTGTACAATATTGTCCGCTTTGGATGCCCAAAGCCATAGACTTCCCAGTAGGTCACCCATCCCTGGACTACCCCAGGATGAGCACGCTTAACTATGAAGTTCCTATGCACATTGGCCCGCCCTCACGGCTTTAAAAGGCCTTGTACAAGTAGGAGGGATCTTTTTCTTATAAACCATGGCTTGCCCCCTCTCGTCCGGACAGAGCCTGCTTCCTGCAGTACTACCGGCCACCGGAAAGCGGGGTGTCACAAATATGGTATCTAATCTATCAAACACAAAGTTATCGGACTTAAGTTTCATGGAAAAAGATAATGAATGAATTGTTCACCAATAATTTTTCAAAGAGCATCGGTACTGATACAGGTACCTGGATATTGATCGGAGTTGTTTAATCTGTGGAGGGGTGATTCACTCGGTTGTCAATGGGTTGGACCCACGCCTTTCCATGGATGGCGACAAAATAGAAAACCAATTAGGGTGATTCACTTGTGTTTTTTTTCATTACCAAAAAAAATAGGAAACCGATCAGTGTTGTCCTGTTGTAATCAGCTGAAGGTCACTTTGATGCCTAAGTTAGACGCTAGGAGGGAACGAGGATAATACGATAGTTCTTAGATCTAGAAATGATGTACCTCTTTAGGGTTTGTAGGACTGGTCCGAATCTGACTTGGACAATACCCCTTAGGAATAGATGTGCCGGAGAGGATAAGAATAGTCAATGGAAAGGAATGAAATGAGTGATCTAGAAAAGTGAAGAAGAGAGCAGGGGTGAACAGAGAGGGAAAAGGCAGAGGAGACCTTAGCCCAAGATCCCAAGGAGGAAAAACAATGGAGCCCTGAAGGGGTATAAAATCCCCCTTTGATTTCAGTGCTCACCAACTTTCTCTCTCTAGGGAATGTTCAAATGAGCTCTTATCTGATTTATAAAGAGACGTTTCATATTTATAGCCCACACGATCTAATGCTCCCACCAAGTGGCCTGCTAGTAAAATGACACGTGTCCCCTCTGTACCCCCTGACTGCCAAGGTGTCGCTACCCTTGCGATGACCGCGAGTATTAAGGTGAGCATATCCTTTTATTCGCAGTGATCTTCTTCTTCTTTTATAGCCACCAAGGCCACTAGATCCCCTTCATTTCTGTTAAGGCAAGGTCGTGATGTGTTCGGTCGCGCCAATACCACTGTCAAGCCTCAAGGGGGTCCTCGTGTCCTGCCTAAAAGTTGGAGCAGACTTTTTGGGCAATACATTCGAGTATCTTGGTTAGATAGCGTTAATGTCTCCATTATATTGGGACCGTGCCAAGCACTTATCTACATAAATACAGTCCTCTCCCTTAACGAGGAGTATGGGCTCGCGACTCTCGTATGTGTCATGCGGCTGAGGTGCCACGTGGTGAGCTAGGGTTCATCGATCAAACCATCAACCCCACGAAGGATGAGTACACATGTCGCATGTCCAGTGGTTGGTCAAACGGTCAACGGTCGCGTCCATTGACCCTTCCTATAGGGTTTATCCCTTAAGTTTTCTAGTGTGAGTGTACTTGCTTCCTAAGTCCATGTTAGGTACGTGCCCCGTGACATCACCCGTAACCATTTTTGATAGGCGATGTCATGAATGGCGCTTGGTGCACACTTGTCCAGTACTTGCCACCGAGGAGCCACATAAAGTTCGGTTAGCCGCTGAATCATCTTCATGTGCCAATCATAAATCAACGAGGAGTATGGGCTTGCGACTCTCGTATGTGTCGTGCGGCTGAGGTGCCACGTGGTGAGCTAGGGTTCATCGATCAAACCATCAACCCCACGAAGGATGAGTACACATGTCGCATGTCCAGTGGTTGGTCAAACGGTCAACGGTCGCGTCCATTGACCCTTCCTATAGGGTTTATCCCTTAAGTTTTCTTGTGTGAGTGTACTTGCTTCCTAAGTCCATGTTAGGTACGTGCCCCGTGACATCACCCGTAACCATTTTTGATAGGCGATGTCATGAATGGCGCTTGGTGCACACTTGTCCAGTACTTGCCACCGAGGAGCCACATAAAGTTCGGTTAGCCGCTGAATCATCTTCATGTGCCAATCATAAATCCCTCGGCCTGGCCACCTAGCTCTCATGCTGGGTTCACTAAATGGGCTTCAAAATAGGACCCGAACAGCCGCATCAGGCACATTGTCTGATTGGATTCGGCCTAGTGCACAATCCACATGGAAATCATGCGATGCACATGAAATTTATATGCCTCCAATAAGTGTGAATACATATGTATCCGAATCTATTTGTCCTCATTTGTGTCCTTAAGTATTTTACAAATTTGGTTAATTGGTTCATCCCCTCTAAAATATTTCGAGCCTCTTTCCTCCCAAAGTAGCCTCTTTGTCTTTGCCAAAGGGGAATACTTTTCTAGTCACGGTCAAGACAGTCCACACGCTCTTTTTGCTTCTCAACTGATCCCTCCCTCAAAAACTGACCCTGCCCTCCCTCTCTCTCTCTCTCTCTCTCTCTCTCTCCTCAGAAAACATGAGCTAGCTGGAAGGACGGATTCCGTGCGAGGAATTTTCGAGCTTTGAATGAAAAGGCCATTTTCTTGACTCATCCCCTACCTATATATACCCCATTTTTGTTCACTTCTTTTCTTCACACAAAACACAAACCCCACACTCTCTCACTCTACTCCTGCTACTGGCAAAATATGGATTCCACCACCATATTTTGCTTATTATTCTCTTCAATTCTCTTCCTCTCTCTCTTCAAGTCCCTCGCCTCCGGCAGCCGGAAACTGCCTCTTCCGCCGGGCTCGTTGGGGTGGCCCTACATCGGCGAAACCTTTGAACTCTACTCCCAAAACCCAAATGTCTTCTTTGCTTCCAAAGTTAGAAAGTTAGTACTCATTCCTCATTCTTTACTTTTTTCTCCTTATATAGCTATCTAAATCCTACACAAAAAATAAAAATATAGGAATTAGATTCATTCAGGGTACGACCCACGCCAATCACACCAGATTTGGATTTTGAATGCTTTTCGGAACAAGTTTTCGAGTCGATAGCTTTTGTGAAATCCTAAATTCTCTTTCTTGTACTTAAAACAAAGATGGGTGGTTCTTGTTTTTGGCAGGTTTGGGTCTATATTCAAGACTCACATACTGGGTTGTCGTTGTGTGATGATATCAAGCCAGAGGCGGTGAAGCAAGTGCTCGTCACAAGGGCTCATCTCTTCAAGCCCACATTTCCGGCCAGCAAAGAGAGAATTCTCGGAAAACAAGCCTTTTTCTTTCACCAGGGAGAGTACCACGCCAAATTGAGGAGGCTTGTGCTCAGAGCGTTCATGCCCGAGTCAATCAAAAACATCGTTTCTGACATCGAATCGGTTGCCACTGAGTCCTTGAAATCGTGGGAAGGCCAGTTGATCAACACTTTTCAAGAGATGCAAAAAGTAAGTCTCTGCAAAAAATCTTCATCGAGCAAAACAGAGCTCCTCTGTTTTTCCTCTTTCCTTCCTACTCTGTTTTCTCATTCAAATCAGAGCAAAGAAGAACTCCTCTGTTTCTTTTTCTTTTTTTCTTTTTTACAGTTCTTCTCTTCCCCTGTTTCTATCAGATGCACGAGGGTCCCATACGGTAAACATGGGTCCACACCCATCAAACAGTTCCGGACACATCTATGTCTGAATCAGTGCACGGACATCTTGTCCGTTGCATTTTTGTTTTGAACCGCAATACCAACTTTGTTGCCTCATTGTTTGAAATTCCATTGGCCCACTATATGAAATGAGCTAATGATAACAGTTGTGTTTCTATGCTAAGTTTACTTAAACTTGTTTTTATTCAGAATACTTTATTTATTCGCCTTGATAAGAAAACTTTAAAAGTTATGAAGTTATTATCAAAAGTTTGAGAAAGTTCACTGAAGGCAAAACTAACGCGACAGATTTTTTCAGCTTATTTTCTCGTTTCTAAACTTTTTTTCAAATTTGATTCGTATTTTTCCTCTTTTTCTATTCATCGAAATAAACGCAAAACTAACAAAAGTTAGAAAAAGACAAAAGTTGATTGAATTGACCGATTTTCCCCTTTGTTGCAGTACACATTCAACGTTGCATTATTTTCCATATTTGGAAAGGACGAGGTCCTCCACAGAGAAGATCTCAAGAGATGCTACTACATTCTCGAAAAAGGGTACAATTCCATGCCTATTAATCTTCCTGGAACACGCTTCCACAAATCCATGAAAGCCCGGAAGGAACTAGCTCGGATCTTGGCCGATATCCTCTCCATTAGGCGGCAAACGAAGCACAACCAACCCGATTTACTCGGATCTTTCATGGGTGATAAAGAAGGACTCACCGACGAACAAGTAGCCGATAACATCATCGGTCTCATATTTGCTGCCAGAGACACCACCGCAAGCGTCCTGACGTGGATCGTTAAGTACCTTGCCGAGAACCCTAGTGTCCTGCAAGTTGTCACGGTAAGACAACTCAACCACTATTGACACTAGCCTTAATTACAATCCTCATTTTCTAATGGTTGTCCAAGTTTTCAACGAAGGGAATGGTGTTTGTATCCAAGGCTAACAAGATAGTGTTCATTTTTGTGACTTTATAGGAAGAACAAGAGGCAATAAGGAGAGAAAACTGTGGCGAAGATAAGGTTTTGACTTGGGCAGATACCAAGAAAATGCCAGTAACTTCGAGAGTAATTCAAGAGACACTTAGAGTTGCTTCAATACTATCTTTCACTTTTAGAGAAGCCGTTGAAGATGTGGAATTCGAAGGTGAGGTTTTTCTCTAAATATAAGGAAATCATATTCATAGATAGATACCTATTGTTCCAACATAGACATTTCCTTCTATGTTGGGCTAATGTATATATGTTGTAATTTCAACATTGTTTTTTCCAGGCTATCTTATACCAAAAGGGTGGAAAGTCTTACCACTATTCAGAAACATCCATCACAGCCCAGACCATTTCTCAAGGCCTGAGAAGTTGATCCCTCTAGGTTTGAGGTAAAAACCTAAAAAAAATGAATTCAACTTGTAACTTTTTTTGGCAAGATTTATGGCCATTTTACATCCCATATCTGAAATCCAATTATCTTTCCTTAATTTGTCAGGTTGCTCCAAAACCCAATACATTTCTGCCATTTGGCAATGGGACCCACTCATGTCCAGGGAATGCGTTGGCCAAGCTGGAGATTTTGATCTTAATACATCACATGACCACAAAGTACAGGTGGGTGAAATCCCATTACAGGTTACAAGTTCACTTTAAAAAATACCTTTTTGGTCATGGTTTCCAAAATTAGGAATATCTAAATGAGTCTTCTGCTGATAAGGGTGTGTTTGCTTCCATCTACAGGTGGTCTGTTGTGGGCCCACAGAATGGAATTCAGTATGGGCCCTTTGCTCTTCCCCATAATGGCCTGCCTATTAGGCTGTCTCTCAAGAGATAGAGCTGTAAAGAACGGAGAGAATATTCATTGGTACGGGAATTCGTTGCCCTCATAGCTACACGCTTTTGTGAGTTATTTCAGGCATTTGTGTAGTTGTAAGGATTCCGAAATCAGTGATGCCGAATAACTGAATGATATTCTTTGAAGGAGGAATCATTCTCATGTCCCTTCTATGGAGATCTTGCCAAATACCGAGTATGAAGAGGATTCTAGCTACTTTCTTGATCGAGAAGATTATAAATGATGACCATTTTGCCAGCTTAGGAAGAAGAAACACACTTAGGGGAAAATTTAGGAAGCAATAAACGAAGGGAAAGAGATTGTACATGAAGAGTCGTCGTTTGGAAATTTTGAATAGAAATAATCATTGAAGTCCTGGCAATGTTTATCTCCAAGGAGAATGAGTTGACTGAAAGATTTGTCTAATCGTTAACTTCAGGGTCTTAGAATAAGTCAGGTGTGCGCAAGCTGACTCGGACATCCGGTTATCAACAAAATCTCCAAGGAGAAAGATAGAGACAATAGAACAGAAGGATGGGATAAATGATAGGTAGTTTTAGGTCAGTCCAATTCCATGCATGGTTATGTGGTTTCTTGTATTTTTAAAGTCCGCAAGGCGATTAGTGAAAATAAAATCTTGTAGTTTGATTCTAAATATTAGGCATGGGATGGTTTTATTAAGGAACAATTTTGTATTAATACTATGCTGTCATCTGTGTCGATCTTTCATACTATATTGATAAAATAGGTCTCAAACGCATGTTATTGTTATTCAAAGCGTAGTACAATTTATCATATCACCTACTAGTAGATATAACAGATAAAAGTAAATGGTCAATATCGCATTATTAGTTTCTTTTTATTCTACAGAGCATGGTAATTCGAAAATGAGATGATCAAAGTTTTCACTGCAATTGTTCTCACTGGTGCTACTGGTACAGATTTCATATCTGTACCAGCGAGTACATACTCCTTTTAGGTCTGTTTTGCGTCTCCAAAAAATGATCGAAGCCGCTCATTTTGTTTAAAATATTTTTTTATGAACCTTACAAAAAAATAAGCTCAATCCGGTATCAATTAGGGTGTGTACAAAACGTCCAACTTTGTCCCAGAATTCAAGCTTGAATTCTAAAGCAAAGTTGAAAGTTTAGTAAACGTTCTTATCGATACTGGATTGAGCTTATTTTTTGAAAGAACCGTTAGGAAAGTATTTTAAGCAATATGAGCAGCTCCGATCATTTATTTGGGACCCAAAACGGGCCCAAAAGACGTATGTACGTGATGTATATACATGAACATATGTACTCATAGACTTTCCGTTTTTTCAATAATGAAATGAATATGAATGTAAAATATACTAACAGATAGGTACAGAGCAATTTCTAACCAATTATCGAAATGAATCTGATAATGAAAGTTCAGGCTCGAATATTCGATATGTAAAGCGCATAATTGAAAAAAAAAAAATACACGATTTCTATCCTGTCATCGAAAATGAATCTGTTAATGAAAGTTTGGCTCAAAAATTCGATTACGATCTGAAATTCATATAAAATGTAATTTAGTAATTGTTTGAGTTTGTTTTTCAGTTTCCTATTTACCCCCTATAGATTGTCATTCTTTTCCAGTACAAACAAGGTTGGAAAAGAGCTACCTTTGACCTTTCATGTCTTTTGATTTTCTCTATACGAAAGTAGCTGACCTGGGAAAATTCAAACCTCATAACTTAGTTACATGTGTCTCACATCCATGATATGGTGATAAGGTTGGTACCTTAGACATTTCACGTATTTTGGATTTTCTCTGCAAATAGATCCATTGAACTTCAACAAATGGCAAATCGGCTCTACCCAATTGGTATCTCCTGATTCTTTTCATGTGGGAGATCAGAGTTTGAATCCTTTCGCGAACGTTTGTGCGTTCAGAGCTATGGAAAACTTTTGAACTCCTTGTGAACTAACTTATTAACCCCGCTAACCTCCACTAATGTATAAATATTGGGGGAACCTTTCACAAAAGGAGGAACAAGTTGGTACATTAAGAATATAAAACAAAGTCAGTATTAAACTTTTGAGAATCCTAATAGTAAATCATTTACTCCTATTAGTCACACACAGATGCCATCACTGCTTATGTATTTGAGTAATAGATATCCATTGATTTCTCCCTTATTGTAATACAATCCTAGTTTCTTATTTATTTCTTTGATGGAATAATCCCAAAAAAAACCATAAAAAGGTGCATATGGACTGTCATTTGTCTCATTACCAACAAACAGAAGTTTTGTTTAAAGGAATGTGTAGTCTTTTTTCTTTAGCGGACAGGGATGTCCGAGCTAACTTACATGAACTTCGACTATTTCCCTTTCCGGTCCGATCAAAAATAGGCCATTCACACCGAGACGCGAAAATTCACCAGAGATTTCTTTCTTTCAAAAAGTTTATTTATAGGAAGATACCATGGGACCGATATAAAATACACTTATCTTGTAAATTGTGAACTTGGGCTTTTTCCTTTTGCTTCTAAGTTATAGAGATCAAGTGTTCAAGAATCACTAGCACATTTTCTTCTTATCCAAATGCATTTATCAAATGTTTAGCCTTTTACATGTGCCATTGCCAGATATTTTTTCTCAATGAAGATTTTTTTTTTTTTGATATTTTCTCATTGAAGATTCATGCATGATTTAGTCCTTGTTTCATAAACCAAAGTCTTCTTTTACAAAACATAAAGATTGTGAGGGCTGACATAATTATAACTACCTTAACCCAATTTCCATTGCTTTATAGGGATTAAATTAGGCTGAGCCATAGCCTAACCTCTCCGGTATTACATGGAAGATTCACATATCAAGATCTACAAAATGAAAGGCTCAGTTGTCAAATGGGACCATGGTGAGTCCCATCATGAATCACAAGAGATATCACATGCAAGGATCTTGATTACCAAATCCCACGAGAGTAAATCATTGTTTTAGTTAACTACATACAACAGTCAAACCAAACAAGATCCCAGGATCCTGAGAACTAAACTGATCCCAAAACAGGGTATTCCAACTAGCAACAAAATGACATCCATTCATAGGTTAGCTGGCCATGCCCTGCTGTGAGAATTGACAATGCTTTGCCTCAGCTTCTTGGATACTTCAAGGGAACATAAATCTACTTTCATTTTATTTCCGTTTCCAAAGGGAATCATGCATGTGGCACTCATTTTATTTGCTTTGGAAGCAAATAAAAATGAATTGGGAGGAATAACTCAAACGAAAGACTAATAACAAGTATAACGTGTTAATTATCCGTACGGTCGCTGGAATCATAATTAACCTAGACAAAGTGATAACCAGTACAGTATAATGAAATTAGCAGTCCAGGTGTCTTGATCATTACATCACTAACCGCATCATTTGACCCGACAAGGATCGATTAGTCAGCACACAGCAGATAATATAAGCATGGTCTACTAATGAGGTTTTCAGGCAAAGAAAAATGGATTCCACCCTCACCAGATACAGTTAGACCAGACTCAGTTCCCAGCTGTTCCAAGTTTCAACCTCGATGTAAGCTAGGCCCACCTGGCTGCATAGGTTGGACAAATTCAATCAGCCATTTTGCTGAAAAACACTTGTAAACTAGAAGATTGAGTTTGAATTTCGCCACACAACTCAAAGCAGCATGATATGTCTAATTGTTCTCACTAGGAGATATTTTCCATAAATCAAGCAACTAATGGCAACGCATTGATAGAAAATAACGGAATCAATCAGAGAAGAAAATAACAGAATCGAAATGGTAGATGAAAAAATCACACTCACACATGGCCAGTATCAGGAGTAGGAAAACAGAACGAATATTGTGATACGGCATTAACAAATTCTTGAGATTCACAAACAGAGCCCATTAACGGCATCAAATGTTGTCACAATTATAAACTTGGTGAGTTGAACGAGAAGGTATAGGGGAATAATGAGTTTGACTTCTCTGTGGAGAGGATTCAGATAGGTTGATTTTGGACCTAGCCAACACCATGTTTTTTTTTTTTTTTTTGGGTAAGGTAAAAATTTTATAAACGAAACCACACACAATACTGAGGCATACCTCAGGCAAACAAAACCAAACATCCCAGCAACAAGCTAGGCTGAAAACAAAAACAACACAAAAACTAAACTAAAAAAGACAACAACAAAATTACAAACTCTCAAAGACCCTAACTGGGATATTCCACAAGGAACACAGAGCTATATTAGATCCTAACTTCTTAAGACTTCTCCAAGAGCTCACACAAGCTCGGATATCAGTTCTCACCTTAGACTCCAGCTGTTGAACATTACACCCATGATTTTTGAAAATTCTGCAATTCCGTTCTCCCCAGCCAACACCATGTTAGGAGCATGTAAACCACAATACCACAGTTACAGCAACAAGGTAACAGAATAAAAAAGTTTCACCAGCCCAAGAGAGAGAGAGAGAGTGTGTGTGTTTACTAAACAATTGTTTTCACACAGAAGACAATTTATGCATTTCATCGTGAACAGCACATCATTGTATCAGAAGCATAGATGAATCCTGATCCAAATGATAGCTGAAGTGTGTAAAGCAAAATGAAGTTACAAGTCTTCATTTCTTGTCTTAAGTTACAAGCAGTTTGGAAATATTTTATCTAAAATGCGTAGAGTCACATTTTATTTGATATTAGCCCCTGCTCCATGAACAAAGGAAAGATCATAGGCATTTCAAAAATCTGGTTAACAAGCAGGAACAGAATTCTGAGGAGAGCTAACTGTTAAACATGTAGAAGTGCATATAAACCATGCCTAAATTCATAGATTTTAGATTCCACTCAGACATAGAGATAGACCATAAACGTTCCAATGTAGCGATAAGCTCAGATATGTATATTTCACAGCAGTTTTGGATCATGAAAGTAACAGATATTGCTGGTACTGTAGCTTAAAATCCCTGTCAAAAAGTTGCAAACAAGCACCTTGTTCTCAAAATGAATTTGGAGTCAGATAACCATGAAATAATTAGCTACCGGTTGAAGAATAGAAAGGAGAGAAATGAAATAGCACCTTCTCAATTACATCTGCAGCACCCGAGTCTTGCATTTCTTTCTTTAATTGTTCAACACGAGCTCGAGTGACACATTTATGTTCTTCTGCCTAAAAAACAAGGCTTTGTTCAGAAATAGCTATTAATTGAAGAATCTTAACCCTACTAGAATAAATTTGAAGGAGCCGTCCACGCAGTAGTGGGTCTGCCCCAGATTAGATGCACTACAGAAGGGGTGATTAGACATTGCATTCATATTCCATTTCTAATAGTGAGATACAACAACTGATCAGGAATTCCAGTGTTTAAGGTTGCAAACATAGTCAATAGACGGATATTTACTCATTTCCATTTCCTGACAGAAGCACTAAATTATTCATTCACCAGATCCAATGACAAGCTCACTTCCAATTCCAGTGTCAACATAAAATGTGCACGAAGAAAAAAACAATAAATAGGGCTGAAAATCTCAACAAAACAAGGATCAAATAACAATAAAATCCAGGTTAAATGTTCTGGTATTCCCACTAGAGTAAGAGTGCAGCGACTTACAGCAACGCTCATTGGTTATGAATGGGTATGTCCAACCAGAAACCAGGATAACCAATTCCAGAGAATAAGGAATACAAAAAGGATGTGAAATCTTTCAAATACACAACCAAAGGAGCAATGATGGAGAAACTAGCCACCAATTAACTCAGATCATGTCAAAGGACAATGTTGTAAATCAGCTGAAACTTACTGGCGGTTTCTCCACACCTTTATACTTGGGAAATGTAGCCACATTGTACCATAAAACGCTAGTACTTTCCTTTTTGTCATACCACAGGCCACAGGTTTCCAATGCTTTTTCTCACTTGGTAAACCTAATTCTAAATACTACTTCATTGTCTACTAAAACCAAGTTCTGAATACCATTTCATGCTCTTGATGGTGCAACACTTAGGGAAATCTTATGTAGATCACATGATTCACATCCAGAAAAACTTCAAATTCTAATTGACCCATGACTTCAAAAAGATGACTAACTAGTTCTGTCAATTATCCAGAAGAAACGTTTTTCATCATCTGCATGTGCTGCAATGTCAATAAATTGGACAATCATACAAAGAGGTATGGTGATACTCATATTAGACAACAAACTCACTATTTGTATTAGTCTCGTCAAGTAGTGGATCTCATTCCTCTTCGCTATCAACAGATTTTGCCAAGCATCTGCCACTTCAGTCCTGCAGATGAATTAATCAGAAGATTCAGAAGTGGCAAATCAACTGCATGCAAGAGAGCCTAAATACAGAAACCACCCACAAACACCAACAAATAATGGTGCCGGAGTAGACAGTACAGAACAAGGCAATGACAGAAGGCAATCAACAGTCATAGAACGCACCTATCAAGGCAACAACCATTATTCAAAGAGTTCAAACAAAACCAAACCAATTGTGACATCAATGACATAAAGAATACAAATATCAGATACCTACGGATACAGTAACAAGTTGGACATACACAGGTTACAAGTTTTTACCCATAACATGAAGGGAAAGTTCAAAACAGCAGTCACTGTTCAGTGTTCAGCCATCTACAAGTTTTAGATTTATGTGCTCAAATTACAAGTCTTTCGGTTCTTTTTCCAAATAGTGTTTTTCTCCTTAACTCTATGATTGTCACGCTCAACTGGCCTCCAATCATATTTTGCAGGTGCACCTTAGAACATTTTACTCAGTTTTAAGAGGTTGCAAACTTTCACAGGTCATATGCACCATACTTCACTAAAGTGTGCCTCACATATACAACACTAAGAACGAGGATTTGTAGCAAGATAAAAGAGGACATGACTACAAGTGCAGATGTGCTTACAAACATAGAGATTACATTAAGTGGAAACAACATATATAATCCATGTGTCAAAATTGAGAGAGACAAAAATGAACCAACAAAAAGACTTGGCCAGCACAAGGATGTTCGGAAGATTGAGTATAGGTGGCTAGCGAAGAAATTGTTTTGGAACAGGTTAACCAAACTTAATCATTCAGATGGCAAAATGGGGAAGCATGACCCAGCTTTCCTATTTGAAAATTAAAAGAAGCAATTCAAGCTGAGAATTCGTAGGTTAGAAAGAAAGGCATGGATATTAAACAAGAGTCCTAATGTCCGAATTAAGCATCCATCCATAACCTACCATAAATTTGTATACGTAATTACATCCAGGCAAGGAAAATACAATTCTACCATTTACATCAACCACCCGAATCATCCATGTAAACCCCACCCTCCCTCTCTTTCTCAATAGAGAATATTCTTGTGTGGGATTATGAATTCCAAGTTATATTCATCAGACCTTAGGTGCTATTTTCATTGCTGGCAACAAATTTTCACCAACCAAGAGTCAGGCAACAAGTATTTCACGTTAACCAGCACATTTTTACACCACATTTCATATTATAGTGAAAAATAATGCATAGCTCATGCAATTGTAACAATGAAAAGCTGTCATTGAGCTATAAATGTTACCAAGCTTATACATACAAAAATCATATACGGATGTGAAGGTTCCAACTAAGATATAGGGTACATTTTACTCACGTAAATATAACCATCCGCATTGTCCTCAGTGCAATTTACATTACAATGACAAATTTCAAGAACCATATGTACCAAAATTAGGTCATAGATGCCTACTTATCGGAGTACTGGGACAGAGAGTCCAGGTTCTGTTCTTCCACAAGTTCCTCAACAGTATCAAGAACAGTACCTGCCTGCAGATTACACAATATAACAAAAACAGAAACACACACAGAATGGTTGACAATACAACAAACAAAGACTAGCATGCTGAAATGCATAATCAAGTAAACAGAAGTCAGATAAACTTTCTGAATAAACTGTTTCAGACTCTTTTTCCTTCTAGTTTTTGGTTACAATTAACAACACAGGAGACTATCATCAAACAGATGAGGCAGCTGACTAATGAATTGGATTTCTCTACATCATGAATGTCGAAATGGCACATGAGAAGGCCGACTAGGCCTTCAAATCAGATGTTTTGTTTCCATTTAACTGTCCCTTTCGTTCATTGTTATGGAATTTTAGCAGGAACCTGCACTCCTAACATCGTTCTGTGCTGACCATGTAGCTTTCTTGGTGTGTATTCATGTCAACAAAAATGAAGAAAAGTTTGTTGCTTTAGCATGATACAGTCCTTTCATGTCAATTAAAAAAGACTAATTTTCATAGTTTGCCAAGGTAATATGCAGTCCTTTCCATGTAACTGTGGAAGAAAGGCACACTTAAGTTTTTGACATAGATATTTAAACTTAGCTTAGGAGCTGTTTGATAGGCAAAGTAGTGCTGAAAGCCTGAACTATTTCAATACAGGCTGTTCAGACTCGGGAATTCCAAGGTAGATGCTTAATTAACCAAAGTGAAATCACCTTTCATTAAATATCATCACTCCATGACTAATCAGAGAGATATCCCACAACATAGCCCCACAACCATTTAGAAAACATGGATGAACAATGTTCCTACTTGTATCCATACTGTAAGAAGACTTTTGGTTCAAAGGCAAGTGTCCTTTTTCTTTTAGGACAAACAATGTCACTTGCCTTTAGATCAAAAAGTTCGGTAGCACGGTGTAGTGATATGTTGTGGGCACCCCCTCTTGCTAATGTGTTACTTGGTGTGGATGCCGTTACTTCCCCTAGGTGAAAATCTAGGTCACATAATATTGTTGATTCGGGTGCTGCACCGCTGACTAGTGACCTTATAGCTGAACCCGGTGCGAATTCACCCTTAACTCACGGAATGCTTAAGAGTATTTCACCCTTGGGGGATTGTTTATTTCCTGCAGTAAAAATTATTTAGCAACAGCAGAACCTGCTACCAGCAGGCTCCCAATTTAAAGTGAGACCACCAGGGTAGGACGTCATTATGTTCATAGCTGTCAACTAGGAAACATAAATAGAAATTAGGTACAAAATCATACAATACGCACAGAACTAACGTAAGATCTCATACAACACTTATTAATAAAAATTCAGCTTATATTAGCATATAAATATTTTCCTAACAAACATGTTTTGTGAAAAAATTAATACAAAATAATATAGTATATACGCACTCAAGACGCTCGTTATCCTGTGAATTTATAAAATCGATGCTCTTGCTCTCGTGCTCACTTCTGCCCCCACCCGCTCTCAGCGACTTAGGTGAAGTTTTCTAGGGTTCCTAAGTGAGGATCCCTGTGCCTGAGGTTCTGCTCTTTCTTCAATCTTCTCATATTCCGCTCTACATCAGTTATGTCATACTGTGTCCTTATATCCACGTGGTGAGGGATAAAAATCTGAAGCAACTTCAAAATGCATGGAGCCTTCTACAGAATTTCAAAAGGGAACTCCATAATACCAATATAAAGATATAGTACGCATACCTGTGTCTCAAGACATTGTGACTCGAACTCATCCTGTGAAGTAAAGGAAGAGTTAGTAAGGAATTCAAAGTTCTACAAGCTTTCATGATTCATAAATCACGATAGCAGGTTGAAAAAAGAACATGATCCCTTAAGCTGTTAAGTGCTCGTTTAGGAGCCTGGGTGTTCATCCAACCACTGGCGACGCCAACATGTAAGGTGTTGGGTCAGGTGACCCCATGGAAAAATCATTCACTGCTACTAGATACTCCAAAAGTTTCTGATTTGTTAGCATTTGGCACCATACCATGGGCTATGACCCCAACCCCTGTTGTTGCACCCAATAATTTTCCCTCCACAACCTGTGTTTTCCTGTCCCTCCATGACCCACTTTCCATCCTTCTCTACTGTTACTACGACAAGCAGCACTGCGTTTTTTTATAATTCAGAAAAGAAGCAATATGAAAGGGTTAATAGATTTAAGTTCGAGAAATATATGATTTGGGGAAGTTTATGTTATTATGTAAATTGAAATGAATATATCCTGTCAGAGTTGTACGTGTTGATATAGGATTCCACTCAGTTAGAAGCTAGCGATTTTAGTATTGAATGGGAGAGGGTTACCAATTAATACAAATATACAGAATATGCATATCTAGAAATTTTTAGTGAGTAATTGGAAATAGAGATTATTTCTCGATGAATGTAAAACTATTTGATGTAAAGCTGCTGTTATTTCCAAGGCAAATACAGCTTGTATGTGCACTGAACAGCAGCCATGTCTATCAAAAGGACTGTCAAGCACTTAAGCTGTAAAAGCTGTTGAAAACTTGAAATGCCACTGTAGAGCTGGCAACAAGTGCTGGTATATGTTGCAACTGATCATTTTGTTTCTAACATGAGAGGGAAATAGTTTTGCAGCCAATAAGTGTTTAACTTGAAGCAATTGAGAAGGATTTGAATCTGGAAAGTACTAATATAAGTAATATACATTAGCAACACTCTTCCCCTCATCCAGATTCCACCGGTAAGAATGATAAAAACAATGTTAGCAACAAGAAGCAAGTAGAAAATGAAAAATGATGCATGCTGACAAAGAAGCACAATCAAATCTGCAAAAAGAGAAGATAAAGGTTCCACGTGAGACTTATGGAACTAAAAAACTTTCAAAAGAGACTAAATCTCCAATCTCTAAAAATAGATTTACTCATACCAAATTAGTACAATTGAGTTAAACAATGCTTTTACTCATATGCACTCTTACAAGGTAACCAGCACTATTATACATCGTTCCTTTGAAATATCAGTTTCCTTGTAACCACCACCAAATCAGTAATTTTTAAATCATGCTTACAAGTTACAACCATCATATCCTTCATCAATGATCCTATCATCCTACGTTCAAACTCTAATGTACTTGAGTAGCAATATAACTTATTTTAGAGTTCTGGAAAACAACATTACTGATGGAAATGTAAGTATTTCTCTTTCTGCTAAGTGTCATCCCAAAGCAAGAAAAAGTAACTTGTATGAACACTGCTTTGGCTCCTCGCCTTTTGGAGCCTGGAGGTATAGGGGGCCGCTATATCAGCGGTAAAACTTTCTAAGAACAGCCACTTTGTGCATATATTGCCAAACGTTAAGTCTCTCTCCAGTCCGCCCCCGCACATACCCCATTGACTAAGGATTACCTTTATCCTGTTGTACGTAAACAACCCAAGAACATGGAGTACATAATCTGGCAAATATAATTTACAAAGTTCCTTTTCGAAGACTATCATTTTTCCTATCTAAAAAGTGCCTGCAATATGGACTTGTGGGGAAAATGTGTACCTTGCCGAATTAAAAAGAGCATGGATCGAAAATTCGTGCATGTATATCCTGTTACTACTAGTGCAAGAAAAAAGGCCATTATAGTTTATACTGCCAAGTTTACGTGTTACGAGATCTACAAGGGTCAACAATGTACTAGAAAGCAATTCGCGAATGGACATGTGCAAACGTTGGATAATAAGGAAAATGTCTAACAAGTCTTAAGAGTAGATGGACCCTCTTGTTGAAGGGCCGAGCAATTAAGGCTCGAAAGAATTAAGAAAGAATGCACAATTTTGTTAGAATAAAAGACACATGAACCACCCATATAAGTTTTAAAGATTAGTGAAGAATATGTACCTCAATATTTTGATGTAGAGAAGGAATAACCTGGAAAATAAAACAGTGTAGCATGCAATATCAGTGGAGACATAACCTACAGAGGACAATAAAAACAATTAGAAGATAGATAATGACAACGACATCTCTCCTTTAATCAATGCTAGATGTTAAAGCTTGTCCACAATAGTTAATTATGACCTCCAAAACTAGTATTTAAGCCTGAAAGTCCTCTTCACTCATTGTCAATTGGTTTTGAGTTGGATGCTTTAACATGGTATCAAATTTGGACTTTCGGAGGCTTTTGGATAAGACTCTCTTGATTGATTGCCCCGTTGTTTGTGCCTTAAGCAAACTTTGTTTCATTGTTCGATGTGATCCCTATGCTATGGATCCTTTGTTTACCTTTTCACGTGCAAGGGA
Organism: Rhododendron mucronatum var. ripense; assembly: GCA_019656295.1. Lineage (NCBI taxonomy): Eukaryota > Viridiplantae > Streptophyta > Magnoliopsida > Ericales > Ericaceae > Rhododendron > Rhododendron mucronatum. The sequence continues at coordinate 395,743 of BPLT01000240.1, forward strand.
GTGTCAAAGCTTGCCCACAATAGTTAATTATAACCTCCAAAATCAATATTTGAGCCTGGGAGGCTTCTCCACTCATAGACAATTGGTTTTGAGTTGGATGCTTTAACACTGGATAGAGTGTGGACGGACCTCAACAGTCAACACCCTCATTCTTACACACTAGCCTGGGTCTACACTATAGCAAGTCCTAGGTGTTACACAGTCTTGGGTGCAACTCAAACCCTAAAAGCTAGTTATTGATGTGAGGGTGCCCTCACTTATATAATTCATAATATTTTGGAACCCAGACGATGTGGGACTTTGCTTCACACCCTCCCTCACGAGCAACATGCTCACTCGGCAACACTTGCCATGTGCAGGCCAAAGACACGCACCCTACCCATCTCTGGTACCTAGCTCGGATACCATGTCAAACGGTCGTGGGTAGAACTCAACCCCAAAAGCTAGCTATTGAAGTGAGGGTGCCTTCACGCTTATATAATTCATATTACTTTGGTACCTAGGCAATGTGAGCCTCACAAGTCATAACAACATTGCCAATACCTTTCTGTACCTAAGTAGTACTTCAATCAAATATCATAGCAGCAGTACCACTGATAGAAACACTAATACCTCCACTCTGTTGGCCAAAAAAGGGCGGTCACATATACTTGAAACCCAACAAGCATCAGAGCACATGAAAGTATGCTCTCAGGGGACTTATCATGAGGCTAGAACTTTCATATTTAGGAAAGCCTCCCCATGCATAAAATTTTCTGCTGTTGCCACTGACTGGAAAGCCTTGCCCCTCCAAGCTACTCTATTTGATCTCTACAATTCCAAAATATTACATTTCTAGTGGTATAGTACCACCATTCCAAAGGGATCATCAGTCGCCTACCAAACCAAAATCTGGTTGACTTATAAAAGATACATAATGAAAATCAGTTTGAATAAAACTTAATTCGAAGATGCCACTTAGAAAATCCCAAACTTGCTCGTATCTTGTTTGCATTTCCTACATGATGTATATTCCTCGTCTCAGAAAATATAGGAATCTGTAATTTTGACAAGAGCTTTTTGCATTTACTCTATTTCCAAAATGGAGGAGGGTTGCAGAATGAATGATAGCATTCACTTAAAACCCAAAATTGGATATTGGAAGGGGAAAACTCTATAAGTTCAAAGCTTCTGTAGATAAGCATATCCTTGGAAGTAACCACTTAGAAGTAGAAACATCTGCAAATATCAAAAACTGAAAAAAAAAAAAAATAGTCATGAGTTATAACACAAATCCCTACCTGAATCAATAGTCGGTGGAGAGCATCTTGCTCAGCATCAGTAAACCTCCCAAATGCTTTTGCGATTTCCTATAGACATACATGAAAAAAAGTGAAGAATCTAAAAAGAAAGTATGCAAAAGATTTCATGAAGAGAAACAAAAAAATGAGCATTACCATGCTAGCTGAATGCAACCCTACTGCAAACTTTCTATTTCATTCCCTTAACCCTAAGTAATTAGAGCTAGTGTCTACCAAATTCAAATGTGTTAAGCGATATACTACAAATTTGTCTGATTCCCACAGGCTTTGACCATTTTTTAACTGTTTCATTTATGCAGAGAACAACAATAAAGTGCTTCATTTGGAACACATAAAATTCATATAGTAGGAGGTAAAGAATACTAGGGACTAACACGAGACCAGAAGTAAAACTTTGTCAGCTACACTAGTTACTCTTTGCACGTTACTCCTAGTAGTTGATGCAATAACACCTTTTTCAGTTAATTGAATCGCTTTTAAAATTCAAAAAAAAAAAAATCGCTTTTAACATTTAAGTTATTTTTCTGTTAAGATCTTCTGTAATATATAACATTAACCCATTCTCAAAAAAACAATTAGAAAAAGCCTTCAAAATAGTCAAAAGAAACTACACAAATCCTTAGTCACGTCAGCATTACACGTATTCTGTTTTTCTAGGTTTCCTTATATGCATATCCATTTCGTAATATAATACAGTCTCAAGAATGGTGACAAACCATTGTACTTTTTCAAATTTGAATGCTCATACTAATCTTTCAAAAATAGGTATTACATCTAAATCATACAATCATAGACCAAGATGAAAACATAGAGTGTACAAGTTTTCTTCTTTAATTGCTGAAATTCAACTTCACAGAACACACGTACGATCAAATAAGGATGCCAAAATTAGAAAATCTCTAAAAATGATACTCCTTTTGTCCCTTTTTAAGTGCCCACTACGGTTCTGCGTACCATTTTCAAGGACTTATATCTCTCAATGTCTATTATGTCTTATGTGTTTAAAATCATTGTCCTATAGAAACAATTGAGATTTATCAAATAAGATCCATATTGCATGTTTTTAGCAATATACATTGAGAGATACAGGAAATTGAAAATGGCACGCAAAATTGTAGAGGACATTTAAAAAGGGACAGAGGGAGTAATGCATACAAGTACGCAACAAGGACAAATCACAGATATAAGTTTATAAATAAACCCGGTCAATGGGCCTTTGGCTGAGCCGCTAGGAAAGGGCCTAAGTGCCCATGGGAGAGGTCTCAGGTTCGAGTAGACAAAGGTACATTCAGCCTGTTGTCATTACCTAACTTACTAACCACCCACGCCGTAAATGGCAAAGAAAAAAAAAACAAATGCTGCAATATGGCAAGGAAGTAGGAGCTCCTGAGTATCTCCACTGCAACGTAAATGGTCCAGCCGAATATAAACTATTTTGCCTAAAAGGGGGAATGCGGAAGTAATGCAGTAGAAAATCTAGGGAATCAAGTATATCTAACGAAAATGACCTCTCTTGAACATGTCGTTAACAAAGGAAGTAAACCCAGCATAAATGACTTCTTCAAACTTGTCTGTCGAAATCCTGTAATAGGGAGTTGTCTTATTCCCTCCATAGCTATCTTTTAGAACTGCCAAATAAACTGGAAGGATATTAAGTATTAGGAGGTGGAGTGATGCAAAAAGATTCAACTTGTGACGCCACCACAAAGATCGAAACCACCAACAAATGCAGCATGGAACAATATCATTACGAAATCATGTCGCATTTATATCAAGTCAAGTAATCGAAAGAGGAGAGGAGGGAAACAACACTGAAGGAGTGAAAAAAAGACCTTAAACTACCTTATGCTCCTAGACCATTGATTATCTATTTGCATGCGAGACAAAAATAGAAATATTGCAAAAAGTTTCCAACAAAATGGCTTCAGCCAATGGCATAACGTTTCCTCAGACAATAACATTAGTGCCGAATAGTCTTAATTAGTGGCATAATAATTAGTATGAAATGCCACTTGTCCAAAAGATCAATTGGATGGAAAATGAAGATCTCAGGTACACAACGACAATTATACTTTGAGATCAGCAAAGCATATTTAAAACATTAAAAAATATATACTGTTGGTGGAGGAGATTATATAGAATCATCATAGTAGTTATTTCTTGTCTCTTAAATTTTTTCTTACAAATCAACCAAGGGACCAGCACAAACTGCAGAAAGAGTGTATGCAAGTTTAAAATTCTTGACGGACAGTTTTTTTTTTTTTGCAAATATTGCACAGATCAGTGTGGTTTAGCGGAGAAATTAGTAAGTTAACAATCAAAGGGGGGTTCGACGTCTCTCCATAGACTCGAACCCCAGACCTTGCCCTTGGAACCGAAGTGGTACAACCAGCAGGGCTAAGAGCCACGTCTAGACAGTGATTAAGGACACAGACATTATTTGAAGAGACATACTTAATTTCAGAAACATTAAAAAGACAAAAAATTATACACCTAGAAATGGTAAATAGCAAGCTTTTATTAACCCCCTTTATATGGGAAATTTCCCCAAGTTGTATTGAAGAAAACAAATCAGAATTGTTACTGAAAGGGGCGACACCCATTTAAAACCTAATCAATACCCGAGTTCTGCGAAATAAATTCGAAAACTTATCCAATAATCAGTACTCCAGCTAGTTATGGTCGGAACAGCAGCATTTTCGAAGATTGACTGAGAACAATTCAACTACATAAATACGTATGGGGTCTAGATTTGTCCGATCAGTTTTGTGCACTTAGTCATGGTGACGAGCGGCCTGGTCTTCAATTAACAACAAATTTCTCATATATAAACTCTTTCAATTTTCGAAGTTCAAAAAAAAAAAAACTCTTCCAATTTCACGATTGAAACCCCCAAACGTGGAACCACACAATAGACCCAAAACACACACACAAACACACTCAGAGAGGGAAAGGGAGAGAGAGAGAGAGCACAAACACAGAGAGAGAGGGGATGATCTCTTACCGACTCTCCACGATCTGACAGACTTCAGAGCCCAAAGCCTGATGAGAGAGAGAGAGAGGAAAGGGCGGGAAAGGATTAGAAGATCTAAAGCGCACGAAATTTATCTCAGTTCACCGATTTCTAAAGCCCGCCGCTATTTGCAACTATTTATTTGCTAACTACAACCTTTTTAAAAAAATTTTGGGCGCGGCTATTCGCAGCCACGTATTTTCTTCCACAGCCCGTTAAAAATTTTCAATTAGACTCGACAGTTAGTTACCGAAATTAAGATACATTTTCAACATCAAATTACTGAAATATGATATTTTTTTCAACAGCTATTTACCGAAAATGTATGTTTGACAATTGTCTACCGAAAGTTAAATATATTTTTGACATGTAGTTACCGAAATATAATCTTATTTTCAACAACTATTTACCGAAATGTTATTTATGATTTTCAACAACCACTTACCGAAATAGAGTGGGCTATGGGAGAAAATACGTAGCTGCGAATAGCCCGGCCCAAAATTTTGGGGCAAAAATGCCCCATCTTGATTGATTATTATACACTGGAAATTACTACATACAACCACCCACTAAATCATTCATTTTCTTCTCCATCCTTCTGTCATTTTCTTCTCCCTCCACCACCATGACCAGCAGTCACTCCACTACCACCACTGTCGGCCTTCCTCCATTACCACCGAGCTCCATCACCACCGAGCTCCATCACCCCATCTCGTCACTCTCGCTCCTTCCTCTCCACCACTCATTCTCATCACTCATTGTTAGCAACACCACTAGCACTAGCATTCAAGTCCATCCTAACATTGTGAGATTTTAATATCCGAAAGTTAGAAATATTTTTGGATTTCACTATCCGAAAAATGGACATATTTTTGAATTTAAATATTTGAAAGTTGGACATATTTTTGAATTTTAATGTTCGAAGGATTTTTGAATTATGTGTGAGAAGTAAGTACAAAGTTCGGATTTTAAAATCCGAAAGTTTAAAATCCGAAAGTTTAAAATTCGAAAGTTGGACAAACTTTCGGATTTTAAAATCTGAAAAATACGTGTAATTTTCATATTTTAAAATTCGAAGTTGTACATACTTCATGCACATAGTTCAAAAATCTTTCCGATATTAAAATTCAAAAATATGTTCAACTTTTAGATATTAAAATCAGAAAAAATGTCCAACTTTTGGATATTAAAATTCAAAAATATGTCAAACTTTTGGATACTAAAATTCGACAATGTTGGGACAGATTTGAATGCTGGTGGTGTTCTTGACGATGAGTGATGAGAATGAGTGGTGAAGAGGAGAGAGAGGGAGTGTAGAGATCCGTAATTTATTTAATTATTGAAATTAGTTATTAAATGCCTAATTGAGAAAATATGGATTAATTGGTGGATATTTTGGATTGAGGGTTAGAGTGAAAGAATAGAGAGTTGAGGGGGTGTGTGTGTGATATAAGGATATGTGAGTATATATAGGGGTGTGAGAGAAGTAGGAGATCATTTTATCTCCCCTCCTCTCTCTCTCATCCGTTCCCTCCCCCCCCCCCCCCCCCCCCCCCCCCCCGGCTATCTCTCTCTGTAACGCCCCGATTTTCGGAAATAAAATCGGAGGTATTAAATATTGCTTTCCAAAAACTTAGTAATTTAAATTCAAAATCCAAACTGGATAATTCTTCCTAAAGATTCGTCTATTACAAACCATTAAAGAAATACTGAAAATAGTCTTCGTGGTAATAATCTAGGCAAAATAACAGAGCTGTCTTCTAGGATCGATACGGATTCCAAGCGTGTTCTGGCGCAGTCTCCATCTCTGGATTCGTGTCTAGGTAGTATCGCCCTCCTTCAGGGTCCTGAGTCTTCCACTGATTTTCTGCAAAATCTGACACGGATGCCAGACAATCCGTGCCTGAGTGAAAAAGTTCACCCCGTAATATAATCCAACCCAATCACCCCTCCTTACATTACAACTAGCAGGTAACGATATATCATCAATGCAAGAAGGTAAAATACTCATAAATCTATTCATTATCGATCGATAGTCTAACAACAAGGAAAATCTAGTCATGCCAAGACCATAACTAGGGTTTGCCCATCTTAATCACCACATCAAAATCACTACGGGGCTCCCACCAATTCTATCATCACAAAATATCACTGGACCACCTGCCAGGTTTTATCAAAATATCACTGGGCTTACTTTGCCAGGTTTTATCATCAGAAAACATCACTGACCAACCGTCAGGTTTTATCATCGCAAAACGTCGCTGACCAACCGTCAGGTTTTATCATCGCAAAACATCACTGGGCTTACTTTGCCAGGTTTTATCATCAGAAAACATCACTGGACTACCCACCAGGTTTTATCAAAACATCACTGGACTACCCGCCAGGTTTTATCAAAACATCACTGGGCTTACTTTGCCAGGTTTTATCAAAACATCACTGGGCTTACTTTGCCAGGTTTTATCAGCAGAAAACATCACTGGGCTTACTTTGCCAGGTTTTATCAGCAGAAAACATCACTGGGCTTACTTTGCCAGGTTTTATATCATTACTGGACTCCCGCCAATTTCAACTCATTACTGGACTTACTTTGCCAGTTTCAACTCAACATATCCAACTCATCACATCTCAACATCCTACCTGCAGGCAGATCTAAAATTAAACTTTCTAATTTATCCATTACTTAGCACCGTCTAAATGAACTCTATTTGCAAACCATCCCCTTGTCTCTAGGGTCCAATCTAGCATTCAAATCAGGCATCGATGCATTATACAATTAAATCAAATAATAATAAAAACAAATAAACAGTAGTGCAATCACACAACCTTTTATGAACGGGCCGTTGCCCTTATTCTCGTTTGGCCACAATGTCAATAATGAAGTAAAAATTTTATAGAAATTTTAATAAAATATTTTCTGGGTTCTTATTGATAATTTCTAAATAATTAAATTCATTAAAAGCTAATTAAAATGCATTAATTAGATAAAAATATTAGAATAATTGATCATGACCTAATAAGAGTCCTAAAGGTCCTATACAATCAGTTGAATGTCAAAAGTTGGGTTCGAAGGGTCGAAGAGTTAAATTATATGAAAACGTTAATTAAAAAGACCGAAAGTGAAGTAAATAGACAATAAATAACTAATTATAAAAATAAATGTTGAGACTGACATAATTTCATATTTGGACAGTGAGGAGTCTAAATAAAATTATTCGAGCATTAATAATAATGTTTATATAGTCGTAAAGTAATTTTGATTGGAATTACTTTTAAAATAACAATAAATAATGAATTAAATAAAAAAAAATATTTAATTAGACAAGTTACTGTATTTGAGATGCAAGGAGTCTAAAAAAAATTAATTGGAGTGTTAAAACATTAGTTAAAAGGTCGAAACTAATTTTTGTTTATAAACTTTGAACGATAACTAATAAATAATTTAATAAATAGATAATAAAATAAAAAAAAATATGACCTTAACAAGTTATAATCCTTGAGATGTGAAAAGTCTAGGAAAAATAGTTCGGGGGTCGAAAACCAAGTTTAGAACGTCGCAAAATCGTTTCGAAGCGAAATAGTACAAACCGCAAGGTCTGACCCGTTGACCTTGCGGTGGAGCAGCCCAGACGCAACCTTGCGTCTGGTTCTTGCGGCCCGCACCTTGCGGCCGCAAGGTTGCGTCCAGAAACCGTTTTTTTTGGTTTTTTTGTGATGGTTTCGATGCATGGGGCCATGTGGGACGATGGGTTATGCTTAAAAACAATAAATATACTTAGAGGGAGGGTTGGAATGGATTATACTACCTCAAATCGGATCGAATTTGTTTTTGATCGAAACTTGGAAATTTGGGAAGAAGGTTTCGGGTTCTTCGATCGGGAGACTTCGGGACCGAATTGAATGAGGTTCGGTGATGCTAAGGATTGTAGGAGGCGTCTGGAATGATCAATTCGGGTTTCGATCGAGTCTAGATCACAAACCCACTTTTCTCTCTCTTTGTTTCTCTCTCTAGAACTCCGAGGGTTGGAGCTCGATTCTCTCCTGTTTTTCTCTCTATTCTGGACTGTTGGAACGTGATAAATAGTGTTATGAACCCTAGGGTCGGATTGGTGATGTATATATAGGAGGATGGGGAGAGTTTCGATTAAAACGGGATTTTAAGAGGTTGTATCCTATAGGGTTTCGGTATGGACGAAATTAGGACGGAAATATAGTCAGGGAGATGAGTTAGAGACCGAGTAGGAGAGTGAGAGGCAAGAGGAGTGTGCATGCATGTAATTACTTGCATGCAAAGTAAGAAAGAAAAGAAAATTTTATTAAAAAGGATAAGATAGATAATTATATTAAGAAAAGAATTAAATAATACTAATAATACTTTTTAAATGATATTATTAATGCTATTTATAATATTAACTCTATTAAAAATAAAAAAAAATCGGGTCGAAAATCCGGGTTGTTACACTCTCTCTCCTTTCTTCTCACCCAAAACTCCACCCCATCTCTCAAAATCTTCAAGAAACAACCTCCCTCCGGCCTTGCAATCGCGTTCTTGAGCTCGGAGATCCTCGGGTCAAGTTTAAATCGAAGTTTCGAAGTTCAAAAAGCTAGGGCTCGTTCAAAAACGCTTGAATCTCGACCATTATTGCGAGGTAGGGACTTCTTTACTTCTTTTATATGTTTATACGTTGATTTGGTGTAAAATCGTGCCCTTGATTGTCGGATTTTGGTTCTTGAGCATGTCTGAAAATCTGCTGAAAGTTCTACCCGAAGCCCCGTGGTATCGATACGGATTAAGGGCCGTATCGATACAGTAAGCTTATCTTTTTGGACAGTTGATTCCGTATCGATACGGATTAAGCACGTATCGATACACTGAGCTTATCTCCAGTTTTGCACCTTTTGCTTCTCCGTTGATTGTTTTGATCTCCAATCACTTCTAAACCCTTTTGAACACCTCCTAAACTATCTCAATCTTGTCTAATTGACTTCCTATGATGGTTCGATGTACTCCATGGTCCGTTGGTCTTCCGTTAGCAACAACCGGATAGGAATTAACTTAGTTAAACGTTGTAATGTACTTTCTATAGATTTTTGGTATCGTGTGATCATTCATGGTTCATTTGTGATGATTTTGGCATAATGTAGGGTGTTCCATCTATGAATGGGTTCATGGGGGAGTCTAGGTTTGCGCGTTGTATGAGAAATGGTTGATTTTGGGTCGAAGGTTGGTTTAGGAAGTCCCGTAACGCAAGTGGTGGTAATACGGAGACTTAAAGGGTTTCGTAACGCAAGTGGTGGTAATACGGTAACCCGAGTCGTTAGAGATCACCGTGACGCAAGTGGTGGTAACACAGTAATCCTTATGGTGTTATTCCGGTAACGCAAGTGGTGGAAATACCGATGGTGAAGTTTTGGGTTAGCAAGTCGGGTTGGGATTATTAGAAGGGGTTAGTATTGTATGGCCTATGCATTCGATTTCAATAGGGTTTCATCTGAGAATTGATTGGTTATCGTCTGTCGAACTGTATTTCCTTATCCTTTCTTGTTTGCACTCGTCATCATGTTTACATGTAAATTTGGTAAAGATTTTCCTACTGGGCTAGTGTAGCTCAACAAAATCCTTCTTTTCAGGTTCGAACGTTGGACTATAGACTGCATGTGACGGCGTGCTTGTACATGAAGATTTTTGGGAGCTAACCTTGTTTTAGTTACTAAATCATCTTTTGTAATCAATTTGCTTTTGGTAAAGATGAGTATGTAACTAATTATTCTTAAATTCCTTTTGACTAGAAAGTGGTGATATTTTGAGTTGGCTGTACTTGTAACTAAGTTAATTTCGGCCATGGTGCCAAGATTGTATTTCTGTAACCTTGGGGACTTGTTTGTAAGTTTGACAGGTGGGAAACTCTTTTGGGTATTATTTACGTTACGCGAGGTTCTTCTATAAAAAAAAATATTATTGGTTTATATTGAAAATCGAGGTCGTGACAAATTGGTATCAGAGCGTCTAGGTTTGAATACTTTGAGACCGTGGGGAGACTTTTAGTCTCATGGGTTCAAAATGTCACGCCTCTTAAAATACTACATGTGTGCTTGTGTGCATTGACATTACTTGGCTTATGTGACATTGCATTTCAATACCGTAGAGTGGCTTTGACCCGTGTTGGGATAGTTGGAGGTTTTGACCTCATTAGATATTGTTGTGATTGATAAACCTTATCTTCTTATAACTTGTAGCTAGATGCCTTCGAGAACGCGTGCTAGGGCGGGCGAAGCCAAAAGTAGGGGTGGTCGTGGCCGTGGTCGCGGTCGTGGTCGTGGTCGTGGCCGAGAAGCGCCGGTTGAGGATGAGGTTAGCCACCATGGGGAAAATCCGAGTGCGAATCCGAGGGAAGGGACCGAACACGGTCGGGGAGAAGAAGTCCCGGTCGTTCAAAACCCTTTTGCTAGGGATTTCGTTGCGACTCTTGCGGCTGCGAATCTTTTAAATCCTGCTCCTAGGGAAAGTGCTGACAGTCGGGCTATGATAGCAATGAGGGAGTTTAGCCGAAGAAATCCACATACCTTCGATGGGTCGAGTAGTGACCCTCTTGTGGCCGATCATTGGCTAGCCCAAATTCGAAAACTCTTTAGAGCTCTTCAGATCACGGAGGATGACTTGCGAGTCAATATCGTAGCCGTTCAGCTAACCGGGGAAGCGAATGAGTGGTAGGAGTCGGTCTTGGAATCGCGAAAAGACGCAAGGAGAGCGGTGAGGACCGCGGCTCAAGCAAATGAGCCAGATGTTGAGAACCTAACTTGGGCCGAATTTGAGGTGCTCTTCGAGGAGCAATATTTTCCGGAAACGAGTCGTGACCAATTGAGAGATGAGTTCGAAAGGCTAGAGCAAGGGGATATGACTGTGTCAGAATATGCATTGAAATTTCAATCTTTGTCCCGTTTCGCGCCGGAGTTAGTAGCTACCGAAGAGAGAAAATGCAGGCGATTTGAGAGGGGCTTACACGATACTGTGAAGAAGTTTGTCATGGCACAACGCAAAGGGAGGTTCTCCAAAGTCGTTGAATGTGCGAGGAGCATTGAGACACCGAGGGAGGCACCTAAAAATCCTAAGGTTTGGGAACCGAGGCAACCAGCGGGAGGTATGAGTTCCTCATCAGGGAGTTTCGGTAGTCAAGGAAGAAAGAGACAACGAGATCAATCGTCGGCTTCACAGGGTCCGTCAAACTTTAGGCCTCCACCTTCTTCTTCATTCGGAACTCGGGGAGTTTCTAATAGATCTTCGATTGTATGTCACGAGTGTGGTCAGACGGGGCACATTCGCGCCCAATGCCCGCGATTGTTGAACATGTGCTTTACTTGTGGGAAGCCCGGTCATTTTGCTAGGAATTGCCCGCGTGGGGATGGAGCTCATAGTGAGTCGGGATCGGTGCAGCAGCCGAGAGGTGGACAGGGTTCTGGCCGGCATTCATTTCGGGGTAATCAGAGGCAGCTGCAGTCTCACTTTCGTCAGAACACTTCAGTTCAAAGGTCTCAGGCTGAAAGAGGAGCTAGTTCGTCTACACCTACTCAGGGCTCTAGTCATCAGGGTGGACACGTTCAGGGTCAGACCACTCAAGGGAGGGCTTTTGCTATCACTTCTGCTATTCCGCCTCCACCACCTCCTGTCACTTCTCAGGCCCCGGACACTTCGGTTGTGAGGGGTACATTTCTCTTGTTTAACTCCTTTGCTAGAATGTTATTTGATTCAGGAGCATCGCATTCTTTCATTGCTGTATCTATTGCCTATGCTTTGGGGTTGGAAATCGAAAGTATTAGTCCTCCGTTATTTGTTGACACACCTATAGGAGGTAGATCACCGTTAGATCGTATTTGCCGAGATTGTGAGCTTGTTATTCGGGATCGCCGTTTTACATTCGATTTTATCGTGCTGAATATGTCAGGGTTTGACCTCATTTTGGGAATGGATTGGCTGTCGACGTTCCACGCTACTATAGATTGCTTCAAGCGTCGGGTTCGTATTTGTCCGCCTGGGGGTTCTTGTTTTGAGTTCTTCGGGGAGCGTCGGGAATCGATAGAACCGTATCTGTGTGAGTCGATGTATGCTCTGTTAGCGAGTTTGGCCTTAGATGAAGACATATCCGCGCGTGGGGAGTTACCCCTTATCGTTTGTGATTTTTCGGATGTGTTTCCGACGGAATTACCAGGCTTACCACCTGAGAGAGAGATTGAATTCACTATAGATTTGCTTCCTAGTACCGCTCCCATTTCCATACCTCCTTATCGTTTCGCGCCTGCCGAATTGAGAGAATTGAAGATCCAGTTGCAAGACTTGGAGGATTTAGGGTTTATCCGTCCGAGTACATCACCGTGGGGAGCACCGGCTTTGTTCGCTCAAAAGAAAGATGGGTCGCTTCGCTTGTGTATCGATTACCGTAAATTAAATCGTGTCACCATTAAGAATAAGTACCCTATGCCTAGAATCGACGACTTGTTTGATCAACTTCGAGGCGCCATTTGTTTCTCTAAGATCGATTTAAGGTCTGGTTATCACCAGTTGAGAGTTCGGAGGGAAGACATTCCCAAAACTGCTTTTCGTACTCGATATGGCCACTACGAGTTTGTTGTTATGCCCTTTGGTTTGACGAACGCACCGGCAACTTTCATGGATCTAATGAACCGCATCTTTCGTGCTTATCTTGATCGTTTCGTAGTTGTTTTCGTGGACGATATTCTTATCTACTCATCTTCGGAGGAAGAACATCAATCTCACCTTTCTATCGTTCTTGAACTTTTGAGAGAGCACCGTTTGTATGCCAAGCTTAGTAAGTGTGAATTTTGGTTGTCCGAAGTCATGTTTTTGGGTCATGTTGTATCGAAGGATGGGGTGTCTGTTGATCCGGGGAAGGTAGAGTCCGTGATGAGTTGGCAGCGACCGAAGAATGTGTTCGAGATTCGTAGCTTTTTGGGCTTAGCTAGGTATTATCGTCGTTTTGTGCTCGATTTCTCTCGCCTAGCGGTTCCATTGACTAAATTGACTCGTAAAGGGACTCGTTTTGTTTGGAGTGACGCGTGTGAGATGGCTTTTCAAGAATTGAAGAAAAGATTGACTACTGCGCCTGTTTTGGTTGTGCCCGAGCGAGTAGTCGGTTACTCCGTGTATTGTGACGCTTCGAAAGAAGGATTGGGGTGCGTGTTAATGCAATTAGGGCGAGTGGTAGCATATGGATCGCGGCAACTAAAAACTCATGAGCGAAACTACCCTACCCATGACTTAGAGCTTGCGGCCGTCGCTTTCGCTTTGAAAAGTTGGCGTCATTACCTTTACGGTGAAAGGTTTGAAGTCTTTTCCGATCACAAGAGCCTCAAATACTTGTTCTCTCAAAAGGAGCTTAACTTACGGCAATGCCGATGGATGGAACATTTAGAAGACTACGATTTTGAATTGCAATATCATCCGGGAAAGGCGAACGTGGTAGCGGACGCGCTAAGTAGGAAATCGATGCGACTTGCTAGTTTAGCCATCCATGAGTGGAAAACGGTGAACGACTTAGGTTCGTATGCGCTACATTTCGAAGAGGTCTGTGATGGAGTCACTTTGTGCAATCTAACCGTCCAATCAACCTTGTCAACTCGAGTGATTGAGGCCCAGCAGCAAGACGAAGAAGCGGACGAGTTTCGTACTAAGTTTCTTAGCGGGAAAGCTCGAGAGGGGTGGATGATTCACGCCGATCAAGGTTTACGATACCAAGGAAAATTGTTCGTACCCATTTCGTGTCGGAAAGAAATTTTGAGGGAATTTCATCACTCACCGTTAGCCGTGCATCCGGGAGGAACGAAAATGTACCATGACTTACGTAGACAGTTTTGGTGGCCGGGAATGAAGAGAGATGTCGTCATCTTCGTGTCTAGATGTCTTACGTGCCAACAAGTCAAAGCCGAGCATCAACGACCCGCGGGGGAGTTGCAACCATTACCAGTGGCCGAGTGGAAGTGGGAGAACGTGACTATGGATTTCGTTACCGGTTTGCCGAGATCGCCGAGGGGGCACGATGCCATTTGGGTGATAGTCGACCGATTGACTAAATCAGCTCATTTCTTACCGATTCAAGTTACGGATTCGATTGATACGCTTAGCCGTTTATATATTCGCGAGATTATTCGTCTTCATGGTATCCCCGTTTCTATAGTGTCGGATCGAGATCCAAGGTTTACCGCGCGCTTTTGGCAGAGTCTACAGGCCGCTCTTGGCACAAATCTCTTGTTTAGCACCTCGTATCACCCTCAAACGGATGGGCAATCGGAGAGAACAATTCAGATTCTAGAAGATATGCTTCGGGCGTGTGTTATGGATTTTCGGGGTAGTTGGGAGGATCACCTACCGTTAATTGAATTTGCGTACAACAATAGTTATCAATCTAGCATCGAAATGGCACCGTATGAAGTTTTGTATGGGAGACCATGTCGATCACCCGTCTGTTGGACCGAGTTGGGCGAGGCTACGTTAATTGGGCCGGAATTGATCCAAGAAACTTCCGAGAGCATGAAAGCGATTCGTAAACGCCTTCTAGAAGCACAAAGGAGGACTACCGAGCAAGTCAAAGTGATTCGCCAACGGTTATTAACCGCACAAAGTAGACAAAAGAGCTATGCTGATCGTCGTCGCCGACCGTTATCGTTTGAAGTGGGGGATCACGTGTTTCTTAAGGTATCGCCACATCGGGGATTATCTCGTTTTGGGCAGAAGGGCAAGCTTTCTCCACGTTTTATCGGGCCATTTGACATTATCGAGAAGATCGGGGAAGTAGCGTATCGGTTGGCATTACCACCGAGATTATCGAACGTTCACGATGTGTTCCATGTGTCAATGTTGTGTAAGTATGAACCGGATCCGTCACACGTTTTAGAGTGGTCCGAGTTAGAGTTAGAAGCCGATGCATCTTATGGGGAGGAGCCGATACGTATCCTAGATTCGCGCGAGCAATGCTTGAGGGGTAAGACTATTCCATTAGTGCGAGTCTTATAGAGTCATCTTGGGAAAGAAGAGTCAACATGGGAAAGGGAAGATGAAGTGAGAGAAAAGTACCCGCATTTGTTTTCGAGCTAATCAATGTGAGTTTTGAAACTATAATCTTTTGATTGTTAGCTTATTGTTTGATGATATATGTTATGGCATGAGCATGTATGTTT
The DNA here is from genome assembly GCA_019656295.1 of Rhododendron mucronatum var. ripense. NCBI lineage: Eukaryota > Viridiplantae > Streptophyta > Magnoliopsida > Ericales > Ericaceae > Rhododendron > Rhododendron mucronatum. Next base: position 411,244 of record BPLT01000240.1, read on the forward strand.
GATGCATAATCTTAATTGGCTTGCGTTGAAAATTTCGGGACGAAATTTCTTTAAGGAGGATAGATTGTAGAGATCCGTAATTTATTTAATTATTGAAATTAATTATTAAATGCCTAATTGAGAAAATATGGATTAATTGGTGGATATTTTGGATTGAGGGCTAGAGTGAAAGAATAGAGAGTTGAGGGGGTGTGTGTGTGATATAAGGATATGTGAGTATATATAGGGGTGTGAGAGAAGTAGGAGATCATTTTATCTCCCCTCCTCTCTCTCTCATCCGTTCCCCCCCTCTCTCCACCGGCTATCTCTCTCTCTCCTCTCTTCTCACCCAAAACTCCACCCCATCTCTCAAAATCTTCAAGAAACAACCTCCCTCCGGCCTTGCAATCGCGTTCTTGAGCTCGAAGATCCTCGGGTCAAGTTTAAATCGAAGTTTCGAAGTTCAAAAAGCTAAGGCTCGTTCAAAAACGCTTGAATCTCGACCATTATTGCGAGGTAGGGACTTCTTTACTTCTTTTATATGTTTATACGTTGATTTGGTGTAAAATCGTGCCCTTGATTGTCGGATTTTGGTTCTTGAGCATGTCTGAAAATCTGCTGAAAGTTCTACCCGAAGCCCCGTGGTATCGATACAGATTAAGGGCCGTATCGATACAGTAAGCTTATCTTTTTGGATAGTTGATTCCGTATCGATACGGATTAAGCACGTATCGATATAGTGAGCTTATCTCCAGTTTTGCACCTTTTGCTTCTCCGTTGATTGTTTTGATCTCCAATCACTTCTAAACCCTTTTGAACACCTCCTAAACTATCTCAATCTTGTCTAATTGACTTCCTATGATGGTTCGATGTACTCCATGGTCCGTTGGTCTTCCGTTAGCAACAACCGGATAGGAATTAACTTAGTTAAACGTTGTAATGTACTTTCTATAGATTTTTGGTATCGTGTGATCATTCATGGTGCATTTGTGATGATTTTGGCATAATGTAGGGTGTTCCATCTATGAATGGGTTCATGGGGGAGTCTAGGTTTGCGCGTTGTATGAGAAATGGTTGATTTTGGGTCGAAGGTTGGTTTAGGAAGTCCCGTAACGCAAGTGGTGGTAATACGGAGACTTAAAGGGTTTCGTAACGCAAGTGGTGGTAATACGGTAACCCGAGTCGTTAGAGATCACCGTGACGCAAGTGGTGGTAACACAGTAATCCTTATGGTGTTATTCCGGTAACGCAAATGGTGGAAATACCGATGGTGAAGTTTTGGGTTAGCAAGTCGGGTTGGGATTATTAGAAGGGGTTAGTATTGTATGGCCTATGCATTCGATTTCAATAGGGTTTCATCTGAGAATTGATTGGTTATCGTCTGTCGAACTGTATTTCCTTATCCTTTCTTGTTTGCACTCGTCATCATGTTTACATGTAAATTTGGTAAAGATTTTCCTACTGGGCTAGTGTAGCTCAACAAAATCCTTCTTTTCAGGTTCGAACGTTGGACTATAGACTGCATGTGACGGCGTGCTTGTACATGAAGATTTTTGGGAGCTAACCTTGTTTTAGTTACTAAATCATCTTTTGTAATCAATTTGCTTTTGGTAAAGATGAGTATGTAACTAATTATTCTTAAATTCCTTTTGACTAGAAAGTGGTGATATTTTGAGTTGGCTGTACTTGTAACTAAGTTAATTTCGGCCATGGTGCCAAGATTGTATTTCTGTAACCTTGGGGACTTGTTTGTAAGTTTGACAGGTGGGAAACTCTTTTGGGTATTATTTACGTTACGCGCGGTTCTTCTATAAAAAAAATATATATTATTGGTTTATATTGAAAATCGAGGTCGTGACAGGGAGTGACGAAATGAGGTGATGGAGTTCAGTGGTGGTGGTGGTAGGAGGAGGGAGAAAGGGAGGGGGGGGGGGGGGGGGGGGGGGGGGGGGGGGGGTGTGCCGGGGGGTTGCAATTATTCAAATTTAAGAAGAGAATTTGGTTTTTTGATAGGGAAAGACAACTAGGAAAATTCAAGGGTATTTTTTAGGTTGCATTTAGCAAATTGTTTATAAAGTTTTTATATAGTAAAGGATTGTATGTAGCAAATTAGTTGTTGCAAATAGAATCCCCCTTCCAAATTAAAAAATTAGTTTATAGTCCACTATAGCATGTTTATAATTCATCAAGTCCACTTTTTAATTTTATAACCCCTCTATTCCACTAGTAATGTTTTGTAATGGCTTAAATCCATTTTACTTTTAAATAGAATTTGTACAAGACAAAATTGCCCTTCTAGAGTTTTAATTAATCTCTCTCTCTCTCTCTCTCTCTCTCTCTCTCTCTCTCTCTCTCTCTCTCTCTCTCTCTCTCCCCACCGCCACCACCCCCACCCCTAGTACCACCATCACCCCACCACCACCATCACACTACCACATCCTCTACCGCCACCGCTCTCTCCCCACCCCCACCCCTAGTACCACCATCACCGCACCACCACCATCACACTACCACATCCTCTACCGCCACCACCACCATCACACTACCACATCCGCTACCGCCACCACCATCGCACCGCCGCCGCCGCCGCCACCACTCCGCCCCGACCCCACCATCATCCTACCACCACAGCCACTAAAAACTCACATATAACGTTATATATTTTACTTTATTGAATTGGTCCGCGCAGCGGCTTCATTATATTTATAACAGAGTCCAGTTCTTCACAGATAACGTTATATGAGCTTATTACAATGCAAGAACATATAACATTACACGTTTACGTCTGAACTCATATATATGTATGAGTTTCTGGAATCTTTTTTATTACAATGCAAGTACATATAACATAATATGTTATATGTTAATCTTATGGGAGCTTTGGTCAGGAGTCCATAGTATAAGGATTATAATGTAATAAGGACATTCATACTTTCTGTGTCAGTGCCAAGACTTTTGTTACCTTCTTTCCAAAAAATCCCCATTTTAAAACAAACAACAAAGGAGGCAAAACCATTACAGTCGATTCAGATGAGAGAGAAAGAAAGGAACGGCAGGGGGAGAGAGAGAACGGTTCAACGACAGTGAGAATAATAAGTGTGACGTCCCACTTTTTCAGTTACAAAAATAATAATAATAATGATAATATTTTTGATGCAAATAATTAAATCTTTCATTTTTCTTTTCAAACTTCTTGCTAAAAAAAAAAAAAAAAGGTTGGGCTGCTTATTTTTGGCATCTGTTACACGTATCACTTAAATCCTAAGTTTGGTAAATTGGGAATGGGTCCCCGCAAGTGATTAGTTAACGTAAAGAATAATAATATTGGGTTGATTGTGTAATTAGACAAAATAAGTTTTACGTTTGAACGTGGGTAGTTTATTAGGATGAGGAAGCATATTGGGAACTAGGGTATATTATTTCTACGTTAAGAGAGACCTAGCGTTATACATTAGAATCAGAGAATCAGAGAGAGACGAGAGAGAAGGGACTGAAGTGTTGAGCGTTACGGCGGATTCGAATAGCATTTCAATACCTTGGGTCAGTCTATTCTTTATTCCTAAACATTATTATTTTTATTGTTATTGATTCTCGATGTACGGCCTTCTCTATAGTAATAATTTATGTGGGTTTTTGTTCGGCTGTGCGCCGAGAGGAACGGGTGGCAGTGGTGTACGTATATGATTTGCTCGTGGGTTTTAGTTAGTGGTCATGATTCTGATGACTTAGTAATTCTAGGTTTAAGCTTTAGCAATTCTAGTACTTAGTTAATGCTAGTATAGGTTTGGAGTATTATATTTAGCAATTCGGCATCATGTGATTAATTATGATTTTGTATACTTCTATCCAGATTAAGCGCTGTTACAGTTGCATAACAATCGTGATATCATTTTTGGATCCGAGGTGAGTGGTTAAGTATGTGATCCCTTTTCTTGGAATCCTCTTGAGCCAATCTATTATTGACAATTCATTATTTGTTGTGATCCGATAAACGATACTCTTATTCGTTACTCTCATATTTATACACGACTGACGTACCCTTTGGCATACAAGGTTCACTGATAATAATTCTGATTGATTGATTCCCTTATCTTGTTGATGTCTATTTCGTTGACTCCATATTATTATTGTGACTCTGCAACGACACGGGGAATAGTCCTGGCCGGTCAGGTGACTCCGGTTCGCCGTTGTTCTTATGTGTTTGGGACCATGGACTATGTTTACATTTATTTAAGTCCAAGGAAAAGACCCGTGAGATATCGTGGTGACTTTGGCCGCTAGGGAAAAGACTTGTGAAATACCCTGTGACCCTAGTGCTCAACGGATAGGGAAAAGACTTGTGAAATATCCTGTGACCCTATTCCGGATCGGTTTAGGGAAAAGGTCCCAGGCGCCATCCTGTGGTAACTCTAAATACGGTGTTGGATCCAACGGGCGAAGCCCTGAGAAAATATTTGGCTTTTGGTAATTGGTAATTATGGTTCCCACTCTGGTTTATGCTTCCGTTTATCGTTGTTCATCTTTTGGATATTATTGGACTCATTGTTTGGTATAATTATTTTGGTGATTCGATGATTGTTCATAGTATTCAATAATCTGTTATTCAATTGGTGGATACTCTTTGTTGAGCTGTTGATCATTTTGTTCAGTATTTGGTTTGTTGTTAGCATTCGTTGAACCATCTATCTCCCTTATTAATTTGAAACCACTTCTTGGAACCCTTATTATCGTTCGTTCAAAAGTATGCCATTTTGTATTATCACCCTTAGCATGCTTAACTACTCACTGAGCTCGTCAGCTGACGGATTTATTCCATATTATTTTTCAGGTTAGTGCACGGGGCATTGTAGTGGACTTTGTGGCGTTGTCGAGGCCTTGTGTTTGGACCTCTAGGGCGTTTGCATTTTTATTTCTTTTATTGTGTCAAACCGCTTCCACACTTTTATTTATTAGCTTCTGCACTTTTATTTATTGGCAGTTCATTGTAGAATTTGGAGTTGGAGAATATTGGATGTTGTGTCCATCTTGTTTAACAAAACTACTGGTCTTGAGTTTGCACTTTTTGCTTTGATAAAATATCCAGTTGTTCTCTTATTAGTTTTGAATTGTAAAAATATTTGTAAGCAGGCTTCGTGTCCCATGATTGCTTCATGGCACACGGCCGGTCATGCTCCCAGATTTGGGGCGTGACAAGAGTGGTATCAGAGCTATCCAGGTACACGACCATGTAGGCCTTGGAGTTTGGTTTGATTTGGTTGTTGGTTTGATTTGTATTGGTGATTATAGTGCTCAACCCCTCGTGAGGGCGCGAGGCTATAAAGTTGGGGAGATTGTAATACCCCGTCCCACATCGGAAGTCTACATGGATGATCTTGGGCATATAACAAACCTTGTGGGCTACTACTAGTACCTTGTGCTTAAGCTTTTGGGCAATGTGGTGTGGCTTGTGGATCAAAATCAAGGTATTGGACCAGTGGTCTGCATGGGGCGTTACAATAAGGACGTCAACAACGTCTCAGTTGTGGCAGCCGTGGAAGGGAAATTACTCGCTCAACTTTGACGACGACGCGGGACCATAAACATGTATCTCGGCGGCGGAGCTGGTGGTTCAATTGTCGACGACAGTGAGAGATCGATCTGTATTAGAGAAGAAATTGCTAGCTGCACTCAGCTGTGAGCTTTGCCGTAGAAGAGGTGCCGGCGGCGAGGCAATGTTTTGGTTAATATAAGACGGGGACGTAAAGGGGGAGCTCATAGCGGGGAAGATGATGGATTTTTTTTTTCTCATAGATCTTGGAATTTTTGTCGAGATAACATGAATGGTGAAACTTTAGACAATATAATGTTACTTTGTGACACATGCAAAATAGATAGATAGCCATAATTTTTTTTAGGGAAAATTTTAAAATAGCACCTGACCTTTCATACAAATCACACACAAGCACCTGACCATTTAAAATTATCAAAAAAACACCTAATCTATTTAAAACCCATCAATTTTCTACTCACTGTTAACTTTCCATCCAAAAAAAGACGGATATGTTGAAAATGTGCATTTTGGCATGAATATTGGTAAAACAAGATTAAGGCTCATTTTGGCAAAACACAATATTATACTCATAAACAAGATCAGGCTCAATTTGGCTTTAAAAGTCAATTAATAACTTAATTTTTGTCTTTCTTTATTAAAAAAACCGCATTTGTTAGTTTTGGGTCAAGACGAATCAATAAGTCACAAAAATTACTTAACTCATTCACTTTTCACACATACCCATGACTATTCTATATTTTTTATTTTTGCCTTTTCCTTTGTTTAATACAAAGTAATCTTATTTGGCTACATAGTTATGGGTATTTAATTAAACTTGATTCCTTATTTAGGGTGTATTTGGATTGAAAAGTTAAGTAATTTTTGTGACTTGTTGATTTTTCTTGACCCAAAACTAACAAATGCGCTTTTTTTCTTTTGAATAAAGACAAAAATTAAGTTATTAATTGACTTTTAAAGCCAAATCGAGCCTTAATCTTGTTTATGAGTATAATATTGTGTTTTGCCAAAATGAGTATTTAATCTTGTTTTGCCAATATTCGTGCCAAAATGCACATTTTCAGCATTTTCGTCTGTTTTGGATGGAAAGTTAACTGCGGGTGAAAAATTAATGGGTTTTTAAATAAGTCAGGTCTTTTTTTGATAATTTTAAAAAGGAGTTTTTAAATATTCATCCTCAGATCTCAACCCACGTAAGTATTCATCCTGGTCAATTTAAACAGTTATGTTTTCATCTTTTTAGATGGTGAATTACCTATTTTATCCTTTTAATAAAATATCCATATGTGTGTGTATATTTCCTTCCTAAATTAGTGGAATCTAACCAATTTTTCATTTAATGAGATTCAACCATTTCCTAATTTATTGGGATTCAACCACAATAATTACAGAAGATAATTACAAAAGAAGATTTCAATATTTAAAAAATTTGTAAAAACTAAATCTCACCGATTTAAATTCGAAAATCATATTTATTTTTTCATATCGACCATGTATTATCATGAAACCTTTTGAAACATGGTGGAATCAACCATGTTTTTCATGAATTATTTTTGCAAAATTATTAGAAAAAATATTTTGAAGCGTAGACAATATTCAAAGGTCAGTTTTTCATGGTTAATTCTACAAAGGAGGATCCCAAAATTTGAAACCAAATCCCACCATAAAATATTCATATCATTTCAAAAAATTTATGAAATATTCCTGCAAATCCACCATGAAAATCAAAATTTATAACATGACCACATATCTGTGAATTCACCATGAATAATAATGGCAAATTTTTCATAATTTCACTATCACAAATATACTACGCATCCATTCAATCACACCATCTATTTTTATGACAATTTTTCTCAAAAATTAAATGAGTACTCATGAGATATTGAATTGAACCAAAACAACCATGATTCATGAAAAAAAAATAATTTGAGTTGAAAAATGCACCATGATCATAAAATACACCATGAATACATGAATACAAAAATTACACTATTCAAAATATGGACACCATGAATACACCATGAATGTGTACCAAATAAAACAAAGAATCCACCATGAATTCAAACTGTCAGAGAGAGAAGATTAGAAAATGAAATAGAAGCCCAAATCCAACCCCTTTTCTTACTGTTTCTTAGGATACCTCTGTTGCAGTAGAGGTCACAATCTAAATGAATGTTAGCAATAACTATGCATGAGCCACACGATTGCTCCAGATCAAAAAGAATGAAAAATCTCACTTCTTTGCCTTGATTTTTGAGGAAATGGGAGGCCGGTTCACCTCATACTTGGCTCTCCTTATTTTCAATTAAGAAACGACATCAACAATGGCGTCCTCGGCCTGTCGGCGGCGGCGGGAGTGGTTTATGCCGAGAGGATGGGCGACGAAGGCCAACGGGTAAATGTTGATGGAGGCCGACGAGGATGGGCGACGGAGACTGATGGGGAGAGTGGTTTATGCCGGGAGGATGGCCAACGTAGGCCGGCAGCGGGAGTGATTTACGCCGAGAGGCTGAGCGACGGAGGCCGGCGAGAGTGGGTCGCCTTGGCCAAGAGGATGATAATGGTAAAGCTTTTTGTTTTTTTTAATCCGATAATGGTATGCTTAATCTCAGGGATTTCAAACGATTTGGGATGATAATGGTATGCTTAATCTAAGGGATTTTGTTACATGTTGAATCCGAAAATAATGATGGAGGACCTTCAAGTTATAATTTAGTCCCAAATTTCTGCGCGTATATAGTATAAAGAAAACAAGTAATATAGTGCAAAAAGGGTATTTTTGGGTTTATTTAAATTTGGAGATGAAAACATAACCGTTTAAAATGACGAGGATGAATACTTACGGTACCTTTCGAAAAAGGATGGATGTTTAAGAACCCCTTTTAAAAAGTCAGGTGCATGTGTGTAATTTGTGTGAAAGGTCAGGTGCTATTTTAAAATTTTTCTTTTTTTTTTTACTAAAAATAGATACTCGTATTTGTATTACTTTGATACACTACTCACAGATAACTTTATATGTGTTGTTTATGTGTGGCACTAAACTAAAATATCACTCAATTTATATAATTTTTCTCTAATAGATATGGTTATTTGTCAAAATTCATACTCCACTATGTATTATTACGACTATAGTTATCTGTCCAAATTTATACTATTTATTATTATGAAAACGACAATAGATAAGGTTATCTTCTCCGAAACATGTGTTATGTCCAATCAGAATAGAACCAACAAATATTAGGGGTGTTCAAGAAAACTACCCAAATCGTAAAACCGGTCCGATCCGGACCGAACCGTCCTATTTGGTCTGGTTCTGCGGTCAGGTTATGGTTCCAAAAAAATAAGAACCGTTAATTTTGATTCGGTTACTGGTTCTCAATTAAAAAACCGTGGTTAGAACCGGACCGAACCGTTTAAAACTAATAATAAAAATAAATATATGTATGTAATTTGGTTGGTTAATCTCTTTCGTGTTAAAATTACTTTATTTAGAGATGAAATTTAATTTGTTAGGAAAGTTTTTATTTTCTTCCTTCTTTTTCTATTCTAATAGATTACCTTCCTATTCTTTCAATTCTTTGTAACCTTATTTAACGGATTAATCTTTATAATTTCAATCTCATGTCTCTTTTTCTCACACACCGGTGATAGGTTTGGATGTTAATTGGATAGAATCGAAATTGGAACCGAACCAAAACCGGACCGATTTTACAATTTGGTTCTAGTTAGGTTCCACTCATATATTGATTAGGTTCTGATTCCCAATTTCCTAGAACCGTTTGAAATGGTCCAGTTACTGATTTTCTGAAGAACCGGACCAATTCGGACCGTGTATAGTTATCTATTCAACAGATATAGTTATCTTCAAAAAATATATTTATACTATGTATTATTACGAAAATGACAAAATAGATAAGGTTATCTTCTCCGAAACATGGGCTATGTCTAATTAGAATATAACCAACAAATATGGTTATCTATTCAACAGACATAATTATCTTTCCAAATTTATACTATGTATTATTACGAAAATGACAAATAGATAAGGTTATCTTCTCCGAAACATGTGATGTCTAATCAGAATAGAACCAACAAATATGGTTATCTATTCACATTTATATTTGTATTATTCTAAACGACAAAGTATCCGTGCTAATTTATTTGTGGTAATTTTGGTTATCTGCCCTTATATGTGCTAATTTATTTTTGTATCATCAAAAATAAAATAATAGATAACATTATCTGCTTTAATATGTTTTCTGTATCTTCTAAGATAAAGCAACAGATAACCATATCTACATTAATATATTATTTGACTCACCAAAAATAAAGCAACCAATAATATTATCTTTAAAATAAAGGAACCAATAATATTATCTTGTCAATATATTCTTTACATCTCTCCAAAATAAAGTAACATATAACCTTATATGTGCTAATCTATTTTCTGTATATTAAAAAATAATGAAATAATTAACCTTATCAGTGCAAATTTATTTTGTGTTTCTTGAAAAATAAAGCAACAGACAAAGTTATATCTCTACCCGTTATATACTTGGAGTTATTAAACTGTGAAGTACCCAAAAAAAAAGGAGTTATTCAATTGAGAACAACCAAATCTAACCAGAGATAAAGTTATTTTTAATATCTCTTAACAAAAATAACTCAACAAAATAAAGCTACGAATTTACTACTATATTAAATTCTACAAGATGAGACTTTGATACTCCCATAACTTTGACTTTTGTACCGTGTTAAGTTTTGCACAGAGTTCTCGTTCAATGGCTCAAGTCACAAAGCTATTCGGTTGATAGGTGTCATTGGCTCACATGCCATGGCTGATATCATTAATGAGTTGGTGGCTGTCATGTATATTGTTTTTTCTTTCACTTCTATATGTAAGAAAATGCCATTTGCTCGACAACGTCGACTTCAACGCCGTTTGTCTGCGGCCATATCCAATATGTAACAACCTTGATTTTTGGTAAATAAAAATTTCGTAAATATTAGAATTTTTATTTGAAATACTTATTTTTACTTTAAAATTTTTTAAAAAAAATTTCTAGTAATCCATCGTAATTAGATCCTAGTCCTTTAAAATTTTATTTTTTGACTAGAAATCCTACTTGGCAAGTAGAGTTAATTTCAAACCGATGAGTTGGAGGAAACCAAACTACCACTAGTTACAATTCCCTAACCCTAGATGGACCTTTTTGACCATCTTTGAGCCTTGTGAACCTTTCCAACCCTGGACTAAAAAATCATTTTATATTTTCGTTTATTATTTTAGTTATTTTCTTTACCCATTGAACAATAAAAGTTAGGAAAACTTTTGTTTATTGGACAATAGGAAAACTAGATTTTTCCACCTAAGGTACCATTCTAGATTTTGATAAAGGTACATATATATAGTTATATATAATCTTATATACACATGCCTAAAAGTACATGTATATATTATTCAAGTATATATATTACTTTACTTCTTTAACAATTGGTCAATAACTACTAAGGTAGATATTACCCATTGGATAATAGAGTAGTCTTACTAGCAAGTACTAAGATGGACTAAATAAATATTTTCCTAGATCCACCATGTGATTATATATGTATATATATGTATCATGGATTTACTACCTAGATTTTCCATAAAAAATATTTTGTACTAGATTTGATAAAGTACTCATATTCACATGACTAAAGGACATTTGGTTATTTAAAATATTATTCAAGTATATATTACCTTTTATCCATTGGTCAATAAAAGTTAGTGAAACTTTTATCCATTGGACAATAGAAACCCTAAATTTTCTATTAAAGATATTCATTGCTAGATTTGGTTAAGTACTATTATATAGTTAAATCTAGATTTTTTACATGCTTAAAAGGACATTTTGGTTATTTAATTATGAAAATTTCCCTATTACTTTTGTCCATTGGTCAATAATTACTATGGGATTTGTTATCCATTGGATAATAGGATAAATCTTTCAACAAGTACTAGGATTCATTAAATAAATCATTTTCTTAGATTTTCCATGTGCTTATTTGCATAAAAAAAAAAAGGGCAAATTTTCGTAGTCGTCCCTGTAGTTTTACGGTTGTCTCACTTTCATCCCTCTAATTTCAAAGTGCTCGAATTTCATCCCTGTAGTTTGTTTTACATTTCAAATTGGTAAAATCGTTAACACCATTAACGAAACTAACGGGAAAAAAAAAGTGTTCCAATTTTCAATCCGTTTGAACCAGTGCAAATATCTTATTTTTCTGATCATTTTGTCTTAAATGGTCATAATGGATTTTTTACTCTAAGGCCTTTCAATAAGCACCCTAAGAGAGCCCTGAAATTAAATAAGGAGTCTTCGGATGGTCATTGAAAGGCCTTAGAGCCAAAAATTCATTACAACCATTTAGGATAAAATGATCAAAAAATAGGATCTTCTCACCGGTTCAAACGGATTGAAAATTGAAACACTTTTTTTTCCGTTAGTTTCGTTAACGGTGTTAACGATTTTACCAATTTGAAACGTAAAACAAGCTATAGGGACGAAATTCGAGCACTTTGAAACTAGAGGGACGAAAGTGAGACAACCGTAAAATTACAGGGACAACTACGAAAATTTGCCCTAAAAAAAGGGTGTATCCAAATCCTAAATTGCTAAGTACTATAATAAATAAATTAGTACTAGTACCTTGTGAATTTTATTAATAAGAGAATCCTAGTCTTATATTTTATTGGATACTTGGTACCTACCTATATATTTAACTATGTGGACATGAGTACATATATATCATATTATATAAAACCTTAGATTTCCTAAAGTACATGATCCAATAGTTTAATAAGAACATGTCCATAATTAGATTACTTTAATGAGATATTTGATTGGAAATCTAGTACCTTGTACCTTTTGGCCTATTATTTTTCTAGAAAAATCTTTACCCATTGGATAATAATTGCTATGAAAAATTTTATTCATCGGGTAATAACCAAGAATTTTGCTATAAATAGCACTTCATGCTTGCCATTCAACTCACACCTTCCATCCTTCAACTTCTCTCTCTAGAAAGCTTGTGTTTTGTTCTTATTCTTTCTTGTTCTTGGTGTTCTTGAGTTCTCCTTGAGTTTTTCAAGAAACTCAACTAACTCCACCACCATCTCGATCCAAAAATTTTAAGTAGTTTAGTCAAGACTTAATTTCGAGAAAAATCTTTCTCTTTCGAAGCTACCATAAGTGTTCCGTAGGAAGTTACTCCGCTCAATCACCGACGTACTCTCCGTAGCCGACCAACCGCCAAGAAAAATGGTAGATTATCCTAGCAATCTAACTCTAAGTATATAAGGTTATCTGTCACCTATAATGTTGAGATGCATAAGAAACATGAAAAGAGTTTTCCTTAAAAAGATGAAAAGGAAGGGGAGTATGTTAAACGTATCAACTTTATTTTCCGGAAAAGCATATGTTGTTTTGAACTTCCCAAAAAGAAAGAAAGAACGAGGTTCGATGGATAAAAATTTTAACGTTTGAATGTAAGTATTCGTATTTGATCTCTAGGATGGTTATGAGTATGTATACATGAATTGCTTGCATTACTTGTAGTTGTTGATAAAGCATAAGTGATTTTTCACTCCAAGGGTGTCCGTACATGTGGCGTTATGCTTTAAGTTGTGATTTGAGTATGCTAAATAATATAGAGTTGGATGATCTTATTAGTTTAGTTTCAAGATTACAAATGAATGATGAATACTTGTGTGGAAAGTCCTACCGTAGAGTTTATGCATGAAAACGAGACACCGAAATCAAGAAAGTTAGAGACATAATACCTAGGGTGTGGTTAACAAGGAAAATGTGTTCCGAAGAAGGAAATATTTTTGAAACTACATAATGACCAGTTTTGGTGGCATTATGTGAGATGTGTGTGTGTGTGTATTCCAATAGGAATCCGGAATAGCGGAACTATTGTGAGGTTGTGTGCGTTCTCATGGGAACCTGAAACAGCGGAACCATGGTGAGGTATGGATTGGTTATCCACGGAGAGAAACCAATGCAATTGTGTGCCAATAGGAACCCGGGACGGCGAAACCATTGTGAGGATACTCGGGAACCCAGAACAGCGAAACCGAGGTTGGGTGTGTTAAAAACTATTTTGGGAAATGTTGATTTGGAAAAAGAAAAGTGAAAACGATGACATGGTTTACGATGAGTCGCGTAGGAGAAACTCAGAAAATCATGGACACCTACGATAGTTGAATAGCGAATGTGGATGTGTTATTGTTATTATCTGTTATATTTGATCTATTGTTGTAAGTTATGGGTTAGCGGATATGGGATTGTTCTGCTGAGCTTTTGTAACTCATGGTGTTACCTTTGGTGACCCTGACATATTATATCGGTGGCGACGCTGGTATAATGTGTCAGACTTTGTAGATGAACAGGGTAAGTTGTACACCTTGGAGGCGTTTAGAGCTGAAGAGCTGGCTCAAATGGAGGTGCAGGCGGAGCTATAGTTAGGAACCTTAGTTCCCTTCCCTTGTGTAGTGAAAGTACTCTCATGAGAGTCATGATGTAATAATGAACCAGACTCCATTTAAGTTTTCAATAAAATTGTCTATTTAATGTACCCAAAATTCAGGACGTTACAACTAACTCTTTTCGAGAGAAAAAAAAATCCGGTACCTCCTCAACATCTACGCCATCGACACAATGACACGCAACCTCGTCTTCCTCCGTGTCGGCCGCCGCCACATTTCCGACCCGATCGCCGTCTTCTCCAAACTCCTCTCCGTATGTCACCGCCACAGCCACCGACTGCGACCTTACCCGCCACTGTAGCGCCAACGCCACCTAGTTCCTCTTCATTGATGGCGGCAGCTGCGACATCCTCATGTCCATTAGGGAGAGAGAGAGAGAGAGAGAGAGAGAGAGAGAGAGAGAGAGAGAGAGAGAGAGAGAGTTCTTAACAATGGATTCCGCCCTTCATTTCATGGAACGGGTCAGTTTTTTTTTCCATCTGTCCCTAACAATGAAAGGCGCTTTGTCCAAGTATTCCCATGTGCTAAGTTGGAGTTTTCATTCAAGACAATTTTGTCTTTTCATGGACCCTAGACTCTATAGTATTTTTATTAATGGACTTTACATATTACAAAAAATTAGGTCGGACTAAATGTGATTTTAGGTACCTACTTTTGGATCTTAGGCCAATTTTCCTTAATCATAGATATGTTTATAATGCAAAAACAAACAAAGAACCTTATATATATATATATATATATATATATATATGTATATATATATATATATTAATTTGTCACATAAATAAATACACAAAAAAAATGTAATATATGTGACAAAAAATAAACATATTACCTTATAATATTATACATGAGATCCAGTCCTTTCTAACTTTACTAGATGCGGCCACGTGCAAAGCACGAATATCATGTGCCCGTTGAAGAGGATATACTATTTTGTTTCAGGGCAAAGATTATTGTTGTTTTTGATGGTCAAGATGGAAATGCAGGAATGATAGTAGAAGAGTTATGGATGTATATTGATGCACATGTAAATTATATATTGCCTACCTTAATTACAGATGGGAGAGTAGTTTCTTTGTAGTAAAGTTTATGGTAGTTAGGTACACGATTCAAAAGTACTTAGAAAGCAAATCATGCACACCAAAAGAGTTATGGCTTGAGATAGTAGGTCATTTGTTAACTCTTTCAAATCAACCACACAAATTTTTGTAGGGTTAATTCTCGCACCAGCTTCCCGTTGCAAACAGAACTTTCAAGCCCCAACGCACACATGTTGCAAGAAGTGCCACCTATTACACATTAGGAATGCAGAAATTGTAAATTGAAAAGTAAAACCTCTTATCATTCTCACAAGGCATTTGAACTCAAGATAGAGAACTTAATAACTGAACTGCAGGTAGAACAAAATATTTTTTCATTGAAAGCCAATCATTCACAAGTTCCAATCCATAAATTCTCAAAATGCATCATCCAAGGTACAAATTATAATGGAAGACCTCTGCAAGTGCAATAATTTTCCAAACCCGATGTCCATTAATGCTATTATGTGCTCTTAGTCAAATAATTAAACATGGCAATTCGCAAACAACCATACATGTGCCTATAGACTGATAATAAGGAACACCACTAATGTTAGAATTTTTCCATCTTCTCAAAATGGTCAACCCTGCCCTGTTGGAGCCATTCAATTTCTTATTACTTAATCAAACTCTAGGGTCATGGAGAAAAGAATACAAATGGTGACATGTGAAAGCCCAACTCTAGTATAATAGAATCATAAAACTCTGGGAGCGTAAACTAAATTGATGAGATCAGGGCATCAAATTGCACAAATCAATGAGCTCTAGGAAATGGAGAGAAGCATAATAATCAGTAATTAGAGATAATGCATACATGGTAGATCAACAAGAATATAAAGCAAGCACATAGAAAAGCAAGCAGCAAACCTAACTCAAAAGTATTATTGAATGCAAGAATTTGCACTCCTACATTGACCCATAAATTCTCTAGCTCTGTCTTGGTTGATTAAATCCTCGACTCCTCAATTTTCATTTAATAAGTTTTGATTGCGTAACCTGAATCTGAATACAAAAGCAAGCAACAAACTGAGAATATGTTGCAAACGGCAAATCACCTACTTTCATAAAACACTACTAAAAAGAAGACAACCCCAAGTGATTGACTTAGCTCGTTCAGCTGGCATGTTAAAAAGTTTGGACTTCACATAGCTGATTAGTATCCTAGTCCATAAACCTAAGTTCAGCAATCCTCAAATTGTAAGACACTTCAAGACCTCTTTTTCAAACATGTTTATGTAAGAATTATGAGTACAGTTGTAAGCTTTCAAGTGAAGTACCAACCAACTCTAGTAATCCACCAATTACTAAGCTAGTTAATAGTACCGGCATAATCTTATACTCCTATTAGAAATTCTTACAGTATTTTTCACAAAACAAAAATTACTGGTTTGATAGCTTACTTAGGGCAAGTGTAGAGCAAGAGCTCGACAGAGTCATCCAGAGGATGCCCAAGCTTTTACTCCTTTTCCTATTCAAGTTTTTTTTAGCCACAAAATGGCATGCATCCTTTGTCCCATAATCCTGTAATCTTTAGGCAACCTTAAAAACGTGTACACTTCTGGACTCTCCTTGTGAAACTAATATATTCCTGCTTTCTCAGAATCCTTCAAATATGAGCCTCTAAATCTAGGCTCTCCCACTTGCTTCAACACTGCACTAATTTACTGCATTGTCTTAGCCTACCATCAACAAATGGTTTGCCCTTGCTGTTTTTTGCATCCAGTTGTTTAAGATAGTCTCTCTTCCGAACTTATGACTTTACAGAAGCAAATTCTCAATGTATTTGGGAAAAAAGGCCAATACCCAGCAAAACTCAACCCAAGCTACATTTCGAAAGGTAGTGATGATAACAACACATTTCATGTATCACGAGCCACAAACCTCTTTATTTACTCAATCTATCACACCAAAAAGGTAGATAGTAAAAAAGAATGTAATGGTTTGATTTGAGATGAAGAAAATCCCTCCACAATCAATTCTAACATTAAATTTTGAACCACTGCAGCAACTCAACAACATGACAACGCGAATATAGGAAGGAAGCGAACTAAAAAGTAGATATCAAGCATGGTAAACAACAAACCTCCATTTGTATTCCTACGAAACCAATACTTTGAATTAGCACGATAGGACTCTGTAAAACCTGGGGAGAAATTGAGAAAGTGTGTGAATGATCCCCAAATATAAGTAGAAAAATGGATTTGTCTGTTCAATTTTTTGGATTCTGGAAACTAAGCCATGTACAATATGGACCCAAGCATTCCTATTACTTTACCTTTCTTAACTTTGCATAACAATCTCCCTCAATCGATGGCCTGCAAATAAATAAATAAATGAAGTGCCGTATAATGCAGATTTCTTTGTGATGTAAAGATTAATTGGTTGTGTATATTAACCTGGAAACTATGAGCAGAAAGGACCAAATTCATAAAAAATAACCAATCATATTTCTCTTTATTAAGATGTAGTACAATATTAAACAATCACATAACACAAAAATAAAATGCTCTTGATTGTAAAACAGTAATGGACATTTGAATTGAAGTATGAGAATATATATATACACACACACACACATAACGTACTGGCAAAATATCCATTCAAGATTTAGAAGATTTGAAAGGCAAGCCCAACAACCATACCTAATGACAAAATCCTTCCATGTCCTTGAAAATTCAATTTAGAAGATTCGAAAGGGAAGCCCAACAACCATACCTAATGCCAGAATCCTTCCATGTCTTTTAAAATCCCTTTGCATGAACTTCTCTTGCGATTCCTATTATGTGTCTGCAATGAAGCAAACAGAATCATAAAGGTTACTGTAACACCCCATCCCAGAAATTACCACAATATACTGTTTTCCAAATGGGATGAACTCACACCCTAGCACCGCTCAAGTAATAAAGATAATGCACCAGCCAGCTAGCCAGCCAGCCAGGTGTCAAACCCCATAAAAAAAAAAAAAACACTCAACTTGCGAATATTCCGAAAAATATGATGCACATGATAAGCTCACTGGCATTTACAACATTAAAGAAACCCAAAACTATCCACATATGCAAGGGAATCAAAAGTCTGAACTACACTATCCACAACTCTTGTCTAGACTCTGCAGTGGACCCACACACCTGGAAAAGAAACATTTAAGACATACGCACGGTGCTTAGCGGATGAACCAACTCATTTAAGCTAAAGGCATGTATTGTGGCAAGATAATGTAGTCACCATAACCTTTGACCCAAAATATCAAACTGTATATAAACCAAGACTTTAATAACCTCCCACCAATCATAATACCAGGTACTTAGTATGAACATTGTGTCCACAATCATAATACCAATCATAATGCCAGTGGCAAAAGGATTACATGTTATAGATATACGAAATGTAGATTATATGTGACCACATTCTTTTTTGATAAGTTAAGTGAAACCACAATGGCTTGAATATGTTCCCCAAGAATTCTCTTTCTACTTCTTACTTTGTGTTCAAATGGGTGACAGCTTTTTGAATTTTCTGTAAGATGATTCCCAGAATTGATTCTTACCAGGAAAGTCAGAAATCAATGATAACTAACTGAAATCAATCAGCTATAGATTTTCTCTCTTCCATCCTTTTTGTTCTTTTGGAAGAAGAAAAAATAGAATCTCAGACCATACATTTTTTCGAACTGCAAATTTTGTATAACCTCATTCTTTGTTGATAGTGTATTCTGAAGGCATGGTTAGTTAAGATATCACCGTGAAGAAATATCTTTAGCGGGACATCCAATAAATTAACCAGAGAATGAAAACTTTAGATGCTACACAATGTCAGTATGGATATCTCTTCTATCCGTGGTTGGCAGTTGTTACTATGAAATGCAAATCAATAGCAACAAAGTAAATTGCTATTAATAGACCTATGGGGGCAGCACTAAGGAGGAATATTGAGTCACACAGATTATTGAAGATTATTCAAGGGGCACAAGAGTGGTCTACAAGTTGAACATAGTAGTTGAAACCAAGATACAATTCACACAGTTGAAGCTATCATTCTTGAAGAAGAAAATTAGACAACTAACTTACATGCAAGAGTTGAATAATTGTAGCTTGCCACTAAAACCTTGCAAGTATCTGCAGACACATACAGAAAGATCAAAAAGAATAGTATTAGCCAATAATCAATATTCTGTTACCAACATTAAATGAGGTATCATAATAGTTTTACAATATTCTCTCTCAAAAGAGAGACCAAGCTAGAGACGCAACTTTTTTTCGTTATGCAAATTAAACTAATGCTAAAAACATAAAGAAGAGAGCAGGTGAGAACAATTTAAATAACAAGACAAGAAGACAACGGGAGCACAAAAAGTTGTATTATGGATACAGATGCTTAGGAAACTCAATCCCGGCCCAACAAGGGCAAACCGTAAGAAAGGAACACTGATACCTAATGATAATGGACATATGACCTAGTGATCGCACTGCATTGAAAGCTTTTTTCATAGTCAATGAGAATTTTGAGTCGTAAAAGTTTTACAAATGAATAACCACTGCACCTATAATTCACCACAGTTGGTTTTTGTCTCCATTAGAACCCTTCTAGTACAAATGGTGGATGTGGATGTATATTTAGCAAAGATGGTAAAAAATGGACTTGCAAGAAATCATAGATAGACTTTTGAATTATTGGTTCATATGGCTTTGGCATCCAAGGGTTAGTTGGATCTCCTAAGAAATTCCACTAATCCACAAGTTTTATTAGAATTTACCCAAAGAATAGGATTGCAAGTTTTAAGGGAATTAACCAAAAGAATAGGACACCTCTTGACTAAAAGGAATCACACCATATAAACATGAGGCAAAATGTACTCTGTTAGTGAGTTTGATACCAAAGTTCGAGTCTTACAATTAAAACATGTTGTATGGTGTACAGAGAAGAGAACAAAAATAAAGTGGCCCAGACATTAATTCAATTCAGAAAATTAAGCTGTGGTTTCAATACTTACATTTCTTTCAAAAACTAACAATTCATCATCATCCATTGCTTCAAAAAGGTAAGAACATGTGAAACAATTAAGTCAACTCATTACTGTTCCATAGGGTCACAATAGTACAACAAATATCCCTTGCAAAAGAGAATATTCACCAATAGGGGGAAAGGAGAAATAAATATAGGTGTGAAAAGATATTCAGTAAGCCAACACAGAGAGCGTACGTATCACTTGTTTTCTCAACATGCTAGGTTTGGGGAAGTTGATAACTTAACATGCTATAGCTTTCATTCCAATAGACCATGGGTTCAAGTACCAATAATCCTAGTCGTTTACCTTCTCTTCTCTCTAATAAAGGACAACTATTTTTTAATTTGTCTGCACTTGGCACATCTAATTCAGTTCTGTATGTTTGTCTCTCCTCATGAGGGACTGGGTTGCCAATCAAAGAGTCTAGGGTAGATTGATGTCCATTAGCAGGACCATTTCCTATCAACTTGAGCTTTTGAACACAAATGATCTAACAAAACAATTTCAAACTCAAGAACCCCAATTTTGAAACAAAATTCACATACAGACGCAATGGGAAATTTCTTCGCTTAAATTTCTAAAAAACTATCCAACACATGATCAGCACAAACAAAAGATTTATTTTTTTACTTTGGCAACAGTCATGCCGTTGGACCTCCCATAAACAAAACTCAAACTTGACTTCTTCATGACAGGACCAATCCAGACTTACGTGGGAAAAGAAAATTTAGTACACTAAAGTAAGTCTAAAACATTTGCTGTAAGTTAAAAGTGTTACAAACAAACCTTTGGAAAATTCAAATTCAATAGATATCTGACCACACAGCTTTTATTAGCAATCTCAGTTAAACCAGTCATCAATTTCTTTTTAACAATACTCAATCCCAAGTTTTCCTTGTTACACTCACAGTAAACTAAATTAAATCCAGCTTTTAAAAAGTTATCATTAGTTAGTCACCACCAAAAACAACAGTTGGTTGCCAATAATCAGAATTACCGATAATAAGCCCTGCAAAGGACACTTCTAATACAGAACAAAACTTTAACATACTTACAGTAGGTAAGATAACATAAGGCTGCAATCCATTCCACACTTAATCGGTTAATCCATTCAAAGGATAACCTCATGCTAAAAACCTAGAAACGACATGTCTCCTACAGAAAGCTATCTTAGCATATTTACAAACAGGTAAGAGGATACAAAGCTACAAAACTTTAGTATGCTTTTAAAATAAATATTAGGTCACAGCTGTAATTAGGAATGGAAACTTAAAATTCTAGCAAATAAAACGTTAGTATGAGCCAACATCATTAGAGAACCCACATTAGTACAAAATTTCACTATAGGAATTTGTTGGCTCATACCCATTTTGCTTGTGCCCTTGCATGTTTGTGTAGCCTCCTTATTTACGTATGATCAGTTCGATACTTGCTGTGTTATGAGAGCATCTCGAATAGCCTCAATCCAATTCTAGGCCAAAAGACTACCCAAAAGGGCAAAATTAGTGTTTAGCTTACAAAAATCCAAAACCCAACACCTAAGCAATTGGGCTATTCAAAACCCATTTGCAGCTCCCAGTTTTGCATATCCCCTCTCTCTCTCTCTCTCTCTCTCAAAACCCACAATTTGCTACTTGCATATTTCCAATGAGACAATCATCAATAAAAAAAAAAATTTGAAAAATGATTGTAATGAGCTGCAATAAACTTCACACACCAAATCTTCTCGGCTAAGTGTGGTTAATTCTCTAAGGTGGAGTCTGGATTTTGGATTGTCTTCATTCTTTTCGCTGTACGATTTCCTTTCATGTGATAAATCTCTTCATAAATCCGCAATGCATATGTACAAAAGCGATATGGTATTATGAACCAATGCTCCCCATTTTAAGTTCATATCTCAGGACAGGGTAAGATTGCCAAGTGAAAACTTCAAACAAGCTCGAAATGACACGAGTCACCAGTCATACCACGATATTGATTAGCATAAGTTCAATCACAAACACATTAAATTGCATACTTGTGTATATTTTAATAGTGGCAATCGAAAATTAAAACACAGCAGAAGAAGCACAAACCTTCCCCTTAACGATAAACATCCAGGAGCTAGTTCGAACCTCGCTAGGCTTGCTCTTTCCAGATTCATTGTCAGCAACAGTTGATCTTTTCAGCTCCAATTTCGCCTGAAAACTTCCCAATAACCAAATTAATGAACTCAATAGTCCTAATAGCCACTTTGGATTGTGAGAAAATGAGTGATAAGGGGGAGCCAATCAAAAAATATATCATCTTTGTACTTTTCTCTCCATTTCTCACCAAAGTACTCATTTTACTCGATCCAAAAAAGTAAATTAGGCAAGAAACTCTCATCCATTCTTTTCTTTGCGTATCAAAATCCCTCAATCCAAAGAAGCTATGAATCAAGTGTTTCTCAATTAACCCAAATCAAGAAAATAACAAAACCCACAAGAGAAATCAAGTGATTGCACTACTTGTCTGTGAGAAAACCCTCATACACAAAAGCTCTGCAATTCACCAATCAATTGAAACCAAAGCAAAAATGAGATTCAAATTGGAGTCTCTTTCATTTGATTTTCCTGCATTTTCTCAGAAAATCAAAAAAGAAACGGGTACCTTGGTTGGGATGAAGCTTGCTTGGCTTTAGATGGATTGATGATCGAGGAGCTCGAAGGTTCATATAGAATTGACGAGATCAGGGCCAAGAGAGTGAGTGAAAGAGGCAAAAACCGAATCATGGGTTATGGGCGAAGTGGAAAATAACAAATTGTTGTCAAATTTTCCTGAGAAAATCTTGCGTGTAGTTGTTGAGTCTGATTATCCTCTTTTTAGCTGTCTCTGTGATGGATGAAATTTGTCTGCGTCCAATGTCAATCCAAACGCGTTCGGCGAAGGTAGGGTTCTTGGAAAAGAACGACACTGTTGCCTCCCAATTGCATTGCACTACTCCAACGCACCAACTTAAATTTAGAATTTTGTTCAAAATTGCTTCTCGTTTTTTTTTTTTTTTTTAGGGAAACAAATCCTCTTCACCGGCACTACAAACCCACAATTTGTTTGGAAACCTAAATCAAAATTAGGGCTGTACACAGGTACAATCGAAACCACCAAAAATTGAGTCTACAAAACCCAGAAGAAATTACCTCTGATGCAAGAGTTGCGCCGCGCCGTCCTCAATGCCGTCGCAGTCTGATTACTCCTTGTTCACGATCAGCCCCACAAAAGTCCCACAAATCCCACATGCTGGAAACCCATATCTCGGATTAAATCATACAAATCATAGAAGAAGAAGAAGAAGAAGAAGAAGAAGAAGAAGAAGAAGAGAGACACAGAGAGAGATGGGTTAACCTTTCTTACCTTCGCCGGAACAACTACTCCGATCTGCTGGCAGCGCAGGCGAGGAGAGGGGGAGAGAGAGCAATTGTGCGTCTGTGTTGTGAGTTCCGTGTTGTGAGAGAGAGAGAGAGAGAGAGAGAGAGAGAGAGAGAGAGAGAGAGAGAGAGAGAGAAAGCGAAGAGGCAGAGCAAAACGTGGCCATTTGTGGTCCACATGCAACAGAAGGAGCGAAAAGACAAAAAACCCAGCCCCCCGAGTGTGTACTGTTTGCAATTGAGGGGCAAATGTGTCCGAAATTGAAATTATGGCATCCGAAAAACTGCTTCTTTTTATATAACTGCTGGAAAAGAAGAAGAAGAGAGATCTAGTAACTTCTTTCCCTTCATCGTTGTCGCCTTCTTCACAATCGACTTAACAGGTAACTTAATATTCTTCACCCCTAGAACAATTACAAAAATAATAACACATAACAAAACAAACAAATCAAAAAACATCATGCCACCATAACTGAAAAATATGGTTATCTGTGAAGAACTGAACTCTGTTATAAACATATATGGTTATCAGAAGCAAGTCAGTGAGGCTGATGCGTGAACCAATTCAATAAAATAGATCATATAACATTATATGTGAGTTTCTGTGTTGTGAAACTCCAAAAAAAAATATAACATTATATGGGAGCTGCTGACTTGTGTACCTCCCAACAAAAAAAAGAACATATAACAGAAACCAACTTTTTGCCTGTTTTTTGATGATTTGTCATTTCTGCGTATATACGAATAGATTATTCAAATGCAAACATATAACATATATGTCTCATGATATAAGTTGTCAAACCATGTGTGTTACAATCCAAAACAATGTGTTGACAGTTCACATATAACCACTATATCCTTATATTGTACACAAATAAAACTCTAAACTAACCAAACATTAACCACTATAAACACTACCAACTGACATAGAACCATATATCCTCATATAAACGATTGAATACAGTCAAAAACATATAACCATATAATAGTAAAGTGTTGACAACCCTCATACAACCATATAAACGGCGGCGATTGATGTAGACGACGACGGAGGGAAGGCGACGGCGACTGATGTAGACGACAGCAGAGGGAAGGTGATAGCGACTGATGTAAACGATAGTGGTGAGGGGATGATGAAGCTATCAGCGTCGTGGCACAACTACACAAAAAAAAAGACATGGTTATATATCAAGCACTGGACTCTATTACACATATATAGGGTTATATGTTTGCATCTGTCCTGTGTAACTCCGAAAAGAATAACATATAACATTATATGATCTCATATAACGTTATATGTTAAAGTCTAACCTGTACAACATATAACCTCCGCTACATCATCAGGATTCTCGCGCTGATAACGAAACAGTAGTAGGACAAAAAAGCTATACCCGTATCGATTATCTTGTGAGGGGTCAATGAAGATGCTATCATCTTGCCAACAAAGACAAGAACACATAGCAGCCATGAGAACAATAATTAGGATGGATTCTCCCCTATCAAAAAAATAAGGATGGATGCTCAATTCAAATTTGGTTGATAATCCTTCCAAGTCCCACTACGTATGTACAGAGAATGAAATAGAATCCTTCTCTTATAGACACACACTCTCTCTCTCTCTCTCTCTCTCTCTCTCTCTCTCTCTCTCTCTATATATATATATATATATATATATATATATTTTGGGGACACCCAAAAAAATACCTCATAGTTCCCGATCAAATTTTGATGAACCGAGCCGCTCAATGTGATTAGAACGTAATTTTAAGAGTACGTGTGAGAAATCAGCAAAAAAAAAAAGACTAGGAAGGGCTTGATCCGAACAATTTTGAACAGTTTTTTATTGAACGGTTCAAAGAAAAACTGCTCAATTCAAATTTGGTAAATCAACCGATGCCAATCCTTCCAAGTCCCACTGCGTATGTACAGAGAATGAAATAGAATCCTTCTCTTATACACACACACTCTCTCTCTCTCTCTCTCTCTCTCTCTCTATATATATATATATATTCCAGGGACACCCAAAAAAATACCTAAAAAAATACCTCATAGTTCCTGATTAAATTTTGATGATCCGAGCCGCTCAATGTGATCAGAACGTGATTTTAAGAGTACGTGTGAGAAATCAGCAAAAAAAAAAAAGACCGGGAAGGGCTTGATCCGAACAGTTTTGAACAGTTTTTTATTGAACGGTTCAAATAAAAACTGCTCAAATAAGAAGGCTAACCTTTTATTGATGGAAAGAGACTGCAAATATTACAAGAGAGAGAGGAGAGCGGAAGACAAAACTAAAGGAGGAAAACCTGCAGGAGAAAAACCTGCCTTACAAAAGAAAGACGCGTCCTTTATATAGAGGACTCTACAGGACTTATTGGTAGAATGAAAACGAAATTACAACTTAAGGAAAACATTTGTCGGGTACAATAGAGCCCCATCGACACAAAACATTTTACCTAAAGTTGTTGAACCTAACCTAAAATTGGCAACACTCCATTATTGAGTGTTTTACAAATTACTCCTCAATTGAGTATCCCCCGAATTTTATTTCTAATTCTCCATCATTGAGACTTTGATCCAGCGCATAAATTATTGGTGCTTTTCCTTTCCCTTTAGGGAGGACAGTTGTTCAGCCATCATTTCTGTCATACTGTCCCAAAAATCACCCAGTGTAGGTGCCTGTGTTGTTCCCTCATCTTCGTAGGGGTCTTGAGATTCCCCTGCTAGGCATGTGAAGGGATTATTATCTTCCTCATTACTTTTTGCTGATGTCATTGATTCGTCATCAGCCGCAGTCTGAATAGCTTGGACCGTCTGCAAAAATTGTTCTTTCATGAAATCCATGGTCTTAATTACCACTTCATCGTCGGTCAGATTAGGGTGTTTGGCCCTTATTTGAGCTGATATTTCCAGGAAAGGATTTTTGACCGCCATTTTATCCTTTCTCTTTATTTGGATATTCAATTCTTGGGTAGCATTTCAGATCTCCGAGAATGTCTGCTCCAAATTGATACCTTTCCACCATCTGTATTGAAAGGTCCTCTGAAGAGTAAGAAGTCCCAAATTATTTCTTCCAACAGTTAGAAACCATGAGTGTTTCCTTTTCTGATTTTGATAGTAAAAAGCTTTTGACCAAGCTTCAACGTAATCCCAGTAATTATAATGAACTGGAATTCCATTTTCGCTTTTTATTATCAAAGTTTTTGATTGCTGCGGGTGAATTCCCCACTTGTGAATTGGGATAACCATCTTTATTATGGCCTTGCTGTAGCTGATGGGACTTTTTTGGTCCATCTTGCTATCATATGTGTGGCGGAATTCCACCGAACTAGTTTCCGAGAGCATTGCCTCATAGATGTATCTGTATTTCCCTTCTGGGACTAGATAACTCATTGTATCCATATAGCGGGACTTTATTTTCCACGGATTATTCTTATATTCTTCATCCTGTGATTCCAGGATCATTATTGTTTCTCGGTTTTCACTCAATTTGAAAACCTCATCTGTCTGGACCACCTCTGCCATTAAGGGGGTTGATGATGCTGATGCAGCATCCTGTAGTGACGGATATTGGAGCTTATGAGCCTTTAAGTAAGCTTCCACATCGTCCTGTGTGACCCTCGATTTGCCACGGCTTCTAGAGGAAGCTCCTCTTCCTCAACCACGATCTGGTGGCCGATTTATCCTGCAAAATTACGCACAAGATAGAATATTTAGTTTATTCTGAAGTCTTTGTATTGACAACTGGAGCATTTCTATTTCCCAGTCTTCATCATAGTAATCTCCATAATATTGATAATGCCGAAGCAGTGCTTCCCTAGCATTTATCCATCTTATTAAAGTAGCCCTATTGTGTGGCCTTTGAAATATTGTCATCTCCGAATTTATTTGGAGAACTCTTCTTTTCAATATTAACCATTGTTCAAATTTTTTTCTTTACTGAGCAAAATTATTGTCCATATTATCCCTGCAAAAATTCACGGGTGAGAAAATCAGGAAGAGAATTATTTTCTCCCTTGATGTATTCAATATCAAAGTCAAAGGCAGATAATTCTGACTACCATCGAGCAAAAATTTGCTTTGAAGCTCAATTTTTGATATCTTGTTTCAAAACTTGTTTTGCTGCACTGCAATCAACTCTAAGGTAAAATTGTTGATTGAGCAAGTCATCTTGAAATTTATTAATACATTTAATAATAGAAAGAATTTCTTTCTTAACTGTACTATAATTGGTTTGAGTATTTTTAAACAAACCAGAAGTAAATCTAACCAATTCTTCCTTATTAGAATTTATATTATATTGTTTCAAAATACCTCCGTAACCAATATTTGAGGCATCTGTCTCAACTATTTTCTTCCATTCTGGATTAGCTATTGCTAAGCAAGGTAATTGTTTAGTCTTTAATTTTATTTTTCGAACAGCCCTAGTGTGCTGCTCCGACCAAGGGAGGATTCTTCTTAAGCCTATCATATAAGGGTGCAGAATCCTGTGCCAATTCTTTATAATAGTCTCCTATATAGTTGAGACTCCTCAGAAACCTCTGCAATTGAGTCTTGTCTCTAATCTCATTTGGAAATTTAGAAGCAAATTCTATGCTCCTATCAATAGGAATAATTTTTCCTTGGTGTATATTGTGTCCTAAGAATCTTACATTAGTCTGAAACAATTTCATCTTAGGAGCTGAGACAACAAGACCATTTCTTTTAATCACATCTTTAAAAATTCTAAGATGTTTAACATGCTGATCTATGTTCTCAGAAAATATTAGAACATCTCAATATAACAAATTGCAAAGTCTGCATATTGATAAAAGATATCATGCATAATATTTTGAAATTCTGAAGGTGCATTCTTCAGACCAAATGGCATCACATTCCATTCGTAATGGCCAAAAGGAACAGTAAAAGCTGTTTTATAACGATCAGATTCCTGTTTTTGAATCTGCCAATATCCAGATTTCAAGTCAAATTTAGAAAAGATGACTGCTTTATTCAGTCAATCCAACAAGTCTTTTTTATTGGGAATGAGATATCTAATCCACATTAAAACTTCATTCAATGGTTTATTATTAATAACCAATATAGGAACACCTCGTTCCTTTTCAGCATTCTTATTAACATAAAAAGCTGTACAACTCCAAGGGGAGTAGTTCTTTCTTATTAATTGCTTTTTGAGTAAACTGTCAATTTCATTTTGACACAATTTCAAATATTCTTGTTTCATCTGAGAAGGTCTAGCCTTAGTTGGAATTCTTTTTTCATCAAAATCCTTCTCATAATGTAATAAAACAATATTTTTTTTCTATCCCAGAAAGCATTAGGGATATTACTGCAAATTTCTTATTTGAAATTTTCTTCAATTTGAGAAATTTTCTCTTTTAAAGAAGGTTTTTGTAAGGCTTCTTCAATATTCATAATTTGAATTTCTTTTTTAAGAAAATTTATTTGTTGATCTTTATGAGAGATTTTTCTCATAATATCATTTATTTCTTTGTACACATGTGGGGACACAAATTCAAAGAATATTTCGTGACCATCTACCTGAGCATTTATACCTGCACTGCTGGTCTTCATTGGTAGCAGCATTGAAAGAAAAAGAGTTCCAAGGATTAGCTCCTATTGAAGATTTCTTATATAAAGAAAAATTGTTTCCAAACAAACTCCTTTGTTACAGATGTAAACGTTATTGATCTTGTATTTAATTATCATTTTTGCTCCACTAGCATTAGTGAGGCTTTGAGAAGTTTTCTCAAAATATTGGGTTGGAACAATTCCTTCTTGGATGTAATTCATAGCTGCACCACTATCAACCAGAGCAATAATATTGTTGATAGTATATTCTTTGTGAATTACCAAATTAACTTTTATGTGCCATTTTTGGTAAACCACTTTATTGATAGAATTCAAATAGGCCAAATCATTAGTCTTACTAGACTCGCCTTTATTTTCTAAGACAACTAATCTTGTCTTGATATCATAAAATTCTTGAGCAGCTTTATTCTTGAAAGTTGTTAACAATTTAATTTCTGCTTTTAGAGTATTTATTTCTCCTTTCAGTTCAGGAATAGTGACAGGTTTAAGATTATCTACCTGTTCTAATCTATCCAGGACAGTTTTTAGACTGTAATTTTCATTAGGAAGATGGGGTCTTTCTTCCTCTTCTTCTTTCATAGAAGATATGCAAGTTTCAATTATTTTCATTTTTAGTTGAGGATCTTCAATTTGATCGATGATCTCTAAAAGACCCTGTTGTTTCTCAGTTAATTCATTAATACTGAGACCATTTATTTCAACTATTGCCTTCCAATAATTATCGAAAGTTGAGCATTCAATGTCATTACAACTACAATTATTAGTAATTTCTTCTTCTTCTGAAGATGTCGAAGAGGTATCTTCTTCGTTGGAAAGATCATTTATTTGATCTTCGGAATCAGATTCACTAGAATCAAGTAGTAGTTTATAAAGAGTCTATTTTAACTCTTCATCCAACTGAAGTTCTTCCAGTTTCTTTTTAGTCTTGCATTTATTAGCATAGTGGCCAATTTTGCCACATTTAAAGCATTTTGCAGTAATTTTCTTTTTATCTTTATTATTCTGCTTTTTAGCAGAAGTATTCTTTGAACTTGATGGTTCATTTTTATCTTTATCTTTATGTTTCTTTTTCCCCGATTTTCTTTTAGAATATTTTCGGGTAGTCATATTACTACTCTTATTCTTTTGAGGTTTTGAATATTGGGGTATATCGTAACCAAATTGGTCACAAAATTGCCCTAACTCTTGTTTACTAGTTAGGTTTTGTTTTTTCAATTGGTTATGTAATTTTATATCATTACATAAAGTTAATCCTTCTTGTATTATTATGGATATTAATTGACTATACGTATATCTATCATAATCAATAGTTAAACAATTATTTTGGTCTCTCATTTTCTTTCTTATTTTCTCCGCAAAGAAATAAGGTAATCCATCCACAAATTTGGATTTTCAATGCTCACTATTAGCATCTAATCTCTGCATAACTTTTGCAAGAAACACATCTTTATACCAACGAAAATGAGTTAACGTTGGACATTTTAAATTTTGAAGTAATTCTCTACTTCTTTCTCGTTGGTTATCCTAATGACCAACAAAATGTAAAATTATTGATTGGACAAGGGTGTAAACGGCATCTTGTTTAGCACTACCAGTCTCAGGTTTAACGGCATTTAAAATTTCTTGCCGTTGGCTTTCAGTGAGAACATTATCCCACCAACCTTTGATCATGCCAGTGAATCCAACTGTGATCCATCCACCAATCTCCTTATCCTCATTTTTATTATTTCTACATATTGTGCTGTACATCATCATTTGATGTACTACTCCAAAAATTTGATATTCAGTCATACCATCTATGTTCCATTCATAAATGGTTCTACCACTATAAGACATCTGTTTTTGAAAACCAGATTCTTCATATAACATGTCTTGAGGGGTAGGTCTTGGGTAGTAGTACCTATCAGCTCCACCGTAGGGAAATTTTTGAGGAGGATATTGAACTTTATTGATAGTCTCAATTTGAGACTGAAGAAAAGAATTTTCCAACTCAGCAACCTCTTGCTGAGACATTTCTTGACCTTCTGTTATGGTCATAAGAGTTAAACCCTTAAATCTCTTTTGCAATGCTTCTATTAATTCAATATTTTTACTAGGGTCAGTAAGATTAAATCCTGATATTGGTAGTGGTGGTCGGATATTTGAGGGTGAGATTTCATCCTCTTTTTTATCAGTTTTGGAAGATATATTTCTAATATCTTCTCTAGTTTGAGCTATTTGCTCTTCTATACGAATCAACTAGTCTCCTATTGTATTGAGACAAACATTAGTATGGTTATTTTGCTTATAAACTTTTCCATTTGGATCTGTGTTTGTAGGTTTAACAAAAGCAGCAGTTTCCAAAGGTGGTTCAGTTTCAGAGTTGCCCTCAATTGACAACGGTATTGTTGGAGGATGGACTGCCCTTATAACATTTCCTGCCATAGACCTCCAATTCCTATGATAATCTTGTATTACATTTAGGAACTTATCAATTTCTATCCAATGTCTTCCATAAAACCATTGAGTAAATGGCATGATTTTTCCTGAATATTCAAGCCAATCATAAAATTCTTTTTTGAATTTTTGTAATTGATCAGCATCATATTTTGCGAAATACCAACTTCTAAATTCTTGGTATTTAGGTAATTGAAATTCTTTATTAATTTCTTTTCTCTGTTCAGGCGTTATTATCATTATTAATGGTAAAAGCCATCTCACTAGCAGTAGGTGATTCTACTGTATTATTATGATGTGTATAAACACCATGTGGTATTTGATTTTCAGATATTCTTATTCCAATCAAATTATCATCCTCCCTTGGATGATGTGACTGGTGCGACTCCGGTATTTCCGATGTCGAGTGCCGACTAGTATTCGGAATACTAACCCTATACGGCACTTGAGTCGTTGGTTGGCTATTTCTAGAGCTCCTGCTTCTGAGCAACCTATCAGGTTGGGTGTTTCTAAAATTTAAGAGAACCGTACCATCATTATCTTGGACTATATGTTCAATCTTATTGACAATTGGTCTAGGTGGAACAGCATTAGTTATAGTCCAACTATCAGGAAAGGTAATTTCTTCCCAATTAATCAACCTATTAGTTGCAACATTAGATGTCAACATATTAGATTCGATCAAAACAGTTTGATCAGCCAGACGCATAATTCGCACCCTAGGTTTCATTGTATTCATGACTTTATAGTAAATTCTATAAATCACAGCAATTACTTCAGATCCAGGTAAAAAATCATAACCTCTAGTCTGGATTCTACAATTCAAGGCTTCTCCTATATTTCTATCAGTAAGAGATAAAGAGAAATCAGGATAAGCATTAAAATATACAGGACCACGACTCAAACTGGTCTCAACAGCCCCTATGATTGAGGACCGCCAATTATTACCCCTGCCATCACGTAAAGTAACTTGCAGACAAGTGTCCATTCCAAGTAGAGTTAAAGGTTTAAGGGCAATTTGCACTAAACCAATATGAACATATTTGTAATTATTCATGTGAGCAAGTAAATCTCTTCTATCCAAAAGATTTATTATCTTATCATTGAGCTCTAAGCTCTCTGTTCTTTCCACGGTTTTTATTGCCATGGAACTTCTGAATTCAAATAATCCACGCCCATATATAGTGGAGGGGCGCACTGAAGGAATAGTCCAGTGGTTCAATTGTTCTTGCACATTGGCATATTCCACTAATTCGGAATTTTTTATTCTGTCATCACCAGATCTAAATAATCTTCTCATATTGAGATGATTGTGTTAGTACTCACATAACCCAAATATCATAATCCAGCCTTCTTCTTTTTTAATTTTTAAATGAGAGAGAACATTCCTGATAGCACGTCTGTCAACGATTTACCAGAGCAATAGGCCAAATCACCCTACCCGGGTCCTCACGGCCAGACAAATCCGAACGCGACTTGGGTGACGTCCCACTACCTTGAATGTTATCTTACATTTAAATTTTTGTTTAAAATTAAATTTTATTTTTGAAAGGCTTTCTTATGATACCATGGTTTATGCTTGTACTAACACACTATCTTAAGCCATTATGGCTCTGATACCAATTATAGTACAGAATTAATCCTTTTCTTCTCGTAATAGGAAAATGAAGAGCAGTCGATCGCGATAACCGTCAAGCGGCGATGGAGGGCGGGAACTCAGCTATGGTGGTAGTGGTCGTGAACAGCGACGAGGTTGTGGACACAGATCGACGGCGGTCATGGACGGCAACGAGTTTGTGGATGGCGGCGAGAGAGGGAACGGTGGAGAGAGAGAGAGAGAGAGAGAGAGAGAGAGAGAGAGAGAGAGAGAGAGGCTCCAAATCTAGAAAATATTTCTAGGATTTCCCTCTTTATGAGTGGTTATATAGAATGAGTATTTTTGTCATAGGAATTATTTTATTATAAGGCTAGTGGACTAAAGAAGGTAGGAACTTTAGAAGTGGACTAGATGGATTTGAAAAGTGCTATATATTAAAAATTGGTCTAACGACATCTCGGTACAATTCCTTTATTTCCGATTATACCCTCATCTTGTACTTTTTAATTACCGGCACTCTTTTTTATTTTTTTTTATAATTACTCTCTCTTTTATGTCTTCTTCTACATGGATGTTTATGAACAATTATTTTTGCAGATTTTGAGATTCTAGTTTTGCATAATCAATATGGAGTGTTTACCAAAAATTCTAAATAGCAGATTCTCTGATTTTAAAAAAATGAAAATTTGAAAATCTGAAAACTAGATTTGAGTGGAGCTTTTCGGATTAGGTTTTTTTAAGATTTACTCCCTCTGTCTCAAATTAAGTGTCCCTTTCCACTATTTGGCAGGTCTCAAAATGTTGTCTACATCTTTTCATCTATAATGTTATTCACATACAATATGGATCTTATTTGATAAATCTCAATTAGTTCTATTATACAAAATTTTAAACTATCTTAAAAAACATTATAAGTTGGAAAATATAAGAGATTTCATTAGTGGCACGACTGCCAAAAAAGGACACTTATATTGGGACGAAGAGAGTATAAAAACAAAAGAAGCTAATTTTTCAAGTTTTTGTAATAAACTACACCAGCATTTATTGTAGATTAATCATAATTTCACAGCTATGGAACACTTTTTTAGCTGCTTCTGGTAAAATCTAAAATTGAGAATCTGCAGCAGAATCTCAAGTTAGTATATAAAATATGTGTTCACAACTATTACAAACACGGATTATGCAAATTTATACGATCAGCATTTCATTGAGTGAAATTTTTTTGCACTTGGGGATGATAATATTGTAAATGAACTTATGCACATGCAAGGTGACAAAAAGATTAGTGCAATAAAATAAAAAAAAATTTGAGTGTGAGCATACCTTCTAAAGACATTAACTCAAACCAATATGTAACAAAAAGAAATACTGGAACACTACGTGACGGTTACTCCCATAACAAAAACCATCTCCCATGGACGCCACGAACCCACTAGCAACTGGACCGCCTAGAACCACCACTTCCCCTACTACCACAGCTGCTCGGCCTAGCGCAACTATAGGCAGTCCATCCCATATCCAACATCCAAAACCCTGACCCCTTCTTTTCCTTCACAACATGACAGATTTAAGAGGGAGAGCCATGAACAGATTTTATTGTTTGCGCAGTACTCTTTTGCTCTTTAATTGATACTCCTAGTTCATTGCGAACAATTGTGCTATTTTTTAGATAGGAGGAAAATACTTCGTATGTAACTTTTTCCTAGTATTTGTTTTTACTAAATTGAAGATCTCAATGAACTCTTTAATTTGATACAAAAAATTTTAAAAATATGCATGAAAGTGCTTCATTTTTTATTCTTAAAGTGCCATGATTTTTCGTGATGAACTACCAATTAGGAACAGAGGTACTACCTTGCTTTTGACACTCAGAAATGAACTTACTAGGTGCAATGTGCTGCATGATCTAGGTGCACTGTGCTGCAAGTTCATTTTCGTTCGATATAGCTGAGGATTGAAGCTGACAATGCGCTGACAATGCATTCCCCTTCCCTGGGCAAATCTATTGAAGGTAATTGGGCTCGGCCACATACCACCCTAACTCCCTCTATCACCACACCTTTATGTGAAACTCAAGACTAGGTCAATGGACTCCACGTGAATGTGAAATTTTGAAGGGTGCTAAAACATTACGTGACGATATCTCAAGATCACCAAGATTGTCCATTTTGAATCTCAAAATCCAACCCCTCTGTGCGCACGATCCGCAATAAGTTTTTCTTTAATTATCTCTCTCATTTCTCTATCTCTCTTCACTCATTACCCCTTCCACCGTGCTAACCTGTTTCCCCGGCTTTATTCTAACCTGTTTCCCCGGCTTTTTTCTCCCGGTGCCTTTGGCAAAGCATCTAAGCAGTGCAGTAGTTTTGACAGTAAAGATCATCCCACTTATACTAAAACGAAAAATGAATTACCACTAGAACAAAAACAAATTACAACTAAAACAACAAAAGCAAGGGTAAAAAACAAAACAAAAATACAAGTACAAGCCACTCCACATATATAGCAGTGTAGTAGTTATTAGGCTACAGTGTTTGACAATCTGGAGTCCACTCCACTTGTATAGCAGAGCCCACAACCATGGAATTTGAAATTCATACATAAAAATTAAGATGATGCAAAAAGTATAAAAACTAAGGGTTCTAAGTTCTCATACATGGAAAAGGTACAATTTTCTCTGCAGATTGGCACAAAGCTTTTTGTAAATAAAATAAAGATAAATTCCAAAAACACAAGGAAAATCCTCACCAATGTATTATTATTATTATTATTATCATAACAAGACATGAGAAACCTGTGTGGCGTAAAAGCATAAAAATATCGATTTCCAAATTCCCCATAATGCTGCAACATCGAAAGCTCAGTCCAGTGCTCAAGTAAGGAACTCTATACACCGCCAGCTTTGGTTGTCTTTCTACAAAATATCCTCCCACCGATACAAAACTATATAACCTGGTTTCAACCCGACTGAAACATTCTATCCTGGATGCCTCTAAATCTCAGCTATTGACATTGCAATACAGCCACCTTGACAAACCGTGCGCCAAAATAACACCGCAACTTATTCCCAAAAGAACATCCCAACATCAGCTTTTGCGCAGTAAAACTATACGAAAACATTTTAGCCAAGCAAGTCTCTAAACAAGTTGGGATTCTGAGTTGATGGGGTCACTCCCATTTGCCTCACCAGAGCATCTTTTTCCAGGGCGTCTCTAAGATTTGGACCCTTATTTGTTTGAGTTGGGTATACAACTGTAGATCCTCCGTTGGCAGATCCAAAAGATTCCAAATTATTTGAAAGAGGATTTGCAACGGTACTAGTCTGTCCACTTGTAGGCATATCAGCATATAGAGACATAAAATCGGGCGATTTAGAACCACCATAATCAAGAGCTGAGGCATCTTGGCTTGGGTCAAGAAGCCCTTCCAATTGCTTAAATGGGTCCACAAATGGGGCCATATTAGTTACAGAAGGTTCACCCAAGTCAAGTAAATCTGGCGGCGGTTGAAGAGGAGTTGTCTTCTCTGTGGAAATTTCAGAATCTGAAATCACGCCCTTTTCCATATGGGCTTTGGCTCCTGAATTGATACTTGTCTTCGAAACCTTGTGCCCAGTGGAAGACGGTCTCTTCTCAGGTTTCAATGCGCCCCCAAACAGTGAAGCAGCAAGCTTCTGCTTTTCTGGAGAAATCTCAACTTGAGACCTCCTTGAATCATATGAGGTGTTTCGTGTTTTAGAGTTTGGATTTCCCATGCTATCAGATTGCGTCACCCCATTCACAGTTTTCTGGGAACTGGAGCTAGAGGTAGATGGAGCAGGAGAGGAGTAAGTAGGCTTACCCCACTTCTTTTGAACTCCATCAAGTCTTAGCTTGAGCTCTGACGGACCTGCTTCCGAAAAAGATGAAACTGATGCGGTTTGTCGTACCTCCTTTGGATAAGAAGGCTCCGGTACGGGAACGAGTTCAGTTGAAGGAGATAGTGAAACAGGAGGAGCCCTCGATGGAACCACTGGTTTTGGAAGCTCGTAGGCCTCAAACCTAAGAGAATGTACAGAAACTTCATGGTGGTCTTGGCTTTTAAGGCTGCTAACATCCAAAACTCCGGAACGTTCATTCTCAGGAATATAGGGTTGGGCGCCTTTTTCAAATGACTGTTGGACAAAACTATTGAGGAAGGAAAGGCTTTTATCAATCTGCAAGGAGGATGCACAATTTCTTAGTTTGAATTTACAGTATAAAACAATCCCGACAATATGAGATAAAGAACAGGTTAAGGTGAGCACAAGAAATAGTAGTCCGCCAAAACCTGAAAGCAGACAATCGACTCAACCACCCATGAACATTCTCCTCAAACAAGTTGTGTTTTCAAGTAGGTATCATGCATGAATATTAACTACTCGTAAGTTACTTGCTTATCTCCCATAAATACATCAGAGCCATGTTCTATCCAAACACCATCAATGTCCAACAGCGACAGAAGAAAGTATTTGATGAAACATGTAATCCACACCACTTTACACGGTGTGGCATCCTGTTCCGCCAGGGCTTCGCACATGCCTACGCCCTTAACCAAACACAACCACCAAAGCAGCCTCTCTTTTTTGCCCCCAGCAATAAACCAAAAATCAAATTTTCTGTTCTTCCACCATCCTGCTACCTTAAATTTCTTAGAATTTAGAATTAGTAGAAGAAACGGATTTCATGGTATTGCTGGCATTAATGGTGACTAATCATTTGGGGTTTGGGCATATGATAGATGGATGTGAGTTAAAATGGGAAGGTGTTAGTGATATTTAAGTTTAGCTATTGAGTGTTGACCTTGTGGAGTGGGATTTGTCAAAATTTTGATGGTGGTGCTGGTCGGCTGTTCTTTTTTGGTCCAAGGGGGGTTAATGGGATGTCACAGTAGCAGGGGAAGAGAGAGGAGGGTACATATGTGTTTATATTCATTAAACCTTTTTTTTTGTGGTAACTATCCTTTCTTTAACTTGCATGAAAAAAAAACCACTTTGATTTCATGTGAGGACGTGCCAACATTTAGATGGAATGGGATACCAAACACTTAAAAAACGTTCTCCAAAGACAGAACACCTTCTTCAAATAGTCCATGCTGCTTAGCTAGACTCCCGCATTTCAACTGGCAATATTATTGGCACGATGAATAAGACTAACTTTACAAAAACATCTGTAACCTGACTACACTGCTTGGGTCTGTAACCATTTTGCGTCGCTTTCCCTAATAGGTATCTGGTTGAGCCCAGTCGCATGGAATGAAATATAAATTGCATCACTATCTGAACTGGACTGAACCCCCATAATTTCCAAGTTTAACTATACAACTATCTTCCTAGGAAGTTTACGTCTAAATTGATGACATAAGGTATCGTTAAGGCATATGATGCAATAGCAATATTTGAAACATGGTACAATAAAATGACAAACTGTCAAGAATTTGATAACCAAACAAGAAAGAAAAACTTAAAATAGTAATGTCACCAAACGTAAAGAAAAGTAGAGGTGATATTATAAGGTAAGCCAAAAAACATATTTCTATGATGTACCAAGAACTTCCTAGTGAAAGAATAGGATCATCAAAAGGAGCATACAAACAGACGACAAAGAAAAACTGCTGACCATTTTATGAACATCATACAGGAAACGCACAACTAATGTAAACATGTCAGAAGTATAAAAATCAAATTAAAAGCCAAGAACCTATGAAGCACTAACACTCTAGGGTAGGCGTATCCCCGTGTTCGACACGGGGATACGGCAAAAAAGATATGGGACACACCACGTGGCGATCCTATTAAACTTAATCAACTGTTAGGGGGACATGGCAGCAAATTTTTACATTGTTTAGGGTAAATGTGAATTATTACTTCAAATATTTAGGGTAAAAATAATTATATTTCCACTGGTATAAAATAAAATATTTTTTTTATTTTTGCTGTGTCCCCATCTTTTCAGAAATCCCGTGTCCCTGTCCGTATCCGTGCTACATAGCCAAGAACCATAACAAGGAATGATTATACTCAAAAAGTAAGCTACCATGAATACCTCAATGTCTTCACTGGTATAAAATAAAATATTTTTTTTATTTTTGCTGTGTCCCCATCTTTTCAGAAATCCCGTGTCCCTGTCCGTATCCGTGCTACATAGCCAAGAACCATAACAAGGAATGATTATACTCAAAAAGTAAGCTACCATGAATACCTCAATGTCTTCACAACTTGCATCCAGTGGCATTACACTTCCAATAGCGTGAGCATCTAAGCTGATGACCGCTTGAAGTTCATAAGCACGTTGCTGCAAATCTGTTGAGTGGGATGCTGATAATTCTTCAATTAAAGATTGGCACTGCAACAAGGAAATAACCTTACTGATCCGCAAATTTTCTACAGGTCAAAACATAATGCAGAATTGAATTCCCATGATGTTGATTATGGGTGACCACATACTAAAGGCAAATTGCATGTTGTGACTTAGACATATATCTTGGTGATGATAAAAGCTTACAACTATAAAAACGGAGGCATCAACCATAGAAAGCTGGAAAGCTAAGAACCAATACAAACCAGAAAAACCATCTCAAATTTGACAAAGAATATCAACTCTGAAATCCAAATATTCAACCTTCAAAGACTTTTAAGATAGAAAGTTACATATGCACCCCTACTTTTACTACCTCTGTCCCCGTTTATTGGTTTTTGTTTTTGGCAGTTGTGACCTTCAATTGGGCAGAAAAACAATGAATTCCCATGGATTTTCCAAAACTGTTAGGTAAAAGCAATTTTGATGAAAGAATGCAAATACTAGACACGTGATTAGGGCAACTAGTTCAAAGATATGGGATAACCCAATAAGGATGGAGTTGAGGTGTCGTTCGGGGAACTTTGGCAAATTATTTATTCTGACTACAGTGAACAGCAAACACCACCACAAATACCCCAACACTTGAGAGAAATGTGGTCGAGTCCAGAAAAACCTACCTCGGGTAGCATGTCCACTTTTCTCCCAGCTGCAATCTCAAATGCATATATTTTCATAAGGGCTGCAACTGCATAGGCCTTCAAGAGAGTAAAATATCAGTACAAATTCAAACCAAAAGAAGTACGAGTATGAGGTAGTAAGAACTTCCAAAGGGCACCTGCACAACCATCACAGGCATCAACTGTATCAAATCTCAAAGAAAGGACCTCTTTAATAACTTGTATCAGTTTTACTCATGTGCATATTACAGAGACCAAACAGCGTAGTTTTTTTTTTTCGGGGGATCTGCTAAACTAGGAAGTTTGTCCTCTTGAGTTTGCAGATTTTGCAAGAGTTTTCAATAAATTACCCAAAAATAAACTAAGGCACATATGAAGTGCTTATATCTTTCACACACCTAATACCCACCATCAGGCTAAGCCGCCAAGTGCAACCATGGTCTACAGCCATGTACTCGAATCAAGTTTCAATTCATTTGCTCGTCTGTCTCATGAGTTACTCCGTAAAAATTAACAATTGGCCCCTCTAAAGATTTGCATATATTTTGAACAAGATCCGCAAACTCTTGTGTTTAGATTCTAACCCCAATCAGTTATATGCGATTGGAGTAACAGCCTCTCTCTACAGGCAAGGCGGGTTGGATAACTTGGTATACCTTGTAGGGTATATTCCTTACGGCTTAAGCTTTTCGGACGATTGTTAATCTAATATGAAAAAATGATCAAAACTTTTGCCTCCTTGTCACACACCCATCATCCATTTACAGTGAGAATCACAATCTTCTGCTAATCATCACCATGACAAGATAGCCATTTCTACTTGGATCTTGTATGTGCATACGTTATACTTCATCAGTTTCTGTCACAACCAAAAAATACACAACTCCAAATAGAAGGATCTCAGCCAAGTGAAACAATTCCACGTTCCTTCCAAGACATCACATTCTCCGCATCACAAAAGTATAAAGTAACCATATAAAAAAACATTAATCAACCTCCCAGTCGTGCAGAGATGTGCTCTGCCTTACCCCATCCTCCAAGAAGCTCATGTTGAGGCATCTCAATCCACTCAGACATGCGTGCAGTTTTGACGTGAACTGAACTTAAGATTACAAGTGCCATCTTATTAGGTGATAAATCTTTATGTAATTTAAACTTGTGCAGCTAAATGAGTAGATTAAAGAGGAAATGATTTCAAACAAGCAAATGGTTCCTCCCGCCGGAGTCCCTAATGGCCCTGAATGGTGCTTTACTGAATATTGAAGCTATTGACCTTTATCTATAAAGCTTTCTGTCCATCTGTGTTTTTTTGTAACTTAATTTTCTTCTTATTTTCCTTCGTGTCATACTTTTTGTGGTTCGATATAACATTATATCTGCCTTTTCCTATATCTTGTCCTTCTAGTTGGAAAGCAAGAATATTTTAGTACAGAAGCATGGGGAAGCAGGATAAGCTAACCCTCTTGGAATTGCAATAATTATGGGGGAGAGACAATTCAGAATGTTTAGCTCGTAATACAGAAATCCTTAATAGCTCTACCAGACCAGGTTCCATGCCAACTTCCCACATAAAGTATCATGGGAAGATTTAACATCACTAAATCAAACTATTTGACATCTAGGTGGTGTATTAACCTCCAGAGGAGTAGCCTTGAATGCCCAACTCAAGATTGGATAGTACCCAATCTTCAGTTGAAAGGAAAATCTGGTTTAGGCAATGCTATGTTAAGTGGAAAACTCTGCTGCTTGTTTATCTTTCGGAAAAATCCTAACAAGAAAAGCTTTGATAATTTGGAATCTAATGTTAACAACTTAACACTAGCTATGCAAACATCATTCTTATGCCTCTGAAATTACAGAGGCATCCAAATCCCTAGTTTACAATGGCGTTCTTCATACTGCATTAATATGTTGGGTACCCCCCTCAGTGCAGCTGGTGTGAAACTCAATGCTGATGGTTGCTGGTATGAGAGTTCGGGCAAAGCTGGTTCGGTGGACTCTTTTGAGATCACAAAGGATCTGGATTCTAGGCTACTACGGAAAGCTGAGTTACACTTCAAGCCTCGAGACGTAACTATGGGCCATCTCTAGAGGTTTAACTATAATTTTGGAGAAGGGCTTGAACAATGTGAGCATTGAATCTGACTCCCAGATTGCCGTCCAGCTGATTAAAGAAGGGCCTCCTGTTGGGCATCCCCAATGAGCCTTATTTGAAGACTCAAAGATCTTGCTGGCTCATACTCGCTCAACGCTAGCTCATATCTACTGGCTAGCAAATCAACGTGCAGATAATCCCGCAAAATTGGGAGTGGAGCAAGAAGAAGATCTGGGGGTAACTGAACAACCCCCCCAATCAGTTAGCCATTTTGTGATTGAGGATCATGGGCATTGGAAGCTATAGGGATTAGCTTGTTTGTATCTTCATTTCTTATGTCTACTTGTGTTAAACTTGTTGCCGTTTTAACGTAATGCATTTCTGTTGCACCAAAAAAAAAGTATTAACCTCCATAAAATAATATAGGCTCCACCAGTTATGGCATTTCTATTGGTAAATAAATAAATGATTCAAACACAATTTAAACCATAAAAAAAAAAGAAGGAAAAAGGCCGTTTTAAGTACAATACAGTGGCCAGACTAGAATACCAATCTACAAATATCCACAGCACAGTATTGCTTTCAAATATGTGGGTAGTAAGTAAGTAACCTATTCAACCAGGGAGATGGCCTGTTCAATGTGGAGCTATGAAGCACAGATACTCCGAAACTAGTCACGTAGGAGTATCGGATACGCGAGGGATACAGATACACGCCCAATACGTATCAGATACGACAAATAAGTATCTGGCATTTAAATTAAAAAAATTTAATTTAGGATACACAGGGGATAGGGCAGGATACGCTTAAGGATACGATGGGGGTTAAAATGAAATTTTTCAAAGAATCAAGTACAAACTAAAAGGGGAAAATTGTAATAATAGCATCACTAAAAATATATAACCGAGGAAATTATGCACATCGTTAGATCATTCCCTGAACCAGACAATATTTTTTCAACCCTAGATAGATCACTAAAAGGGGAAAATTATAATAATAGCATCACTAAAAATATATAAACTAGGAAATTATGCACATCGATAGATCGTTCCCTGAAGCAGTCGATGTTTTTTCAACCTTACAAATAGCATCACTAAAAATATATAACCTAAGAAAT
This sequence comes from Rhododendron mucronatum var. ripense, assembly GCA_019656295.1. Lineage (NCBI taxonomy): Eukaryota > Viridiplantae > Streptophyta > Magnoliopsida > Ericales > Ericaceae > Rhododendron > Rhododendron mucronatum. The sequence goes on from BPLT01000240.1 coordinate 454,608, forward strand.
TATGCGCATCCATAGATCATTCCCTGAATCAGTCGATATTTTTTCAACCATAGATAGATCGATCGCTCTCTCTGTTTTACTGGTGTAAGTTTCTATTGTTTACACTTTACACTTTACATAAATAATAAATTATATCCAGTACATACACTGGTATATAGATGTGTATATATATGAAGTAGATTATATGCATACCTATTAGTCTATTACCTACTAATGTGTATTTTTTTTTTCTTTTTTACAAAATTCTAATCTTTTGGATGATGAGTTCCTACTCTTGAGACTTTTGACATTGACGTGTACTTAATGGTTCGTATTGGCAACTCAACTACTCTTTTATTTCTTATGGCTTCATTTTTATGCATTGGAGACTAATAGTTATAAAAATGTATAATTTATACAGCCGTATCCCCGACGTATCCGTATCCTATTTTTTAAGGTTTTGCCGAATCGCAGTATCTGTATCGTGTCGTATCCATATCCCGTATCCGTGCTTCATAGATGTGGAGTGACCTTACATTCAACTGAAACCAACATCTCAGGGGAAAATATACTTCTAGAGAAGAAAAAAAATTATCCCATAAAGCAAGAGAAAATGTAACAGATACCTTAACAGTGTCATCACTGGAATGCGATTCTGCCACATCACACAACTTCCCGGTAATATAAGAGGCTGAATACTTCCCATCAGCAGTTCCATATTCCCCCAAGACCCAACAAATAACCTATAACCCAAAACCAAGAAGTAAGATAACAAACCCAAGACATGTATTATAAGCATCGTCCAGATGTAAAGATGGGGAAAATAACAAAAACCTAGACAAGAGAAAATGTACTTGAAGAAATGCAGATGGCAGCTTTGGCTCTCCAATGATCCGCAAATATGACTCTACCTGCAGCCAAGAGGATCAACAGAGGTGAACCCAAAAAAAAGTTCCCATTTGACATCAGAAGATCTCTGAGGAGTCAAAAACTAGTGTACACACAAGAGGCTGAAACTTTCAAACAATTTGTCCAAACTTCTTGTAAGCAAGAGAACTCTCAATGCAGAATACATCATTTTCTGATATCAGCATTGATTATAACTTATAAGTAGCAGGAAGCACACGCAACGAGCAAAAAGAAACTCAATACGATTACATACAGCAGAAGATCTTAGCTGACTATCCGCATTCTCATCATCCTCTCCAAACCCCTCGGCAATCAAACGCATCAAGTTATGTGCCACTTTAATGTTCACTAGATCACCAGCATGCTCGAAGACTTTATTCATGGTCTGTGGTACTCAAAAGTCAAGAGAAGTGTCTACTTGAGATTTCAGCAGATGTAAATGTAATGTTATAACTCCACGATCGAAAGGCAAAATTGTGATAACCTGAATGAACCACTGATTGCTTGGTGCAAATTGTTCCGCAAGCTCAACGCATCTGGATGCTATTTCAGTCTTGTAATGATTGTCATTAATGTTTACCATGTAATCAATCATACGGTCAACAATAACTTCCACATTAGAGGACTTCGTCATCTTGTACAGCAGTTCAAAGGTTTTCCGCTTTAGAGTGTCATCAGGGTCCTGTGTCATGAAGGTTGTCAAATTTGGACCAAATCGTAGTCAATAAAAATGCACCAAATAGTCAAAACTAGTTTGAATGTCAACTTGAAAGCTAAAAAACACAGTTTCCACAATCACAACAGTCGAAATAGAAACAACTTTGCAATGCAAACAGTGAGATTAGAAACCACAAGCATTAAAAACAGGCAGAAATAAGCCACATACCTTCCCAACCTATCTCAAAAGCAATTATGTTCCAATACAAGTACAGGTTACTATGGGTGCCAGAACCATACTAGGCAAGTACAACACTAATCATAGCAAAGTCAGCAGCATTTCAAATATTTGTTTTTGCCTTCCACGAGGAGTTAGCAAAAAGACATCCACTATGAAATGGTCGTCATGGTGGACAAAAGGTTCTTTTATCAAACCAAGCCATCTCACCAAGAAAAGAAGGGTAACAAGCTTTGCCTTCTCAAAACACGTGAAGATAATTATTGACAACCTAGATAGTAACAAAACAAAAGTAATCCAAACTTCCCCCATGCATTGGATTCATTCAATACAAGCTAAACAAAATGGAATTCTACAACCCCGAGAAAGAGGAACTAGCATGAGAGTCCTTCCAAACAGCTACTTCAATGACTATGACGCAGATTGACCTAGCAGTTCACAGTCCTTGAAGAAGGAACTCGCAAAGAGTATCTTCTATAGCGGTAAACAAGACTGACACTTGTAGAGAGACGTAGATAATAAGGAAGGCATCAGATATCTTGGGCAAAGTAAATTGAAACAATATCATTTCTCCACTAACGTAGATATCTGAAAAATGGCATCCTAAATTAAGCTTGTGCCATAATGTGTGCCATCTTCGCTGTCCTTTGTGATCTAAGGATATCCTTGTCTGCTCATCTTTCTCTTTCTTTTGTTCGAATTCACTTTCATCCAAAAATCATTCTCTGTCCCATAATTCTTAGTATTGCTTAATAAACTTAGAACACACATACTAAACCTCTCATGCAAAAGGAAACAGAATAAAATTGTATACGAAAGTCCTATGGAAGGGCAAGGGCCACCATTCCAATTGTGTGTATGAAAGTCCGACACAAATGCATACATGACCTAACAACTTGCATACATGACCTAACAACTTCATTGATCATTATGAGAAATATTGTGCAAAAGCCAAGTTCAGCAGAGGACAAAGAAGAGGATGGGAGTAGTTTATATCAGCAAGCTCTATTGACCTCAAACATCTGTTAATTCAGATACAGCTCATGTATGACAATGAACTATTAGTGATACAAAGAACTAACATCATACCACTAGATTTTCTAGAGAAAAAAACGTAACCGTCGAAAGTTTCAGACATTCTAGAGTCAACCAATGCCAAGGAATGAAATCAAAGAAAATGGACAAGTCTGCATCTCCAATGGCCATCAAATCAAATAATACTAATGTACAATCTGTTCAAGATAACAATGTTTCTCACCTCTAAGCAATCAATCACAGCCAGTTGGTGTTGTTCAGCAATTTCTGGACTCATCTTTATCAACCGACCAAGGGCATCAATGCCCATATACTTTAGATTATGACTATCACTCTGGCCAACACATGCATGAAAATGAGTCAATGACAAACAAAAAGGGCCAAACAAAGCACACAAGCTGCAGAAACCATACCTTCAAAAATTTAGATATCGAATCAGCGGCAGCCTCTAACAACTTCGGATTGGGGAGTATAGATGAAACACAGCATATGCACTCATAAAGAACAGCATTTCCTATGTTACTTGTTGAGTCACACTTTCTCATAATGTCACCTACAACAGTATACATTTGTTCACTAGCCTGCTTGTCACCACTACCCAGTAATGCCAAAATTTTCAGCAACTTGATCTGCATAACAAAATGACTGATTACATATATATACATTCAACATATCTTAACATCAAAAAATATCAAGAGATCAACTCAGTAATGATGCTAATATACTTGCAGGCATGCAGTTTTCAAACTTTGTACCATGAACAACCCCACTGTGCAGAAACTCTCCATGGAAAATCAAAGCACTACGTGAATATAAAATTAGTATCTCATTGATTACATGTCTCCTTCAAATGTAGGAATCCCATACTGGACTACAACTGAGCAAGGAAGGGAGAAATCTATAAAGTTAGATGAACTCTCAAGTTGATGCAAAATAACAGAAGCTTTCATTGCCTTTGCATTCTTCCAGGACTACTACACTCAGAAAATGCCATATTTTTCATCTATACTGATTGCAATACTGTTGACTATTCAAAAGAAAATATTGGCCAAAATTATGGAAAAGCTACAAGTCCCCTTTTGTGTCCTCCTCAGCAATCCACATTAAAGGAAACTTTTTAAGGCTTGGGCAGATTAATACAGCAGTTGTGAAAACTAATCATGCAATATCAACGTTTGCAATCAACCAACTATTTTAGTTAATAACTAAAATGAACATCTCACTATTCTTCCCTTCACAAAATCTCACAAACAGTACAATTATCATGTACAACAGCTCCTTTTGACAACAGCTGTGTTTATATACTACATTTAAACCACGAATAATAAGACAGACCTGGATGAATGGAGCAGGCATCTGATGATAATCGTAACTCTTTGGCAATCGGCGTTCAGCTACTTGCTTAAGAATACTTACAAAGCTGATGACCAAGTCCTTATAAGATTTAGCATCTATTGTGATGAGATCAGAAAGAGGGCAGAGTGTTGCACCCATAACCCCTGGATCATTATCACAAAGCCTCTGCAAAAACAAAGTTTTATATCAATAATGGAAGGGGGAAGGAACATATGAGCTTTCTTCCCTTGAAGTATACAAGTCATATCTAACATATGTACAACCACATAAATGTGCATCATTGTGGAAGAAACAAGAATGTGTTCATCCATTTTTGGGTTGTGCCAACAGCCACAACACCGAAGCACAACATACGGAATTTTAGTGTGCTCAAATGTGCGAGTATGGTCGTACTCACATTAGAGTGGTCCATTTAAATTATTTGTGGACTTCAAGATAAAATAGGATTGTGTTACTGTTAGATAGCTTGGCACAGATTGTTGGGCCCATTTCCTAATAGCTTGAGTTTTGCGGACAATTGGTAATTTGACATGGTATCAAAGCTCATGTTGGGAGAGGTCTTCGGTACAAGTCTCTCTATTTGCATTTGTTCTTCATTTCCATTATGTTTCTCCCCTTTGCATTTGTTCTATCGCAATATGTATGAATGTTTGCATCTCCGCATGCAAGGCGGAGTTGCACGTGAGAGAGAGTGTTAGATAGCTTGATATATATTGTTGGGCGGCTTGGGCCCATTTTCTAATAGCTTTTGATTTGGGGACAATTGGTAACTTAACAAATAACACAAACCATGATGTATTGCCAATTAGCCATCAAACTCCTAGTCTCCAATTTGATTGTTGCTACTACAGAAACAGCAACCCAAATTCGTCTAAAATTAAAGCCACATTTTATAGAATTAAAAACACACTAGTGTTGGGCACCACAACAAATAAATTAATGAGTGTAGCTAAAATGAGGATATTAAGGTGGATGTATGTAACCAATTGGGACTAGCTCAGTTGGCCAGGACTCTTGCATCTCATTAGGATGTCAAGTTTGAGTCTCCCCACCTGCGTGTGGGTGTTCTTCCCTTAGAGGGCTTTTCCTTTCTTTCTTTGTTTCTACCCTATAATGGAGTTATTTCTTGTATTGGTTGAGTTGGGGCTTGGTTATCTCATTGACTCTTATAATTGATGTAGTGTCTCGGGCTTCTATTATATACCTCATATCTGATGTAAAAATGATCTCTTCTATCTATTGGCAAAAAAAGGTGGATGTATGTCAAAATTAGGAGAAATAGTATTAGAAATGAAAAAAAGAAAAAAGAAGAGGAGGATATTAAGGTGGATGTGTGTAACAATTAGGAGAAATAGGATTAGAAAGGAAAACAATTGTGAACTAGGACCAGCACCAATTGTAAAATAAATTCAACAAGCAATAGACTGGAGTAGATTGGTCACGTAGAATACAACAAAGGCAAGTAGATGCAATGTAATAAACAAAAGCAATTAACTTATCGTTAATTGAACTGTTACAGGAAGGGAAAGACTTAAATTTTGACGTAGCATAGTGCGGTTAAAAAGGAACTGAATTACTCACTGAAATTGATTATTTAAAAGCCCTTCACATGGCATCACAGAATGGGAAAGAATGGGTCACGTAGGCGACTCCAATTGAATCTGACTCCCTTGCTTAGTTTGATTTCTTACCAACACTTACTTTAGTGCAGTACAATGATGCATGTAACAGCGATACTGCACCCTATATGACCAACCAAATTCAAGTACTATAGAGCATTACAATTCAGTCCAAAACAATAACTTCCGAAAATTAGAGACTAGATGCGAATCAGAAGATGGCGACCGCTCATAAAACTGATGAAGCGCCATGACCGCCTTCTTCCTAATGGCCTCCTTGGCATGCCCCGACAGCTCCACTACCTCCGGAAGCACGGCCGGTATTGTCTCCTCATTTAATCAACCTACACACGGCATTCAACGCCGCACACCCCACAAGTTAATTATTCAACTTAAATTCCCCCGGAATCGTGTTCACGGTCAATAAAGTAAGACCGTGGTCCTCGTTCAGCAACAGCGTCACAGCCAAAGACCCCGCCCGCTTTAGCGACAGGCTGTCATCGTGGGCCATCTTGACGGCGTGGATGTACCCGAACGAGGCGTCGTGGCCAACCATCTCAACGTAGAGGAGGCAGATTATGTACCCCTTCATCTTATGCTTGGGAATGTCTCAGGCTCCATGATGCAGCACATTAGGGTGTTGATCTCGTGGAGGACGATCCAGCCCTCTTCGGCTTTGGATCGGGCCTTACCAATGGATTTGACGAGACCGAGTTGGACTGGCTGAACCTGCCTTGGGAGCCCATTGCAAGCTACTGACCAATCGTCTTGAGTTTCTCCAGGTTTGAAGTTGGGAAACTGAGTTTGAATTGGGAACGTATGGGTGTGTGTTGCGAGATTCTAGGGTTTGGGAGCGGAGAATAGTAGTAGATCTGAGAGTGAGAGACTCCAGAGGAGATGAGAGCGAGTGTGCTGGTTAATTTTTCAAACATAATTGAGATTTAGACAGACGAACTGGGTCACGATTGGGCAACAGCCGGTATGGGAGTAAAGGGCTAGAGTTTGAGAGCCCAAACCCGTGGAATAGCGGATGTAAGGCTTGGTGACCAAACCGTGTTGAGATAGGTCCGACTCAGAAAATTACATCCAACATGGCTCACCATGAGTGCCAAGTGGCATGGCTTGGTGACATGTACAGACACTCAGTGCATCGTGCATGAAGTCATTTCTAGAAGCGGTTAGGGAGTTACTTCATGAGGCATGTGCCTAGCATAAGATTACTTGGAGCCCAAGTATAGTCTCTATACACAAAGCAAGAATAAATCCTAGAGAGGTGCGACATTAGTATCATGCTACCGCTTTATACTCTTCCTCCCTGGACTTGAGATTGACTTTAAGTATCGGACTGCCTTCCGACTTTGTATGGCCATTTAGGTACTAACTGGAGGGTTCATCTTGTAAGGTTTGGAAGGCCTTGAAGAGGAAAAAAAACAGATCCAATCCGACCTGTACCAAAGATCTAGAAGTAAAACCAGATTGCACCACACACATACAACAAATGCAAGTACATGCAATATAATATACAAATGCAATCCGATTATCACTAATGGAAATGTTAGGGAAAGAGGAATAAAAGTAGTAGGACAGGAGAAAGACCTAAATTGACATAGTATAGTGAGGTAAAAAAGAAGATGAATTCATCATTAAAATTAGCCCTTCACATAGCAGCACAGAATGGCAAAGAATGGGTAATGTAGCTGAATCCAATTGCCTCCTACTCTGAACAAAGGCTTAGATGGAAATTAATTGTTTGATTTGGTGCAGCTACAAAGCCTATAAAACCAGATTGCACCACACACATACAACAAATGCAAGTACATGCAATATAATATCAAGTACATGCAATATAATATATAAATGCAATCCGATTATCACTAATGGAAATGTTAGGGAAAGAGGAATAAAAGTGGTAGGACGGGAAAGACCTAAATTGACATAGTATAGTGCGGTAAAAAAGAAGATGAATTCATCATTAAAATTAGCCCTTCACATAGCAGCACGGAATGGCAAAGAATGGGTAATGTAGCTGAATCCAATTGCCTCCTATTCTGAACAAAGGCTTAGTTGGAAATTGATTGTTTGATTTGGTGCAGCTACAAAGCCTACAATGATGCATATAGCAACAACAGAGTAACCCTATATAACCAACCCTAATTCAACTATAACATTCATAAACAACAAAAAAGAAAACAGAGCATTTCAGCATTCAGTTGAAAACAATATGTTTCAAAAATTGGAGACCAGGTTTGAAACAGAGGACAGCAAGCGCTGAAAGAACCGATGAAGAGAATTGACCGCCTTCTTCCCGACGGCCTCCTTGGTGTGCCCCAACAGTGTCACAGTCAGGTAGCCTGTCTGCTAGAGCAACAGGGCGGCATCGTGTGTCATCTTGACGGCGCGGACGTAGCCGAAGGAGGCGTCATGGTCGAGCATCTCGACGTAGAGTAGGCGGATTATGTACTCCTCATTTAGCGTTTCGGGGTGTTTGGTTCGGTGATTCGGCATTTTAGGGTCTCGAACCTTGTGGAGGACTATCTGGTCCTCCTCGGCCTTGGATCGGGCCTTGCCAATGGATTCGACGAGGTTGAGGAACTCCCTGGACTGGCCGAACCCGCCTTGGGAGCCCATTGCAAGCTCCCGACTGATCTCCTTGAGTTGCTCCAGGTTTGACGTTGGGAAATTAATTTTCAATTGGGAATATATGAGTGAGTGTTTCGAGATTCAAGGATTTGGGTTCGGAGAAGAGTGGTAGAACTGAGAGTGAGAGACTCCAAAGGAGACGAGGATCTAGAGGAGAGCGAGTGTGCTGGTTAATTTTTTAGACATAATTGAGATTGAGAGAGAGAGAGAGAGAGAGAGAGAGAGAGAGAAATGGAAGATCTGGACGAGATTGGTCACATACAGTAGTGAATCGGAGCTTTGAAATAAGCGGACCACTGGGACGAATTGGGTCACGACTGGGCAACAGCCGGCATCGGAGTAAAGGCCTTGAGTTCAAGAGCCCAAACCCGTGGAATGGCAGATGTAAGGCCTGGTGACCAGACCTGGTAGAGATAGGTCCGGGTTGAGATAGGTCCAACCCAGAAGATTACATCCAACGTGGCACCCCGTGATTGCCAAGTGGCATGGCTCGGAGTGCAGCATGCATGACATCATTTCTAGAGGCGTTTAGGAGTTACTGGCATTTAGGAGTTACTGGCAGTTAGGAGTTACTTCATGAGGCATGTGCCTAGCACAAGATTACTTGGAGCCCAAGTATAGTCTCTCTATACAAAATAGAGAATAAATCCTAGAAAGTGCGATATCACTATCTTGCTAGTGCTTTATCTCTTCCTCCCTTGACTTGAGATTGACTTAGGTAAGTATCAGAGTAGTACTTGTCTGATCAATCCCACTGTAGGTTCACACCATTCGTCACTGCTTCCTAAGAGCAGCATGTCTACCAATTTCACCATGGCGGCTTCTAAAACTGATAATATCCTATTCATTTTCAATCATCCAGATTTAAGAAGTAAACTCAACTTCCGACTTTGTACAGCCGTTTAGGCACTAACTGGAGGTTCATCTTGTAAGGTTTGAAAGGCCTTGAAGAGGAAAAAACAGAACCGATCCGACCCGTACCAAACATCCATAAACAAAACCAGATGGCACCCCACAGGGCCCACACATACAACAAAGACAAGTACATGCAATATAATAAACAAAAGCGATCCGATTATTGCCAATGGAAATGTTAGGGGAAGGGGAATAAAAGTGGTAGGACAAGGGAAAGACCTAAATTGACATATTATAGCGCGGTAAAAAAGGAGATGAATTCATCATTAAAATTAGCCCTTCACATAGCAGCAAACAATGGGTAGTGAAGCCGAATCCAATTGCCTCCTACTCCGAACCAAGGCTTAGTTGGAATTTTATATCTTTGATAAGACAAGGCTAAGTTTGATTTCGTGCAGCTACAATGATGCATATAGCAGCAATGGAGTAACCCTATACAACCAACCCTAATTCAACTATAACATTCATAAACAACAAGGTAATATAGCATTTCAACATTCAGTCCAAAACAATACCTTTCGAAAATTGGAGACCAGATGCGAAACAGAGGACGGTGAGCGCTGAAAGAACCGATGAAGCGCCATGACCGCCTTCTTCCTAACGGCCTCCTTGGCGTGCCCCAGCAGCTCCACCACCTGCGGCAGCACGGCCGGTATCGTCTCCTCGTTAATCAACCTGCACACGGCATTCAACGCCGCACACACCACAAGATAATTATCCGACTTCAAGTCCTTCTGAATCGTGTTCACGATCAGTATAATCAGATCGTGGTCCTCGTTCAAGAACAGCGTCACCGCCAGGTAGCCCGTGCGCTTGAGCGACAGGGCGTCGTCGTGGGTCATCTTGACGGCGTGGATGTAGCCGAAGGAGGCGTCGTGGCCGAGCATCTCGACGTAGAGGAGGCGGATGATGTACTCCTTCATCTTGCGCTTGGGGGTGTCGGGCTCGATGATGCGGCGCTTCAGGGTCTCGATCTCGTGGAGGACGATGCGGTCCTCCTCGGCCTTGGATCGGGCCTCGCCGATGGATTTGACGAGGTCGAGGAACTCCTTGGACTGGCCGAACCCGCCCTGGGAGCCCATAGCGAGCTCCCGGCCGATCGTCTTCAGCTGCTCCAGGTTTGGGCTTGTGAAATTGAGTTTGGATTGGGAATGCGGAGAGTCTACGGTTTGGGGTGATTGAGTGGTGGATCTAGAGAGAGAGTGAGAGTCCAGAAGAGGTGAGGATCTGGAGGGGAGAGAGAGAGGGTGTGGTGGTTGATTTGAGACGTAATTGAGATTTTGAGAGAGAGAGCGTGCTGGACCGGTGGCGGGTGAGAGGGGTGCACGGCGACGGCGGGTTCGTTTTGTTATCAGAGAAATGGGCACACGTGGTGGTGGCCACGTGATGGGGTTTTTTAAATGCGTAAATTATACTTTTTCCCCTGTACGTTTCACGATTATTGTAATTTCTCTAGACGAGAAGAATTTATTAATCACAAATACTGTGTTTGGTTTGTGTTTTGAAAAGTTTTTTAAAAAATAGTAGGGATAGTAAGTGGAGAGATAAAGAGAGAAATGTTGGAAGTAGGAGGAATTTAGGGAGAATTTTTTAAAAAATTCTTTTCAAAAACTAAAAAGAACGAGGAAAAAATTTGACGCAAAATTAACAAACGTAATTTTTTAATAAAATGAAAATAAAAAGTTTAAATAATCAGAGTGCGTATCACTCAACAGCTAATTGATGCTCAGGTTTAAAGGGGAAAATTAGTTATAAGAACTGTAAATAGTTTTTATTTAGAAGAAAGACCCCAGCAAAATAGTTTTCAGTGAAAGCGTAACGTTCCTAATTTTGGAAACGTTAAACAAACATTTTTATTAAAAACTAAATAGAGTTTGGCTCATTATTACAGCATAATTCTCATAAAAGTACATTTGTTCAACAAATGGAGGGAAACTAGGGTTCCTATCTACTGCTCCGCTTGCTTCTCCATCCTAACCAACTTCTCGGCTTCGAAAGCTTCCAAGATGTAGAACTCACTCTGCCCATTTATAAGGTCTGACACATTATACCAACGTCACGCTCCAGTATAATATGTCAGGATTACAACAGTAACACCATGAGTTACAAAAACTCAATAGAATAATCTCATACCTGTTAACCCATAATTTCTAATAATAGCATTTAGTAGCAACATACTATAGCAGGTAAATATTCCGCGAAAACATGTCAATAACACATGTGCATTCAACAACTTCAAATTCAAAGATTAATAATAATACATGCACATTCACTATTCAACTGGCATCAGTGTCCGTGTCCATTTTTTTTCACTTTTCATTTTTCAAATCAACATTTCTAAAATCTTTTACACACCCAACCTCGATTCTACTGTCCTTAGCTCCCGAGTATCCTCACAATGGTTCCACTACTTCGGACTCCTATTGGCACACAGTCACATTAGTTCCTCTCCGTGAATAACCAGGTCACACCTCCAATGAGACTACTGTTTGGGCTGAATTAGCTCAATCAAATGGCAAATGATTGTGTGCGGGTGTGCCAGAAAAGAAATTACTCTTTTCAAATTGATTTGAAACAACTAATTTGCAATCAGGCAACTGTGTTATCCGTTCGATTACCTCAATTAAGAGGATTTTTCCTTAAGGTATCAACCAAATAAAAGATTGACGAGTTTCGAATCAGAAAAGATGATTGAACACAACCAAACCTAAATTTAATCAAAGGTTCGTTTGAATATAAACACTCTTAAGATTCTATCAAGAATAATGCAGAAATATAAGCACACTGAATTTAATCAAAAGTGAACTTACAAATGACTATTCTTTGGTAAGAAAAAATTTAAAGGAAAATAAGAGAACTTGAATTTAATCGAAAGTAATTTTACATGCAAATAAGCCTTCAACTTACAAAAAGATCATATTCTAAACTAATCTAAACACTAATCTACGATAAATCTCTGAGCAATCATATTGTATGAATTGTCAGATGATATGAATTTTTGTGGGGGCCTCTCTTTTCACTTGCTCCTTCTATTTATAGACGATGGACCTGCCTTCGATCTCCACTTCCCACGTTAATCTCCACGTCTTGCTCGAACTGCCCATTTCCCCCTTAAAACAGTTAAAGGGGCCTTCGAACGGTCACTTCGATACTGGTGTTTGTTGTCCCTCTTTCTTCATGCTTGAAAATGGGGTTCGTGGCCTCTTCATGGATCGTGATACTCCTGTTCTTACGCAACGTGGGTTAGTGTCATACGATTGACTCAAATGATTCCCTGCAATCCCGTCTATCTTGCGTAATAAATCAAAGTAGCAGTGGCACCGTTCGATGATTCCCAGGTTTAATCAACGGTTGAATTCCATCATGCTTTAAGATCATCTGTGTTTGATAACAAAACGTCGTCGGTTCCAATCAAAACGATACTGTTTAGTACTAAAATAATGTCATCATTAAACCCCATAATCCTCTGCATCTCGAGTCTAATTAAGACATGTTCTGATTGGCCACCACGCTTTTCTGATGACACGTGTATTTTTCTCATTGGGTAGTATATTTTAGGATGTAAACACACCCCCCGCATTAACATTTTAATTAAGCTAAATGAATGTTAATGGCACACGTACTCTGCCAATGTCCCTTCAAATTCGGATGCATAGGGTATGAGAGAGATTTGCTTCATGCACGACTATTGAGCTTCCCAAAGATAGCTGTAATTATTTCCCTATAAATAGCAATCGGTGTTATGGTTTTTAATGAATCATATTACTTCCCAAAACCCCTTCGAAATTAAGCTTTCCTTACTAAATAATCCTTTGATTATGGATTCTCTCCCAGAAATCAATTTAGTTCTAGAAAACCTTGATCATCAATCCCACTCATCTCAAACTTCTCCTCCAAATTCGCCTCGAATGTTGGCAGGAAAAATTTTTTCTGACTGAATATACTCCACTCCTAACTCGTTACCCACGGGTTGGGACTCTTCTCGGACCCGTTCGAATTCATTCGATGGGTCCAATTGGGGTACCTGGGAAGAAAACCCTGTCAATACTAATGCTGGTACCATCCTGGTCAAGTTTGATCAGCCTGACCCTACACCCAATAAATTCCACCACTTTCGAACTCTGTTTGCGAGTCAATTCCTGCCCCTGAATGGTAGTGACACTGTTCACATGGGCATGTTTGAGTCAATTTACTCTTCTCTCAAATTTTCTCCTTTCCTAAAACAAGAAGAGAACTATCTTGGGCCTGCCCCCTATTGCGACTTCAAACGCATGGCCCAATCTCAGAGGTCTCTCTGGCTCACAGAGGTAAAAACCCCACACTATCCAGCTGACTTTGAAGAGACCAACAAGCTGGCTCCTCTCCCTGACGAACCTAATTGGTTTGAAGAGGTGAACAACCTTGCCGTCAACACCCCTCACTTCCAATGGCAATACGGTTACTCTATCTTCCCTGCAGACAAGAGTAAAGCTCTACAGCTTCTTGCAGCTTTCTCTTTCTTGGATATTTCTATCCTGGAAGAACAAGTTCCATTGACCAACTTCAAATGGGCTTGTGAGACACTCGTGTTATGCACCATCCTTTCCACAGTCTCTTATCAAATCCATTGCTTCCTAGATTTTCTCCCAGTGATTAAGTCATGGCTTGAAGTCAATGCTGCAGCATATTGCTTTGACCAAAACCTTCAAGACTATGCTCTCGCTAAGGAAAGGATTGAAAAGTTACATGATCAGATCCAAACCTTCAATGCTGAGTCCTTCGAAGTAGTGCCTGGTCATGTTGATAAAAAGCTTCGAAGGCGCTTCAAAAGGCAACAAATAAAGCGTCCAACAAAGGAGGCCCAACTTCAAAGGAAGGCCAAAACTTTGGTGCTTCGCTTTAGGCATCTTCTGGAGAAAAAGCTGGAGTCTGATGCTAAAGAAGATATGAGGAAAATGGAGCTGAAATTCCTCCAATTTGCCTGGAACAAGTTTCACAGCCTTGTTACTTGGTCCTTTCCTCATTACTTTGAAAACAAGAAGATGACTTCTCAGCATCCAGGCCCTTCGAAGGCCTAATTTGTCCTTGTTTTTCCCTGTCAGTTGGAATTAGCATTTCCCTTTTGATTTTCTCTTTTGTACATATGCAAATTTCATTTCTGTAATCTAGTAGTTGGTTCAATGAATTTTCCTTTTGCAACAATGCATTCTCGTCTTGGAGTTATTTTAACTTATGTATTAAAAGCAATAACAATTTTAATAACACAGTTCCCCCTCAGAGTAAACGAAAGCACTATAGTGGACTCCCAAATGTGGGCTCACTAAAGGCCTGGCCCACTTATGAAAGTATAAAAATAGAAATGATTCAAAATCACCCTTTACGCTCTACGCATTCAAATTCTCCCGAGCACTGAACTTTCTTTTCTCTCCTTCTGAAAACGTCGAACGCGACCTTCAAATCCATGGCTTCCTCCAGTCAACCAGTAGTGGAGCACCCCACTCCCTCTTTAGCATTGAGGCGGTTCATGTCGGGAAAAACCCAGAGATCGAGTGGAGATTCCTGTCTTAACACCAGAGTCTTCATTCCAAACCCTAAAGAAGAAGGTACTTTTATTTTGGGTCCCCAACTCGTAGGAGAAATTCCTGCTTCCCTCTCTCTCTACTATCCTCGATTAGGAGATGCTGATATTCGAGCCTGTTCAGCTCTCGACTAGCAAAATTTTCCAAGGAAATCCTTCCCCTGTTGGCCTACCTTAGATAGGGATTGGAAATTTGGACTACTCGCATGTTGGCTGAGAAATCAAATGACCTTGAAAAGGTGGGGTTAAAAAACATTATCACCCTCCTTCGAAGGGGGATTTCCCAGAATCCACCTTTAATCCAGGCTGCCCTAGCCTTTTGGGACCCATCTTTCAATTTCTTTAGGTTTAACTGTGGCATGATGGCGCCCACAGTTTTAGATGTTACCTAGATGTTGGGGCTTATTCCATATGGTCCTCAATTCGATCCCACCAAGGAATACATTCCTCCTGAAGGCTTCACACGCTTGACTGCTACAAACGACGCTTTCTCTTATTTTTACACCAGAGAAAGGAAATTATCCGGGGAAGTGTCTGATACAGAATTCTTTGCCTACATTCTATATACCCTCTGCAAGCATATCCTTTGCCACTCTGGGAAAAGGGTGATGAGTGAGTTCATTCCTCTGGCGTTGGCACTATCTAGAGGTGAAGAGTTCAATTTCGCAACTTACTTCCTTGGACACGTATATAAAGTCGGCTCTGACTTCTACCAGAAGGGCTTAAACTACTCTCAGGGAGGACCCCAATGGTTCGTTCAACTCTGGCTCCATGCTTATTTCCCTGAGCTAGGCCCCTTCAAGGCACCCATGTCACCTACTGACACCATCGAAAAACCAAATGTCCATGGTGACAACTACATTCAGCCAGAGGATAGTGTAACTCCTACCTTGGTGTATTATCTGTGCTTCTACTCTGGCCTTGCTTCAGATAGGGAATGGCCCAATCCATTCCCGACTCCCATTGGACCATCATGGCTCTTCGACATTCTTACAGACAGACAAGAAAAATCCTCTCGAGCCCTCCGAGCATGGGGTAACATTCTTACGAGCAGAGAGGTTTTCATATCCTCGTCGAATCCATCCAAATCATTGGCACGTGCAGAGGTATACTACCCTGCTCAATTTGCTAGACAACTTGACTTCGTTCAAGGCATACCTATTCCATTCTGTGGCTCTGCCAATATTTCCATATCTAAACGTTCATGCATTACACTCGAGCACTTTCAAACTGGGTTTGCCCAGTCCAGGCATGCATTGAGGAAAACTGTTGTTCAAGAGTTCAAGGAACCGGAAGTACGTACTACTCCTACATTTGACAATTGGTGGCACACCAATTGCTCCTTCCTTCTCGGACGCACTCCCTTTAAAAAGTTCTTTGAACACATTGGTTTCGAACAATCCGAGTTTGGGCATAGGAGGCAGAACAACTCGTCCTCCTTCTCTTCAGATAATGAGTTTGGAATAGTTGGAGGGATCGAAGATATCCCTGAAGGTGAAGTTGACCAGAAAATGGTCCCCATAGAAGCTTCTCCTCTCTCAATGATCATTCCTCCAACCCTTCCAAGAAGACAATCTTTGAGGGTTACACAAAAAAGAGGTACTTGTTTCTGAACATTGCTTTTCCTTTTGAAACCCAATCTGATCGTACACAACTCTCCAGGTGTTACTTCCCCCTCAGAAAGTGCTTCGAAGAGGAGCAAAACTGTTCCTCAATCCAAAGAAGTGATTCCAACCAAACACTATCTTGAGCCCTCGGCTGAACTTCCAGGTTTGTTCCTTCCTCTCTAATCATCTTTTATCTCTTAATTTTTTGTTTACTTGATTTATTTCCTCATTATCTTTCTTTCAGCTTCCAAGAGAGCCAGAACCACCAGAAGGCGTGGTTCTCAAGTTTCTTCTAGTGATGAGGAAACTGAGACTGATACAGAGACCCTAATCCCCAGGGATAAGTCTTCTCTTATGATAAATGTCTTCTTAAAGAACTCCTTTGTAATCCTGATTCATGAGTTTGAACCAGGAATGACAAAAGCAGCTGCCAAGGGGACTCTTTTCTAGAAAGAAATTCATTTCCAAAAATCACAAACCCCAAGGGAACCTTCTTTCCCTGATGAGGTAAGTCATGAATCTTCTGATTATATACAATTTTATGTGTCTCATATGCACATAACTTACTATTGCTTTGTAGGCTCAAGTTACACCTTCTGATGAAGCACTGGATTCGTCCATTACTCCTTGCCTTCAACAAGAAGTGATAGAGCCTTCCTCTATTCAAGAGATGTCAAAAGATGACCCCTACAAGGTATCTTTTGAATATTCTTCTCTTCATATTGTGAAAGAATTCTTCCTAACTTGCCTTTTGTTCTTACAGGTATCACCTATTCAATCTCTTTCCGTAAAGAAAGATATTGTTGGAAAAGATCTTGACATGCAAGCTCTGCTGTCACTCCTCACTGAGCCTTCCTTTGCTCAGGTTGTGGCCAATTTGGCTCGTTCGAAGATCATGGAGCCACTTCGAATCTTGAAAATAGACTACCTTCCCAATTCCTTACCAGTTTTGGAGCAGGAGTCCTTGCTGACAAACTCCACTTCTGCTTCGACGAGTCATTTTTGCAGAAGTATTGGGGAACAAGATTTAGATTTGACTCCCTCTTCTTCGAATCAGGTAATCTTGCCATCCAAACATACTTTTAATCTCCTGGTCACTATTCTTTTTAGTCTCAAATTCTGATTCTTATGCAGGTGGCCAAAACTACTCATATTTCTAGAAATGATTTTGCACCCTCTTCTTCTCCAATTGACCTGCCTCTAGTGGCCTTTGACATATCCTTCTTCAAAAGTCAATTAGAAAAATTTTGTAATCAAATTGCTGATCCAACTCCTCTCATTTCTTCTCACTCCTTGGAAAACCTTCAACAGCTTCTATGCCCAACCATACCTTCTGACTTGCCTTCCTTTAGAATCAAACATGTTCTTACAAAGGAGGAAGTTCTGATACTAAAAAGCCTTCTAAGGGCTTTAAATCATTTAGGACTTTTTGCTTTGCTTGAACATAATTTGACCTACCATTTCGAGGTATGTTTCCAGGCCTTGTCTTTCTCTCAAGAGCTTCCTGCTTCAATCAATTCTGCTCTTCGAGGACACCTTAAACAATTTAGTGAATTGATTGCCCATAACCACTTCTTATCTGAGAGTATTGGCACAACCATTGAGAAGGCCAAAAAATTGGAGGTCGAAGCACTCAAGACTGCCGCTTGTCCTTCTCTTTATCAAGCTCGAAGAGATAAACTTGCAGAACTTGACAAGAAGATACAGCGGTTGTAAGAAGAAATGCAGAAGGTCAGGGAGGAGCTAGCTAAGGTCTCAATTGGTTTTCCAGAGCTTGAAGGCGAAGCATTAAGGAACGAGTCCATGCTTCCACAGCTTATTCCTTCCCTTCAAGAGGAACAGAGAAGAAGAAGGCTACCCACACTTCGCTTTTGGATGTTAACTACAATTCTCTTCGAGAACTATTAACCACCATATGTGATGTAACCAGTCCCTTTTTGTAATTTTACACAATTTGTACTTTATTCTTTTACTATTGTATTCAATTTCGGGTAAGTACAACCGTAATTAAATCCAACACTATTTCATCTTCTCATTTTTCCAAAAGGTTTGCTGTGTTAACTCCTCACCTACCGTATCTTAAAGCGTCATAAATGACTACCCTCAAATTTACTGGTATAAATAAGGGTCTTTGAGGAAAGAAAACTTACAAACCATCTTCTTCCCTAGCTTTCCTTTCTATCAGCAACACCTAGTCCCATTTTCAAGTAGGGTTTGGTGGCTCACATAATAAAGATTACATGAAACCTCTTCTAAAGCATTTAAAGAAAAGTTTCGAAATATAGCCACATCGGTTCTCATAATGTTTTCCTTGAATGCTAAAACTCCTAGGTATAGACACATCGACTCTCATAATGTGTCTATGCTGGGCTGCCGCTTCAAAGACCAAAGAATATAACGCGAGTGGTCTTCGAAGCCTATCTACCTACCAATGGAGCTTAGCTCAATTCCCAATGAAGCTTGGTTCAAGTCCCAATGAAGCTTGCTTCAAGTCTTTGTATCTCAGTTGTTCTTTAAAAGATCTTCCTTCGAGACACTTAGGCCTTAGATAGATTTTCCTCTTTTATCTTATTTGTAACTTTCTATATGAATGTGATGAATAAAAATACATTCATTTGTGTATCTATATTGTTCTAATGGTTTTTGACCATTAAGCTGGTGTTTTAACCATTTCTTGTTATTCTAGCTTTGTTGATGAGGATATGATAACACGAATAAATTTATGAACAGAAAATTTCCTTACAGGCATTTTAGTATTACTGTGCCCTTTCTCTTCATGTTTATTTATTACCATTGCTTTGAAGTGTATTGATACTTCGAAAACTAACCAAATATGGTTTCGATCGTTTCAACTGACTCATTTAATTCCAGTGGCTTCTTAGCCGTCTCATCGTAAGTTGTAAACGATTATTTAATCATGACGCATGATGTCTAACGCTCTTAGACCCTTCACCTTCCAGGTCTTGTGCGTCTCCCTTCAATTAATGATTACAATACTTGAAGCGGATTTCTTATACGCCTTTGGGTTATAAATACATGTAGACATCCGTATTCATTGCATCCCTTTCTAACAAACAAACATGGCTGATAACAATCCAGCTTCTTTTGCTGAGATCATGAGCAAGTTGGCCACCATGGCCAAAATAATTGCAGAGCTGAAGAGGGACGTCCACACTGAGTTCCAGACCCTTCGAAGTGAGGTCACTCAGCTTCGAAGCCAGTTAGTGTGCGTGGAGACAGCTTCACGCCTCTGCTTGACTAGGACTTGGGATGATCTTTCAACCGTCCTCTCGGCTCATGAAGCAAAAAGTCCCCCGGAGAGAGGATCTTCTTAAAGATTCTCCTTTGGGGCTGTGAAGACCAGCAATGATCTTCATTTTTGCTTTTGGACCGGAGCCGGTTCTCTCTTTTTTTTTGTTCAAACCCACTTGGGTCTTTTTATTTTTTTTTATTTTTTTTTTGTTCAGACCCACTTGGGTCTGTTTTCCTTATTCAGACCTACTTGGGTCCTTTTTTTTTTTTTTAGATTAATGAAACGAAGTTTGACCCATCTTGATTTTTTGTGACTTTGATCGCTAGTATGGCAACTTGGTTGTGGCTTCGAACGCTAGTAAGGTAATTTAGTTGAACATGATTGTATTCAAGATCTCCAAAGAAGAAATTTTTAACACCAAACCAGTCAAAATCATACCATCATGTAATCCAGCTTTCCAACAAAGAAAGCGACTCAAGTCTCAGCTCGACTTGTGGGTATATTAAGTTGTTAACCAAACGAACAATAAATCCAAACTAGAGGGTGAATTGGATGTACATAAATGAAAAGACTCACCCTCCACAAACTACCTCCTATGGAAAGATTCCCATATGGAAGGAATGTAAGCCTTCAGATGTTTTCCATTTATTTTCCTTCGATGAACATAACCATTCAAGTTTCTCAAGTGGTAAGCTCCCCCTCTCTAAAACTCAATGAATTTGAAAAGGCCCATCCCACGTTGGTGCCCATTTTCCTAATCCATCTGTTCTAATTCTCCTATCTCTGATAGGGAGGATAACTTTCTACACAAGATCCCCTTCATCAAAGTTTCGAAGAACAACTCTTTTGTTATAACTCCTAGCTATTCTTGCCTTTTGCAGCATAATTTGATTTAAGGCCTTTATTCTAGCTTCATCAATATCTTCTAATTCCATGTGTATGGCTTGATGATAAGACCCTATATCTAAATTATTTTGAAATGCTACTCTTTGAGATCTTACAGTGATTTCCATAGGTAGCACGGCATCATGTCCATAAGTAAATGCAAATGGAGTAGTACCCGTGCTAGTCCTTTTCGAATTTCTGTATGCCCATAATGTGTCCAGTAACAGCTCATGCCAAATTTCTGGGTTTTGATCCACCATTCTTTGGATCCCCTTTTTGATAATTTTGTTAGTTGATTCTGCCTGACCATTAGACTAAGCATAATAAGTACTAGTATATATTAATGAAATTCCATGGTTAGTTGCAAAATTCTTTATTAATTTTCCTTCGAATATAGAACCATTATCCACTGTTATTGTGTGAGGGCTTCCAAACCTGTACATGATTCCCTTTATGAAATCGATGACGTGGGTTTAATTGACCTCCTGATAAACTTGGGCTTCCACCCATTTCGTGAAGTAATCAGTAGCCACTAGGATAAATTTATGCTTTTCCAATGAAGGAGGATAAATCATGCCAATCATATCCATAGCCCATCCTCTAAAAGGCCATGGTTTTATTACGTATTGCAAATCCGTGACTGGCAAATGTTTAAGTGGACCTGTTTTTTGACAAATTTGACATCCCTTTGCATAATCTATGCAATCTTTAACGATAGTAGGCCAATAATACACATACCTCCTTATTAACCACCTCATTTTTATGTCAGCTTGATGTGCTCCACATATCCCTTCATGGACTTTAGCCATTACTTTGAATGCGCTTACCTTACTTAAACATTTTAAAAGAAGGCCATCCATCCCTCTTTTAAATAGCTCGTTATTGTACATGATGTAATTTATTGCTCTCAATTTGGTTATTTTGTCTGCAATGCCATCTGGCTTAGTCAAATAATGGCTTAGTCAAATAATCAATCAATGGTCGTCTCCAATCAACATTTTGATTAGTAGGAACATCAATTGCTAATACTTCGAAACCAATTAACCTATTATTTAACATAGGTAGGGATTTTCTCAAAGTTAATTAACAAAATTCCCTTTCATTTTCTGACAAAACTTTATAACCAGAAGCCCTTTGAGCTATTTCATCAGCTTTTTCGTTGAAGAATCTGGGGATATAAGTCAAAGTAAGTATATAGAATTGCTCCATCAGTTTTTTTGCATGCTGATAATAAATTGCTAATGCTGGACTGGTGCATTTGAACTGGCCATTTAGTTGGTTAATTACCAACCGAGAGTCTCCAAAGATTTCAGCAGTACTAACTCTTAATTTAAGTAAAATTTCTAATCCTATAATCAATGCTTCGTATTCTTCTTGATTGTTGGAGCATTGTCTCTCACTGAGCCGAAAACCATATTTGGTTTTCAAACCTTGGGGGGATTCTAGAATTATGCCTACTCCAGCCATCTGGACAGTTTTTGATCCATTAAACTATAATTTCCATGGCTTGATTTCAGCCATACTGGCCTCCAATGCTCTTGGTGGCTCATGCGCATTTGGATGATCAGCTAAAAAGTTGGCCAATACTTGGTCTTCTACTGATTTTTGGGGTACATATTCAAGACAAAACTCGATTAAAGACATAATTCATTTCCCAATCTTCCCACTAAGCACTGGCTTCGAAAACATGTGCTTAATTACATCAGTTTGAGAAATAACATAGGTTACTCTAGGCAACATATAATGCCTGAGTTTCTTGGAAGCATAAAATAAAGTTAAACATAATTTCTCTACTGCAGCATACTTGCATTCACAGGAGTTTAAAAACCTACTAAGATAATAAACTGCTCTTTCCTTGCCATCTTCATTGTCTTGACCCAACAGTACTCCTATTGAGTTTTATGTTGCAGCTAGATACAACTTCACTGGCTTTCCTTTAATGGGAGGTGCCAACACAGGAGGGTTGGCTAAGTATCTTTTGATGGCTTCAAAGACTTCATCGTGCTCTTTGTACTGCTTGAATTCTTCCCCTTCCTTCAGTTTTAGCAAAGAAGAGAAAATTTTAGTTTTTCCTGCAGTATTAGATATAAATCTTCGAAGGAAATTTAATTGACCAAGAAACCTTTGCAATTCCTTCTTGGTAGAAGGTGGTTTGGCTTCAATAATGGCCTTAGCTTTATTCTGGTCAACTTGTATTCCTTTGTTGTGGACTAAATACCCCAGAAATTTCCTAGTTGACACTCCAAAAGCACATTTTTCTGGATTTAACTTCAACTGATAGTGCTTCATTTGTTGGAAGGCTTTTTCTAAGTGTAGTAGATGATCCTTATCAGAATTTGACTTCACAATGATATCATCTATGTAACACTCCAGAAAACTTCCTACTATATTATGAAAAATAGTATTCATAGCTCTCTGATATGTGGCCCTAGCATTCTTTAACCCAAATGGCATTTTGACCCATTCAAAGATACCAATGTTACCAAGGCAAGTAAATGCTGTTTAAAGATACCAATGTTACTAGGACAAGCAAATGCTGTTTTATGCACATCCTCCTCTGCTATGCAGATTTGATTGTACCCTGAATGTCCATCTAAGATGGACAATATCTTGTGTCCAGCTGAACTGTCCACAAGTGTGTCCACGTTAGGCATTGGATACTCGTCTTTAGGAGTTGCAGTGTTTAGGTTTCGAAAATCGACACAGATTCTAATATTTCCATTCTTTTTAGAGACTGGAACCACATTAGATAGCCATTCGACATACCTGGTTGTTCTAATAAAACCTGCGTATAGAAGTCTCTGCATCTCCTTCTTGACACCTGCAATGGTTTCTGGACTCATCTTCCTGGTTGGCTGTTTCACAGGTTTGAATTGTGGCTTGATAGGTAGCCTATGCTCCACCAATTTCCTGTCCAATCCGGGCAATTCCTTATAACTCCATGCAAAACACTTTTTATTTGCTTTCAATAGTGCTATTAATCCAGCTTTCATATCTGGCTCAAGCTGTTTATTAATAAACACAGAATTGGGGTTATATTCATCTCCCAATCTTACTTCCTCTAATAGGTCCTGCGCTTCGATCTGTTCTTGAGACGTTGACTGGACTTCCTCCTTATGAGGCTTGTGTAGACACCCCAATCTGGGCTTCCGGATTAGTTTACTTACGGTTTTTGATTCCCCGATGATGAAATGGATCAAGAACACCCCGGGAATGATAGCGTGTTTGAGCTTTGAGTGTTTGCAAAACCCTTGAACCTAACCTAGCCTAAGCCACTTCAAAAACCAAAAACCTTGCTGGTCCGCGCCAGGGCGCATCTATCCCGCGCCCGGGCGCACCATCGCGCGAGGGTTTCACTCCATCGCGCGACAGTGCGCCAGGGCGCACCATCGCGCGACAGACTCACTCTGTCGCGCGATGGTCCAACCTACCACCGACCTTACTGATGGAGGACAGTTGGCCACCCAATGCAGCCTCAGCCAGGCCTCGTGGACTGGCTGAAGGCCTCTGTTTCCAACCAGATTCGCCCTCTCTCCCTATAAATACCCCCTTTGGCCTTCCATTAAAAGGGTTACCATTTTCCATTTGTTTCTCTTTCAAAGGGTTCCAAAAAATTCAAAAAGACTAGCACAAGCTCTAGTGCTTTTTCATCCAATTTCACATTCCTCAATCTTTCCAAACACCTCAATCAACTTCAAACATCAAAAGCTCAAATACTCTTTCAAACCCGAAGCCAAAGGTATAGCTTACCTTTGTTCTGTTTCTGTTCTGATCCCTGAGGGGGGCTGGCAGGGCCAAGGCTGGTAATCAATACCAGTTCTGGTCCTAAAGCTGGCGAGGTTTCAAAAACCGTCATGGTAGGAACCAGCGCGCGATGGTCCCACTCTCTCGCGCGACACTTCGGTGCTGCACGTGACGGACCGCGTGGGGATTGGTGTCCTACTGTTTTGTATTTTGTATATAGATCACTGTTAAGCATGTTAAAAACCAGTTTACTGCTTTCCTTTATTAGAAATTGTTAGTTGTAGTTCAATTTGCATGTTTTCTGTTTTGGAATACCCCTGGGATAATTCTGGATCTGTCCCAGAACCCAGAAAATGTGAACCAAGCACTGGTCTGTCCGCGCCAGGGCGCAACCATCCCGCGCCAGGGCGCACCATCGCGCGAGGGTTTCACTCCATCGCGCGACAGTGCGCCAGGGCGCACCATCGCTCGCCAGACTCACACCATCGCGCGACAGTGCGCCAGGGCGCATCCTCGCGTCGCGCGACAGTTTGCCTCCGACCAGTGAGTGGCCTTGCACGGGTAGCTTGGCTTTAGGCCATTATTTTGTCCCCACACTGTTTATGGGGTGTTTTATCAATTTGTAGGGCTTTTTCAGCTTTTAAACTGTATATTATGCTGCTATAAACTGCGTGGTTTGTCCTGGGTGTGCACTGGTCCTTCCAGAGCCCAGAGGGTTTGAGAATAAGAGCTGTGGGTTTGAACTCACCGGTAAGCGCGTGTTTTAGAGTTGTGCGTGCATGAGTGAACAGCATGCAGTGACTTGTTCAGTGCATGCTGGTTTCTTCCTGCACACGTCACTCCAAAACAAGGGCTTCCTAGTTTGTTTAAACTCCCACAGTAGTCTGTTCTCATCCTATACTAACTGTTCATCCATGCTATCTATCACATCCTGCAAACATGTTACAGTTTTAATCCCCGATTAACTGTTCCCCCGCCCTAATTGGCTAAAAATTGATTAATCAAACAGAATCGCAAATAAACATTTTCGCAAATGCCTAAGTAGAGACCGATCTCCGGATTGGGCGAGAGGGGTGCCATAAAACCCTTCCCCTCTCGTAACCTGGCTCCCGAACCCAGATATGGTTATGACGGACTGGTTCCTTAACTTTTTCAAATCAAACAGCGCGGCAAGTGCTTCGAAATACGGTTCCTTGGGTGTCGGACCTTCAAACCCAAGTGGCGACTCTGTATTTTCGCGAGCGCTTGACGTCCAGCTTCCAAAGCGCTCCCGCGAACCGGCAGCATCTTCGGGCAAAATCGCATTGCCCACAGTGGCGACTCCGCTGGGGATCGAATCAATATTGGTCTATACTTAGAATTTAATACGCTTGAGAACAATCCCACAAAAGCCTGTCAAAATAGTGAGCTTCGCGCTGCTAAAGAAAGGATTGGTGATTTAACAGGACCTCGTGTCCGGCCATCCAATCTGGGGCTTTTCCGATTGTTCTCTCGTGTAGTTTCTTCTAAGTATTGATCAATAAAGAGAGCCAAATTTGAAACGGCATTTGCGAATTTGCGATTCTATTCCATTAATCAATTTTTAGCATTCTTCATATGCATCGATGTGGGATAAGCCTCGTTGGATCGTTTTGGCAATCCGGCACGGTTTACCGGAGCCCGGGGACCCCGAATGACTAACAACCTTCGACGATGATGAGTCATTCTACCGCTTGACTGTTGCTCTGCGGTTACGCGGGCAGCGGGAGGTATATCTTTGGCTCTAGTCCGAGGAACCCGTTTCAAGCCAAAACCAGCCTTTGCATATATAAAGCACTAGCACTCTCCAAACTAGGACAGGTACCTACAGGGTAAAATTACTTGCATCTAACCCCCATATACTGTCTACATGTTACTGCTTTCCCTATCGCATGCACTGTACATACATTATTTTGCATAGGAGCATGCTTGGAGTGGTTCTTTCTCTCGAGTTTGTCTTGCGCAGTCTAAGACGTTGTCGGACCCGATGAGGAGTCGTTCATTCTGTTGAATGTTCGTTATCAATCGCAAAGTCCTTAGTTCAATGAGACTTTGAGAAATCAAAATTTACTACATCCTTGGCTCATGCCCGGTTAAGAATTCAACCGAAAATATGGAACAACAAAAGTAATGATGCCGTGTCACTGGCACCACCCAGGTTGAAGTGCGAAGTCACTATACACCGCCGTGTTCAAGGTTAAGGTGCCATGTCATCACCACCATGTTGTTCCAAATTCAAGTTGATCCTTCAAATGGGACTAGTCGAAGATTTAGTCTATTTTGACATCTTTTAGGATCTGACGATCTACTCAGGGACACATGGCCGAAAAGAATTCTGAGGATTCTGGCAACGTCTGAAATTCGTGAGGCAAACTCATCTCTGTTTTGTACATACATACCGTTTTGTGTAGAAGCATGTTTAGGGCGGCTTCTAGATTGTCTCTCTTTCGAGTCTGTCTTATGCTTATTAGGATGCTGCTAGACCCGATGAAGAGTCATGCATCTCAATGGTGCATGTTGCTAATTTTCAAAGTCCTTAGATCAGCAAGACTTTGGGAAATCGAACCTTTTTAAGTCCTTGGCTCATACCTTATTGAAATTTCAACCGAAAATAAGGAACCATAAAGTATGGATGCCATGACACTGGCACTACCCAGGTTGAAGTGCGAAGTCACTATACACCGCCGTGTTCAAGGTTAAGGTGCCATGTCATCTATACCGAGTTGTTCCAAGTTCAAAGTTGAAACTTCGAAAATGAAATAGACAAAGGCTTAGTCTGTTTTGACATCTCTTAGTGTCAGTCGATCTATTCAAAGGATACACCCTAGAAAAGATTTCTGAGGATTTTGGCAGCGTCCGAACATCATGAGACAGACTCGTTTGTAGTTGTAGAGTCTAGGAGGACACCGACGATGGCAACATGTGCATTGCATTCTAATTGCTGCAGGAACCTCACTGAGTTCTCGTTTACTTTGCTGTCCAAAGCTAAAGGCCATCTCGCTGAATAGAAGAGCCAAACCTACTTGGGTTAGTCTGCCGGGGCTGTTACACCTTCGCTTCCAAGGTTATATCACCTGCCTCGTTCATCAATTCAGAAATGGCAATACAAATGGAGCTGGCTGAGCTCAGGAAAGCTATAGAGGAATTAGGTCACAAGATGGACAAGCAGATGATTATGGTCTAGGGACTCGTTGGCCTCGTTACCTCTACAGCCCCGCAACCAGATATGGGGCTAGTCAAAGAACCTCCTCAAGCCTACCACTCTCCAACAGTCAAAATCAAACTATGCTCAGGAGACATGTTCAACGACCTGGTTGAATTCCATGAGGCTAGGACTCACTCGAAGGAGGATGTTGATTCCTTTGTCGAAACCATTGCCAAAGCGGAGGGCATGCTTAGTGACGAATTCAGCCCCGAGGGCAAAAGAATGCATCCTGTTAATAAGGCAATGTGTTGCAACTGCACAGCAAACAAGGGTCCTACTTTGAACTCTCAATTCACTCGCCGGAACTCACCGAGGGTTTTCTCATATTTCGATGCACCTTTGGCCTCGGTCTATGAGAGGCTCCTCGATGCTGGTTCCATCAAGCCCCTCAATCCAACTTCATTGCCTAAGAATCCCTCCGCCAATTTCAAATATAACCTCTTTTGCACCTACCATCAAATGCCTGGCCATTCAACCAATGCATGCTTCCGGCTTCGACATGCCATTCAAGATCTTATCGATTGTGGCATCATCCCAACCCCATCTCCATCAAAAGCCGATACTATCTCTAGAACCTTACCTCAACCCAACTCTGGCTCACAACTTGGTCAGACATCCACTATCTCCACTCAAATCAACCCCACCTCTACTCAGATCGATCTGAGCTTTAAGCCAACTGTACCCATCCTGTCCGAGCCTGAGGACAGCCTGCTGGCCGCTGTTTGTGCAATTGAGACTTTCTCTGCCAACACCTGGATTGACAGTAATGAGGGGCTTACAAAGGAGAAGACTGACTGGCTGAGGTCCATTGATCAAAGGAGCACCGAGTAGGTTTGGTCGAAGAAGCTAAGGAAGCCGAAGTGCTGTTGCTTGGGCTTAACACCCGCTGGATCCTACCTCTTTTTGTGGAAGCTATGGGTAGCTTTTTAAATATTGCATTTTCAAACCGCGTCTAGTTTGCATTGGCATTTTGTCTGAGTCTGACACAGAGTCGTTTGCATTTGTCTAAGTCTAGCTCTGAGTCGGAGGTAGTGCCTCTTGGCCCTCCACGTCGTAGCTTTCGTTTCAAGTTTTTGAGTCTGCTGTACTTGGCAACCCCGAGGGGCTTTCTTTATGATATGCACTATCTTACTTCTAAGTACTTTGCTGACTTTTGAATAAACTGTGTCGACCCTGACGATGAAGGGATAGATTTCGATGGGATCATCCCCAAGGAAATGTGTTCCCTCGCCGAAAGGGAAGACAAAAGGCATCTCAGCCTATTAATTGAAATTGTAGTTTTCAAATAAACTTGAAAGACAAGGACAACCTCCCAATGGTTCAAAATTGGTTCAAAGCTGTTCCCAGAGGAGCATTGTGCCCGATCAGACAGGCTCTAAAAGTTCATCAACGTCTTGGCAGGGTCTCTCAAATGACATGCCTAACGTTGACCCTGAGATAAAAGAACATCAAATCCCCCTGCTACCAGGCGCCAAACCATACAAAGCAAAGCTCAGAAGGTCCAGCACCTCTACCATCCTCAAATTTGCAGGAACAGCGTTCCGCCAAGCACAAATTGGAAAGTTCAAAAGTGGCCTCGAGCAAGGCATGTCAACTGAAGCACTTTGGACCTTATAGCCATTTCATCTGGGGGTGCAGCCATTTATTTGACCTCAACGGCAATAAATTCAAATACCTTGGTCAGCATGGATCAATTCAAAAGCCTTTTCCCTGAGAGAAGCTCGTTGGGCTGAAACCCCAAGGGTGGGCGGTTCCAAGCAAAAGTTAGAGCAGCCTGCTAGACTGAGAACCTATGAAGGAGGTCTAGGCAAAAGTAAAGGCAATATTTGAAAGCTCGCTAGACCGAAAACCCGAAGTGGCTATTCTAGGCAAAAGTTAGAGCATAAAAGGTGAGGTAAAACACTCGAGTGAACCTTGGCCTGAACTACGTTTTGACCTGATTCCCTAGCTTGGGATACGTAGGCAGTCTCTCCTTGAGACTCGGTCACAATCTATCAATTGGATCCATAGTTGACATTTGGTACACATCAAAGGTCGAAGAGGATCGAAGATCAAGCTGCATGGGAGGCGTCTGAAAGGGGGAAATCCTTTTGTCTTTCAGTTTTATTGCAAACTACTACTTCAATTTCAAAGCTGAGCATAAAGCCTTAAAAGAATTTAAGCATCAAAAGCAGAACGAAATGTTGGCGAGGCTTAACGGCTCACAGTTTATTCTAAGTTCAGCGAAGTCTGATGTGAGCAGTTGCAGTAGCTTTGCAGTCATGTACGCTAGTTTGAGGTTCACGCGCACTTGATTCATAGTTATGTGCGTTGGTCTCAACCCTGCGCACACTTTTTCAATTAGTACAGCAATCGATAGCAGTCAGCTACTGCCTTCGAGTCCTGTTCAAGGGGCTATTGTCAAGTTTGGTCATACCGTGTAGACTTAATGTGACTGCACGGGGGTGTCAGTTTCAGTCCGGGCCTATACGTGTCTTCATTTGCGTCTTATGTCCATCTTTGTGGCATTTTTCTAGATTTTAATCCATTGTCATGTCGAGATGCTTTTCTCAGTTCTATTTGTTCATTCAGGTCACCGTACATATGTTTGACCTTACAATTGTCAGTTTCACCTGTCTAAAAGGACTATTGTGAGTTTTGGCACGTTCATGGCCAAAATTTCATTATTTTCCATGTGTCCAGGGTTCGCATTGTTCCCTGGGGCTCTTTCCCCCTTTTCATTCGAGCTAGGCATGTCTGTGCATATATGTGTGTCTGTGTGTCGACTCAGTTCATTTGTCAATGCAAATTAGATATTAGCGGTCAGTTTTTGTCCATAAACTGCGGAAATGTAATTTTTACATTGCTACCCTAGCTTCGGTAATCTACAAGCAGTAGAGTCTCATCATCAGCAAGGGCACGTCAGCCCAAGGCCAAGCGAAGCATATCTCTGGGGCTCGTTTGCCCAAGCATCAAAGGAAGGGGCACGCAGGCCCACTGCCGCCCCTAAATGTCAACTTGGCACGCCGGCCCGCTCAAGTGTCTCAAGTGTCTCTCTATATGGGTGCGCATCTCAGAAGCAAAAGACAGTAAAAGTAATGGGGCTCAGTGGTAGTCCTTAGGCATCGTTGTCCTTCTAGGAGCCGCCCTTAGCTTGTGTCTGCATTTTCAATTCGTGCATACATGTCATTGCATATTGTATATCAAATGTTTAAAGCAGGAAAATTCTATGCCGGAATCACTTTTTGGGATAGTGCAAGTATGGGGGAATGCCACATGCCACTTTCCTTATCTCATTTGCCATGACAACCGTCAAGCACACAACCTCTCTGTCCTACTCTGTTGGCACTTAGAATGCACTTTGGGGGATCAAAAATCAACTCAATCCACATCGGCATATTCATCCTGAAGCATGATCTGCCCGTCTCGAATCAACGACAGCCGGTCCTGTCAATTTCTCAACGGCTCGATCATTCTGCACACTGATCTGCCCATCTCAATCAACGACAGCCGGTCCTGTCCAATCTTCAATGGCTCGATCATCCTGAAGCATGATCCTCCCGATCTCAATCAACGACAGTCGGTCCTGTCCAAACTCAACGGCTTGATCATTCTGCACACTGATCTGCCCGTCTCAAAGCAACGACAGCCGGTCCTGTCCATTTCTCAACGGCTCAATCATTTTTACTGATGATTGTCCCATCCTGTCTTCAACGGTTCGGTCATTTATACTGATGATCCTCCCATCCAGACTTCAACGGCTCAATCATTTATACTGATGATTGTCCCATCCTGTCTTCAACGGTTCGGTCATTTATACTGATGATCCTCCCATCCAGACTTCAACGGCTCAATCATTTATACTGATGATTGTCCTATCCTGTCTTCAACGGTTCGGTCATTTATACTGATGATCCTCCCATCCAGACTTCAACGGCTCAATCATTTATACTGATGATTGTCCCATCCTGTCTTCAACGGTTCGGTCATTTATACTGATGATCCTCCCATCCAGACTTCAACGGCTCAATCATTTTTACTGATGATTGTCCCATCCTGTCTTCAACGGTTCGGTCATTTATACTGATGATCCTCCCATCCAAACTTCAACGGCTCAATCATTTATACTGATGATTGTCCCATCCTGTCTTCAACGGTTCGGTCATTTATACTGATGATCTTCCCATCCAGACTTCAACGGCTCAATCATTTATACTGATGATTGTCCCATCCTGTCTTCAACGGTTCGGTCATTTATACTGATGATCCTCCCATCCAGACTTCAACGGCTCAATCATTTATACTGATGATTGTCCCATCCTGTCTTCAACGGTTCGGTCATTTATACTGATGATCCTCCCATCCAGATTTCAACGGCTCAATCATTTATACTGATGATTGTCCCATCCTGTCTTCAACGGTTCGGTCATTTATACTGATGATCTTCCCCTCCAGACTTCAACGGTTCGATCATTTATACTGATGATTGTCCCATCCTGTCTACAACGGCTTGGTCATTTATACTGATGATCCTCCCATCCAGACTTCAACGGCTCGATCATTTATACTAATGATCCTCCCATCCTGTCAAATTCCTCAGCGGTTTGATCACTCAGCTCATTGATCTCTCTGTCTGCATCCACGACAGCCGGTCCTGTCAAAACCATCAACGGTATTTAGCCATATCACTTGTACAATCCACAACGACGATCAGATTATCGTCCGATGGTTTGTTCAATGGTCCACCATCCGCAACTTGTTGTTCCCCAGGAGAGTCCGCCTCGGCCTGCCCCAAACAACTACCTCTACTTCAGTCTAGCTTCACCCCCATCTTCCAGCAGGCTTATTGCTCTGTCTCGGATGGTCTTTGATAAGGAGATTGGCTCTGATTCCCAACAGATGGAATTCAACCTGCCTGACACGACCTACCCGTGTTTGTTAGAATACTTTGTGCCGAGGATAGCTTGATCCCCAGCAACGACGGCCTGTCCCGTCCACATCTGCATCGACAGCCTGTCCTGTCCAAATTCGATCAACAAGCGGCGATTCACTCGTCCACTTCTACTTCCATCCCCGGCAATGAACAGCCAGTCCATTCCACCGATCAGGTTCCTTAAGTTTACTTGTCTACTTTGCTAGTATGCTTTGCTCTGGATTGCCTTGAGGGGTGTCTAGAAATCTTTGACGTTACTTGTACCAAGTCGATGGTGCTTCAAGTGCCGTCAAAGAGGGGCTACTGTAGACACCCCAATCTGGGCTTCCGGATTAGTTTACTTACGGTTTTTGATTCCCCGATGATGAAATGGATCAAGAACACCCCGGGAATGATAGCGTGTTTGAGCTTTGAGTGTTTGCAAAACCCTTGAACCTAACCTAGCCTAAGCCACTTCAAAAACCAAAAACCTTGCTGGTCCGCGCCAGGGCGCATCTATCCCGCGCCCGGGCGCACCATCGCGCGAGGGTTTCACTCCATCGCGCGACAGTGCGCCAGGGCGCACCATCGCGCGACAGACTCACTCTGTCGCGCGATGGTCCAACCTACCACCGACCTTACTGATGGAGGACAGTTGGCCACCCAATGCAGCCTCAGCCAGGCCTCGTGGACTGGCTGAAGGCCTCTGTTTCCAACCAGATTCGCCCTCTCTCCCTATAAATACCCCCTTTGGCCTTCCATTAAAAGGGTTACCATTTTCCATTTGTTTCTCTTTCAAAGGGTTCCAAAAAATTCAAAAAGACTAGCACAAGCTCTAGTGCTTTTTCATCCAATTTCACATTCCTCAATCTTTCCAAACACCTCAATCAACTTCAAACATCAAAAGCTCAAATACTCTTTCAAACCCGAAGCCAAAGGTATAGCTTACCTTTGTTCTGTTTCTGTTCTGATCCCTGAGGGGGGCTGGCAGGGCCAAGGCTGGTAATCAATACCAGTTCTGGTCCTAAAGCTGGCGAGGTTTCAAAAACCGTCATGGTAGGAACCAGCGCGCGATGGTCCCACTCTCTCGCGCGACACTTCGGTGCTGCACGTGACGGACCGCGTGGGGATTGGTGTCCTACTGTTTTGTATTTTGTATATAGATCACTGTTAAGCATGTTAAAAACCAGTTTACTGCTTTCCTTTATTAGAAATTGTTAGTTGTAGTTCAATTTGCATGTTTTCTGTTTTGGAATACCCCTGGGATAATTCTGGATCTGTCCCAGAACCCAGAAAATGTGAACCAAGCACTGGTCTGTCCGCGCCAGGGCGCAACCATCCCGCGCCAGGGCGCACCATCGCGCGAGGGTTTCACTCCATCGCGCGACAGTGCGCCAGGGCGCACCATCGCGCGCCAGACTCACACCATCGCGCGACAGTGCGCCAGGGCGCATCCTCGCGTCGCGCGACAGTTTGCCTCCGACCAGTGAGTGGCCTTGCACGGGTAGCTTGGCTTTAGGCCATTATTTTGTCCCCACACTGTTTATGGGGTGTTTTATCAATTTGTAGGGCTTTTTCAGCTTTTAAACTGTATATTATGCTGCTATAAACTGCGTGGTTTGTCCTGGGTGTGCACTGGTCCTTCTAGAGCCCAGAGGGTTTGAGAATAAGAGCTGTGGGTTTGAACTCACCGGTAAGCGCGTGTTTTAGAGTTGTGCGTGCATGAGTGAACAGCATGCAGTGACTTGTTCAGTGCATGCTGGTTTCTTCCTGCACACGTCACTCCAAAACAAGGGCTTCCCAGTTTGTTTAAACTCCCACAGCAGTCTGTTCTCATCCTATACTAACTGTTCATCCATGCTATCTATCACATCCTGCAAACATGTTACAGTTTTAATCCCCGATTAACTGTTCCCCCGCCCTAATTGGCTAAAAATTGATTAATCAAACAGAATCGCAAATAAACATTTTCGCAAATGCCTAAGTAGAGACCGATCTCCGGATTGGGCGAGAGGGGTGCCATAAAACCCTTCCCCTCTCGTAACCTGGCTCCCGAACCCAGATATGGTTATGACGGACTGGTTCCTTAACTTTTTCAAATCAAACAGCGCGGCAAGTGCTTCGAAATACGGTTCCTTGGGTGTCGGACCTTCAAACCCAAGTGGCGACTCTGTATTTTCGCGAGCGCTTGACGTCCAGCTTCCAAAGCGCTCCCGCGAACCGGCAGCATCTTCGGGCAAAATCGCATTGCCCACAGCTTGTTATCCTGCATAACGTCTTCCCATATGTTGTCCTCTTGAATCTTCTGTTCGATCCCCAGAGCGACATACTTGACTAAAACCAATGAGTTGGCCTCTTCTTCTGCCTCTTCCTTGGATTCACATCCAAGCAGTATTGTCTTTTGGGGTGTCTGATTCATAATCAACAGTTTGTTTCAGCTTTGATTTTAGCTCTGCCAATTCTCCCAGTTCCAGCTCATTGGTTGGGTAAGTGGCGGCTTGGAGTAGTTCACTCAAAGGAACTACATCTGATTTGTACATTTCTGCTTCAGCAAAATTCGCCGTGGCACTAAATGGATGAGGATCAGTTTTGACTCCCTCAACACCCACTTCTTTGCCTTTGTCATACTTAACAATCATTAATTCCTGATGCATAGAGGAAGGAATACATCCATTAACATGAATCCAATCTCTTCCCAATAAAGCATTATATTTAGCATACGTGTCAACTACAAAGAAAGCAGTGTCCGTTTCTATTCCACCTACTGCCAATCTAATGGGGATGATTCCCCTGGCATGCTGGCTTTCCCCAGTAAATCCTGCAATGGATGTGCTGGTTGGAATCAATTTTGCTTTTCCTTTTCCTAGCTTTTTTAACGTTTGGAAAGGCAAAATGTTCACTGCAGCCCCATTATCCACCAAGATTCTGTTAAGTGGGATTCCATCAAAATGTACAGTAATATATAATGGACGCAAATGTTATCTCATTGCGTTAGTAGGTAATTTAAATGGATATGAAATTTTCACATAATTCAAATCTATTACCAGGGGGGACTCGATGTCAGAAATGGACTCTGGAACGAAACAAGCACTTTCTTTTGAGCTTACCTCCAAACTTTCTTGATTCTGCTCAATTTCACATACTAGGCTTTCGTCCATCTCGATCTGAGCCATCTCTTCCAAGTCATCATCATTACATATAATATTTAGTTCTTCATCACTATGTGCTTCTTCAGAATTGTCTGGCCTTCCCAAATTCGACCAAGCATTACCTTGGCCTTTGGATGTCTAGCCATTCTTGAAGAAATCCATAGAGCATGGGTACACCATATTAACTTGTACTTCTGGTTGGCCGCCAAATTGGATTGTGGTCACTTCCTTGACTGATTTGACTGCTTCGGTTTCCTTGGCATCCTCTCTTTCAACTTCTTGCGTTGATACCTCCATAGGGGATGAGCTTCCTTCTACCCCTTCTTGTTCCACCAACAAGGCTTCGAGCAAACCAGATTGATAACTAGCCAATGAATTAGGAGAAGGTGGGTCAATGTCTTCTTCGAGCATGGCAGAGGCTACTTTCTTCAAAGTCTCTCTTTCTTGATACTGGATTTGAAGCTCTTCTGGGTCCCTCTTAGCTCTGTCAAACCTTGGATTGGACCTTGTTCCTCTTCCTGATTCTTCCCCAGTCGAGAACTCTCCTGACTGAAAAAGCGTATACTTTATCTGGAGCTTTCTTTTCTGTGTTCTCGAAAGCAATGGGACCATCTGTGGCATTTTGGACTTGGGATCCCTGATCAATACCCAATTTCCAGAGTTTGAATTTGGCGGCTTAAAAGTTCTGTTCTCACTCCTATTTAAATTTTTGTACCATTGGAACAAATCAGGCTTGACTTGCTTTAGAAACCAATCAAGAACTCCTTTCACCAAAGTGAATTTCTCTTGTTTGGCGTCTTCTTGGGCCTCTGATGTCTAACCAATATTGGCTTTCTTCGAAGGTGGTAGCTCTCTCCTATGAATAGGTGGGACAGGAATGGTAGGCACATCTCTCTTCGATGCTAACCAGGGCTTACTGTCACTTGGCTTTACTTGTGCTGAAGCCATTTTTTCATTCCTATCTCCTTAGGGAAGAAACTCACGCCCTTTCTATCCAAGTCCTTAAAAACCAGATAGTTGGTTTTGCATCCCACACATAAGCATTTAAAAAATTAGGCTTTTAACATGGGTAAATGATTATTACCTGAGAACCTCTATGGAGGCAAACCTGTGTTGGCTTGCCTACAATGATTTTGCCTTTTCCCTGTACCTCGAGGATGACCAGCATGTGGCCTACTTCTTCCATATTGGATGGCATTCATGTTAACTGGCGCCTCCTTGTCTTGCCAATACTTCTTGACAGTTCGAGCCAGTGAAGTGGGTATGTTGGTGTTAACTTCTTCCACCTTTGGAAAAGGCACTGCATCTATCCCCATAGCCTTTTCAGGGAATTTGATTCTTCCTTTCTTGATTTGTTCCTGAATCCTGCCACGAAAAATATTACAAGACTTAGTCGAATGAGACCAAGAGTCATGCCATTTGCAAGAAGTCTTTCCATTCTTCTCCTCTGCTGTTGGTAACTTCATATTCGAAGGTAGCTTAATGATTTTCTTTCTTAACAAAAAATCAAAGATCTCATCAGCTTTAGATATATCAAAAGAGTACACTTTAGTGATTTCTTTCTGCTTGAACTTCTGTCCTAGAGAAACATTCTTTTGAATCAAGGGCTCACAAACACAAGGATCGTGTTCTATAATTTCTACTGCATCTATCTCATAATTGGGATCTCTATAGTATGTTGGGTAAGAGGAATTATGTCTGTCCATATCCTCCTCTAGTAGTGATAAACACCCGATAATGCAATAGAGGGTGCGGTAGTTATCTATTTATAGTTGA
Source organism: Rhododendron mucronatum var. ripense (assembly GCA_019656295.1). NCBI lineage: Eukaryota > Viridiplantae > Streptophyta > Magnoliopsida > Ericales > Ericaceae > Rhododendron > Rhododendron mucronatum. The sequence continues at coordinate 492,041 of BPLT01000240.1, forward strand.
TTTTATCGTTAATTTAGTCGTTTTTATTTGATATTACTCGTAAGGTTTGTTTTTAGTGTTTTCAGGTAAATCGTGTGAATAAGGCATGTTTTGACGTCATAGAAGGCCCGAGTGTGTCCAAGTACCCGAGGAACCAATGAAGACCCTATCGGCCCCTGAAAATTTGTCTAAGTATGGAAAAATCACTTTTCGAAAAAGTATCGATTTTCGAGATAAAAAATGGTGGTAATTGATCATTAAATTTTTCTAAGAGCAACTTCAAAATTGCAAGGTTTTATTCAAAGATTAAGGTCGTGTTTTGAGCCATTTATTTGATAGAAAAGTGTGCTGTTTTCTGTTTTACACTAAAAGCTGGGGGTCAACATTTTGATTGGATTGAAATCTCAAAATTCTGGTAATGCCATTGTTTTCAAATGGGGGGTACTTCCTTATTTTCATTAAATAAATTAAAGTAAAGAAAAGGTAAAAGAAAGGTTTAAAATGCAATCTTTACTTAACTTTAGAGAATGAAAGTAAGATGCTGTGAAAACTATTGGACGCCAAGGCAGAAGCAGCATTGCCAAGGTAAGATCAAGACACCGCCCGAGCAGGCCAGCAGCCAAAGCAGCGAGCAAGCCTTATTCACCTCGGCATCGATGGAAGCTTTTCTTTCACATCGATGCCGAGGCCATTAGTGCTCCAGTCCCTTATCAATCTCGGCATCGATGGACTAAATGGCTTTACATCGATGCCGAGCCCCTTAGTGGCCCAGCTTATGCCTGTTGCCATCGATGCCGAGGGGCTTAGCGGGGCATCTTCAGAGCATCGTGGGAATATTCCAGGCGCGGATCTCCTGAGTATAAAAGATTGTGACATCATTTTATACAAACAAGTAGTATAGAGTAGGTAGTATAATTTCTAGATCTAGCTTGGATACTTTTCAGTTTTTTGCATTGTTCTTATTTTGTTCTTCATTTTCAGCACTTTATTTCTTAATTTCCTGCCTTAATTAGTTTTCTTTTGCTACTCTTGCTTTAATTCAAGTTGTAGTTTATTTCCCGATCTATCTTTTAAGTCAAGTTTCTTCTAGTGTTGTCTTTCAATTATGCTAAGTAGATTTTTGCTTGCCCTTATCTTCATAGATATGTGTGAGTAGTTTCAAGGGTTAGGTCATGGGATGATTAGCATCCCATGGCTTGGGCAAAAATTGCATTTTTCACCAATAAAGCTTTAATTTTTGGATTTAAAAATTGATGTGGGGTTCGAATTCGTTTGATAAATTGCCGAGGTGTTAACCTCTTTGATCATGTGTAGGTGGGAGTATCGCCTACCCACCACACATGATGCTTAGAGCTCTGCCGCACGAGGTGTCTACCAAAAGAATTCTAGAGCTAGCTTGATAATTAAATCTCTATTTTCCGGTTTAGGAACCTTAATTGCATATCTTGAACCGCGTGAATTGGTAAAAACGTGATTTAGCCCGAGTCATGAGTGCTAATGATTCCTAAACCTATCCTATCTTTTACCTAGTTTATTCGTTTCAATTTAGCCTTTCTTTTCCACCGTTTCAAAGTAAAACTCGGTTGGCTACCTAACAGCCGAAATCCGTACTTGCATCTACAAATCCGACCAAGTCATATAACAATTCCCTTGGGTACGATCCCGGACTTCCGGATTATCATGCTTCAAATGACGTATTAAACCTTACGCTTGGGGTAATATTCTTCTATATCGGAAGATTCGAAGCAAGCAGTGATTCATATCTAGCAATTTTATAAGTTAAGTCTGCAAAGTTCCTAAACTCTGTAGAATCAAACCTTTTTCGAAGCTCTCTTTCTAAACGATCTTGTGCTAGTCTCACAAACTCTGCTTCTGGCAGATGGAGTTTGCACTAGGTTTTAGCCCTTTTGAATCTAGATATGAAATCTGCTACTTTTTCATCTGGTTTCTACCTTAGCCTAGCTAAGTCTGCCATAGAGACTTCAGGCTCGGCATTAAAGAACTGTGCATGGAACGCCTCTTCCATTTGAAACCAATTAGTTATAGAGCCTGGTGGCAAATTGGTGTACCATGCAAAAGCTGGCCCAGATAAGGAATTTGGAAATAATTTCAACTTCATGAAGCCATTTTGAGCCAAGTTCTTACACTGGGCAGAAAACCTAGCAATGTGTTCTATAGAGGACTGTCTACCATCTCCGTAGAACAGAGTAAAATCTGGGATTTTAAACTCTCTAGGAATCTGAAATGTTGTGTCTACCCATTCTGGATATGGTTTTCTATAGATCTGAGGTTGTACCTCTCGAGTTCAAGGTCCACAAACTTCTTGTATGAGACCTATAACTTGGTCTCTTAGTACTGGGTTACCTACGAGAAAATTTTGTTCTTGGTTTTCTATGGGTGGTTCTGGTTCTACAAAATCATCTCCATGAACTCCCCTTATCATGTTAAGATCCCCTTGATTTTCTCTGGGAAATTTCCCATACCAAGGCTGTTGCATTTGGTCAACTGCAGCATTGACTCGAGCAGGCCTATAGCTTCCATAAGCTGTTGTCATGGGATTTTTGGTAGTTGGATGTGGATGTTGTGGGTTATTACTTCTTTTCTCGGGTCTATAACCTCGTTCTAACTCTGTGTCATCCTCCCATCCCCCAAGCGTGGGTTCGAAGAGAGGGTTGACACTTTGCCTATCTCTAGCGTTTCTTGGAACCCCAATAGTAATACCATGGGCCTGTTTTGGAGGTTCCCAATCAGGTTTTGTAGGCTTTACTGGCTCAAACCAAGATTGTGGTATTTCCTCTAGGTACATCTTTTCCTTACCTGTCCTAGACCTCATCTTTCCTTGTCCCATATCCTCTCCAAGCCTTCCTTCGAAGGGACTTTGGTGAGTGCTTGAGTTAGCATGATTATCTAGCCCAATATTCCCTGGACTATTTCTCACTGGTTCTGGGTTAGGGAACCTATTTCTTATACTTTTGATCATGGCTCTTTGGGTTTGAGCCATCTCTCTAAAAGCTATCATCATTTCTCTAAACATTTCCTCCTTATCATGGTTTTTTTCCACTGGCTTGCCCCTCCTGAAAATTTGGAGGCATTTCACTAGGAGGTACTTCATAAGAAGGCTCTTCATAAAAGAGCTCTTCTATTCCCAAAGCCAATTGAGGAAAAACAGGAATGATAGGTGTACCTGGTTCTACAGCCTGTTCTGGCATAGCCTGTTCCTCTGGTACTAAGTCACCAATGGGTGTCCCTATTTGTTTTCGAAACCTTGGCATTTTGACACCTTTATGTCCCACCGGGCGCGCCAAAAAATTGTTTGGGCTGAATTAGCTCAATCAAATGGCAAATGATTGTGTGCGGGCGTGCCAGAAAAGAAATAACTTCAGAAAAGAAATTACTCTTTTCAAATTGATTTGAAACAACTAATTTGCAATCAGGCAACTGTGTTATCCGTTCGATTACCTCAACTAAGAGGATTTTTCCTTAAGGTATCAACCAAATAAAAGATTGACGCGCTTCGAATTAGAAAAGATGATTGAACACAAACAAACCTGAATTTAATCAAAGGTTCATTTGAATACAAACACTCTTAAGATTCTATTAAGAATAATGCAGAAATATAAGCACACTGAATTTAATCGAAAGTGAACTTACAAACGACTATTCTTTGGTAAGAAAAAACTTAAAGGAAAATAAGAGAACTTGAATTTAATCGAAAGTAATCTTACATGCAAATAAGTCTTCAACTTACAAAAAGATCTTATTCTAAACTAATCTACGATAAATCTCTGAGCAATCATATTGTATGAATTGTCAGATGATATGAATTTTTGTGGGGGCCTCTCTCTTCAATTGCTCCTTCTATTTATAGACGATGGACCTGCCTTCGATCTCCACTTCCCACGTTAATCTCCACGTCTTGCTCGAACTGCCCATTTCCCCCTTAAAACAGTTAAAGGGGCCTTCGAATGGTCACTTCGATATTGGTGTTTGTTGTCTCTCTTTCTTCATGCTTGAAAATGGGGTTCGTGGCCTCTTCATGGATCGTGATACTCCTGTTCTTACGCAACGTGGGTTAGTGTCATACGATTGACTCAAATGATTCCCTACAATCCCGTCTATCTTGCGTTATAAATCAAAGTAGCAGTGGCACCGTTCGATGATTCCCAGGTTTAATCAACGGTTGAATTCCATCATGCTTTAAGATCATCTGTGTTTGATAACAAAACGTCGTCGGTTCCAATCAAAACGATACTGTTTAGTACTAAAATAATGTCATCATTAAACCCCATAATCCTCTGCATCTCGGGTCTAATTAAGACATGTTCTGATTGGCCACCACGCTTTCTGATGACACGTGTATTTTTCTCATTGGGTAGTATATTTTAGAATGTAAACAACTACCACTCAGGCCTTATTGGCAACCTACATACACACAATGGGCTACTAAGTCCGGCCACATTGCGATCGCAAAAACACACACATACAATGGGTTATCAAGTCCGGCCACATTGCGATCGCAAAAACATTTCCTTTCTTGAAAAACACGCATTTTCATTACTAGTACCCTACATTTTATGTTTCTAAACTTTCTCGATTTTTGCGTCTTGCTTTCATGCAAAAACTCCACTGTCGGACTTTTCACATAAGAACACTATAGACGGTGTCTCATAAACATGCATTATTGATCGTAACCTTGAAATTAAACTAGAATAATTAAAATAACAAGATCATCCAACTCTATAGTGTTTTTCATGCTTACTCCATCGACTAGTCTATAAGTTCAACAAAATATGCATATAACTCAACACCAAGACAAGTAAATTAATAACTAAAAACATGTATACATGCTCATAATCATTTTCAAATAAAATCTAACTAACCATGATACCAATCAAACTATTATTTCTTACATTTTAAAAATTTGTTCTTTCTTTCTTTTTGGAAAGTTCAAAATCACATATTTTCCGGAATAAAAGTCGAGATATTCATTATGATCATATTTCATTTCGAAATTTTAGTAAAATAAGTTTGCTAGCTATTTTTACTATTTTAACTTAACATGCATTTAAACACAAAAAAATATAACTAAAATTTTTACTAGAGAAAGTGAGTAAAATATAATACCATTTTTCTTGGCGGATGGTATAGCTATGGAAAAGAAAATACGTTGGCTTACGGAAGGTGAATGTGGCTATCAAACGAAATGACTTCTTACGGTAGCTTCGAAAGAGAAAAGAAAAGACTTTTTTTCTCTCGAAACTAAATCTTGACTAAACTACTAAACTTTTTGGATCGAAAGAGTGGTCGGGTGGTAGTTTGGGTTGAGTTTCAAGAAGAAACTCAAGAACAAAGAACAAATACAAGGATTCTAGAGAGCGAAGTTGGAGAGATTGAATGTGTGAGTTGAATAGCTTGACAAAGGGTCCTATTTATAGGAAAGTGAGGACCTCTCTCCCTCCCCCATATGCCCCCCCTCCCTCTCTCTCTCTCTCTCTCTCTCTCTCTCTCTCTCTCTCTTCTTTCTATGGTTTATTTGCTCCATGGTCATGTCCAATCCAACTTTAAGCATGCTAAAGTCTTCACCTCTCTTGTTATTCCATCCTACGTGCAGGACTATGTGATCATGAAGGACTTTTAAGGCTTTAAAGGAAAATCCTAGGCAATTATATCCTAGTTAGTAAGTCTTACAAGTAAAAGAAATGATAGCTAGGCTAAAAGAAATAGTCTTTCCCATGTTTAGTCAATCCTAGGTCTAGATTGTAAGTAAAATCTAGGATGATTGAAGGCTAAATTTTAGAAATGATGAAATGTTAAGTCTTCCCCTTAAAAGTGACAACACAATGTTAGAAATAGTTAAGACTTTCCTAGAAAGTCTATGTAAATACATATATATAGGTATGATTAAAGTAGGCTAGTATGCATGTATACTAAGAAAAATCTAGAAAATGCTACTTGCAAGACAAATAATAGGTTTAAGTCTAATTCTAGGCTTTGTAAAGTAATTGTTTAAGTTAATCAATTAGTTAAAAACTAACTATATTAAGTAAGATAGGATTTCTAGTCAAGAATGTATTTTTAGAATTTAATTATTGTTACAAAATAATTATACATGTATATATAAATATGAGGTCACTTGTCTTTAGAAAATGGCTAGATAGCCAATGCATAGTAATTCAATTTTTTTACGAAGGATGAAATTAATTAAGACGGACTATTAGAAGGGGAAAACAGAATTCATAAAGCAATCCAAGAATTATTTAAAGATATTCAAATATTTAATAAAATTTTTATTTACTAAAAATCTGAGTTATTACAGAAAGCCTTTCAACTTTTTGAGTTTTTCAGCCATAAGGCTAAAACATGTTTAGGCACTTTCCTATGATTTTAGGGTAAACTTTTCTATTATAAGATTTTAGTGATTTAGGCACTTTCATAGGGTACCCTAGAGTTTTAGGCACTTTCGTAGGGATATTTGCCCTTATATTTGATTGCAAAGATTGTTTTTTTTCTTATGTTTGATTGCAAAGTTGTTTGTCATTGAGCTCAAAAAATATATATATATGAAGAATTTTTGGCTAACTCTCCAAAATATATATGTACTAGTGCATGCCCATGCCTGAAGGCACGGCGCAACACGTTTCGGTCATATGCTTGGCGATAGGGGAGAGAGCGAGGGAAAGGAATGTGCTGGTTCTGTAATGATTTGATCACATTGTTACCTAGGGAAATGGATGTGTTGGTCCTTGTAGAGACCCGTAAATTCGTATAATTGATTTAAATGTTTTAAATGGAAATAAAAAGGAGGAAATCGATTTAGAACTTTGAGAATTTGGGCTAATGTGATATAGTGTTGCATTTAGAGGGGTGAAAGTGTGATGTGTGTGTATATAGCTTGTGTGTGTGAGAGGTAGGGAAACAATTTTCCCCAATTCTCACTCTCTCACTCTCCCGTTCCTCTCTCCCTTTCTCGGCTCTCACTCTCTCACTTTCACTCTTACCAAATTTCACCCAAACAACACAAAACCCATGCAACTCACCCATCAATCCATCATCCCTATGTGTATTGCAATCTGAACTTCGTTGGTTTGAGCTCGGTGGAGACAAATTTCATTTGGTTTCAAAGATTGGAGCTAGGGCTTGGAAAGTCTATTGATTTCGTTCTTTGATTTTGAGGTAGGGAGTTCTAACTTTCAATATATGTTTATGACTTGTTTCTATTGCTTGAATCATGCCCTTGATCGTTGTTGTCATTCTTGATGTTGTTGCTGTTGAGAAACGATGTGGTTCTTTCAAAAATCTGCTCGAAAGCCTTTGTTATCGATAACATTTCCATTGTTATCGATAACACTATGTTCTAAAGTCCAGAAAATCAATCGTTATCGATAACCATTGTCATCGTTATCCCTAACGTGTCATCGTTATCCCTAACGTTTGTCATCGTTATCCTTAACGTGTCATCGTTATCCCTAACATTTGCCATCGTTATCGATACCTTCGCGTCTGGAATAATCTTGACCCATTTGTTATCGATACCTTTCTTCGTGGTATCGATAACATCACTTGTTATTTGATCTCGATCCTTTGTTATCGATACCTTTTCCTATGGGTATCGATAACACCTTGTGTTTGGACAGTCTTACTGATTTTGATCCCTCCTACACTATTTTGGGTTTCGGTCACTTCTGATCCACTCCGAGAACTTCCCGAATGATCCCTTAACTTGATTACTCGTACCAAATGTCTTCATTGTACGTATCCATGATCTCAATACACATTTGAACGGTACGAATTATTTGGAAAAGGATTTTGAAACTTTACGGATACAACGAAAACATTTCAGGACATTCCGAAAGGGTAAAGAGCCTGGCAGAGGACATCGGGGTCCTTTAATTGGCCCGGCATGAGCTATATGCTCGTATCAGGACATCCCGAAATGGTAAAGAGCCTGGCAGAGGACATTGTGGTCCTTTAATTGGCCCAGTAAGAGCTTCGGCTCATGACACATGTACGAGACACGTTTTGACAGATGGTGCTTTCACAGGTTATACGTTGAAAATATGATTGATTTTGGAAATGAAATATTGAAGTTGGATTACTGTTGTTACTCCATTCCATTGGTTTCAGTTGCTGTTGTTCTTCTTGTTATCGTTCCTACATTTCATATGCATACATTGTTAGATTAGAGCTTTCTACTGGGCTAGTGTAGCTCAAGCCTTACTTTATTTTCAGGTGCTAACTCTGGACAGTAACCTCATGTTGGGAGTGCATGGATTGTGGACACGATTTTGAAAGTTAACATTGAAGAGTTATTAAGGTATCTTTGTAATTTATTTTTGAAAGATGTATTCGTAACTCAAATTTTAAATCTTTTGATTTAAGGATATTGTAAGCCTTTAACTCCTTTTGATATTCAGTACTTATGCTGATTTGGGGCCATTGAGCCAAAGATGTACCTTCGTAAACATTTGGGCGTTAGAGCATAATTGTTGAAAATGGAAATGTCAACTTTCTTTTGGGGGATTGTACGTATTAATGTGAGACTTTATTTATAAAAATTCCTTTATAATTATGTTGAAAATCGAGGGTGTGACAGTCCTAACATGATTTGATTTGATCAAATAATACCATTCAAATGAAAAAGAAACAAAGTCCACAACAAAAATAAACTCTCAATTGGATTCTTTTTAAAAAGTGTTAAATTCACTTTGCCGTGTCCCCGGCATTTTCCCAGACATGTCTCCACATGTTACCATCATGTCGTTTGTCCTTGCAGTATTGGACCACAAAGCCTATCCAAAAATTAAGAAAGTTACACAAAAGTGGGCATAAAGAATTAATTCACTCCCCACTATTTTCACTCTGTCAAACATGCATTTTAACAAACACAAAGTGAGCATCTTTGAAAGACAAATAACAAAAGATATAGATCAAAAAAATTCTTATCCTAAACAGCAAAGTCGATTTTCTTTTTCTAAACAGTAAAAATTCTAATCCTAAACAACAATTTTTTCCCCGTAAGACTCTCATCAAAAAAATTTTCATCCTAAACAGCAATTTAGGTCACATTATTTTTTTTGCAAGAAGACCCTAAGGATGATGGGAGTCGTACCAGAAAGGGAGAACCAAATCGATTTCGTGGACAGCTGATTGGTGGAGGAACTTTGTGAGCGCTATTTTTTTTTTCGGAGCGCCGATGAGTGGATTCTACGGGGGGAGAGAGAGTGAGTAACTATGAAGGAAGAGAAAAGAGAAGAGAAAAGAAGAGAGAAAACACGATAGAGAAGAGGAGGAGACACGACGGAAAAGAGGAAAACTACTGGGTAGACAGGGGTGAGAAATAGGTTGGAATCAATGATTCAATCCAATGGTCGTAACCTATTGAAATTGCGATCCAATGGTTGGGAGGATGCTCATATTTGTATAGGTAGACAAAAGACGGCTATATTTTATGGAAGGCGATAATGCCACAAAACTATCCTTTAGTGCCACGACATATTCATGTGGTCTTACTATTTTGCCCTTGTTCTCTTTCTCGTGTTCTCTTTGTCCTCTTCATCTTGTACCAATTTTCTCTCCCTGCAAATACAATAACCAGTGCATTTTTCGCCTCCTCTACTCATGCTTATGTAAGTTACTATGTTTTTGTCCCCACTCATGTGAAATCTTTCTACTGGGATCGTTACTAGCAAGAACAATGGATTTGAGATTATGATCTGGACATGATTTGATACAGCTATTGAATATATAGCTCCAATCTCTCTACCCCACACAGCCGCACACGAGCAAATCAAGACCACAACCTTCTTCTTGATTCGATTTTGATGGGAATTGCTACCGTATTAACCTTCAAATCGAGCAGAATAATGTAACCATTGATCTATTTATGTAGTGAACTGAACCCAAACCAAACTGAGTCTTATGTCACAATCACTTGGGGGTTAACTACAAGCATGCATCCAATCTCTCTACCCCACACAGCCGGACATGAGCAAATCAAGACCACAACCTTCTTCTTGATTCGATTTTGATGGGAATTGCTACCATTAACCTTCAAATCGAGCAGACTAATGTAACCATTGATCTATTTATGTAGTGAATTGAACCCAAACCTGTAATGACCCGGATTTTTGACCCAATTTTTTTTTCTAATAATAATATTATTAGGATTATTTTCTTAATACAATTACTTTTTTTTCTTTCTAAAATGCATAAATGCATGCAATTATACTCCATGCATGCATTATTTTTTTTCCTCCATCGTGCATGCATGCACCCCATCACCTCCCTCACCTTAATCTCTTGCATTGTCTCTCTCTCTCTCTCCCTCCCACAGCTCACTCTCTCTCCAGCCATTACTCCATCCATCTCCTTAACTGTAACGCCCCGAATTTTGGGAACGTTAAATAAAATATTTTATTATAAATACAAAGCGAGCACAGCTCGTTATTACATTATAACCCTTACAAAAGTACTCTTATTTACAAACAGAGGGATCTAGGGTTCCTAACTACAGTTCTTCTTGCTTCTCCCGCTCCTCGGCTTCGAACGCCTCCAAGGTGAATAGTTCGTCCTGTTCGTCTATCAAATCTGACATATTATACCGGCGTCGCCACCCATATAATATGCCAGGGTCACCACAAGGCAACACCATGAGCTACGAAGGCTCAGTAGTATAATCCTAAAACTAGCATCGATTTCCACATGATAAGTACATAAGCAGTGAATAAAGACAATAGCGCTAACAATTGCTTTACGATTACCGTTGGTGTCGACTCATCGTAACCCATGTTGTTATTACCCTTTTCAAAAACACCTTTTTAACTCACCCAACCTCGGTTCCGCCGCGCCGGGTTCCCGAGTATCCTCACAATGGTTCCGCCGCGCCGGGTTCCCATTGGCACACATTTGCATTGGCTCCTCTCCGCGGATAACCAAGCTATACCTCACCATGGTTCCGCCGGTCCGGTTTCCCATGGGAACACACACAAACTCACGTAATACCCTCGAGATGGTTCTTACGTAGTTTCGAAAATATTTTCCAACCGGGAAAACACAACTCCCTTGTTAAACACACCCTAGGTGCCATGTTTCTACTTTTCTCTGTTTTCGTGTCACGTCCTCATGCAAGACTCCGCGTGTGGGACTTTACATACAACATGCATTCAATCCAACTTCGAAATAGTATATCAAGAACATTTAAGTCCACATAGCATGCTTGAATCTCAAAAACGACATAATCATACATTTTTACTTTTTCATCTACAATCAAGTAACTTTTTAACTTTTGGAAAGTAAGTAGAGATTTCAAGTAGCAAGACTATAGCTACTTATTGAAAATAAAGTAAGCACTTGGAAATTAGGTAAGGATCACTACCGTTCTCCAAGGCGGTGGATGTGGACGTCGGTTGATTCCGGCGGCGTAACGGCCCTCCGATTGCTTCGAAAGGAAAAGTTTTGGATTACTTTTCCTAGAAACAACTTCCTATCCTACTTTTTAAGATTAGAGAGTGGTATTGGAGGTGGTTTGGTGGTATCGCTCAAGAACTCTCAAGAACAAGAAAGTTCTTGAACTTAGAACAAGAATACTAGAAATTTTAGAGAGAAGGAAGAGCTTTGGTTTGAGGTGTGAGCTTCAAGTGTAGAATGAGCCTCTATTTATAGGCAAGGGCTTCCCCCTCAACCATCAAGGCCGGCCCCCCCTCTCTCCTCCTTTTCCAATTTTTTTTATCCAAAAAAAAGTGTGTTCACATGGAGATTTAAGGCTAAAAACCTCGGTTTGCATGGCTATGGTGTACCAAGGATTTGATCTTGAACAATCCAATGGTGGAGATGAGATTAGTACAAGATTCTTAGGCTTAAACAAATATAAAATGTACAAAAGAAGGACATGAGGTGAGGTTTTGCTTTGAAAGAGAAGAATCCCATGGATTTGAAGTACATAGGAAGATCAAGGCCAAGTATTAACCAATTTCTCCCTCCTCCTCTCCTTTCAACCGGCCCCCCCCCTCTCCTCTCTCTCCCTCACGGCTCTCTCTCCTCTCTCTCCCTCTCACTCTCTTGCCAAGTACATATATATATGTATGCATGTGTTGTATATTGCAAGCAAACAAATAAAAAGTAGTTTCCTTGGTACTAAAAATCAAAGGTAGCTTTAGGTCTAGGATTTTCCATTTATGCACACAAGTAGGCATAGGGTACTAAAGGCAATTTTATATTCATCTAGGTACTAATATATATATACACATATATACACATGTACAAAGGTGGTTAAAATCCCAATAAAAAAAATAGAGGGTACTTTGGGAATCTTGGTACCATGTACTTTTTAATTAAAGTATTAAGTACTTTGCCACATGGGCTTAAGAAAAGGATTAGTTTAATAATCCCATGGTACTTTGAAAGATTCACCCTTTTATCCAATGGTTAATAATTCCCCTAATTTCTATTATCCAATGGATAATAGTTATTAGGTCACCTATAATATTAGAATAATAAAAAAGTACTTTAAAGTAAGTATACTTTTTAATATAAACAATAGGATGCTATTATCCAATGGGTAATAGCTTCCCTAACCATTATTGTCCAATGGACAAAGAATATAACCAATTTGATTAAAAGAAAAAGAATATTAAAATTCTAAGTCTAGGGTTCAAAAGGGTCAAAAGTTCCAATGAGGGGCAAAACGGTCATTTTGAAGTAACTAGGAAGCTTTCCAATTAGTACTTCTAACCGGATGGTTAGAAACTAGTTAGACTTGCTAAGTGGGGCTAAAGTGCAGGAAACGATAGTTCAAGGGCTAAATTGCAGTTATGACAAACTATCGGAAATTAAAGCAATATAACCAATTTAAGTAAATAACTTGAATAAGAAATAAATTCAAGGGGCAAAAATGTAATTACGACAAATTATAGGATTTTAAAAGTAAATCAAAGCAAATTCAAGTAATTAATAAAAATTCAAATATTTAGCGAAATTTTTAACGACTGAAAATCAGGGTCGTTACATTAACCTCCAAGAAAACAAAATTCATCCCCCCTTGCTCCAAACTAAAATTTCCTTCACCACCAAGCAAAACTCGAATTTAATTCCGTCCTATCCATTTCCTACTTCCTCCCTAACCCTAAAACCAAGCCCAATTCATCCATTCCAAATCCCATGAACCCAACTCCATTAAATTCACTCTTATTCTCCTCCACCAAAATTCACCTATAAATATCTCACCCCATTGACCCACGGGCATCCCACGAGAATCCCCACACTCCACTAGTTCGAAAAGAAGAGAAAAACAAAAGAAACGAAGCTCCAAGCTATGGAGTTCTAGAGAGAGAAAGAAAGAGAGAGAAAAGTGGGTTTCCTAGTTACGACCCACCGAAACCCAATTCAACTATCACGACCACTTACTACAACCCAAGGCATCCCGAAGCAAGCCTCGATTCAATCCCAAGGTCCCCCCTCGGTCAAAACCGAATTCATCTTCTCCAAAGATTAAAGTTTCGATTTTGAACCAATTCGATCCAATACAAGGTGTTATAATCCCTTCCAACCACTTCTCTATGTATATTTTATATGCTTGACCCTATGCCCGGAATGATCCCATGCATCGAAACCAAAGCCAAACGAAAAAAAAAGAAAGTCCAGTCGCGACCATGCGGCCGCGACCTTTGGGTTGCCCTGCCGCAAGAACTAGGCCTCCAACATTGCGACCCGCAAGGTCAACCCGCCATACCTTGCGGCAGTTATTATTTTAGTTCGAAATTGTTTTGTGACCTTCCAAACACCATTTTTGACACCCGGACTATTTTTTCTAGATTTTTCACATCTCAAAGATCATAACTTGTTAATATCGTATTTTTTTAATTTTATTCTCTATTTATTATATTTTTTACTTGTTTTCATTTAAAGTTTACAAACGAAAAATCTTTGCGACCTTTCCAAGAATGTTTTTACTCCCCAAACTATTTTTTCTAGACTTCTCGCATCTCAAAAGATGATATCTTACTAATTTCATATTTCTTTTATTAAATTTACTATTTATTATTATTTTTAAAGTGTTTCCAATCGAAATTACTTTACGACCTTATAAACCTTGTTATTAATACCCGAGTAATTTTTTTAGACTCCTTACGATCCTAAGATAAAACTTTGTTAATCTCAACATATTTTATTTATTAGATTATTTACTATCTAATTATTTTACTTTGGTCAACTTTTATTAATATCTTTATTTACAATAATCCCGCGACCCTCCGAACCCAACTTTTGACACTCGAACATATTGCATCGGACCTTTAGAACTCTTATTAAGGTCATGATAATTATTCTAATATTTTTGCCTAATTGATGTATTTAATTAGTTGTTTTATCAATCTAATTTCTTTGAATAATTAATAGGAGCCTAATATATATTTTTTAGTTCTTACCTTATTATTGACATCTTGGCCATACAAGACTAAGGGCAACGGCCTATTCATAAAAAATTTATGAGATTGCATTGCTTGTTATTGTTTTAATTACTATTTTGATTAATTATATATTGTTCCAATACTTGATTTGAATGCTAGATTGGACCCTGGAGACATAGGGTGGTATACGAATATAATTCATCTAGATGATGCTAAGTTAATGGAAAAATGGTAAAGTGTTGAAGTTGTGAGATTGTGGATTATGATTTGGCCATGGATAAGGGTGACCTGCGGGGCCCGGTGATGTTATTGTGGTGACCCTAACGTATGGTATGCCATGGGAAATTCCAAAGGGTAATCGTGCCCTTGCAAGGCCAGCAATGGAGGATTGTCCCATGACACGGTCATAGTTAGTGGCTTAGGAATGGTGGCGACCCTAACGTATGGTACGCCATGGGAAGTTCCAAAGGGTAATCGTGCCCCCTGCTATGGTCTTAAATGAATTCATGCTAAGTACATAATTTAGGTGTATTCATTCAGGACCCCATGTGCAGGACAAGCAAGAGGGGATTTCTCATGACACGGTCATAGTTAGTGGTTATGGAAGGAAAAGATCTCATGGATGAGATCTTAGATTTCACGTAGGGTTAATGGATAGTAATGAATCAGTTTATGTGCTATTTTGTTCTACTATCCTGCTTTGATATTATATTATTTGCTTGCTACCTGTAAACTAAGAGGGATAGTTGGGTTGGATTATTCTACTGGGTGATTTATCACTCACGGATACGTCTGAATCTTGGCAAATCGTTTGCTTTGGCGAACAATTTGCCAACGAGTGCAGGATTCAATGGTGGAGTGGCTTGATACAAGAGGAAAATCGAGAGCGGAGATCGAGTATGCTTGGAATCTGCATCAAGACTAGAGTCAGCTCTGAAGTTAATGTATTTTGAATCAATAAATCTATCTTGAATTTGTAATAGTTAAACCTTTATTTTGGAAAATTATACTTCCTCTGTCCCAAAATGTTTGTCCGGTCCGTAAAACGAGAATTCAAAAACAATACATTTCTTTCATAAATTTAAAGAACTCATCGATATCTAGTAAATTCTTTAAAAAAATTGAAGTTTTTCTTGCAAAAATTGTATTATTTTTACGTTCTCGTTTTGCGGACTGGACAAACATTATGGGACGGATGGAGTACTTACTTAGCAAAAATTTTCTTAAGAAATTATTTTATATTGCTCTCGAAAAATCGGGGCGTTACAAAACCAAACTGAGTCTTATGTTACAATCACTTGGGGTCGACTACAAGCACGCATAGAGAGAGAGAGAAACTAATCATGTTTATCATTTTACTTTTCAAAACTAAAATCTGTCGTTGCTACGGGTTGTGGGTTAGGGGAAGCAAAGGGGTTTTGTTGTAGGCTGGCCATGGCTGATTTTTTTTTTTGATCCGCGCCATGGCTGATGATGATGAAAAGCGTATGTAGAAAATTCCGCCTCTGGCAAATGAGGAGGGTATTACTTTCAATACATAAAATTTATCGTGGCACTATAAAATTTTGTCATGGCAATAGCAACAACCTATTTTATAATATAGATATTAGTCCATCTCCCATGGGGGAGGCTCATTTTAGTTAAAATGCAGACGTCCTCATTTCTCCCATTTTCCGATCAAATTTCGATGATCCGAGCCGCTCAATGTGATCAGAACGTGATTTTAAAGGTACCCACAAAAAATCAGCAAAAAAAAAGACCGATAAGGGCTTGATTTGAATAGTTTTTATTTGAACCATTCAATAAAAAACAAATAAAAACTGCTTGGATGAAGCCCTTTCCGGTCTTTTTTTTTTTGCCGATTTCTCGCGAGTATCAAATTACAAACCTTCGAAAGAGCAATGTTGCGTGCACAAACTTCAACCACAACTACAGCTAATAGATGTGTTTTTAGTTGTTTGATGTGTATGAACGTGCATCGAATGAGTCCAAACATCTCTCTTTCCTTACATCGGTGATTGTTGTGTTGCTCTTTCTTGTTTTAAAAGTTTTTGGTTTATTTTGATCCTTTATGAGTGTACAAGCGAGAACATCATATGCTATTATATGTAAAAGATTAAGGGGCCATTTGGGCTAATCTTTTCAGTGCCTTTTTTTACTGTTGCAAAAAAAATATTAATTTTTACGAGATTTGGGTTTTATTTTATCACATTGTTCGTCTCGACAAGAAGAATTGAAAAACTATAAAAAATATAGACCAAAGTTGAGAAAAAACAATCGTTTATTGTATTTAGCATCATTTTATATGAACTTTTTTCAATATTAGTTAGTAGGTATAAGGTGCTACATGAAATACAGAACAAAATTTATTAGGCCCAGTGTGCAATGACAACCATCGCGAGAAGG
Organism: Rhododendron mucronatum var. ripense; assembly: GCA_019656295.1. Classification (NCBI taxonomy): domain Eukaryota; kingdom Viridiplantae; phylum Streptophyta; class Magnoliopsida; order Ericales; family Ericaceae; genus Rhododendron; species Rhododendron mucronatum. The sequence continues at coordinate 508,828 of BPLT01000240.1, forward strand.
GCAGTGTCTATGGATTTTGGTAAATGCGTTTTGGTTATGGGGATAAACTTGGCATGGAAAGGGAAAAAATGATGTACTTTGGAGGTTTGTTAATTGCATGATTTATCTTATTAGGGAAAAACTAGGCATCTTAACTTATTTGGGATACTATACATTAGTTTCTATACTTCTAGTTTGATGTAACTTCGTGTTTGAACAATTTAGAAAGTTATTATTTTTGATATAGCCTTCTCAATCACATATCATTAAGTGTAAATCAGGCATTCCCTTAATAAAAAGTAACAAGGTTACTTGCTTCTGAGGAAAAGGAATGCATATCATTAAGTGTAAATCAAGCATTCCCTTAATAAACTAAAAAAAAAAAATCAAGCATGGCTAAAGGTTTAGGGTGCATTTTCCCAATATTTATTAGGTATTTTTGTCTTTTTCACAGGTGTCAAATTCCCATTATTCTTCCAAAATTATTGACTCATCTTCCTTATTTTTTTTAGATTCAACCAAATTTATTTTCATTTATCATTCATCTCGACGAGAGAAATGTAAAAAGTGAAAATTTATGACCAAAAGTAAAAATAAGACAATCACTAAAGATGGAAAGTTTGAAATAGTTGGTATTTCTGCCTTTGGTGTCGTCCTATCCAAATTTTTTCAACTTCGATTTACATCTTTATACTTATTTTAATTTCACTCGTCGGGACGAATAATTAATCTAAAAAATTATGGCGCTAAATAGCAAATTACCAAAAATAAATGATACTGAAAAAGTACAAAAAAGAGAGAGGAGAGAACGAGTTGTCTTTACCATGTGGACAAAAAGATTACAAAAGAGGGATAGTATTCATTCCAATTTCATGAACTCTTTCATGTTTTATTTTCATGTACCCTAACACCAGTGTTACAAAAATGAATGCTCCCCTAATTGCTGACGTAAACAAGTAGATAGCATACAAGTTGGCAGTTGCACTAATGAGCATGATAAGAGGCTAAGCTAATGGGGCATTTTGATAATAAAGATGAGTTGTAAAATTCAGATACCATGAGTTTGGAACTTGACAACCGCTTTGGCCAGATTGTAAGAAAGAAATCTCTTATGAGTCCTCTTGTTCCTGCGTGAAACATGCGTTGACACAGACATCCCTGACCGTCTTGGGTGATTATTTGTTGTACTCTGTAAATTTAATCCGGGGGATGTTAATCTTCAGAACATAAAGGGTACTAATGCGATGAATCTAAACACGAGGTAAGATCGGTGTATTTAACCCACCCCCTATATATCTTTCCCATAACTGATTCTCGAGAAGACAACATTATACAGAGCCCTAACATTTTAGGATTTAACTGATTCGCCCTAACTTTCCCTCCAACGTCCAATTCGTAGTATCTCGATTCTCGCTCGTCAATGTCGAATGAATTCGCCGAGAACTTTCCGTCATCATTTTCACCGCCACCACCACCACCGTCGTCGTCAGTACCTTCTTCGTCTTCTTCTATTGATTCGTACATAGGAAGCTTCATAAGTTTGACGTCAAAATACGAGATTCGGTACGAGGGCGTCCTTTACTCCCTTAACCCCCAAGATTCCACCCTTGCCTTGACCAGCGGTACCCCTCCGTCCCCATATTATTTTAGTCATTATTATGCGTTCACATAAATCCTTTACTACTTTTTGTTTGTGCGCATTTCAATTTTGGGTTCTTGTTCTAGCTAGGGCACGAGACGGCGGGTGTTGTTTCATAGTCTTGTTGCTGTTTAATATTTTTTGTTTTTGCCCTGGTACACAGATTTGTGGTTTTTTTTTTTTTGGCGCAAAGTTACCATCTTTATCGCGAATGTGTTTTTTCTTGTTTTTGTTACTTATACGTGCGTTTGTGGATAGGTTAAGTACAACTGAGGAAGTTGTTTTGTGGAGTCTGTACTCACACAATTAGGCGTTAGGGTTCTTTTCGGGTGGTTATCTGTCATTGATAATTTATGTTAATTAGCTAAATATGAAATTCCTGTTGCAAACAAACTATTGCCCAACTCTTTTATTGTAGGATGCATGATTTTTTCCCCATGATTTTTCCCCCATGCGTTTATAGACATGGTTATGGACTTATGGTTATGTACAACTGAGGAAGAAGTTTTGTGGGAGTGTGTACTCACAGAACTAGGGATTAGGGTTCTTTTTGAGTCGGGTGGTTATTTTGCATTTAATATTGTTATGAGGCAAACTAGATGGAAGTACCTATTCTGAAAACGAATGATTGAACTGGGGTGGGCCGATGAAACGGAAGAAACGCACCATTCTTTTGTTAATGATGATAGAATTTGCCACCTTCTTTGGAGCTAATTGCGATTCCCAATGGTAAATGCATATGTGTGCACTATGCATGTATTAATGCATTTTATGCATGCATAGTTAGATGCGGTTGTGTACTACCAGGTGTTTGCTGGAGTATTTGTGTGTCAGGTACATCTTTTTTTTATGTATGATTACCTTACTTAATGTGTTTGTGGATAAATTTACCACTAGTTGTAACAATACAAATGATTGATGATTGATTATAGTCTAAATCACACAGTATAAGGTTTGTCTTTTTTACATGCACTGCGTGATTTCACAGTGAGGTCTTATGGAACCGAGGGGCGAAAGAAAGATGGCCCCCAAATTCCTCCCAGTGATAGAGTTTATGAATACATCATGTTTCGAGGAAGTGACATTAAGGTAACTGGAAATCTGCTGGTTCACTGTTCCACTACGTTCTTAGTTTTCTTGGGTTTAAAATACCTTGCAAGGTTGGCTATATTCCTCATCATATCTTTTTGGATGATTAGGCTATTTCCTATTGTGAGCAGTGTGATTTTATCAAACTGATACACAAATCATGTATTTAATTTTCTTCCATCTGCATTACTCATCTGTTTTCCTTCCGGGAGTTATATTTTCCTTTTTTTCTGCTCTTTTAGATCATGGAATGTGCTTCCCACCCCCTCCTCTTTATCTTGATGGAACTATCATACCATACATAAATAGTCACTCTCTAGGCCTTGACTGATAACTAATCTCTTCCTTCAGTTTGCCAGGATGCGGTAATGTTATAAAATAGTCTCTAGCAGCAAGCCTTCCACCTTGTTTACCTCCTTAATTTACATGCGTTACTATAACATGATCAAATTAGTGTCCAACTTCAATTACATTCTTGAACCAATGCCTGTCCTGTTCAGCCTTTCTTGAGGGAATGGATTTCTAATGCTCTTTTCCCCTCAATGAAAATATTTGAAAACCCAAGTCTGAGGCTATATTTTTCTTCCAAATGTTGTGCTTAATATTCAACCTCTTGAATATAGTGAAGCTAGTCTGTCCCACGATACCAGATTGACGGCCAACAATGAATTGTGGCTCTTTCCTTCATATAAAATGGCAAACTACATTCTGGGGAGTGAGGTGGTGTTCCGGTTTCTAGAAAAAGTAACTTTTAGAAAAAGAAGGCAATTTCAAACTCAAAAATTATGTGTTTACACAAATAATTTTGCTACCAATATGGATCTTGTTTTATAGATTTCAGTGAGATCTTTTATACGGTGCAAAAAAAATCAAAAAATTATTTTTCATTTTCATTATATTTGAGTTTGAAAATTGAAGAAAAAGAACTTTTAAAAAAAGAACCCTTACTGGAACAGCCTCTGAATCACTTATGTAAATTGAATGTGATGGACGTTGGACTATATAGGTAAATACCATCATATGAGAAAATGAATTCTAATTTTGGTTAGGAAGGTATCTTGACAAGGCTCCAATTGCAAAACTTGATGAATTCCAGTTCTGGTTCGGGGTTCCTGATGTTGTTTGTTCACTTAGGATTTGCAAGTGAAGTCTTCGCCACCTGCTCAAAAGGAGGAGTTGATACAAAATGATCCTGCTATTATACAGGTATTGATTCCCCTGTTCGAAATGTAAATGACTTAGATGAACCAGTTCTTCTTTTGAAGTTACTTAAAAGAATCGTTTCAAAGAACTGCACTCTGATTATATTCATTTCTCCGCAGTCACATAGCTGGTTAAGCCCTTCAAGTTCATCAGAACCAGTGTCAGCTGATGGTGGAAATTTTACACAAGTTAGTTCTTACCAGAAACCTTCGGTTTTAACCAATGCAGCCTATCCTGGTGCATTGCCTTCTTTATATCAATCTGGAACTCCGACTGCTCCTCTGCAAGCAACTCAAAATGGAAATGTGGCATCTTTGGCCATGCCAACTTATTGGCCTGGCTATAGTGGAACGTCAAGTACTATCCCTTATGCTTCACAACAACCTAATCCTTTACCGCCTGTGTCTGTTACTACTCCATCATTGCCTGTAGCAATGCAGAATCTTTCACAGCCTTCTGCAGCTTCAGCATCCATTAACATGGGATTTACACATCCATCAAATAACAATTCCAATTATGTGCATTTGAATAGTACTCCCACTCTTAGTCCAGAACAGCATCCTACTTCTTCCAGTGTACCTTCTTTTTTGTCTGTTAAGCCATCTCTTCCTTCTCCTGCCTTTTTAACTGCTAATAGATTAGCCGCGTCGCCCTCTCTATCATCTCGTCAAGACATGAGTGCTATTGAAGCTCCAAGCATTGGTAAAGCTGGTTCTGACTCGGTACCAGGCCTGTCTTTCCAGTCCTTGCCGTATTCTGCCTCTTCTGCTGCAGTGTCCAGATTAAGTTCTTTGTTGGGAACACCAGCTTTGTTAACTCCAAATCAGTTGGCACATCCTAGGTCACCTCTGCTTCCTTCCATACACAATCCCTACCTTGATCGGAAAGATATGGTTGCAATGAATCCGACCCCAAATTTGTCATCCTCAATTGCTACTTCGGCAGTTCAAGCGCCATTATTGCCGTTGCCACACACAGCACAACAGGTTGGTCAAAATGCTTTCTTTTTACGGAATGGTTGGTTTGAGTTAAGATCTGTTGGATTTGATTTCATTGGTGTTGATTCTTCGATTGTGTCACTTTTGAATATTTATTATCACAGAAAACTAATCTCCATGTGCCATCATTGATGATACTAAAATTTCTGTTAAGAAACTTTCATGCGTTTTGTCCTCTTATTTTTTGTTTGATGAAGCTCTCAAAGGTGAATCCTAAAATAGCTAGCAGCTCTAGAATGTTGTATTTGCGTGGAGTTGCAACTTGCTACTGGATTTAATCTGTTTGTTATCAGTCAACCCAGTTCTCTTTCTTTGGTTTGGGTTAGAGTGCAACCCACCCTTTTCCTTTCCTGATTAAGCACGAAGAGGAATCCTAACAGGAAGACCGTGTTTTGTACACACGAGGGATGAACTCAAAACGTATAACACAGAGAACATTTTGATCATTCAAATCATTCCAATGCAAGTGTGTGTACAGGATTCAGTCTACAGTAATACTTGTGTCCAATCAATTGGATCTACTTGAATTTATTTTTGCCGAAGCCAATACAGGATTCAGTCTACAGTAATACCAGAGTCAGCAAAAATCCATGCATGTACTGAAGAACTCATCGATAAGTTCTGCAAACCAGAGTTGGGACATATTACAAGTTTACGAATCAAACTTTTCTTCAAAAGCTGCAGACCCACATATTACCTGTCTCATCCTATCAATCTGGTGAACGAGTCGTAGCACCGGTAGTGGAAACTTAAACAAGGAGCATCAATCAAGCTAACAAGTCTTCTGTTGCGAGACCATCAGTTGTGGCACATGACCACCTGATGTTATATCAGTATATTGATGCCTGCTTAAAAGTTATAACACCGCCTAAGTGTGTCAGATAGAGAAGAAGAGTGACGAAGAAATCAAATGAAAACTGGGAACGAAGATACCCGCCTATTGTAGTGGAGAGATGGTCTTTGGTAGGATAGGTCCTTGAGAAGAGGACAGAGCAAGAGGTGAAAATAACATTCTGGTGTCAGGGACGTGTGGTGGTTAATGGTAGTTGTAGTCATTATCTGTCTTTAGTTGTCTGTTGGTGTGGTGATTGGTGGTGGGGCCCCGACCAGTGGGTCCCACACAGCTTCTTGGACTTGGACAAGATTTCTTTTGACCCCACCTCATTACCCTGTATGGGTGACCTCTTTACTTAATTTTAAAAGTCGAATATAGGTGGATCCGTGTCATTTTTAAACATGTTGCGCGTGCCTTGCCTTGTGCTTGCAGCAGACAGTGTGCCTCAGAAGTGAGTCACGTCTTGATAAAAATAGGGGGTTTAAAATTGGTTTTTATGTCGTATTTGGCAATCGATGCATTAAGGTGCGATAAGAATATCCCGCAATATATGGCCCAACATCAGGGACAAAAATCTCTGCAGCTAAGAGTCGATTGGTGAGGATAAGGTGGGGCTATTTCTTTTCGTGTGGGTAGATCCTGGGCGTTGATTTTTGAGTTGAGAACCACAAAGGCATTCGCCCATCCATCGAAGGTGTACGGAGGCGTACTCTTTTCATGCCTTTTTTGCCCAGATGATGGAGGCAAACACATCAGAAGAGTTGGTTCATTATAAGTTGTTAGGGCGAAGACAAAGGTTTCTTCGTATTTGCAAAATAACTTAGAGTGCTTTTAATGGTTGGATCTATTAATGCACTATGTTTTTATGCCTTAATCTTTCTTCTTTTTTTATATAATTCTGTTTACTATTTCCTTATTTTTAAAAGGTGCCTTCTATGGCATAAACAATATCCCAACTTCTACGCCTTGCCTTGTGAGAGGTCAACCGCCTCTCTGCGCTTTCATCTCTCTAAACTTTCTGAAAATGGATGCATCTGCATAATCTCTGGGGCTAACCATATTCGAAACCAGCCAGCTCATTGCACCAAACCAGTTGGTCTTACACTGTAGAAGTAAGTTATTTGTTTCCAGGTGCAGTGCGAAAGGTTGATATCAATATGTTGTTAGATTGATTCTGAAAGACAAGTGATATTTTCCATATCTGTTTAAGAGGTGGTTTCCTATTCTCTGCTTCACCTCAAGAGATGAAAATGGAGCTGATGCTGTGTTTTGAAAATTGGGACAATGCAGGCTGCACAAAGCAGCTTCCAATTTGTTTGGAATGCTCAAGAGAACCATGCAGTATAGAAACCCTCAAAAGTGGGTGTGGTTATTGTTTGCTAGCAAGAAAGTATGCAGAATCTACACTTAAATTATTAAACATTCTTATCTGGATGATTCTGAAAATTGAGACTATATTTGAATTTTCAGAAGCAATAATTCCAAATGAGTGGTGTCTTTTACCATTTATGCTTTTTGGTTTCTTTTGCTTTGTTCCTCACAGAGTCACAGTGTGTGTGGGTTTAGGTGCAATTGTTAGTTTTTAGTAGCCCTGGGAGCAGGCAGCCTCATTCCCCCTTCTCTAGTTGTCTTATATGCACAATGTTTCTTGCTCTTGTATAGCAATGCTATTGGAAATCAGATTTGCATGCAGATGCGTCTACAGTTCTTTTTCACGAATTGTGTCACCAATTTGCTGGGTCTGAATCAATACTTGCTGTATGGTTTGATCTACTTGTTGAAATGCTGACTTCTGTTTGCTTATCTTTTTCTTAACGTATTAAATCAAGAAGTTTATAGGATATCATTTCCCGTTGTTTTGGGTTTTTTCTGGTAGCCTTCTTTTCTTTTTTCCGATCCGCTGGTAGCCCTCTGAATGATTTATAATACTTTTTGGTTTTACTTGTTTTCAATTTTCGTAATGTTTTCTGCCTCAAAAACATTGGATTCTGCAGTTCACTGAAGAATTTGATTTCGAAGCCATGAATGAGAAGTTCAAAAAGGATGAAGTATGGGGTTATCTTGGAGGTGGTAGGCAAAGGGATAAAGCAGAGGGAATGGAGGACAATGCAGTCAACCAAAACTTGGGGCATGAAGGGCGTTATGGCTCAGCACCCAATCTTGATCCGAATGTAGGTCTCGGAAACTTCTGTTGATCAGATACTCTGTATTTGTTTCTATTTCTCAAACACAAAGATTACAGCTTGGAATTATCTGTTATTTGAAAACATGTGCTACTAGCATACATTACACCAGTGTTGAAGGCAATCCTTTGTTTCTTCTCTGTGCAGCCCGCATATAAAAAGGATGAGTTCTTTGATACGATATCTTGTAATTCACTTGCCCGTGGACCAAGGAACGATCAGAATAGGTTCCCAGGTCGAATGAAGCATGATACTGAGGTTAGTCGATTGCTTTTACGGATTTACTTCTGTATGTCGCACAAGGTGTAGTTTTTGGTTGAGAACTGATTTGCTTTTCCCCCTGCAGACTTTTGGCAATGTCCACCAGAGACCTCATCTGGGATATGGAGGCTATGGAGCTGGTGGACGGGGTGAGAATTATCATGCTTCGAATAATAACTGGGAAAGGAGATATAATTATGGTGGAAGGGGCCGTGGTGGAATTTGGCGCATATGACGTTACTTTTGTATGTTCCTACGGTACACCTTCAGTTACGCTATTGACCTTGTATGTCTCTTCAATAACCTAGTTTTTTAAGGAATGGATTTCGGGATCGTTATGGTGGAATTTTTGCAGATTCCCGAATTGCGGCCGGCTCATGTTTTTTTTGGCCAGGGAGCCGGTCCTCTATCCATATGTACTTGCATTTGGATCAGTTTAAACTCTTCCCCCACCCCTTTCTGTTTTCTATTACGTGAAAAGTTGTGTAACTAAACCATAATTGGTGCCGATAGCAACTTTTAAAAGGCATGAATGACATTTTGCGTAATATTGCTGGGAATATGCTTTCATTGCTGAACACTGTTTTACTTTGCTCTTTGGAATTTCTCTCTCTGCGTAATATTGCTGGGAATATGCTTTCATTGCTGAACACTGTTTTACTTTGCTCTTTGGAATTTCTCTCTCTCTCTCTCTCTCTCTCTCTCTCTCTCTCTCTATATATATATATATATATATATACACACACACACATACGGGGAGGTTCAAAAGACACCCAAAAAAACACCTAAAAAAACACTCAAAATTTCAATCTCTTAGTTTATGATCAAATTTTTATGATCCGAATCGTACAATGTGTGCAAAATGTGATTTTAAGGGTGTCCGCGAGAAATTATCAAAAAAAGTGACCGGGAAAGGCTTGATTCGAGTGGTTTTCATTTGAACTGTTTAATAAAAAACTATTCGAAATTGTTCAGATCAAGCATTTTTCGGTTTTTTTTTTTTTTTGCTGATTTCTCGTAAGTACCTTTAAAATCACGTTCTGATTATATTGAGCTGCTCAGATCATCAAAATTTGATCGGGAACTATGAGGTTTTTTTAGGTGTTTTTTTGGGTGTAAAGTTGATTTTGGCACTCCACTTTGTGTCTTGATCATATGAGAAAATAAAACTAAAAGTAGAGTGTTAAATCACATCCCATATATCTATGTAGGTATGCGTATGTTTACTATCACAACTAAGGCCCCGTTTACTATCAACAACTAATGCCCGTTTTGCTGTTTTTTTTTTTAAATATTTATTTTTTGTTTTATGAGACATCATTCTCTTATAATATATCATCTTTAATTCAAAAATAAGTACTTATTTGAATTGGTAGGCATGTCTTCAATGTAGTCCATCAAGTATGGCTAAAACTTTCCTTCATTGCATCCATGTGGTTGAAATCTTAACCCATTTGGCTAAATAAGCCAATTAGCTTATTTTTTTGTTATTTTTCAAATTGTTTTTGTATTTGTTAATTTTTCATCAAATTTTTGGGGATTATTGCATCGTCATAACGAAATGAATCTAAGAAGTAAAAAATTATGATCAAAATTCAATTTTTTTAATAAAGACGAAAAAATTAGCTTATTGACTTATTTTTGTCTTTATTCAAAATAATTAGGTTTCGATCGTAATTTTTTTACTTTTTAGACTCCTCTTGTCATGACGATGCAATAATCCTCAAAAAATTGACAAAAAACTAACAAATACGAATAAAATTTGAATAAGAACAAAAAAAAAAGTCAATTGGCTTATTTAGCCGAACGGGGTATGAATGGGGTAGGCATGCTTAAAGGTTAAGGTTCAAACACAAGAGTTCCTGCATCGCCTTATGTCATGCCATGTTAAAGCATTTGATCGAAATTAATTATAAATGGTATAAAATGTCGCTTAGACTCATGTACCAGTTGAAGCATTTGATCGAAATTAATTACAAATGTTATAAAATGTCGCTTAGACTCATATACCAGTTGCAAATGTGACAAATGTGACAAGTAACTTTGACAGTAATTTGGTTGCTGCCTGCTGTTTCTTGACTCCAAAGTTAGGAAATGGGGACCTCTTTTCCCGTCCCCTTCTTTCTTTGTGCTCATTTTCTATGTTAATTTTGACTATATGGATTGAAACTTCATAGAGGGCGAGAGAAGACACTTTCAATGGGATCTAGCTGCTTCTCCGCAGTTAACCGTAGAGACGAGTGTGCAGTCCAATTCGGATTGTTTATATTGACAATTAATGGTCTAAATCTGTTGAGTCTTTTATCAGTAAAAGTAAATTATTATCGGTAAAAAGTTCAAAACAAATATGAACCATTAAAAAGGCTAACCGACGGTTTCTATCACTGCACCTCTGCAGTCCAGGACAAACTATATTCCTTTCATTGAACCACATGCTTTGTTGACTCACATACATCTTTCACTGTACAAGAGAACACCAACTCTGAAGGAACAGATGAACCTAACAGGTTCTATCCTTATCAGTTACACTATCCTGGGGAGAGAATATATGCGAAAGAACCATCTTTCTCTTGTTTGCTTGTTTACATGAAATTCTGTGTACATTTACATCAGGAAGGAACCAGGAAGTCCAAGTGGGAAACCCCTCCTGTCTCTCTCTCACTCACTCTTTCTTAAATCAAAATATACAAAAGAGGAGAGAGAAAATAAACCCTAATTTTTTAACTGTTTCCGAAGCGGGTTTTATCAAGATTATTAGAAAATAGTACTTGCAATCATAATAAACCCTTATTGTAATTATGTTACCTTTATTTTTGAGCAAATTCAACTTTGAAAAGTTACACCCCCTCTTTTTGGTGTTTCCTTATAAATATGCTCGTTTTTCAAGAAAATTTATACTGCATTTGTCAACGCAACTAATATTATGAAAAATTGATTCTGAAACAGTATAACGATGCTAATTTTTATCAGCATCCTCTATTCCTATGATAATTGTGTGTGTGTGTGTTTTTTTGTTTCCTTTGACCCCAATTTATTCATCAAAGTTGTGCATAAACTTTTTTAGCCTGATCAACTTCTCTCTTCCTTGTTGTTAGGATAGCAGAAGCAAGCGTGGAGCCCACGTTTACCAAAACCAGAAATGCTGTCCCTAAATACACTCCATCTTTGACTACGTAACACTCGCCGTCTAACCATCCTTTGCCGTAGGGCTGCCTTTTATTCATGCTTGTGGCTACGCTTATAAATGTGATGGCAATCCCAAAGCTGATCCTGCAAAACCCATTAAATATGATAATTGTTTATAACCAGATCAGAAAAGAAAAAAGAAAAAGAATTATTTATATGATTGACCATGTTTTCCACTTAGAAAATAGAAATAGCTTTTGTCCCATCACTCCCATGTGTTAAGGTTGTACCTACGAATCCGGGCCAAAATAATAACAATAAGACCTCGTTCTGTTAAGAGAAATTTAGTGTACTTATTTTTTGAGTTAAAAATGATGTATTATAAATTTGTGAGAGAATAATTTATCTCATAAAGTGGAAAAGATATTTATAAAATAAAAACCTTAGCGAAATGAGAAGCATAGTTCGGATGTGTGTGGCCAATGATAAATAATTAAATATTAGTCAATCTGCGAGTACACCCATGTACGTTATCTAAGTTATAAAAAAAATCAAAAAATTGATAAATATTATATTTCTAGTGGTATGCAGATAATCTTCAGCCAGTTTTGCAGAGAGATGTGTTTTCGTGAAGGAGAATGATACACCCACCGAAGCCTCACCCACCACCGCCCACCGCACGCTTGTCGGGCCCACTTTGGCCACCGAACGGCTGATCCGAACCGTTCAAAAATTCTAAAAAAAAACCAAGTGGGCCTACGCGAGAATTAACGGCATCTGACTTATGTAAGTGCTCGATCCAAACTTCCATTTTTAATGGCTCAGATGATCTGATTTTTTGAAGTTCGGATCGAGCACTTACACACATCGGATGTCATTGATTTTCGCGAAAGCCCACTCAGTTTTTTGTTTTAGAATTTTTGGACAGTTTGGATTGGCCGTCCGGTGGTCGGAGTGGGCCTAGCGAGCGTGCGGTGGACGGTGCAGTGGGTGAGTCTTCGGTGGGTGTATCATTCTCCGTTCGTGAATTTGTCCAAAATAACAGCAAATCTAGTTGGCCACTAGACAATGGTATTTTCCGAAAGATAATATCTTTTTTTTATGACCAACCAATATTCAACGAGACCCAACTAAAATTAGGACAAAATCCTGTATAACATGACCCAACACATGAACCGATAACATGCGAATGTAAATCGCTTACGAGAGGAAAAGCTTCTTGAGGCCGCTGATTGCCAGGTCACTACTATTGCGGCATGTGGTTGTAATGTACTATGTTCAGACATCATCAACTATTCATGTTAAGAGATCACATGGTGGGTTATGACGATTCGATCAAATTGGTGGGTGGTGCGATGAATCAAAAGGAGAAGGGTCCTGTCAAATTTCTTAGGCTTAATTGCAAAAACACCCCCTAAACTATCATTTTTTGGCAACTTTACCCCCTTAAGTTTAAATTCGAGCAATTTCACCCCCTTAACTACCAAAATCGAGCAAGTACACCCCCTCCCCCATTTTCCGTCCAATTCTGTTATGAATTTGGATGGAAAATTTTAAAGTTGGATGGAAAAGTAAATGAATTTACAAAAATGCCCTTACACCCTTTTTAAAAACTCTCTATACACTTCTACACCAGATAACTCTCTCTCTCTCTCTCTCTCTCTCTCTCTGCATACACGCCTCCCTCAACTCTCTCTCTCTCTCTCTCTCTCCCTCTCTCCATACACGTCTCCCTCCTATCTCTCCACTGCACCTCTGTAACACCAAAAAACCCTAAATATAAAAACCCATTTATACTCCTCCTCCAACCCTACCCCAAAATTACCCCCTCTCATCTCTCACACCACCAGCACGACCCCCACTCACCACCCGATTACCCCTCCTCTCCTCCTATTGTAACTGATTAATTTCTCCTTCTCCTCCTCCATTTCCTCTCCAACAATCTCCTCCAATTTTTCTTTTTTTTTAAATTTCCCAGTGGCTACGGGTAGCATATTTTTTAGGCTACAGGCAACGATCCCACATTTGTAAAATTGCACAGATTTTGATCTGTGGCTATGGGTAGGAATTTTTTGGTACTACAGGTAGCGACTGGATAGAATTTGGTTCTTGCTCTACATCCCCCGGATCCACTCCCAACCATTTCTCCTACATTCGTAACAGTCCCAAACCACCTCACAACATTAAAAACACTTGCCAACACCCCTCCAAACAATGAACATATGTTAATTGAATCAAAATTTAGCTTTAAAAAGACCCCATTAATAAGAAAATGTTAAATTGGAGCAAAATTTTGCAGCCGTTTTCATGCCCGTTTCAATCCAAGGTTGATATATTTTGGAGTTTTGGTGTTGCTGGATGTCTTCAATTGTTCCATTTGGACGACTCGCCTTCAATTGTTCCATTTGGACGACTCGTTAGAAATAGTATACTTGCAGCCATCATTTCAAAGAAAGAAAACTTCAGGTAACTACACGAGTGTATGACTCATGTAATCCTTTTGATATTAATAATTGATAGATATTCATCAAAAGAGAGAGAGAGAGAGAGAGAGAGAGAGAGAGAACAAAACCTGCTATTTTTAAGCACAAAATACCTACTATTTCATATAAAAAAAACTGCTCTTTTTAAGCTTCAAAGCCTGCATATTACACATGTATTTCCAAATTACACAATGTATTTTCAGATTACACATTCAGTCCATAATTGCTTGCTCGACCGAAGTGTGTCATAGTAAAGAGAGCCCCAAGCGTAGGAAATCAAGGAAACGGCAGACGACGAATTTCTTCGTTCCGGCATCCTCAGTTGAAAACCTTTTCTCCAAAGACAGCCACAGCTCTTTGGATGTTTTCTTGATCCCATAAACATTGTATAGTGAATCTTGAAGCCCGTTCAGAACATAGTTTCTGCACATGTAGTCTGCCCGTTTCCAAATATCAGCATTTGATAAAATCTGAGGATCGTGCTCAAGTTCAGCCACGATAGGGGCATCCTCCTCCAAGTACTTCACATAGTCCATGTTCTGTTGCCACCTCTTGGAAATCCACACCATGGAATTTTTCCGGCGCATTCGTATGACTCATCGGAATAGAAGGAACTTTCAAAGGGATTGCAGCAGCGACAGGGGTGGCACACCATGAACTGCGTTCTTAGGAGTTGTCATTTTCTGAAATTTAGACACAACCGCAAGTTAGTAATCCAATTTCAAAACATTAAAACTCTAGCTGGTAATATAGAAGCTGTCACGCCCATACTTTAAAAATACTACATAAGTGATCAATCGAAGGGAAAGTCCCAGGCCGGATGGTCGGATGAGTCCAGTTAGAATCACCATTCCTTTCTAAGACAATGCGAAGCTAGTCGTTTTGACAGACTTTCGGTGATTGTTCACAGACATATTAAATTCAAAGTACGCATAAAACCTGTTTTTTTTTTTTCTGTAAGGAATAAAAGTCGCAGCGATTTTTCCAATAGCCAATCCCCACTTCATAATATGTGAGTAATTAAAAAGTCAGATGGCAAGGTTCATATTAAAACAGTAGATCACAAGTAGGAAAAGTCCAAAAGACTTGATGGCAAAACTACTTTCCTGTTTCAATATTGTAGACAATTCAAAAATCTAGCAAAATTGCTTGATTGAAAGTCACATACCTGCGGATCAAAAAAATAAAGTCACGTACCTAATTACTCTTCCCAACCGAACTCACTGTTTTTTAGAAAAGTGCTAGGACTAACTATTTGTTTTCTAAAATCACAGATTATGAAACTTCGATAGTCCTCTGTGTTCGAACTAAAACTGCCTTCAATTACCAAAAGAATAAGGCACAGTTTTGATGTATTTTCACTTACTACCAAAATCCTTTTCCTGTTACCAAAGCAGAAATAAAAGCCGAAACAGTTTTTGACAAAACTAGAATCTGTTTTAAGATTGTTACTCGCATGCAGTATAAAAACAGTTTAGCTAACTTTTATTCAAATCTGAAAAACGTAAGGAAAATACAGAATCTAAAATTATATTGGATACAAACCGACACCCGTGTTACACACGGTGTCCTTCAAACAGATTCGCTGCCTCACCGGGGTGCTAGAGGTTTTAGTAGACGTCTGTCACCTAGGATTTAACCGGTTGAAATTTTAAGCATGCACCACACTTGAACTTGCTGCAAACAGATTTATGTGCCTAGTACTCTCTCGGATGAAAAAATCAAAACACCAAAGGTTTACAAGAAAAAGTGGCAGTGTTCCACTGGAATATTATTCCTTTTTCTTCATCTCATGCAGAAGATGCCTATTTATAGGCAAAAGAGAACCGTGGAATTGAAACAAGAATTCAATGCTTGACCCCCTTCTTCCACAGTTGGGCAATAGGTGGACATACAAGCTCCATAAATATAGTTTGAAAACTGAGGAAAGGTGCTCCAGCTCTTGCAGCAAAAACCAGACTTGCTTCTGCAAGTTGCAACAGCAGCTGCGTTCAATAGCACACTGTTGAAGCCAAAAAACGGACTGGCCCTATTTTGATTGACAATTTCTCATTCAATCCTCAATGATTTTTTTTTCACTTCTTTGGTGGATTAATCCCCTAACAAAGGAGATAATAAATCCACTTGGACCCACCTCTCGAGGTGTCCGGGTCCCACTTAATTTTTGGCTCAAACTCGCACAAAATTGTGTGAACTAAACCCATTTTGTCCAACAAAAATCAGAATTAAAAAGAAGAATCAACTGAACTATGTACAAGAAATCACCCTCAGAAACCAAAAACAATCAATATTTGGAAGAGAAACCAGAAGCATCAAATGAATTCCAGATCTCATATTCAACTCAGAGATTTAGGGCTTATTAAATTCGAAAACAAGAAACAACAATAAACAATTTTTTTGCCCTTATGCATGTCAATAAACAGCCGGCTTTCCAATTATTTTGCCCTAAACCAACTTAACCAAACAGAGAACTCACGGATGGGGAAGAAGCAGTTCGTCGTCGTCGTTCACCGGGGAATCGAGTCGGCGTCGGCGTCGGCGTCGTGCAGGCCGTCGTCACCGTCGTCGGGAGGGAGGAGCGTTGGGTGGGTTTCTGGGTGGGTGGGTTCTAGAGAGAGGAGGGAGACAGAGGCGGAAGAGAGAGAGAGAATAGATGAAAAATATTGATCGAAGGAAGACAGAGAAGATATCAACGTATTTTTTTTAAAAAAGGGTACGTACGTAATTTTGTTGTTCACCGTCCATTTTTTTAACGGAAAATGGGGGAGGGGGTGTATTTGCTCGATTTTGGTAGTTAAGGGGGTGAAGTTGCTCGAATTTAAACTTAAGGGGGTGAAGTTGCCAAAAAGTGATAGTTTAGGGGGTGTTTTTGCAATTAAGCCAATTTCTTACCGTCCGTTTCCGTTCATTTTCAATTTTTTTTGGCCCCGTCCTGGGCCCAGAACAATTATCGGATCAGCTCAACAACTTTTGTGTGTTTACCTGCTCTATTTATATGAAAATAAATGCACTCCCACAATTGTAACCCAAGAACAGGGGGGAAAAATTTGGCAGAGATAAAGGCCACATACCATGAAAGGAACAGAAAAATGCCACCAATGGTGGGTTTTCTAGCATCGCAGCTGGTAATTCTCTTCTCTCTTGAACAGAAATTTCTACAAACAATCAAGTTTCCGATGATCTGGGCCGCGCAAAGACAGATCAGAGCCACAATTCCGAATCTAAATGCACGACTCGTCGGCAAATGACACAATTTCCCATCCAACTTGAGATCCTCCCACTGCCAAAATACCCAAAACAAAACGAAATCAATACAGGCATAAAAACTGAAAAAGAAAGCGATAAATGATTCTAATTAATTGCACCTTTGTTCTTTGGAATTCAGAAGCAACGCAGAGTGAAAAGGAAGCGATTCCAAGGATTGTGATGATGACAGAGAGGATTGTTGTGGAAACAGAGTGGGTTTTTTCCATGTGGGTGTTTTCTGTTTTTGTTTTTCGAAATTGGGAATTGAGTAGAGAGGGAGGAAGGAGAAGGAGGATTTAGAATTACTCAAAGGAAAGGAAGGTTTGGTGGAGTCTTTGATTTGCTTGGAAAGAGAGGTACCATATTATTACTTGATTGGGTTTAGTGAGGTTTGGAATATTTTTGGGGAGGTTTTGGATATCTATGATCTCTTGTGGTTTGACATCAAGCTGGTGAACTGCTTCAATGGTGGGGTTGCCTGGCTGTGGTCCTGTGTAGAGAGAGAGAGAGAGAGAGAGAGAGAGGGTATTTATTCTATTCAATTGAGGGGTTTAGGATGGTTCAAAACCGATGGTGACATTAATTAATTTAATAAAGGGTGTTTAGTGCTAATATTTTTAATTTTTTTTAATAAACAGACGTCCAAATTAGCTTGTGAATATCTCAACTAAATCAGAACCCTATAGTAAACAACCGAGCACACCTCCAATGGGTACAAAGTTTTAAATGTTTAACCTTTTATGAGATTCAAACTTGCGACTTTTGAGAAGCAAGCTATTTAGTTGTTTGTTCATGTCCATTTGGCCAAATATGAGAGTCGATAATGCTACGAAGCATTTTTTTACTGCCACAACCATTAAATGCTCTCTTTGACAAATGGACTTCTTTGTCCTTTGCTCTCAAAAGTAGTCAAAGCCTTTATTCTACGTTCCCGAATTGCCCTTTCCTAATCCTAAAAATGTCTGCCATTCTTTTAGCTGCACAAAACGTCAAAAGTGAAGACCCACTTCTTTTGACGGCTAAGCAAATCCAACCCTACATAAGAACTCGGCCTTTCCCTTGTTTCAATTTTTTTCTTTTATATTGTTCCCCACTTTTTTTCTTTGATTGGTATTAGGCAAATAATATTGCCCCAGCCCTAATAAACAAACACAAGATCAAAGGAGTCTCAATTTTAACTTTTCTGCTCAATTAAAAGAGAACAAACATTTCACAATATAAAAAATTTCATTAAAAAATATCTCACAGTAATAAGGCCATTTTTTTCCACTAGAAACAACTAGTATAATCATTCATCCCGAATCCAGACTAAAATTCGGAAAACAAACCTCAAAAAACATTGCCCAACAAAGTATCAATCGCTAGTACTTTTAAGCTCAACAAAAACGGAAACTATCATCTCTCCTGAAAATATAATCCTAAGCACAATCCTCAAAAAAAAAAAAAAAAAAAAACATTGCCCAATGAAATACCAAGTGCTAGTACTTTTAAGCTCAACAAAACAAAAATATCTCTCTCCTGGAAATAATGGAAGCCCATGTCTTCAGAGACACATTCTTCAATTGAGCACTACGTTTGTCTTCAAACCACAAAATTCATTACCTGGAATAATAAAATTTAATTTAGTTGACTGATTTTAAAGAAATACTACAACAAAAAAAGTGTACCAAGAAGGTCATCACGAGACTGAAATTTACAACCAAACTGTCCAACCAAATTGATTCCTTGCTGATCAATTAGATCACAGGAACTTCCACCAAGACTTTCAATTGATTGGTCAATATCCATGATTATTTCTCACGAAATCGACCCACATCAGAAAAATGTTTTAAAAAAAGATTATGGTATCATATGATGACAAAGAAAATTGAAGTATATGCATAAAGACAGCACAAAAAATAAAGTTTTCTTAAACATTTTTTCGCAACAATAAAGCCATAAAGATGCATAAGAAAGGGAAAAAGTCTCACAATAGACAAGTTTACAGACCCAAAAAATTGGTACCCTATTCCACTCGTATTCTGCCGCCTCTGGGGCAAGCTACCAGAGAATGTACCATGCCATCCCAAGTTTAGTACAAAATATGAATAGGCCACTGATAAAAGAAATAAATAGGTCACTGCAAAATTTTTTTAAAAAAAGAGATTACTCCAGTAGAAAGTATGAATAACGTTTACCAAAAAAAAAAGAAAAAAAGAATAATATACCGTGAACAGTAAGTCTATTAACACAGACAATTTCCACACAGATTGCGCACAGATCCGTGTGTGGGGTCCGCTTGGAATCTCAATTTTTCAAAGGCCCCCGCGAAAAATTAGCTTAATTCGGTATTTATAGATATTCGATTCAATCATCTAACTTTTCATTATCCCGAAATTCGAATGAAAAGTTAAATGATTAAATCGAACACCTATAAGCATCGGATTGAGCCAATTTTTTCGCGGGGGCCCTTGAAAAAATGACAAAACGTAGAACAAGAATAGCAAAAGTCCATCGAAAGGGAATACGTAACAACAATTTAGGAAAGAAAACCAATAAAAGGGCAATTTGGGAACATAAAATAAAGGCTCTCGCTACTTTTGAGAGCAAAGGACAAAGAAGTCCATTTGTCAATGAGAGCATTTAATGATCGTGGCAGAAAAAAAATCTTCGTGGCATTATCGGCTCCCTTTGTTTAGTGCTAACTGCTAATATTATTTTCTATCTAATATCTTAGTGGAACACAACGGTCACCACCTAAATCTAGAAGCAGGAAAATTATACTCCCTACCCTTTTTCTTGAGAAAACTTATAGAAGGGGTTGACAAGGTATCTCCATCACCCACCAACATCGAGAATAAATTTTTTATTATTTTTTAAAAATTCAGAGTGTTCAGGTCCAAATCAGATCCTGTTTCTGTGATGCCAAATAGGGTTCACTCCTATTTGATTTGAGGATTCAATCATTTCATATTCTATGGCTCAATGTACTTCGTGTCCATGCCAAAATATGGACTTAAATGGATATTGGCATCCGTCTGACCAAATCGTATTTGTTACAAGAAAAATGGAGTAAATGAACAAACTCTTACCACATCTCTTAAGAGAAAAAAAATTCGATTAAGTCTTTATCGATGTTCGAGCGTCTTGATTTTTTACATAAATAATTAACACATCATGATGTACAAAAAAAAATGGCTAGAATCGACGAAAAGAAATATGGTGTGTCCTATTTTGCATTACATAAGAGACAACAAGAGAGAGATTATCGAATGAGAGGGATCTAGATTTGTTAAGTTCAATTTATAAGTCTGCCGACTAATTCTTGAATGACCAATTGCACTCTCCACTAGGGGGGCACTGTATGGACTCGCGTTACAAGAGTTGGTGACATGGTTTGCATTTGAGACAAAGAGTAAGGAAAATGATAATATCAAAACCGTTTTTGTTGGTGTCAAAACTTTAGTGCATAAAAGTCTTGTACATTACAAATGGTATAAGTCTTTTGTGCACTAGAGTTTTGGCACTAACAAAAACAGTTGTGGCATTATCATTTCCCAAGAGTAAACTCCTAAACCTCTAACCTTGATTACCAAACCATTTAATAAATGAAGACGAACCGGAAGAGCAAAACTTTTCGGCCAAATAAAAAAAAAAATGTATTGAAGCCATTTTTTATGTAAAAAACAAACAAATAAGAATTATAGAAATCAAATGGGCCTGGGCCATGGGAGGTGAGGGGAAGGGAAGGGAGACAAGAGTTGATCTCCCAACCTAATAAGCTAAAAGCGAATAAGGGAAAATGAACCGGTCGTACTTTTGAAGATTATAGCTCGGCAAGTCTCATGTGCATAAGTGTAATGTTTCATTAAGTCCTTCAAAAAAAACTCTCCACGTGCCTTTATAATCCCATGCCGCATTTAATGCGCGGTCCCCCTTCCCTCTTTCTCTCCTTCCTCCCACTTTCTTTCCATCTTTTTCCGTCCACCTCTCTCTTCTTTTTACTCTTTTGCTAGCTAATAATATATTTGACTTTGCACTCACTCTCTCTCTCTCTCTCTCTCTCTCTCTCTCTCTCTTCCTTACTTTTTTCTCTTGCACGTTTCTAATTTTGGTTTTACATGTTTGATCTTTAAAAATATAAAACAAGTTCCATATTAAATGTAAAATTATATATCAAAAAAATTTTTTTTGTAGGCTTTTTTAAATTTTTTTTTTCAATAACTATAATTTTTTAATTTAGAAAAATTAATATTGTTGTTAGTTGTGAATTTATGTTGTATTTTCAATCCCCTAAACCATAAAATTCTAATTTTAATTTTTAATTAGCAGTAATATTAAATTTTAATTATCATTTAATTGTTAATTACTAGTATTTTTAATCCCAAAAACCAAAAAATCTTAATTTTAACTATTAATTAGTAGTAATATTAATCTTTAATTTTCTTTTAATTGTTCATTAACAGTATTCTTAATTCCTAAAATCATAAAATCCTAATTTTAACTGTTAATTAGTAGTAGTAATGTTAATGTGTAACTGCCTTTTAAATTTTAATTAACAGTATTTTTAATCCCCAAA
This sequence comes from Rhododendron mucronatum var. ripense, assembly GCA_019656295.1. Lineage (NCBI taxonomy): Eukaryota > Viridiplantae > Streptophyta > Magnoliopsida > Ericales > Ericaceae > Rhododendron > Rhododendron mucronatum. The sequence continues at coordinate 530,428 of BPLT01000240.1, forward strand.
ATCATAAAATCCTAATTTTAACTATTAATTAGCAGTAATGTTAATTTTTAATTATTAATTAGCAATATTTTCAATACCCAACCCTAAACCCCAATTTTAACTGTTATTAGCTGTGTTTTTAAATTTATAATGCAAAAAATAAAAAAGAGATGAGCCTGCATTAAAAAATTATAAAGTGATGTTGAGTGCAACAAGTGAAAATGTTGAGAGAGAGAGAGAGAGAGAGAGAGAGAGAGGAGGAGGAGGAGGAGGTAATGATGTACCTGATGTTGAGAGCAGCAAATTACAGCCAAAGACAGAAGTTGTGCACTAGCCCACGCTAGTGATTTATGGAGAGAGAGAGAGAGAGAGAGAGCGCGAGAGTATGCGTGGATTGTGGAGGGAGAGGAGGGAATGCTTTTGGAAGGAATGAAGAGAGTGGGTGTAAATGCGCGTGGGAGAACTTTGTTAGACATAAACTTACAAAATATACCCGCGCATGACTCATAAGGATGTACTCCTTCCACATAGGACCGGCCCAGAAATTCCCCTATGAGAAATCAAACACTGGGCCAGCTCCTCTGCTAAGTTTAGGCCCATAGGCCCTTCTAGTAATGATCGATCATAGAAAATATAAAAATGAACATCATTTAACAATATTTGCTGGCTTATCTTTTTTCAAAAATATATTTCACGGTGTTTGGGCAAGTGTACTCGCACCTTAACTTATCTTGAAAAATAATAGCCATTGTCCAATAGCGGGGCTCATTTAAAACTGGAGCAAAGCTCCATATGGACTGACACCTAAAAAATTTCGCACTTGAAACCTTGGAAGGAGGCAAAACCTTAAGCCTCAATCTTTTAGCACTACGGAATCTCTTGGGGGTTTTGCACGAAACCTTACCTTAAAAATAGTGTTCTACTCATGGCATGAGTAATGCTAGGAGCACAACTTTATAACAAAATTTGAAAACCAAATGTGTGCATAATTGTTGGTGGAATGTGTGACCACATGTATGGAACGGTTTCAGACATAGTTGTATCTGGAGTTTTGTTCAAATTAAAATTGTGTTATTGGACTTTCACTATTTGATTTGTCGTCAACGTATTTCTAGGGTTACATTTCCATAACATTTTACATGAGAGATTTTTCCTCTTAAATGTTCTTGTTATGACGCCATTCATCCACAAGTCCATGAGAGCAATTTCGTTCACCCTCGAAAAGGAGTGTTCATTTTGAGCTCCATTTCGATGATCGAAATCATTCATTTTCTCTAGATTCATTTGATAGGAGACCACGCAAGAATTCAGCTCAATCGGACTTTGGCAACTGTCTGATCTACATACTAGCAATTCTTGAGTCGAGAATTTTAAAGCAAAAAATAAATGTTTAGATTTAAGCAGTTTCTGATAGCAATCTTCCGATTTTTGCATGGTCTTGTAACAAGTGAATCTATACAAAACAAATGGTTTGGACCATCAAAGTGAGATCTAGAACAAACACCTTCGTCGAGAGTGAACAAAGCAAGGGTTGACAAGACTACTCTAAGAAGTACGTCTATGGTTAAATGATGCAGTCTTTTAAACGGACTTTTCATTCCTTTCGTTGAATGAAGGACTTAACTAACGCAAGTGAAGTGGTGACCGAATGGTAGACACTTTTTTCCTCTCATGCATAGGACCTGGGTTTCAACCCCCACTAACTTAAAACAAAAATACTTAACTAATGACTAATGGGTACGTAACAGCAGATTGAAACTTGTTTTTGGCATATTAATCCAAAGCCCAATAACATTGGACTCCTTAATCTTAGGGGCTTTGGGTTGGGCTTGGCTTATAATAGGCGGTCTAGGCCTTGCTACTCTTTTGTTGGGCCCGCCCTTTAGTATCCTAAAATGAAATAAAATACCCACTTTTGTTTTTTTTAATTTCGTCCATGGCACCATTTCATTTTGATATATACTGGAGTAGTATTTTCATTTCTAATATTAATATAGTCCTTCTAGATCAGGATTAACCGGGAAAACAATTCATGTATTACATTTGAGTATCATTTGACGTGACATTTTACACAACTTAATTACTTATTTAATGTGGGGTCGAATACTTGATGCGATTGGTGCATACGGAACTATGACAAATCCTACCCAAGTACAGAGAGTGAGACACTGCCTTACGAACTACAATACTTAGGGTGCTATCTTGAGCAAATTAAAAGAAAAAAACTAAACCCTTAGATTCAAGTCTTGTTGCTACAAATTAATTGCATAACAATAATAAGAAAGGGAAGATATGCCTTTTTCTGGTTGTCAGTTTTGAGATAAAAATGCTTTATGGAGTTGGGTATTTTTCCGCCTTTAGTCATTTTATTTAACATTTTACCAAACTTTTTGACTTTTCAAATAAAAGTACGCTATATACATCCAAAAAGTAAAAAATAAGTAGAAAATTTGATAAAATGATTGTCTCGGTGGCGGAAGTGGAGTGGGCGTGGTCATTGTGGTTGTTGTGGCGGCGGCGGCGGCGTACGCGGTGGTGTTGGTTATAGTGGCAGTGATGGAGTGCTGATTCTGGTGGCAATGGTGATTAGAGCTGCAAACAAACAGAGCCACTCACAAGCAGCTCAAGACTCAACTTAATAACGGCTCAACTCAACTCGATGAGTGGCCTGAGGCTCGGCTCAATAACGACTCGACTCAACTTCATTCATGACTTAATAAGAGCTCGAGCTTTAATATTTGGCTCGTTTTATAAACAAGCCGAGCTCGAACTTCATGACTTAATATGAGCTCAAGCTTTAATATTTAGCTCGTTTTGTATCAAGCCAAACTCGTGCCACTAGAAGCTCGGCTCGCATAAACTCGTAAGCCTATGTATATATAACACATATATTATTTATATTTATTTATTAATATTTTAAAAAATTGAGCACTAGACGGAAATATAGCTACACATGTCATGCACATGTGCAGCACACGTCTTAACCTTGGAAAGATGGAGTACAAGGCTTTATAGGAAAGCGCGAAAGCACCAAGCCTATGGATCCTTTGCTCATTCGATGTGGGACTAGCTGTGTGCAAAGCAAAGTCCTTTTTTCTTATAGTCTCTCATCGGCCGTTGAAGGGAAATGAAATCAAAGAGTTCGATCCAATGTTCTGAATACCGTACCAGCTAGAGTACTAGTTTTCTTATTAGTACGGTATGTACAGGTACCGGTGAGATATCGGATACCGTTTTAGATTGATCGCTATTAGTGTTAGTTTCTTACCTAAAAGAATTTATAGTATAATATACACTTTTGAAAACAAAAAAATTAAAAAATATTCCGGTATTTGTCCAGTACCATTTGGTATTTGCCCGGTACTGTCCGGTATTGACCGGTATTGTCCGATACTTGAAGAAAAAAATAAATTTAAAAGTAGTCCGGTACCGTCCGGTATTGGCTAGTACCGATCAGTATTTGAGCTGAAATAGAATTAGAGGTGTAGAGTACCGGATTGTGTCAAAAATGGTACGTACCGAGCGGGATGGAACAGTATTGATAACCTTGGTTCAATCTTTATAAGTACAAATCTCTCCCTCTCTTCCGAAATTTGGTCTTGATAGCCACAAGTTAGCTACCAACCGAGCGGTGGCGAGCCGAGCTCGAGCCTTATTAGTAAAGTTCGAACCGAGCTCGAGCCAAAGACTACCAGCTCGTCGCGAGCTTGAGCCGAGCCAAAATCTATCGAGCCAAGCTCAAACAACTCAAAGCTCGACTCGGCTTGGCTCGTTTGCAGCCCTAATGGTGATGGAGTGGTGGTAGTGGTAGAGTGGTGGTGGTGACAACAATGATAGTGGCGGTGGTGTAGAGGATAATGGTGAAGGAGGAAATGGATAATGCAAGTTTTCATAAATTCAGCCAAAAGTAGCTTAAACAACTTAATTTTTATCAACTTTTAGCATACATTTTAAGAGACACTTAATCTTTTCAGCATTATTAAATGTGGGTATCAAACATACTTAGTAATTACTTTTACTAATTTGGGTTACCAAACAACCCCTACTTAATCACTTATTACTTAATTCATTTAGTTAAGTGCTGAATTTGGGTTATCAAACAAATCCTTAGTTGGGAAAGGGATCATGGAAGGGAGGAGTTACTCGGAACAGTGTTGTGAATCTCGTACTGTACTGTACTGTACCGGTTCATAGCGGCCGGGACAGTAAATGGTACACATGCCTTGATGTTCCTTACTGGCTAAAACATCGGCTTATAGTGAATGATACCAGACATACCAATCTATACTGGCCTGTTCAGGGTTTGTACCGGGATCCCGGGCAGTACACAAAAATTGGTGTATTTTCTTCTCTTTTGATAAAAATGCATGAATTTTGAGGTATTTTAACAAATTTTGGAGTCCATTTTATATTAATCATGTTAACTAGCTATTAGAACTAGTGTTAATGTATATCAAATTGTTAGAATTTATTTTGTTTCTCTATTTTGAGTTTTGCAATTATTCATAAGTATATTAAAAATATCTAAAAATGTATATTGCGATAAATCCGAAACGATACTGTCGCACCCATCCCGGATATTTAGTATTTTTATTCAACATTTAATCGAATTATACATCTCGGGGTTAAATTGCATACATTAGAAGCGTGGGGATTTGTGTGTGATTTGAGAATGAGAGTATACTAGCTTGTGGGCTAGCATACACATGATAGTTTCCGTTTGACCAAAAAAAAAAAATTTACGTTTGACCAAAAAAAAAAATACACGATAATTTTTCTTTTAAGGTTATCAACAGAGAACTTGTATGTGTTCTTCCCATAGGACTCATCTATACATGTAGAGAGAGAGAGAGAGAGAGAGAGAGAGAGAGAGAAGACAAGAAGGAGAAAGAAGAGGAGAATAGGGGAAAGGCTAGGGATTGTATCTATTTGCTTAATTTGAGGTTTGATTTTGATAATTCTTGTATTCTTGGACTTGATTCCATGCCTTTGTCTTAAATTCCATGTTCCAGGGCTTATATCTCTTGCTTTGGAGGTGAATTGACGTGGCTTTAGTTGCTTTGATGTTCTGTGAATTCTGGAAAATCTGGACAGTATCCAGAGCTGCGTTTTTCATCCAATTCATTATAGTTAAACAAGTTAATTGGTTATGGGTCCTTATGAGTTTTAAAGATTGTTGAGTTGGTAATGTTTTGGCGCAAGAATCATCAAAAAATATTAAGTGTACGATTTTTAGTGATCTTTCGATCACAGACAGTTCTGCTGAATTTCGTATTTGCTGCATCGACACATCTTGGAAAAATAGGCATATCTCTTAGCATGTGTATCGAATTTACGAACCGGTTTTGGTTGGAACTAGACTTTTATACCTTTCAGAACATGTAGGGTTTGTACCTTAAAATTTCGTAGGTAAACACAGCTTTTGGTTCAAAGTTGGTTGATCTGCAGAAACTGCAGATTTATGTTTCTAATTGTGCATCTTCGGATGGTCATAACTTTGTCATTCGAAATCTATTTGGGACAAACTTTATATCAATATTGGTGTACTGGAAGTCTACTTTCTAATGGTGGTGGTTTCATGACCCAACTCTAATCCTATAAAATGCTACAGTCATTTAAAGACAGGCTGGTTGTAGGATGTCTTGTCATTTTGGGAGTTTTGTTGTGTTTGAACTTCATGTGTGTTTTGGTTTATTTCTAGGTCTCTGAGATGGACATACTTGCATTCTTTGGGCATTATTTAGTTCATTATTAGCTTTGTATTTTTGTGTTGATAATTCGTTGAACTCATTACGAATACGATTAAGCGTGTAGCTAGGTAACGAGCTGAGTAATCAGGAAGTGCCAAAACCGTAATTTGGCATACTTTGGTCGACTCATAGGTGAGTGTGTTTGATATCTTATATCTTCAATAAGATGTTAACATGTTGGTTGTGTATCATGCTATTGTTGGTTTAGTTTTTGATGCGCATGATTGATGTATGTTGATTGTATCCGTATAAGGTTTGTGGAGTGAATCACACCTTGTCGTGGGTCGTGCCATTCAATTTACGGTGAATGGGAGTTTGGTGTATGGGACACAATACCTTGGGTATATGGGATGTGGCAGACGTGTAACTGCATGTGTTGTGGATATAAAATGTGGATGTTCAGTTAGTTGTTTATGTTGAGTTTTATACGATTTATTCTATATCTCACACACTCTTGGTTTTCCTTTAGATTTTTAGATAGCAGGGGTTCGTAGGATGGTCCACTACCGGTCGGCGTTTTGGGGTTGGCTTTGAGGATGTTGATTGTGTCGGTGGTAGTGAGTTGTCTTATAGATATTATCGACTCGTTTTGTAAAGGACGTCTTGCACTTTAGTTTGCCAAGTATGTAAAGTTATCGGTATAACGTCGACTCTTTTAATAATATTAATGTTAAGTCTTCCGCTAGTTTATTTTGAGTTATTTACTATTGTTAAGTGGTTGTTTGGCTGGTGTTTTGGAATGCCATCTGGCCGAGCCGACTCGTGCCTACAATGGGTGCCGTTTTGCTGAGCAGGGCGTGACAGCTTGGTATCAGAGCACTAGTATGTTCTAGTCTTTGTGTTGAGAGTCGTTTGGGGATTAGTAGTGGACCGTATGAGTTTTGTGTTTATAGATTAGAGTTACGCTAATGACTAACGTGTGAGTTATATTTCTAAATTGTGTTTCCTATTGGTTGTTTAAATTGTATAAACAAATATTTAAAAATGGCTTCGGAGCATATGGTTCATGATGAGGATGTTGCTTCTAGTGGAAATGAAGGAGACCAACCACATGTTCCTTTGCAAGCACCAGTTGTGGGGAACATAGAAAGAATTTTGGTAGTTATGGCTCAATAAACAGAACAACAAGCAGCCTTAATGCAATTGCAGACTGCACTGGCAGCAGAGCGTGGAACGGGTATTGGCTTGTTGGAGTGGTGTAGGAAGTTGTTCACTACAGAGTTTGAGGGGTCCATGATTCCCGGTGAGGCAGAGCGTGGAACGGGTATTGGCTTGTTAAAGTCTGTGGTAAGGGTGTTTGATGCCATGGGTGTGACCAACGCTCGAAGGTGACGTTAGCAACATTCAGTTTAAAAGGTTCAGCACGAAATTGGTGGGAAGCTTTACAGAGACAGTTGACTGCACCATTACTAGGTGTGACACCGGTGGCTTGACGGGTTGTGACTGGGGATCGCTTTGTTCAAGGTTTCAATGACCAATACTGTCCGTAGAGTTACCGATTTAGACAAGAGGCAGCTTTTACTCTTTTAGTACAGGGTGATATAACTGTTCCGGAATATGAGGCGAGGTTCGTGGAGCTATCAGAATATGCTACAGACTTGGTTGACATAGAAGCTAAGAAGTGTAAACGGTTTCGATTGGGACTTTCTTTAAAGGTAGCACCCAGGTTGACAGCCTACGTGACTGAGGATTACGCTGATTTGGTGGAGATGGCTAGGAAGGTAGGAATGGATATTTAGGATTATCAAGACAGTCAACAGTCTAATAAGAAGAATATATCCGAGGGGACAACTTTTGGAAAGTCTAGAGGTGGCAGTGACAAGGGCGGTCAACAAAAATCACAAGGCTTTGGAAATCAAAGTTTTGGCACAGGGCTTTGGAAATCAAAATTTTGGTAAATCTCAAGGTGGTTCAACAGGATGGTGAAAAGGGAAATCGGGTCAAGGGACTGGCAATCGAATTGCGGGTGGTTCAACGATAGTGGCACGTCAATGTTTTAATTGTGGGTCCACAGATCACTTGCTGAGGGATTGTACGAGCAGGGTTAAGAATTTCAAGTGTTTTGCGTGTGGTGAGGCTGGACACATGGCGGCGCAATGTCCTCGAATGCAAGCATCGGTGGCATCATCTGTGGGTAGTGTTCAAGGAGGCAGAGGAAGGGGAGATAGTGAGTCTACAGCGCCGGGTAGAGTGTTTGCAGTTACACAGCAAGGGGCTCAGGCTTCACCGAGAGTGGTGACAGGTACTTTGGTTATTTCTGGTACTTATGCACGTGTGTTGTTAGACCCTGGGTCTACACACTCTTTTGTGTCAAATGTCTTTACTAAATATTTAGACAAGCCCACTAGAATGTTAAATATTGTTTTAGCTATTTCTACACCGGTGGTGATGTAGTTGTTATAAACGTTTTTTTTTTTTGGGTGTGAGTTGGTTGTTAGGGGAAGGAAGTTGTTGGTGGATTTGTTGCCATTAAACATGATCGATTTTGATATTATCCTGGGTATGGATTTCTTGTCGGGGTATCATGCCGTTATGGACTGTTTTCCAGGGAAGTTGTGTTTCATTTACCGAACAGTGATGAGGTCAAATTTTGTGGGGATTCTGTGGTAAGTTTTACATGTCTTATTTTAGCACTTAAAGCTAAAGCTTTGTTGAGTAAGGGATGGGAGGGGTTTATTGCTTATGTTGTTGACACCGAAAAGAAAACACTTAAGTTAGAAGAGATATTGATTGTGAATGAATTTGCGGATGTATTTCCGGATGAGTTGCTAGGTATCGTGCCAGATCGTGAAGTTGAGTTCACTATCGAGTTATTGCCAGGTACTAATCCGATATCTATTACTCCATATCGTATGGCGCTGGCTGAATTGCTTGAGTTAAAAGTTCAGTTGAAAGAGTTGTTTGACGTACCGAGGTTTCATTCAACCTAGTGTATCACCGTGGGGGGCACCGGTCTTATTTGTTAAAAAGAAGGAAGGCACTATGCGAATGTGTATCGATTATCGGCAGTTGAATAAGGTGACAGTTCGGAACCAATATCCATTGCCGAGGATAGATGACTTGTTTGATCAGTTGCACGGGGCTACAGTATTCTCTAAGATTGATTTGAGATCGGGTTATCACCAGATTAAGGTGAGGGATTGTGATGTATCGACAACGGCTTTTTGTACAAGGTATGGTCATTATGAGTTTTTGGTTATGCCGTTCAGTTCGACCAACACTCCAACGGTTTTCATGGATTTAATGAATCGAGTATTTCGACCATTCTTGGATGCTTTTGTTATCGTGTTTATCGATGATATTTTGATTTATTCTCACACTAAGGAGGAACATGAGGATCATTTGCGTATTGTGTTACAAGTTTTACGTGACAAGCATTTGTTCGGGAAGTTTAGTAAATGTGCATTCTGGTTGGATCGTTTGGAATTCTTAGGGCACGTGATCTCTTCTGATGGATTTTGTGTGGATCCTTAGAACATCGAGGCGGTGGTGAATTGGAAAAGTCCTAAAAATGTTTTAGAGATTCGAAGTTTCCTTGGCTTGGCGGGTTATTATTGAAAGTTTATTTAGGGCTTTTCTGCCATTGCTTTGCCAATGAAATAGTTGACTAGAAAAGACGTCAAGTTTTTGTGGTCTGATGAGTGTGAGGGCAGTTTCCTGGAGTTGAAGAAACGGTTAGTATCAGCACCGGTTTTAATGATTCCGGTTGGCACAGTGGACTTGGTAGTTTACACCGATGCTTCATTACAAGGTTTGCGTTGCGTTTTGATGCAGCGGGGTAAGGTTATTGCCTATGCATCGAGACAGTTAAAAACTCACGAGCACAACTATCCTACTCATGATTTGGAGTTAGCGGTTGTGGTATTCACTCTCAAATTATGGAGGCATTATTTGTATGGAGTATCGTGTGAGATCTATAGCGATCATCAGAGTTTAGGATATTTATTCACGCAGAAGGAATTGAATTTGAGGCAACAACGATGGATGGAGTTGATAAAGGACTATGACTGTTCTATACATTATCATCCGGGTAAGGCAAACGTGGTGGTTGATGCTTTGAGTCGAAAGACAACAAGAAGGTTGACTTGTATACAGTGTTCAAGAGTTTTTATTTTTATTGAGTTGAAACAGATGGGGGTGGAGTTTTTATTGGGGAGCAATGGAGCTTTGTTGGCATGTTTCAGTGTTCGACCTTTATTTGTAGATCGAATCAAAGATGGGAAAGAGCAAGATCCTAATTTAGAGGAAATTGGATGACATGTGGTTAAAGGTAAACTTCCTGAGTTTCATGTTTGGGATGACGATATGCTCTTGTTCGGAAAACGAATGCGTGTGTCGGATGATGTAACATTAAAGAGGGAGATATTGGATGAAGATCATTGTTCTGCTTATGCTTTAACGTTTTGAAAAACATCCAAATTTGAGTTCGGGGGTGTCTGTGGCGTCCCTTTGAAGTTGGGCAGCCACTCTTGAGTGCTTAAGACCTCTGTCACACCCAATGAGAGAAGAGATCCTCCACTCACCCCACTTTTTCCGTTCAACATTCAACTTTGGTCCAAGTCAATACTCAGCCTGAGTATTCAGAAGACCAGAATACCAATGATGGTATTTTTCCCCCCCAAATTTTTTTCTTTATTTTTGATTTCATTTTCAAAAGCAAATCCTAATTTTCTTCACCCCTATAAATACCCCCACTCATTCAACACACAAAAGGGGCCACGAAATTTCACTCTCTCACTCCCCTATTTTCAAAAACCCTAGTTTTCAAACACCTTCAAATATTTTCCAAAAAAATTAGTTTCTAAGGAAATCACAAACATTTCTTAAAGAAAATCCAAAAATCATAGAAGCATTTGAAGTCTTAGACTTCATTTTTTTTACTGTTTTTTAGCTCTTATTCAAGCTATTATTTCCACCCCAGAAGACTTCTTCAAGCTCAAAAGGTATAAAATTCAATTTATACTTGAAAGTCCATTGTTTTTCTCCTTCTGAGGGAGATCAAGGGCTTGTACCAGTTCCTCATATTAGTTATAAGTCCATTTGATCTTAGTTTAACAACAAGAACGAGAGGAACACAAGAAAAGAGGTTTTTTTTTTTTTTTTTTATCATCACGGGGTTCACTCTTTAGCGCTCAGGACCACTCCTAAGGTACGGAGCGCCCAAGAGTGCTGTTGTTCACCAAAACCTTGTTTTGTCATTATGTGTTTTATTTTTGAGTGATTTTGTAGATACTGGGTGTGCACTGATCTTTCTGGAGCCCGGTTAGGTTTATTTTCCCTTTGCAAGGAAGCAGTACTTGGATATTCAAGACTTGTTCTTGTTTATTTGATTTTGATGTTGAGCAAATTTGCATAAATATTGTGTTAATCCATTTCTCTGTGTTTGAATATTCTGTTTATTGTCAAAAGCTGCTAATCTCTATGATGTAGGTATGAGAAGTCTAGGGCGCTCAGGACCATTATTGAGCGCCCAAGAGTGCTGACAGTGGGCAATGTTTATTCAATATTTGCATTATCATCTCATTCCATTATCACACCATGTACACATACACATGTATCCACTTTTACTAATTGTACCTGTAAATACGTGCTATCTACTTCTTATAGAGCAAAATGTTTTCAATAAAATTCCACAAACTTTGAGTAGGGACTGATCTCGTATCGGGTGAGAGATGTGCCGTAAAACTCTTTCCCTCTCATAACATGGCTTCTAAACCCAAAACAATTTCTGATTTTCAAAGTCAAACAATCATTTTCAATTAAAACGGTTTCTTGAATGGCGGACCTTAAATCTGGGTGACAACTCTTTAATTTTTCAAAAAAATTTTGGGCCGTCTGAAGGGCCCGTCACTTGGGGCTGTGGTAGCCCACACCATCTTCGTTTTACTTTTTGACTTCCTTTTTCGATACTTCTGAGCATTGATTCATCAGGACCAATGAGAGGGTTACCATAGACCAACCGAATAAATACAAAGAAAATCTTTCAACCAAAGATAAGATATTGTATTACAATTAAACAGTAATAAAATATGAGGTAACAAACTAAATTTAGGACAAGATGTCCGAAAAGCTGTGTCCTACAATTGCTTTCTCACCTTTTTTTAAATTAGTGGAAGAGTAAAAACTTCAAAAAGACAATTTAACGGAAAATACAGTACAACACTAACAATAGAGCTATATATATATATATATATATATATATATATATATATATATATATACACACACACACACACACACACACACATACATACATACTCGGGATCCAATGAGGGATCTCGCATGGCCTTACCGTGCGGGACTCCCCTTTTCCGATTAAATTGCGACGATCCGAGCCGCTCAAAGTGTGCAGAGCGTGATTTTAAAGATACTTGCAAGAAATCAGCAAAAAAAATGTTCGGAAAGGGCTTGATCCGAGCAGTTTTTTACTGAACCGTTCAATAAAAAACTGTTTGGATCCAGCCCTTCCCGATCATTTTTTTTTGCTGATTTCTCACAGATGTCTTTAAAATCACGTTCTGATCACTTTGAGCGACTCGGATCATCGCAATTCGATCGGAAAAAGGGAGTCCCACACGGTAAGGCCGTGGAGGATCCCTTAGGAGATCTGGACTGTGTGTATATATATGCACACACATATACATACATACATACAAAAAGAAAGCTTGAAAATCTCCCCTCTAAGATTGTGCAACAAAAAATAGTCAGCCAAATGACACTCACCCCTCCCTCCTATCTTTATTACTGTATTTAAACGGTCAGAAAAATATAAACAGCAGTAACACTTTGATGGCTTGTTGAGGACTCAAACTAGCTATAGCATGATGAAGAGGAAGTGTGGACGATGACTACCCCCCAAAGTTTGAAGAACTCCTGATAACTGGGCATCGAACAAAAGAATATAGAGCATTCCAAGTTCATGTGTACACCCACATATACGTGTGTCTGTATACATATATGTATATTTGCATATGAACTATTGTAAACGAGTTGAATAATGAGTTGCTCAAACCTGACTCGAGACTTAATGAACTCTACAAATAAGTTCAAGTTCATTTTAGTTTTGGTCGAGCCGACTGATACCAATTAAACAGGCTAAATATTTAGCAAATCACAAGTCTGTTGTTCTTTTTTGTGCAAATATTATAGACCTATCGATTTGAGTGGTAATTTTTCCAAGCTTGATTTACAATTAAGTTTCAAAAATCTGCTCCAAAACTTATTTTAGTATGAGACGAATCAATCTTAAACGAGTCTTCATAAAGCGACATGCTTTTCAATTCTCTTTCTCCTCTCTTGAAAGCATCTAATGCCTTGTTGTAAAACAGGATCTTAATCAATCTAAGAAAGGGGTTTAATATCAATTAGTTGGGATACTAATCCCTATAATATAGCCTTTTGATCCTAGTGAGGTTTCTGTTTTACATTATGACCAAGAACAAATTAAACAAATGGCATCAAAAGAGCTAAAGAGAAAAAGATATCCAGTAATCAATTGCATTGTGTTTGATGGTGAATAATGCCAATGAGATCTCTTTTGAATGAATCAAATTGGTGGAATCATCCTTTGCTTTAGCTTTTATGCAAGGGCTCTGTGGCCAGGGTTTCCTTAACCAAAAAGAGAGTCCTGTGTTTCTTTTACTAAGTTTTCTAGCAGACAAAAGTGCACCAAAGAGTTGGGCCCTTTATTATAGGAGTATTTAGGTACGCATAAAGTTATTGGTGGAGATGTTATTCACTCGTGCTAATTACTACTGCTACTCGAGCAAGAGCTTTATCCTGGTCTCTCACCCTCCCTTCCGAAACTCTAGCCACCACATTTACCTTTCTTCTCCCCTCTCCCTGGGGTTTCACAACCTTAGTAAGGCGGTGAGCGGGGAAGACTATGATACCAGTTTTAATCTTTCTTTATGCTTTCTAACCCTTGGTTTATTTTTCTCGTGTCTCTGCAGATCAACGACTTAACGTCTGATTTGTGAGAGTTTTGTCTCTATTTTCTGTGAGAGTTTTTAGTTTCGTCTTTGGACGAATATTACGTCTACAGATTAGGTTCTTTCAGATGATATTGCTTCACAACGGTATCTGTGTCAACAGTGCTTTACTACCCTCGTAAGATGTCTTTGTTGGAGCAACTCATGGTGGCTTGTCAGATCCGTGGCTTTGGGAGTTCATTGACGCGTTTATACTTGGTTGGAGTTCGTCTGATCGTCTTGGTATTTGTTGTCTTTATTCTTGGTTGGCATTTTATCTCTTTTTGAGACTACTATGAAATATATGAAATTTAAGCAAAATGTGCGCAAGACGATGCCTGGGTTGGACTGAAAGACATCATCCACTTTGTACTTTTCTCATTTTGTATGAGTTAGTGATGAATTCTGTATTGTAAGTATCGTTAGGCTTACATCAATACAAATTCTCACTTTTGTGAAAAAAAAAAAAACTACTCCTTTTGTCCCACTTTAAATGTCCCCTACGGAAATTCATATATATATATATATATATATATATACATACATACATACACACACACACACACACACTCTTCTACTCGGATTCCTGTAGGGAACATTTAAAATGATAAGTAGAAGTAGATTTTTTTGAGGTTTGAAAATGCACGAATTTTTATAGGGAACATTTAAAGTGCGACGGTAAGAATAATATTGCTACTCGCACAAGCTATCAATAGAAATCTTTCATCAAATCACGCGCAGCTCAAAAGCTAGCTTATCTTTGAGCTCTAAAAAGTTCACGACTCAAAAACAACCGTCCCTCTAACTTTACTCACTTTGTTTGGTTTAAATCTTAGAAAATTATTTTTAATGTAATGAGTGTAGAGAGATAAAAAGAGATATTTATTGGAAACTGTGCAGAGAGTAAAATGTTACTCTAAAAAATGGGAACCAAGTGAAGTGATTGTATTTACATGTTTGGGCCTTTTTTTTGTGTGTGTGGCTGTTTTGAGCTTTTAATTTTAGATCTGGGCATTTTTAGGACCTTTGTTTTATTTGAGCTGTATGTGTTGGATCTGGACATTTGAGGCCCTTAGGTGTTCGGGCATTTCGCCCTCAAGTGTTGTAGGACTTTGCCCTATGTTTATCCAACCGTGGTTGGATTCGGAGGCGGAGCTAGAAATTTTTGACAGTGGGGTTAATTTCCTATAGCACAAAATTTTTTTGTTTCATACTACTTGATAATAAAAAAAAATAAAGTTTAAATGGTAAACAAAAATGAGTTAAGTAGATATTTTTGGGGGGAGAAAGTGAAGATATTTTATTTTGCCCCCTTTTTTTCTCAAGTTCCAAACTTTTAAAAGGACTGGAGCAAATTGTAGTGTAAAAGTGGGGTCAAGTAAGTAATTTTGGGGTGAAAACTATAACTATTTCCATTGTAATTTGGAAGCCAGTGGGGTCGGATGCCACCCCTTGTCTCAAGATGGCTCCGCCCCTGGTTGGATTCCCCTCCCCTCTCATTCACTTTTAATGTACCCTATCAAGTTTCTTAATAATATTTTACCATTTCGAAAAAAAACTTTACTGTCTTTCTTGCCCTTAAGCCACAAATCAAGTGTCGCGTTATTTAGTATTAGTATTATTATTTTTTGAAAAAATCAGCTAGAAATTCATTAATGACTGAATAATACAAATGAAACCCGACAAGAGATTGAGGGCTCATGATTTCAGTTATCATGGTGACATGGTCAACCTGGAAAGAAATCCGTCAGAGGTGGAGCTTTCTTCTTCATAATTATTTATTACTGCTTAAGTGCATCCCTAGTGGTTTGTTTAATATATATATAAATTCATACCGATGAAGTTTTTTTTTTTTTTTTTTTTTGCCATCAACGAAGTTTCTTACGCTTAAAAAAAAAAAAACTCACGCCGATGAAGACACCACATGGCAATGCTTACCAATATTAGAGATAAACAAATGGCCAACTTAGCTTAGTGGAAGAAGCATTTTGGTTTTAAATATCTTTGCTAGTTTAACACATTGCCTGTGCATCTACAGCTTACAAATATTTTTCTCTTGGTGTGACGGTCAAGTGTCCGGGTCAATTTATGCACATCTTAATTAATTTCTTTTTCGATCTGTTCGAAGGCAAACCATTTGCGCTGAAAATAAATTCACAAAAAAATTAATTTTTCCGGGGCTAACCTCAAGAATTAAACTTTTGCAAAACTATAGATATCTAATTACGTAAACTCTACGAGAAGTTTCGTGTTGGAACAAACTGAGGAATAACTAAATTACCTTAAAAGACCCCACTTATGACTAATTCTGAAGACACCCAAACCCTAAACATATTAAGGAAGAAAACTTATATCATAGAAAAGATCTACTGCATATGAAAGTTGCTCATAAAATTCCTTCTCTTGGATTAGCTTCAACTCTTTTGTCTTTTTCATTTCACTCAAGGATGGGGTTAGGGGGATCTAGTAGCGATGACTGTCATGACAAGAATTTTAGAAAATACAATCATTATATGTAAAAAAAAAATTATGTCCAACTTATATAGTCTCGCCACCACTAAATTTTTTTAATATACATTTCACCACTGTTGAGGTAAAATCCTGGTTCCGTCATTGATTACACTTCTTGAAATTTTATTCTCCAAACTCTTCTCCCCCCACCTTCTTGTAAAGATCCCCCCTCTTCTCTTCTTGTAAAGAAAACATATACTAGATAATTAATCCTACGTACCCTGAATTTTTTGTGACTTGTTGTTTTTTGTTTTTTTTTTCCTCCCTTTAGATGGATGATATGTCGCTCGAAGTTTGTCCGGTGATAAGGGGACAACAAAGACAACGAAGCTGATGAAGAAAAAAATAGTTTCATTGATGAGGTTCATGGTGATCACATGCAATCAATGGTTGTCGCTTGAATTTTTTTTTTTTTTTTGAACAGCTCAATTTAGGGTTTGTATCTTTGGTTGTCGCTTGACATGTTGCTTTCTCTTATTCGGTTTCTTGTTTGTTTTTTTTTTCTTTTCAAAAGTTGGGGTTTTCCTTAATTTAGACTCATGTTTGATAATATTTCACTTGGCCCATTAAATTTTTCTTTGAACTCTTTTTTTGACCTTTTTAAGAGTTCAAAAACTAGATGACTAAAGACTTTCTGTATAACAAAAATATAGTGATAAACCTATGTAATTTGGGGATAACTTTTTCTATTTTATTATAATAATATAATAGCATTTTTTTAAAGGTTGTTGCATGCAATGGTGCCACTTGTCCTCTTGGCTCAATCCTTGCATATGTGAGATGCAAAGTAACTGTGGCTATAAAAGACTGATGAAATAAGTGGGACTGTTTAATCATTTATCAAAGCATATGAAAGAGGGTAGAGGACTAATTGGGGCAACCATTAAAGGGTAAGAAAATGACAGGCATTTACACCCCCCCCTCCCAAAAAAAAAAAAAACCAATGATAGGTGAAAGTAAGAATTATTTTTGTTTGGTTGGCATTTTGGTTTAGTTTAGTTTTGGTAGTAGGTGGAGAGATAAATATGGTAATGATTGGAGAGAGATAGAGACACGAGAAAGTAATAATTGGAAAAATAGGATAATGATAGGAGAAAGAAATAGGATAATAATTGAAAAACTAAACCAAAATGCTAACCAAACACAACCTTCTGTATGTGGGCTTCTCTTTTTGCATGCTCAACTCTTTTTCCTTTAATAATCCAACTTGGCAGTTAATTACTATATTTTTGTGGCATGACTTTAGTCTCTCTCAAGCTAGCCACTAACCAAAAACAGAAATAGAAATAGACAGCAAAACTGTTTCCTTGTGATGTCTAATCGGTCCCTAAAACAATTTCAATGAGCGGCTATGGTTAGGAAGGCTGTTTTTGGAATGAGTCATGAGATACACTTTCCCAATATGGAAAATATTCCAAAAACATTATGTATTGCGTTTAAGTATCCACAACCCTACCACCTTGCATCCCTTGGTTTTTTATGTTCTTGTTTACAAATCAAGGCCATGTGAGGAGTGACCTTTACAACCATCTTAAATACCACTCTCACCCAATTGCAACCATCAATTCTTCACTCCATCTCCTTAAAACATATAGCTAGTGATCTCATATATAGTTTTGCATGGCCAAACACCAAAGAATTCCTGTGATAACTCTTTGTACCATTCTACTTCTACTAGAACTCCAGTTTTTTGTATTGATAGCGGCAACACGCAATCCAAAATCTCATTCAAACAGGCCTAAACCTCCGACCATTGGTGGGTTTGCGTTGAATCGTTACAAGACGATTGAAACAGATGCTTTCAGGCCAACCAGTCCGGGACACAGCCCCGGTGTTGGCCATGATGTTCCTCCTGGTGCACGGTGACGAAAACCTCCCCACATCACCATCGTGGTGGTGGATTTTCCCACACTAGCTAGATGCATGAGTGGTGAGAGTGCAAAATAAGATCATTATTGTCTTCAATTTTGTTGCAGGACAAATTAGGTTTTCCAAGAAAGAACCTTTGAACGTAGTTTTGTGGTATTGTCTTATATATTGTTTTTGGGTGAGAAAGTGAGGTACCATGGCTCGAACCCTTAACATGGCCAATGACACCACAAGGAAAATCAAAGCTTTGGTATTGTCTTATTTTTTTCTTTTTCCCTTTTCTTTGTTCAAATTGAATTTTTTGCTCTTGTTTCTTTACTAGAGAATTCTCGAATATGCTTGTTAATAAGTCAATATATATGAGAGATCTCCTGGAGTTCATGCATGTCTAATGTCTTGAGTGAGCTTGTTTTGTTTTTTTGCAATTTCATGGATTGGCTTTTGGCTAGGAAAGGACCACAAACTATATTACTCTATAGTACCTAGCTACATCATAAGCCCTAGTCAAAATTGTTGAAGTGTTTTTCCCTTGAGAAAATGAATACCACCCATTTTCTTCGAAAACATATACTTATGTAATCCACTTTGGTTTTTCTTCGTTGTATGCAAGCTGGAAATGTACTTCACGATGTTCATTTTTGTATGCAAGCTGAAAATGATATGAATACATATGATTTGGTCCCCTCATGTTAAGAATTCTATGTCTGCCAATGGTTGAACATGAATACATGATGTTTAATTTGAGAACGACATCCTCCTCCTTGTCTTCTTATATAAAATCAAGTTGCTTCCCCACACAGATTTGGACACATATATTCACATGTTTTCTAAGGTCCAAGCATCTCATGCAGTGTGTAGAATCCACAAAAAGATGTCAGTGTGTGTAAATGTATGGAACTAGGATTTTTCTTCAAAATCAGGTTCGAGGGTTGTTTGGAAATAAGCCAATTGGCAGTATTCTTTTTATCCTATCCAATTTGGTCTTGCTAACCTTCGCCCACTAGGCGGAAGATAATATATACTAATAATTTTAATTAAGTTCGGATATCAATGCATATTTCACGAATATTAATACACTTTCACAAATATCAATACACTTTTCTCGGATATCAATATATTTTTCATCTATTATCTTACACCTTTGAGTGGATGTTAGAATAATCTATGAACCATTTAGCCAAAAGACTCCGAAGTTCTGTTTCACTAGTTTAAGCGGTGAGAGTCGATCCACCAACCTAATGAATCACGAAAACCGTTGACACTTGGAATGAACTCTCGGTTCAATTATCGTGTGCTGATGCACCAAACAATCAGGGGCAATTTTGACATGTGGACTAATTAGACCAAGTGGGAACTTTTAGCATTTGTCTAATTAGGATTTAGGCCCTCTAATGACTTCATTGATCTGGATAGCCTCTATTTACCTTTAGCTTCTCTCCCTCTCTTGAGTTTGCGCGCATCTTCATTAATTTCGAAGCTCTGAATTTAACAATTAGACGAATCCTACAGTTGTTCTCAAACTTTAGAATGTTTGGCCTCCACAGAATTCGAACACACAAACTCAAAGAGAACAAAAATTTATTTGCTTTCTCATTTCCGCTTGGCCAAAACCCTTTTGGAGATTCTCCTTGAAGCTACCTAAGACATTAGTGCATTCTCTTTTTCCCTGACATTGGTTTAACTAATGTGCAGATAAGCTTCTTTGTCGACAACATGATCTTCGTAATCAGTATCAGTTTCTTAAGATAAGAGCTTTAATTTAATTTATAAAATGCTACCCGGCTCCACAAAAAAGTTGCATAGCGAATCAAATGTCAGATTCTAATTGGTTAAGAAGGTTGACAAAATTAATGAATAGTAGGCTCGGAAATCTTTTGAGGGGTGGATTGTGCAATTTCTCCAGAAATTGGGCCTTATGTGTGCGTGAGCGGATATTCGAGAGTACATTACTCACAAAACTTGAGGAGCATCTCTAACGCATTTCTCTATCTCTTCAAAATGGAGAATGGTTTCTCGAAAATGGAAATGGATGCACTCCAAGCACGCTTTTTTTTGATTTTCCATAAGAGATTAGGATTTTGAGTCTCAAAACGTGAAAATCTGTGTGACCTTTCGAGACTCAATTCTCTAAAGTAAAAAACCTTGAAATTTTAACTTTACGCTTTTTTCCTTTCGAGTTTTTCAATACAAATCATCCTTTATACTTTTTGGTTAATCTTGGCAAAATGGATACTCCTCTATATAAGTTTAATTATATAAATCTAGTGTTCATGAAACTTACACCAATCTTTGAATGTTAACAATATTAATCATGTTTAATTCAAATTTGAAATTTCGAGGATTGGAAAATTTTTGAAGGGGATTTCTTAGAGATTAAAATACAGAAAGTGGACTGGAGTTTCTGTAGATACTAAGATCTTCTAAACACTTTGTCTCTAAATTGGAGAATGGGTGGGAGATGCATAGGAAGGATGCCACTGCATGCCAGTCTATACAAACCACATAAGAAGCACATGTAGCTTAATAAGGTACAGGAACTCTTAACAAAAAGACTTCCCGAGTAATTCATTCGGAGGTGGTCAATAGTAGAGAATGATAGATCGATTTTATCTTGTCTTTGGAATGTGTTGCGTTGTGTCTTTAGGCACGAACAATTCCTATTATATATAATCTCTCACACACAAATCAGCAGCATCCAATATTTTACATTACAGCCTCATGGACTAGCTCTGTGTTGCTTTATCGACACATATGACATACTTACCATTACATGATTCTCTATTACTGCGTGAACATACATACAAATATGAACTATGCATCTACCATCAGTCAGAACCATTGAGCTTGGATAGAAGGTACAAGCAACCAGAGCAAAGCAGAACAGAAGCTGAGAAGCAAAGCAAATCCACTGGAGTGTGTATAGCTGCCTTTTTACTCTTGTCAAACAACCCAATAAGAAGCAGCATCACTATCACATGGCCGAGCTTGGTTTTCAGCTCATTTATGGATTTTACTTCTAACCATTCCGGCCGTTCCTGAGAAATTGACAAGAAGAAAAAGAATTAGGAAACATAGAACAGGAAATCACATTTGCTGCCACGATTTTGAGTACAGTAGTCGTTTCAGTTTTTAAATTTGGTAACTCATAAAGGGAAATGCTCAAGTAGCCTTAACGACGAGAGTCAAAAATGAATTTGGAGTTTCCGGGCGCGCAAAAGTTTCAAAGGCATGTAGCTATAATGAAACACTATCGCTTAAACAAAGGACTGGATTACACATCCTAGGGCCAGTATTTTCGGAATTTAAACGCAACAATAAGTGAAGGCACTACATATTCTTGGACAACAAATCTCTCGAAACACAAGATACATATTCAAAACCCTGGGGATGCGGTATAAGTATTTCCCTCAGTGTCAGTCCTATAGGATTACATATCCATTTTATAGGATTTTTCATATCCCTCTATTAGTAGTCCAACAATGAAACAGAACCTTAATGATACCAACTTTGAACAAAAGTAATCAATAATGCTTTCAAATGAACTATATGATTTTCAGAAGGTTTCTGACTGGTGCTCCTAAAAAATAACACCCATTGAATGTCATGGTAATGACGTCAGCATATATCTGTGTTAGACTACCAAAGAGCTAAACTTTGACTGTGCTGGTGGCATTGAAAAGATTAGGTAAATTTAGAAAGCTTCAGACTGACCTTTAAAGTAAACAAGCCAAAAAGATTTGATCTGTGTGCAACTTTCTCCTCTGACTGCACTTTGGCAATGTCAAGATTACTGATGAAGAGCTCGTACAGACCCATGCCAAAGACCAACATCACGGTGCCCAAAAGATAGATATCTGGAGCAAACAAAATGATAATTAGCAACTTCATCATTTTTGGTAGTGGCGAAACCACTGAAGTAGGGGTGAATGGACCAGCTTAGCCCAGTTTCGTAGAACACCAAGAACCAAACCATAGTCTACGGTTCTAGTAATTTGAGAACCAAACCGACCCATAAAATTTGCAAAACTAATTTATTCGGAACCATTTAACCCCGTTCCAGTTTCGGTTTGGATTCAAGGATTGGCGGTGTTTTTTGCTCACCCCTTCGACGAAAGTAAAAGCAGATACGGGAGATTTCAGATTTACCATCATCAGTACTATAAAAGTGTTTGGTTGTACTTGGCATATATGCCTTGTTCTTCCAAATAATCCATTGGCTTTCCCGCCAAAAATGAGCCAAACAAACCCACAAAAAAACAAAAATAACCCAATAAGCCAATTGTTTCGTCTTTATTCAAAAAAATTGGATTTCGGTCAAAATTTTTTACTTTTTAGATTCCTCTCGTCGTGAGGATGCAACAATCCCCCAAAAATTGACAATAAGCCAAGTGATGCGAAAAAAATTTGAGTAAGGACAAAAAATAAGCCACTTTAGCTTATTTGTCCGAACACCCCTAATAGCAGTACTGTTCGTTAGGGCTTACTTGCTTTGTTTCTTCGGTCCATGAATAAACAAGGTTTCATACAATCCCTCAACTTGCATTTCCTTGGATGTAATTTTGAGCATTGAAGCCATGCACATCATGACTTTCAAAAAAAAAAAAAAGATTCATTCCTTAAGTGCCATCATATAGTATATTGTTATACTCTACTACCACCGTCCCAAAAAACTTGTCATTGTCCACGAAACGAGAACTTAAGAATAATTCATTTCTCCCGCAACAAATTTAAACCTTTTGTCTCTAGTTACTAAATATCAATGAGTCCTTTTAATTCATCAAAAATAATTTTATTTTTTCATCATAATTTGATTGCGATCATGATGCCTTGCATCATCTCCAGCTTAGGTTGCACCTACTATCAGCTAGCTTTGGGGTACAATCCGTAAATTTAAGATGATTGCACATGCTGGTAGTTACTAACCAAATTTTATAGCAAACCAAAAATGAATCTAGATGCAAGTTGTTATGAACTATTATGACAAAGAAAACTAAATCCATGTAAATACCTCTAAAATGTTTAGAATCTATATCAATGTATTTATCATAATATTCATTGCATAAGGAATAGACGCTCCATAATGGGGGTTCTAATTTAATACGGATCTCAAGATTTAACAACACGTTAACATTGTCACAATATAGAGTCCTTATTCCTTTCTTGAGTTGCAATCTAGTTGACTCTTGTTTGTATTTGCAATTAAAGATATTTTAAAGTCGATTCTGTTTGCACACAATTGATTTTCCCGGGAAAAAAAAACGTCCCTTGAGGAGTTGGAGCTATTCTTTGTCTCTGATAACACTAATGGAACCCGAAAAGGAAAAGCTATTTTACTTTTTCTCCAACAAGGAAACTATTCAGCAATTTTAAAAAATAGCATGTAAAGAAACAAGAAGCAAAGAGCAGTGAATGAAAAGAATCGTGCACAAACCCACCAATGGACTCAACCAACCAGAAGATCACCTTCGCCCGGTTCTGAAAGTACTGTTGATAAGATGCCACAACATAAGTACAGCCCTGCATGCACACAGAATAGTGTTACTTAATCTTGCATGTGCCATAAATGAATCTACCTACGATCCAAAAATATCATTGAATTATCCAATTAGATAAATAATGCGCACAAGTTTCTTCTTCTATGTTTACTTGTGGAAAACCTGGAAATAGAACTGGGATCCATAATCTATGGCTACATAGACGGATCCGGTACTCATCGCACTATTATGAGAACTGTTACTTATTAATCACATATAGTTGGGTGTTGGGTACGGAGTTCTCAATAGCATTTTCCAAGGATCAAGAAGCATAAGGATAGCTAGTTGCCAAGAAGTAAATTCATCAATCATGTCATTTATCTACATAATCTACTCATGCAACAATTCATCAAGTTCAAAGCTTTACTTGTGAATTCAAACTGTCAATAAGCTAGCAGATTAACTAAACAAATTTGAAATGAGGGGGAATAAATTCAGAAGTAGGCAAGACTTTGTTAGAGATTCTTTCCACCAACTGTTAGCAAT
Source organism: Rhododendron mucronatum var. ripense (assembly GCA_019656295.1). Classification (NCBI taxonomy): domain Eukaryota; kingdom Viridiplantae; phylum Streptophyta; class Magnoliopsida; order Ericales; family Ericaceae; genus Rhododendron; species Rhododendron mucronatum. Next base: position 554,527 of record BPLT01000240.1, read on the forward strand.
TTTGTTTCAATGTCTGAAACAATAACTCATGCCCTACAACATACAGCTTCTGGACCTCTAGAATCCTCTGCTTTGTCAAAGGTTTCCAATCTCTACACATGCGTTTTCCTAAGATGTCTTTGAACCATTGCATAAAGGCCCTCAGTAGAGTAATCTTCAATGTATTGACAATCGGGTTTCCTCAATCTGCATCTGCAGATATGAGTAGTCGTGTAATTCCTCATCTTCTGTTTCTGTTCCTTCCACTTGGGTTCAGCTGTTGTCCTCTGCAGGTGAGAATTACATTAAGTGAGGTATTGAGGGTTGCTCTCACATCTTTAGATTTTGGAAAGTCTCTAATATTGGACGGCTGATGTCCTGAATTAAGGAATACTGAGACCAATGGGCTTTTCCTTGGGACCAGAGATCTTCTGATATCAAAAACATATTTGGACTTTTTCTCGTGTTTTATGACCTGAATAGATAAGGGTCACATAGGGTTTTAGGAGAGAAAGCTCATTATAGAGGTTAGGATTTGGCAAATTCCATGATTGTTCTCCCATGTTATCTACTTTTGGTCTTCACCCTTAGATGCAGACTTTGGGCAGAACCACATAGGCTGCTAAATGAGCCGACCAATAGAATGTTCAAGCTTGGTTTGAAAACTTAACGAGTTTCAAAACTAGGTTCAAGCTTGGTTTGTTTATCACGGAAGCCGATCTCAAACATTCTTTAATCAAGCTGCCAATCCCGAGCTGAGCTCAAGTAGCTCGAATTTTTTTGAACATTTTAATCTTATTGAGCTGGGAAGTAGATTGTTCAAGCTTGGTTTGTAAACTTCATGAACTGATCTTGAACAAGGTTTCAATTAAGAGAACACGAGCCAGATCTCAAGTAGCCTGATTTGATTTCTCAACCCTAGGACTGTGTAGATTCTGCGACTTATTTTGGACAATTGTGTTTGGATCAGTTTTTATTTATATTAAGTCACCAATCAGTGAGTTTGACACAAAACTATGAACCTGGGTTCTTGCTGCCAAACATATTCGTGAATAAACCGATGGGAGACTGAAAGGTTGTTTGGAGCAATCTAGGAATGTTGCTTTCTTTGGAAGAAGGTGTACAAGTTGAAGAAAGCCATTCAGAGCACAACAAAATTATAAAAAATAAAAATGAAAGGTGACATACAGATGAGTAGAAATGTAGAATAAACACCTTTTTTAACGAGGGTAAGATTGGCAGATACTTCATCCGCGGGTGAATAAACCAAACCAAACCAAACCGAGCCTTATGTCCCAATCACTTGGGGTCGGCTACATGAATCATTTTCCTCCATTGAGCTCTGTCAAGGGCCACTTGTTCACACAAACCTATTATACTCATATATTTGCCCACAATAGCATCTAATGTCAATTTAGGTATACCCCTGCCCGTAGCATTGCTATCCAAAACTATCCTATCCACTCTCTTAACTACTGAATCTCCTGGTCTACGGTAGACATGCCCAAACCACCTTAGCCTATTTTCCCTCAACTTCTCTTCTGTAAGTGCTACACCTACCATCACACGAACCATTTCATTTCTAATCCTGTCTCGTCTAGTCTTACCACAGATCCACCTCAACATTCTCATTTCTGCTACACTCATCTTGCTTACCTGTTATTTCTTAATAGGCCAATATTCTGTCGTGTAAAGTATCGCTGATCTTATGGTAGTTCCATAGAATTTTCCTTTCAATTTTGTGGGTACCCTCTTATCACATAGTACACCAGTAGCGCTCTTCCACTTGAGCCACCCACTTGAATCTTATGGGTCACATCATCGGCAACCTCTTCAGCCTCAGGTGAATGCGTGGCATAAAGTAAATCCTTGCAAGCATTTTTTTACTTCGTAAACAATTCATGTTCATCTAATAGCATAACTATAAATTACAATCTCACAAGGTTACCAATATGGTTGCAACTTGCAGCTAACAGGCTTAGTGGCTTTTGATTTTCTGATGTTACTTCATGGTTCCTCACATACAGATAATAACCAGAAACTTCTTCATGTTAACTATTTCTCATGGATCAATCAGACGAATCACCAAATATGCTAACAGTTGCATATCTCCTGGCAACGCTTTCCCCCCTCAATCTTTTTCCAATCTAGTTTGACTAACTATTTGGTCTTTATAATTCTAATCATACAAAAGAGTAAAGCATTCTCCAGGTTTTTCTATTAAAACCATCTGGGTTGAATGATTGACACCTTTCCTCCAACAATTTTCAAACTAGTTCCTCCCTAATAACACGAAACTTCCGGTCCACATGTGATGTGGTTGATACTTGATACAATTTGTAGTGGGCCGAATATGACGGTTCGGTCATGGTCACTATGCTTAGCTGAAGGCTTGGTTAGGTCCCTTGATTCTGTCTGAGGATGGTGGTCAGGCTTCTAGGTTCGGCCAAACCTGGTTCAGCATTGCCCACTCTCGGATAAGCAGAATCCATAAATGTCAATCCATACTAGGGATTGACGTACTTCCTGAGGTTCGGTAAACGCAACCCGGCTAGGAGGTTCGTCAACTCCTGACAGCTCACCCATGTGTGGTTAACTGCCTTATCCAAACACGTCGGACGTAACGTCATCCAAAGCAGTTATCACATGAGTTGACAGCTCAGCATGTGGATGATAACCGCCTTAATTGCTATGTCAATAGTGATGCAAGCCGAGGTGGCTACCGAAGCGTGCCTGGCACGTGCATGCACTTGGAGAGCAAGTCAAGCCAGTCTATATAAAGGAAATGATGAAACCCTAGAACGATATGCACTCATCTTACTTTCATCCTCTTCCGGCACTCTTCTCAGTAGATCATCGGAAAGTCATTCCGGTTGAGGACCGGTGTGGCTCTTAGTTGTGTGCTTCCTGTGCAGGCTAGGATCTCCCAATTGCAGAACCAGAGGCTCAGGAGAGTAACCCAATCTTGACCGACAACCCCACAATTGGTGAACCCGACATGGACAAACCCAGATCCACGGTGGTTCCGATCAAATCCTCCTAAAACCTCTCATTTCCGTTCAAATCAACCTCTTAGTTCGGTGAAATGGGTGGCAAACTGATTGACGCTAGTGTGTCTAGTCTTAAATACACCACCGTCACCCCTCCAGGCAGTTGCCAGGTCTCTGTCTCCATGCCCCTACTGAAGGTCTCTCCCCTTCCCCCGACGTGACGACGACGTACATCTAGTTACTAGAGAAGCGACTGGCCAGAAAAGAAGGACAAGGATATGGCCCTCCTGAAGGTGGAAACGACAAGGCTAAAGGAGGTGCTCAATAGAACCTCCTCGGTCTCGAGATCCGGCGGCGGAGGAAGGCGGTGAGAAAGACTGCCACCTCCTCCTCCTTTGCGCGATCCCCCTAAAGAATTGACTTATTGGCGCTCGGCATAGGACCAGCTCACTCCACCAATTGAAAATGGTGAACGTCGTTTATGGACAACGTACACCTGCCCCTATACATCATTCGATTAGTGGCCGATCCCGGAGCCATAGGGGGGCTGGAAGTGTTTGATTAGTGGCTGAACCCGGAGCCATTGGGGGCTGGAAGCGTTTCTGCTGCCAGCTCTTACTCAACCGGACAGTATGAGCACTCACGCGGATTGTCCAACTATGAAACTATCCAACTTCTGGATGATGGAAATCGTGGAATGATTGAGTACCCAACCGGTTTGTATGAAGTTCAAACTGACGGTCAGAAAGAGAAAGAACCAGGTTACCGCTACAAAAAATCCCGAAAGGGATCCTACCGAGTGTCAGACAAAGGCTACAAGCAGCCAGAAAGGGAAAGGCCCACAAGAGCATCTAGAGGGCATAAAGAGAAGTTCGGCAAAATAGTCGAGACAAAGGGATGAGAGTCGTAGCGCAGCATGACGATCACTCAGGTAAACGCCACATCTACCAAACAGAAGAGTATAAGAAAGCTCCTCGACAGCCGACGGAAAAAGGAAAGTGCCAACGCACCTCTCACCATCTCCGGACCAAACTGACACCGAATGAGGCGCAGTACCATACATCGGCCAAAAAATCCCACACATCAAGTTGCTCGAAAGGCTATGGCTGACACAGAAAGCCGACTCATGATTACAGGTTGATGTAGCTCAGCGTCTCTCCCATCACACCTAAAATTGAGGGGGAGATTCCCCCAGTTAGCTTGCACTTTTCAAAGTTCACCAAGTTTGATCCCAAAATAATTGAGGCCTACACTTATTTGATCCACGTTCGAACACGATATCCCCGTATACCCGGAGTTAGGCCCTAATGTGTAAGGTTTTTCCCTCAAGCATTGGGAACCTTGGACTGTTATGGTTCAATAAGCTCGGCGCTGGGTCGATTCATAATTTTGCCGCTCTAGAACAAGCTTTCATATCTCGATTCATCACTTGTAACAAACAGAAAAGAATGAAAGAGCCTGATGCCTTGACAGAGTTGATACAAAGTACATACATGCACAACAAAGGAGAAATATATTTTTAAACAAAAAGAAACACTTTAGATTCATAATTTACATGGCTTTAAATCCCTATGGGTAACTTTCTTGTCATGAATATATTTAACACACTTCAACTAAGCAAAAAAAAAAAAAAACAATCAAGTATTAGTGAATCACTAAATTTAGAACACCCATGTTGAAAACTTAAAACGTAGATTAGAGAACTTACCAGCTGAAATATAATATTTTTCATGGTGTCTCTCCCTTGAAGAGTCTTTCTAAGTCACATCCACCAACTACTAGTGGTCTTGTGGTACTAATCATATAGAAGGTGGTCTAGTGATTTGCCTTCATTATATCGAGATATTGGTTACAGGAAGTTTACTTCAGTCAGCTTATTTCTGCGAGTCCGTGGAGATATGGGGTGGAGCATATCTCCAAATTTGTTGATGCCTTTGTGGCGAAAGGAGATTTCTACTTTATCTCGATATATGAAGGCAAATCACTAGACCACATTCTATATGATTATTACCACAAGACTGCTATTAGTTGGTAGATATAGCTGAGAAAGACTCCTCAAGGAAGAAACACCATGAGAAATATAATATTTTAGCTTGTAAGTTCTCTAATCTACGTTTTAAGTTTTCAACATGGGTGTTCTAAATGTAGTGCTTCACTAATACTTGATTGTTTGTTTCTTTGCTTAGTTGAAGGGTGTTAAATACATTCACGACAAGAAAGTCACCCATACGGATTTAAAAAGCCATGCAAGTTATGAATCTAAAGTGTTTCTTTTGTTTAAATATATATCTCCTTTGTTGTGCATATATGTACTTTGTATCAGAGTCGTACAAAGCCTTTCTGGACCCTAGGGCTACCTGGACAAATAGATCAACCGAGCAAAAACACCGTACCGTCTGCTAAACAACGCGGGACGGAATCACCAGTAGGAAGCCATCCCAATGATTAACGTAATCCATGGTCTTGTAAACTAAGAGACAGAAGAAAAGCTTCGCAGCGAACTTGACCTAGCGACGGCTGCTAGGCAAGTCCTTTTGGTCGGGAATGCACTGAAGTGCACAAAGATGGACGATTATCCCAAATGGACAATTACTTTCACACGGCGCGACCTTTCAGAGGGTCCAGGTGCCTCACAACGACGCACTCATTGTGACCGTCCAGATTGGAACTTGTAGTGTGTGCAGGGTCCTGGTGGATCAGGGAAGCTCTGCCGAAGTGATGTACTACTCGCTTTTCAAATAGCCCTTTTGCTGATTGATGTCCCCGTTGTAGGCTTCCACAGGACTCCAGTTTGGCCGCTCAGCCAAATAACGCTCCCAATAAAGGTGGGATCGGTGACGTTGAGCATCAATTTTGTCATTGTGAATGTGCCGAGCCCCTACAATGCGATCCTTGGAGGGCCTGGCTCCACGGGATGAAGACAATCGCTTCAACCTATCACCAAGTGGTCTGATTTATTGGCACCAACAGACGGAAAGAAGATTTGTATGATGACCAGGTCGCCTCAAAGAAGTGCTATGTCTCAACCGTCCGAACTTCAAGCAAATCGAAGCAAGTCCACTGGGTTGAGGTCCCCGACGTGCCAGTTTTGGAGGACATTTGGGCCCCGACCGTAGAGAAAGCTATGGTCTTGTGGAAGACCTTGTTATCGTCCCAATTAACGAGGAGGACGACGGTCGATTTTTTCTGGTCGGCTCCTCCATGGTTGAAGCCAAGTGCGAGAAATTGATTAACTTCCTGAAGACAAATGTTGACATCTTTGCCTAGACTCCATACGAAATGCCGGCGTTGACCCATCCTTCATCTGCACAGTCTGAACATCGATCCAAAGAGGAAACCGGTAGTTCAACGCACAAGAAGGTTGGCTTTGGCCCATTCTGAAGCAGTCATAGAAGAAGTAGACGGTTTCTTAGAAGTTAAACTATCGAAGAAGTCCATTTCCTGACCTGGCTAGCGAACACAGTTGTGGTTAAAAAGAATGGAAAGTGGCGCGTCTGTGTCGACTATACGAACTTGAACGATGTGTGTCCCAAAGATTGCTTCGTTTTGCTACGCATCGACCAACTTGTGGACGCAATGATGCATGTTCCAAAGATTGCTTCACTATTGCTTCGTAGTCTCCGATATAAGGAATAACACCCCACGCGTAGGGTTTAATACATCGAAATGAGCATAATAATCCGGAAGACCGGGTATTGTACCCAAGGGAATATTTGTTACTGCTTGAATGGATTTGTAGATGTAAGCAAGGTTTTCAGCCTTTAGTCAGCCAACTTTGTTTTACTTTAAGCGATGGAAAAAGAACGGCTAAATTAAACGAAGATTAAACTAGGATAAAAGGCAGGCTAGGTCTAAGAGATCCTAACACCCACGACTCAAGTCAAATCACTTTTCTCATCTAATTACTCGGTATGAGATACATAACTAAGGTTCTCAATCCGGAAGATATATGGTTTGATTACCAAGTGAGCTGTAGAATTCATTTGACAAATGCCTCGTGCGACAGAGCTCCAAGTAGCATGTGTGGCAAGTAGCAAGCTCTTGCCTACACATGATCAAGGAGGTTAAAACCTTAGCAATTTGACAAATGAACACAAACTAAATATCGATTTTCGAATCAAAGATTTAAACTTTATGATGAGAAAGGCAATATCAACTCCAGCCATGAGGTGCTAGTCACCCCATGACCTAGCCCTAAAAGACTACTCACTCATATCTAGAGAGATAAAAGCAAGACAAAATTTAGCTAACATATTGAATCAACGAAACTTGAAATAAACTAGAAATTATGATAGATTGGAAGCGTAGCTACAACTTTAATGAAGGCAAAAGCAACAAAACTAAATTAACTAAGGCAGAAAATGAAGATTCAAAGCTGAAAAAATAAAAAATAATTCAAAAGGCAAGTAAATCTATTCTAGATCTAGAAATGCAATAAAATCTACTTTCTCTATTCTATTCTCTACTTGTAACATAATGTGGTATTTATACAAGCCTACATTCAAGCACAGAATATCCCAAAGATGCCCTAGAATTCTGCTCCGAAGGCCCTCGGTATCGATACCTCTGCTGACTTGGTATCGGTACCGAGCTCACTAAGCCGTTTTCTTTAACAAACTCGGTACGGATACCTCTGTTGCTTTGGTATAGGTACCGAGGCCTTTAGCACCAACTTTACAGCTCCCGGCAGCTTCTACAGCACCAAACAGCTTTCACAGTTTCTTATTTTCAATCCCTATACTTAAGTAAAAACTACATTTTAAACATTTCTTTTACCTTTTCTTTACTTTAATTTATTTAATAAAAATAAGAAAATAGCCCCCATTTGAAAATAGTGTCATTACTAGAATTTTGAGATTTCAATCCAATCAAAATGTTGACCCCCAGCTTTTAGTGTAAAATAGAAAACAACACACTTTTCTATCAAAGAAATGGTTCAAAACATGACCTTGCTCTTCGAATAAAACCTTGCAAATTTGAAGTTGCTCTTAGAAAAATCCAATGATCAATTACCGTCATTTTTTATCTCGAAAATCGATGCTTTTTCGAAAAGTCATTTTTCCAAACTTGGACAGATTTTCAAGGGCCGACAGGGTCTTCCTTAGTTCCTCGGGTACTTGGACGCACTCGGAGCATCCATGGCATCAAAACGTGCCTTATTCACCCGATTTACCTAAAAACACTAAAAACATACCTTACATGCAATATGAAAGAAAACACTAACTTTATAAACGTAAATACAATAAAACTAAGGACTTAAGCACCAAGATATACATTATTGGGAGCTTATCAACTATGCTCGGCAGAAGGCAGGGTTAGGTCCCTTGATTCTGTCTGACCTAGTCAGGATAGTGGCCGGACTTCTAGGTTCGACCAAACCTGGTTCGGCATTACCCACACTTGGATAAGTAGAATCCATAAGAGTCAATCCATACTAGGAATTGACGTACTTCCCGAGGTTCAGTAAATGCGGCCTGGTCAGGGGTTCAACAACTCATGCCAGCTCACCCACGTGTGGTTAACTACCTTATCCAAACGTTGGACTTGACGTCATCCGAAGCGATTATTGCACAAGTTGGGCATGGGTGCACATAGGTTACAGCTCATGAATGCAAGGGCCAAACCAGGAATTGATTCTACCCTGTGCTAATCAAAAAAAAAAAATTGGGGGCAAATTTTTTTTCAATTGTATAAATTGTATCGAATACATATTGTGTATCTTAAAATACGTTCAAGATTTTGGGAAGAGGGAGAATACTAAGTATCTTAAAATACGTTTAAGATTTTTGAAAGAGGGAGAATACTAAAGACAAGAGTGGGAAATGAGAGTATTTGTATTACATTGAACTCAATATTTTTTTTTTTGGCTTGGTACAAAATGGCTAGAACCTATCCCTATTTATACTACTTCATGGAAAGCTCTAGTACAAAGATATTTTTATACAAAATAAACTTTGAGATAATTTTAGAATTACACATTGGATTAATTCTCACAAAAAAAAACTCTAATATTTCATAAGGATATTTCAGAGTTTCCAGAGCTAGATATTTTAGCGTTTCTAAAAACTAAGGGTGGAGCTATGTTAGGGCCCGGGGGCCCCGACCCAGAGTTTTAAAATTTTTAACTACCTGATTTTGAATATTATCGATAATTATTCATGTATAGGTACTTATAATCTTTATAATTTTGGTTTGATTCGATAAAAAAACAGTTATTTTACATTCTCATTTCTCAATTTGTTTCATAAATAAAAAATAAGCACTTGACTGTTGAAATAGTCTAAAGAAAAAAGCAAAATGATTGGTATACTTCAACTGTATTAGGCTAAAATTATTTAAATGTACAAATTTAATGTGTTGGAAGGCCAACACTTTATGATATAATAAGTATATGTTCCAATAAAAACTATTAAACTGGCCCCCTTTAGATCAAAATCCTGACTTCACTACTAGTAAAAACTAGATATCTAAAGTGGACGTGGGCTATAGCCCAATCCATGGTGGGCGTACTTCCTCCCTGGCATGAATGGATGATAACTGCCTTATCTGCTACGTCAGGAGTGACATCAGCTGAGGTGGCTACCGAAGCGTGCCTGGCAATGCGCACGTGCTTGAAGAACCAGTCAAGTCACTCTATATGAAGGAAAGAATGAAATCCTAGAATGGTACGCACACTTCTTCACTCAAAACCCTAGTACTTTCATCCTCTTCATGCACTCTTCTCGCTAGATCGTCGGAGGGTCATTCCGGTCGAGAACCAGTGTGACTCTTAGTTGTGTGCTTCCTGTGCAAGCCAGGACCAAAAGTCTAGGATCTCTGAGCTGGTGAACCAGAGCCTCGGGAGTGGTTACCCAATCTTGATCAACAACCCCACACATTTTGTTTGCTTAATTTCCATTCCTAACCTTATAGTGCTCCTATCATTATGGATTTACCTGATTGTGCTTTTCCCAAAAATAGTAATTGATAAGGTGTGTGTTCCGCCCAGTGAGCCCTAAAGAGTTTCTGTCACATCCAAAAGTACAACGTTTTGTGTCTTCTTTGTGACAGAGATGTAGCAAATGGATTTTAAGGAACCTGAATGTTTTCTACCCTAATCAAATTCAACTTGGCCTAATGATCAACTAACCACTTGGCATAATGGTCAACAAAAACATTGAAATAATGATCAACTCAACCCCAAGGGGTAGCTAAAGTGGCAAAATGGATGAGTTGTAAACCCCGACATCCTGAGTTTGAAACTTGGCAACCTCCTGGGGCTAGGCCGCAAGAGTGAAATCTCTTGTGAATCCCCAAGTCCTGGCTTGGATGGCCTACTTTTGACCCGACCAAGGAGGGGAATGCTCAGAGGTGCTTGTAAGCTGGCCCTGACACCCCTGGCCATCAAACCAAATAATAATAATACTGATCAACTCAGCATTTTAACCCAAATTGACTTCAGTTCTAAACTTCTATAATGATCACAATGGAGATAGAATAATACCTTAATGAAACATAGGAAAGAGCCAACCAAGGAACCCCAAACTGCAAAAATAGCCAAGAACCTGCACCCGTAAATAGCCTGTACAAGCAACAAAAATCCATTATTCCAGCAAAACTCGTCACATGCTACTTGTAATTGCTACTCAATATTTTCTACCTTCTCAATCATCTCCTCAAAATCTTGCAATTTCCCCGGCAAGCCCCTGACAGGACCGGACTCAGTCTCCGGCGCAACTGTAGGCGACGAAGACCGGACCGGTGATGGAGCGCCGGGTCTTGAGCCGGTGGAAATAGTCACCGGAAATCTGACAACAGATGGCCGCCGGAGATCAGAGACCCTTTTCAGATTTGGACCCAAGTTCGTGGTACGGACAAAAATCGTGTTAGTTGGTCCTCCAGTCAAGATTCTAGAGTGTTTCATGGTGCCGGAAAATGAAGATAAAGGATGGCGAAGGAATTTTCCGGCGAAGTAAGTCCGGTTATGAAAGAGGATTTTAGAGTGTAATGGTCGGGAATCGGTAGAGACAATGAAGAGGGAGGTCCCATGTACCAACAGCAGTCTGGTTTTTCCCGGGAATTTCAACAGCCACACACGTTTTATCACTGCCTTACCGTTTTTGCTCTCACTCTCTTCCCATTTGTTTTTTTTTGGGGCCACTATTTGCAGACCAGTTCTTGCTACTAGCAGTCGATTGCTACCTACAAACCACTACGTTATAAGGATTTGCTACTTGCAACCAACAAATTATCCCTGAATTCCCCTTTTTGCCCTTCTATTCAATAAACATACAACCCAATTCAGTCCGTCCATTACCTTCCCTTTTCTAACCTAAGTTGTCTTCCACAGCTTCAGTCCGTTCCAATCCGCTCCTCCACCACCCACGGGTATAGCCACTACCTACCTACCCACCATTGCCGCCACCACCAACCCCCACCTGCCGTCTCTCTCTTTCTCTTTCTCTCTCTCTCCCCCGTTTCTTCTTCTCCTCTTGCCCCATTTATTCTTCTCCTCCATCAGTCACCACAACACCACTCTCACCACCCCATAACAGCAGTACAACTTTGAGGTGAAGGAGGTGTGAGAAGAAAGCACAACACGCCGGCATCACCAACTATTTCGAAGTTGAATATCGATAAAATTTTGAATCTTGCTATTATATAGTTTTTTTTTTTTGTTTGATTTTTGTTTGAATTTTTTTGAGGAATCCGCAGTAAGTACGTACTGCTATTTCGTATGTTTCAGATTTAATCGAACATTAGAGTTCGATTGTTCTCGACAGCTTCGGATATTAAAGTCTGATTGTTTGCCCCATATTCGAATTTTCATATCTGCAATTGATTGCATCATTCGGATTTTAATTTCCGATTGTTAGCACATTCAGAATTTAATATCCAAAATGTATTGCCTCATTCGGACTTCAATATCCAAAAGTTCATACCCCATTCGGACATTACAGTCCGATTAGTACCCTCTAATGAGTTTCTGTAATGCTTACGTTGGTTTGTTGCTTGATAAGTTATAAATATGCTAGAACTCGGGGATACACATATTGTCTATAATTGGTTATTCAAAATGGCTAAATATTAAGTTTCAATTGGATTGTAGACATGCTATTTGAATATTATGGAAGTTAAATTGTTAGCTCATTTAGAATTTAATATCCAAAATTTACTGCCTCATTCGGATTTTAATATCCAAATTTTTATACCCCATTCGGACATTACAGTAAAATTAGTCTTCTCTATTTCGGTTATTAGAATCCGATTCACTAATCTTTATTCATATTTTAGTATCCGATTCTCCTATCTTTAATTCGTGTGTTGTACCCAAGATTGATGCATGTTAGTTGGTATATAGATGGATTATGAGTATGAACTTGTAGAATTTTGAAGTTGCTTATTGCTATTGATGTTGAGAAATTTTGAAAAATCTGGGCAGCATCCAAAGCTATGTTTTTCATCAAAGTTGTTATACTTAGACAAGTTTATTAGTTATGGGTCCTTTCGAGTCTTAAAGATTGTTAAGTTGTTGTTTTGGCAATGGAATCATCGAAAAATATGAAGTACACGATTTTTAATGAATATTCGATCACAGATTGCTCTGCTGAAAAACTGTGTTTCCTGCACAGAATTACCAAGAGTGCAGAAGAGCGCAATGTAGCAGCTTTGGCCACTTTGGACAGTGTTTTGGGTGGGACTAGGGCTACGACTTCAACTTGCCCGTATGATCTACGACAAACACTTGTTGAAATGCGAAGGACTTTGAGGGGACTGGAGGCTGCTGAAGAGAGCATAGCAGGCCCTAGTTCGGATCATTACTCGAGTCATTGCACTAGGTGCCGGCGCCATGACCATACTTGAGACTTGTCTTTTCCATGACTTATTTTTGATGGACTTTATGACCTTGTATTTATTTTGGACACTTTATTGCCATGGTTTATGGACTAATTTCCGTGGTGGAATGACTTTTGCTTTATTGCGAATAACTATTAGCATATTTGTGATAATTGGATACCGTGAAAATATGAATGCTAAGTAGGGCACCAAAACATAAATTTTATGGTTTGAATCATTCTTGATTCTTTTTTAGGCACAAATAATTCGCTAGACAATACTCGTATGTGAAAATTTAAATTTAAATGACGAGTGTCATACGGACAGGCAATGCTCTAGACAAACATAAAACACTACCTGCGAATGGGTTTGCATAAATTTCATATTTTACAATAAGATTCTAGGAATTAAAATTTTACATAAAAGTCCTTTCAGCCAACCTAGTATAGTTCGATTATGTCCGTCGTTGCCATATCATTCTCTACTATGCTTTGAAACTCTTTGATCTTGTTTGAATATTATGTATCCCATCCATCAGCGGATGAGTAGTGATGTATATACCAATTCCTTGCAATAGGCAGGATGGGAGAATTCGGTCATAAATGTACCGTTACAAAGTGATTGCCGTTAACGTGTCCGAGCGCAATCAAACGTCGACTCTCAGGGGAAAGAGGCAGATATCATGGTGGGAGGAACGTAAGACATTGATGATTCAATAAGAAAACGACCACCACTTAAAAAATGGATGCTATGAGGTGACTCATTTCTGACATGATCATCCACCTATCCTTTGGAGCGGGACTTCGATAGAAGTTCAATTTATGGCGCAACTCTTCTACCGAATGTCCCTTCGTCAAGGGAAAAATAATATTCCAATTCTATGAACAATATCTTTCTAACATTTATCCATTCCTTTTCATCATGACCCAACCCAACTGCTATTGCTCAATACCCACAATTTCCATCCCCCTTGACATCTATAATTTTCTCAATGTACTTTCTAATTCTGATCGGAAACCATTTCATGTACAGGGGAGTAGGATGTTTTTCCGCAACAAATCATTTTCCTTTGTCAGTTTTTACGGGCTCTCCAATAACTTTTGGTTGAGGAACCTTCTCCGAAAATGCTTTCCTTTTTCTTCTCCTTCATCAGATTTTGTGGCCTTTCCAATAATCGCATGGAGGACGAATGGAAGTAGATATAGTCGATGGCCCTACAAAACTATCAAGTGTTGAAGTGTCACCCTGTAACACCTAAAGACAAACCAGGTAAGCGCAAGATTCTTTGCAGTTTCATTCGGATATTAACATCTGAAAACTGGCACCAAATTCAGATATAAGAGTCCGAAAATGTTGACAATATTCAGATATTAATATCCGAATAGTTGTACATAATTCAGACATTAGAGTTCGAAAAGTTAATAAAGTTTCGGCACTGTGTGTCCGACTGTGTCGGGCCAGAACTGAAATTGAAATGGAGGGCGGGCTTACCTCTTGCAGCGGCGATTTTTGCTCCGTCACTACAATATCTATGTTATCAACTTGTTACTCAACTTTCATTGTGTAATTTTCCAACTCCAAATCGTAGTGTATTAATGGGTCAATTATTTCTTGTTTAGCTATAGAGGGAGAGGAAACAATCGAGGTTTCCATTGACAATTTAGGAGGAAGAGGATGGGAGGAAGATAGGCAAGGTTGGTTGCTGGTGGGTGGTGGGAGCTGGGTAGGGATGAAAATGGAGGAGTTTGAATAGGGAGGGAGGAGACGTCGTTCTTCAAATGGGGAGGGAAAATCAGGGAAATCAGAGGGAGAGTATGTGGTTGTATGTAATATTCTTAGGGGGGTAAAATGGTCAAATAACATGAGGTCTTAAGGGTATAATGGTCAAACTGCATGAGGGCATTTTTGTCTATAATTGGTAAAAATTTTAATCGGCTGTGAGTAGCAGGAAGTGGGCTGCGAATAGCCCCCACCTTTTTTTTTTCTTTTTTGGGGTGTATGGATTTGGGATGCTATAGTGCTACAGCGGCCGAATCCACATGAACGACTCAAATTTGATTCAAGCTCTAGATCTGAATTGATCATTGCTCGAATTTTAATCCGAGCTTTTTTTAAAAAGAATTAAATAGTTAAATTGAACACACTACACGTTGTAGTACGAGAGTGTACTACAACAAAAATTAGCTGTGTTTGGTTTGTGTTTTGAAAAGTTTCTTGAAAAATAATTGGAGTAATAAGTGAAGAGAAATAGAAAGAGAAATGTTGAAAGTAAGAAAAATCTAGGGAGAATTTTTTGAATTTTTTTTTTTTGAGAAGCAAACCAAACGAGGCATAAAGACCTCCTACAAGTTGTAGTAGCAGGAATTAGAAAAAGTGGAAGTGAGAGAAGAAAGTGGAAATAGAATTCATTTTTTTTTAAAGCTTTTGATTAATTATTATTTTGATTAGAATCTTACAAGGAAATACTTATACTTATTAATTTATCTTAGTAAACAATATAAGGGAAAATATTAGGCACGACTTGTCAACAGTGCCGGCCCCGACATTTGGGTTGCCCTAACCCAATCTTTTGTTTTGTTGCCCACTAACTATTAAGTCATACAAAATAAAAATATATATACAAGTTCAAAAAAAAAAATCAAAATTACATTGTTCTTATAACATTAAAAAAATCAACATCAAAATGTTATCCTCAGTTATAGTACTTTATGTTTAGCATGATCCGATTCAAAGAAAATAACTTTTCATTGCATTTTTTCAAGCAATATTTTTAATTGGGTCATCGTACTTTACTTATCCGAGAACTTGGGACATGTTCCGCTCACATTTTTTTGTGTGGATTTTTGGGCTTGTTAATTGATATATGCGAGGAGAATAGTCTGTCTCAAAAAACATAAAAAGTTTAAAAAAAGAGAGCGCAAAATGCAAAAAATGCTCTTAGTGTAATTGCTCCACATTTTCAATTGAGATCTTAGCCAATCTGTTTAATTTTTTTTGCAAGATGGTAGTTCAAAGGTAAAAATAAAAACCGTGTTAGCTCGCTCAGTTTATTTTAAGTATAACTTTTTTTAATCAAATGTAAGAATATATCACTTATACATCGCTCTTGTGTTTGTTAAATCGAAAATTTCCAACAAAGTAATTTGTTTTCCGCAATGTTGTGGACCGAGAGGAAAATAACAAAAGGTAGAAATAAAGATGATTTCATACTATTGTGAATTGGAAAGAAAATAAAAAGTAGGAAAAAAAATGAAGAAATAAAAGAAAAGGGCGGGCGCATTCCGCAATATTGTGGACTGAGAGGAAAATAAAAAAAAGGTAGAACAAAAATGTAGAAATAAAGATGATTTCATAATATTGTGAATTGGAAAGAAAACAAAAAGAAGTAGGGGAAAAAATGAAGAAATAAAGGTAAAAAGAGAGGCGCAGCTAGGAGGCCTCCGGGGAATCGAACTCGCCCCGCTTGAAACTTTTTGCACCTTGTGGCGACAACAAACACCATCTCGCCTATCAACTGAATTGTGTTCATGTAGAAAACTCTTTTAAATTTATATCAAACTTTAGTTTTTTTTTTTTTTGATTGCCCGAGCCCGGGGGGTTGCCCGAGCCCGAAGGCTTGCGGGGCTTACCCCGGGGCGGCCCTGCTTGTCAATTTCCACAAGCAAAAAAAACCTTTCTTAGAGTATCTGCATCGCCCTCTTTACATTTTGGACCAAATTGTATCTTAAAAAGTCACATTATTACTTTAGTTACTCATTTTTAAAATGTCTACCGCATCAGACTCTTTATATTAAAACTACCGTATTACAAATATTGTTTCTTTATTCTTAGGGAAAAAAAAGAAAGGCAGCAAACCAATAAAAGAAGGGAAGGTTGGGACAATATCATAACAAAATAGTAAAATATATGTAACTTGTGAAATAGTGGCTCTTGTCAAGCTGAGAGCAACTATAGCAAAAATGAAATTTTGCCAAGTAGCGATGATGTAAGCGAGTCTGATGTTGCTAACTTTTTAGCATTTTCCTCATTAAAGTAGCGCACAAGGGTTTTTGCCTCCCTTAATGTGGATGCTCTTATGTTTTTACAAGAAAGTGATCGGTAGATAACCATGTGTAGATGGGTTACACAAGAAAATTTATTTTCTAGTAGTGGGTGTAGTTTTTAGTATTTCATGCTAATTAAACACAAAAAAGTTTCAACACCTCTTTGCATTTTCTATCATTTTCACCCTAATGAGATGCACAATTGGTTTTCTTGATACGAAATTGCATATATACAACCAAGTAACAAATTCAATCTGAATTCATCTTCTTCTTTTTTTATAAGTACTTTCGATTATAAAGGCAAACCAAACTACAAGCTTTAAGGGGCATTCTTCCGTAAAGAACAATGCACCTATACATTAAAAAAAAACAACCTAATGCCAACTGGAAACGAATTGAATTTGAATCCATCTTAATTGAACTCGCGGCTTAATTAAAGCTCCAAATTTTGTAAGTAACGGCTATTACTTCCTAAGGTTTAACCAATTAACAAATCAAACCTCGAAGTTATAATTTTGTCCGGGTGATTTACTTATATATCCCTTCAACTTTACGCGAAAGTTCAGTTTGATCATTCAAGTTTCAATTTCAACAAAATAAATCTTTAATTTGTGATTTCGTTTCAATGTCATCCATCAGTTTGGCTCTGTTAAGATTTTGGACGGAAATTGAGCATGTGCACATCACATAATCCTTCCCCAAGGGCATATTTGCCCATCTCACCCCCCCTGTCTCTCTCTCTTTTCGACAGCACAATGACGAACTCGACGACAACGAAGACAAATCGCAAAAACTGGACGACCACTCAACGATGACGAAGACAAATTGCATTAATCGATTCCTCCGTCCACCATTTGACTGCGACATTTAGGTGTGAGCAAATTAAAAAGGAGAAAGGGGTATGACCAAATTAAACTCAGAAATGGATGATATTTGGGAGAATCAGTTGTCGAGAAATGGGACCAAAATCCCAGTCATCACACCACCCACCAAGCTCCGAACCCTCATAAACCCAACTCCATTTCCTTCCAATTTCCAACATTTCTCCAGAACACTCAGGCACGAATACCCGGTTTACGGAGTTTTCGTAAGTGTAAAATTGCGATTTTTGGCCGTATTGGTAGAAAAATGGGAACCCAGTTGAGGTTTTGAGTGGATTTGGGGGATTTAGAGGAAACCTAGATGGTGTGAATGAGTTGGAATCACACTCCGGTGACTCCACAACCAAACTCAAAGATGAGAAGTCCCCAACTCCGGCGCCAGCGAAATCTGAGAAGTCCCCAAATCTGAGAACTCCATTTTAGTGCAGGGCCTAAATAGTTTAGTTTTACCTCCTTCTTCTTCTTATTAAACTCGTTTCCAACTCCGGTGCCGGCGAAACCGGTGAGCTTTCATTAGTAAATTATCAGAAAACCTCCACCGATCATCGGCGTTGACCCACGACGTTTGTGCATTTGAACACAGGGCTTGGGAGCCTGTACGAGGTGTTGCGAGTGAAGAGGAACGCATCGTTGACGGAGATCAAGACGGCGTACAAGAGCCTAGCGAAGCTTTACCACCCGGACGCCATCGTTCCAACGTCGTCGGACGGCCGCGATGCCTACGCCACTTATTTCTAATTTGGTTTCTAGCTATTTCTGGGTTTCAATTGTTGAAATAGGATTTTTTATTTTTTATTTTAAATTAGGCTTATGTTGCTTATCAGCTTGTGTTGCTTGGTTGTGTTGCTGTGATCTCTGTTTTTTTTTTACTCGTTTTTGCTTCTTACTTTTTGTGGGTTTGGTGACGATTGAGACGGTGGAGGAGAGAGTGGAGAGAGAAGATGGTGGTGGTGGTGGTGATGGTGGTGATGATGATGATGATGATGATGATGATGATGATGATGGGGGTTGAGGAAGGGAGGGGAATGGACAGATTTGCCCCGGGGGAAGGCTCACATAATGGGCACATGCCGAATTTCCGTCCAAATAATTAACGGAAGCCAACTGAGGGATGACATTGGAACCAATTTGTAAATTGAAGGTTAAGTTGGTTGAAATTGAAACTTGAAGGACAAAGTTGAACTTTTGTGCAAAGTCGGAGGAATATATACGTAAATCACTCATTTTGTCGTTTAAAACCATTTACACTTCTAGAGTTTGTGTTTGTAAGCTCGGTCTATTTTTGCTACTTTAATTTTATTCTTTATTTGGCAGTTACTTTGAGCCTAGCTACTCTCATATTGTCATGATCGAGCTGTATATAAAGTGGAGAAATTGGTTGATAACTTGATAGTGTTAGAAGAGTCCTAATTTGAGTCAAAACTAGCGAGGCGATATTCTGCGCATTGACTTCACCTGAGTATAGTAGGTTGATAATTTGATGGAGATAAAGTTTTGAAGATGGCAGGTGAGATGGATGCAAAGTTGATAGTGCATGAGTGTCTCATGCTGTTTTTGATGAGTTTTTAATAAATTTTTGAATTTTTTTATGAGAATAATTAATGATTGGAAGTATGGGTAATAAGTGGAGAGAGATAGGAAGAGAAATGAGAATAATAATTGAAAATAGCGGTAATGAGTAGAAAGTAATGATTGAAAGTAAGAGTAATAAGTATTTTTTGAGTCAGAAATTTTTTTCAAAAAGGAAAACAAACAAGGCAGTTAAGTTTAGTTTTTTATTTTGTTTTATAGCTTATTTTTTTCCTTGAATGGTGAGTATCCAATTTTCTTGCTATGAATGGTTAGTAAGCATCTTTTTTTTTTTTTTTTGGTTGAATTGTTGGTATAACTAAATTTTTTGTTATGAATGGTTAGTAAGCATTATTTTTCAATTCCCTTCTTTGAAATATGAGGTATGGCTCCATTCTTCATTCATTCCAAGTCCAACAAATTTCTACTTACAAAAAATATAACAATTTCATAATTTTCCTTATTTGTTCGGCCCTTGCGAGCATGATACAATCGACGATGTGGAATGCTGAGCAGAGAACCTTTAATCCCGGTTACTTGAATTATCTACAAGGTCTCCTGGCTTGTAACTTCTGAAAATTCAGAGACATTAAAAAATATTAAAAAGAGATTTTGTAATGACCCGAATCTCGGGCCGAATTTTTCCGAATAAAATTGAACATTTTATTGAAGTATTTTTGTAAATATAATTGATTTTTTTAATTGATAAATATAAACCTAGACTTTCAAGGAGAATCTTAACCCTACTTCATAATCCTAAAAATCTAGAATAAGATTACATTGGATTAGGATAAGATATGATTAGGATAAGATATGATTGGATATCCTAAGATGTACTTAGATACATTAAGATTTGTTTGAATTTTAGTAGATATTATAAAATTATGTTTAAATATTATAAGATTATGATCTAGATTTAATTTGATTTTCTAGATATGCTCTAGATTCTTCTTCCATGAATATAAATAGGCTCCATCCCTCCACTCTCCTCCACACACTTCACTTCTCTTCACTCTCATTCCAATTGTTAGCTTAGTGTGTGTGTGAGAGAGAGAGAGAGAGAGAGAGAGAGAGAGAGAGAGAGAGAGAGAGAGTTTATTTTATAAATAGCTAGTGATGCTTTGGATTGGTGGGCTAGTGGTGTATTTAGTCGGAAAATGGAAAAATGTTTCAAGGCATTGATTCGTAGACATAACGGCCGGCATATTTGAGGTAATCCAGGGAGTATACGATATGCTTCCCACTTCCGGAATCCTTTTTTCACTCTCATCTTTGTACTCCTTTTGATTATCTCGTGATATTTGTTCAATCTTGTGGATATCATTGGAAAGTGGAATAATTGGTATCGAACATGATGTTGTTGAATGAGTACTATAGAACTGTTTAGTACAAGGATCGAGTGAACTCATGTGTAACAACCCGGATCCTCAAGCATCACGATATTTAAAAAAACCACAATTTGTCTTTTATTCCCAAAACTTTACAATTTATGACTATCACTAAACTAAATAAACAACACCCACTCTCACAGCAACTCAAACAAACTCGCACCACCGGCACCTGCCTCGCTAACTAACCTGCAAGCTGGAGTCCAAAAGACCCTAGGAGTGTGTGAGACATAACAACGTGTACAATATCAACACCAAAATAACTGCACAATACCAACCACGAATATAACACATTTCGCATAAATGGAACCACATATCCGGTCCTCCTCAATATATGATGGGTGATGTACCACCTCACTAGCCTCACCACAGCCCATTGGCCAACTTGTCTTTTGGCATAACTTATTAGCCTAGTTACCCCGTCACATACCAAACAGTTCCATAACATACAGTCACCGCACATAACACAACCAACAAGAACCAAACATTAATATTATACAAGAAATATGTATCTCACACTCACCCTCAAATCACCAGTCATCTGATATAATCCACCACGAAACTCATAAGAAAGAGTTCCCACTGCCTCACGGCTCTCTCCCTCTCTAGCCGTTTGCCTTTCTATTGTTTGTCTTGTAATAAGGTCCTTGTAAGCATATATAGTCAAAACCATGAAAAAGTATTCGCACAGCTCACCCTCACCATTTTATTCCACGTGCACACACTCAGCCTGACATAAGACAACTAAGACTATCCATGCATACATATCCAAATAGTCCAGTCATTACTTTTGTTACTTAAAACTTAATGCTACATAACAAACCCAATACCTAAATGAGAATATAAATTTGTTATATGAAATAACTTTCTTTTTTTTTTTTAAACGGGATATTACATCATGCACCAATAGCCTATCCAATATCCAAGATGGGTCGAGGATGACTTGGTGAAGAAGGTATTGGGAGAGTGTCACTGTTCATATACTGAGGAGGACATGGTATGACGTCCCTTGTGATTGTTGCTTCGACTTGGTGGTCGATTATCGTTTATTGATTCCATTTATGAGCTTTGCTATTCTGTTGTATCGTATACTTCTCGGATAATTTCTTTTTCAGGTGTGGAGGCGGATTAATGGAAATTGAATCGGAGCATATAAGGATTAATTTGGAGAGGTCTTGGAAGAGTTGATAATTTTGAAGTATCTAGAAGATTATTTAGAAGGCAGCTTAAGTTTATTTTGGTGATGTAATTTATTCATAGAGAAAATGGGGGCCTAGAAGTGTTTGAAATATAGTATATTTTGGAATTTATTTTTGAAAAATAGCGGGGCATTACAGATTTCCAATAATAATTTCTTTTTTCCAGGCTTTAAAATTTCCAAAGACAATTTTCCCAAGAGAAATCCATAGATTTACTACATCATTGTTCCAAAAGCCTGTGTCACCATATTACAACCATATCGAATAAAATTTAAAGTTTTTGAAATTTCAATTTCTAATAAACCAGAAAGCTCTCAAAATATGGTCGATTTAAATTAGCCAGAGCAACTAAAAGGACGGAATTCAGAGTCGACAATCTCTTCATTGGTCGTCGTCAAATCATTCTTTGCCTACGGCCCTTCTGCTCCATCTTCAATACCTAGCATTTGAGTTACCAGGGCAACATAGTACCATGAGCAATGACGCTCAATAGCCAAAACCCACCCGAAACCCATAACTTACAAACAAAGGCATGTCCAATAAGGTTAAATTAACAGGCAATTTAAACAGCAAACGATCAATTTCAATTACTAGCCATTAATTCAAAACTTCGCTTGACATACTTTACAGGTCTTACTCTCACAATTCTAGGTCCATCAGACTACCCTCAAGGTCCTGCTAAGCTACCCTCAATACCTGAGGTCCTGCCATGCTACCCCTGAGATCCTGCTTGGCCATCCTAGCTACATCGGGTCTTTCAGGCTGCCCTCAAGGTCCTACCAGGCTACCCCCGATAACAAGGTCCTGTCAGGCTACCCCCGAGGTCCTGCTAAGCCCACAACCTTTCACATTATTCCATTTTTTCATTAATCATATTTTCACGTCTAAGGTGATAAATCCATACTTCACAACCAACTCCGGGAATCTATTTGTCCAATCTATCAGTACAACAACATATCACATAGTCCAACATTTTTATGAAACATGTTAACAGGCTAACAACTATTAATTTCACGATAATAACAAATCATGCGATAAAATTAATTACCCGGTACACTACCATGCGATAAAGTCAATAAAGTAATTATTTTTTTATTTTCTCTTATACTTTTCACAACTAAAATCTACGTTTACTCTAAATCATTTTAGAGTGTTGACGGTATTAGAAAAATTCGTATTTTCGACAAAATTGGGATCGACCGGAAACTAATTAACTTTGGGGCTTTATATTCGATTCCAAAATACTGGGGTGGATTTATAAACTAACCTAACCGGGGGGGGGGGGGGGGGGGGTTAAACTGTGATTATTCAAAAACCTTCAAAATTTCCAGCGGCTGTCTTTCTTTCTTTTCTTTTTTTTAGAAACAGAGGCAGTGGTGTTCGACGAAGTGCGGAAGCGGGCTTCCGGCCCAGACTCGACCGATGACGTCGAGTTCGATTATTTTTGTACCAAAACACAAAACAATCAATATAGAACATATATATTTAGGGAGGTGAGTTCGGACTACCTCTCGTCCGGTGAAACGGGTTTCGGAAAGGTTCGGCGGCGGGTGGAGCGGCGACGGAGCTTGGCTGGTGAGGATGGTGCTACGGCTGGAGGTGATGATCTCGGCTGATGATGGTAAGGATTGGTGGTGATGTGGTACCCGGCTGGTGGGATGATGGAGATGGTGTTGCTCCGGTCTCCTCCTCCCGCTGCAACTCTCTCTCTCTCTCTCTCTCTCTCTCTCTCTGTGCCGAGTGGGAACAAAGAAAGGAGGCAGGGGAGTATAATGAGTTGGATTTGTACATGAAATATATTACTCTCGGATAAAAATGACGTGTCGAATAGGGAGGGAAAAGAGGAGGGAATTTAAGGGATTTTGCCTTTTGTGTATATATATATATATATATATATATATATATTATTATTATTATTATTATTATTATTTTCCTTCATCCGAAAATTGGGGGGGGGGGGGTTGAAAAGTGATCCGGTGTAACATATGCACACACTAGGAAAATTAATCGCCGGATACACGAGCACATAATCGATTTTGTAATAAATTAGATGTGACGACATAAATAAATTTTCAAACATTTTTGATAATTAATTATTATTATTTTAAAAAAATACCGGGTCTTTACATGGCCATTAAATTTCCCGACACTCCTATAGAGGAATTCCATATTCCAAGGCAAGATTATGAGGTGGAAGTTGACTTGTAAGTTAATTATGAACCTAATTCATGCTTCTGGATTTGATTGGGATCCAACCCCGACACGAGGTGGTGGCCAAAGATGATGTGGGATTGCATATATCCAGGTAAGCCATAATTATTAGGGAAAATGACGGCTAAGGACGTATTTTGATAATTAATACCCGCCAAAAATAAGCTAAGAACATTTGTTAATGCTGAAAATATCCTTGTTGGGTATTAATTATCAAAATACATCCTGAACCGTCATTTTCCCTAATTATTATGTTTAATTTTTTTTCAAATCTACTTACAATATGAAACTACCAAAAGGAAATTTATATTTGCGTGTATTTGTACTTATTAGGATCATCCACAAGCTAAGATGGCAAGGAGCGTGCCATTTTTACAGTTTAATGATTGATGCTTTTGCTTCATTCACCCCAACCCTTATAGCAGTATAAGTCAATATGGCGGAACACATTGAGCACCAGCCACGGTGTCCACAAGTCTGAGCAAGCTATTTCCTATGATTTATGTTGTTCATTTTCGTTATAATGGTGTGTTTTGAAATGTAGTGTCTTTGTTCTACAAATTAGCTCATGAACTTTGTAGAGCAATTATTTATTTGTATTGAAATAAGATTTGCATGTTATGTATCTATATGAGGTACGTGATTTAGATTAACAATATCAGTTATACAATGGGCAGTAACTCATTCCCTTCTAATAGGGAAAGGATTTCTGTGCCGCGGATATAGAGTAAGGGAATTTATTTAGCTTAAAGCCAAATGATATTAAAAACAAAGCCAAATGTCAACAATAAATTACCAAACTAAACGCATAGAGTTTCCGGTCGAATATCAAACTAGATAAAACATAACAACAGCAAAATCACACACAAGCATAAACTAAGAGCGATGATAAGAGTGAATAGAAATCCACCTCTGTCTTTCGGAGTGAACTCTGTTGATGATCCAACCGCATCATCCAACAGTGGGATAAAGGAAGGTGGCTCTAGTTGGTCAACTTGCCTGGTATGAGTCACCCAAGCGGTGTAGGCCTCATCCCATGATGAGTATTTTTTATGCACAACACCTTTAACTTGATGACTTGTTTGGTACATGAGGCCCAACTATCATATATGCTCGGGTTCATCCCCACAAAAACGACGTAGTAATACTTGTTTCCTACCATTCCTATAAATCATAGACATTGTACTTGAGTACAAAAAAAATAACAAACACAAAGTATTAATAAAATTCAGTACATGATAAAACATACATGAAAGTCACCATTTAAATAATACAATAATAAATAAAAAAAATACATGGGGAATCACAAATATGGTAGATTTTGAAGATAAAATACTAGTACATGAAAAAACTAACACATCAATAGTCCGCCCAAATTTGTTGCGCTATTTCATCCCGCCTGTAGATACCCTATCCTGGACTATCCGGATTAGCTTATTTACGATCTTTTGTTGCCCCAATGATGATTAAAGGTTGAGAACATGCTAAAGGTCGATGACAGGTCTTGAGCTTTGAGCATTCCTCATCCAAAACCTTTCAAACCCTTCGAGCCAGATGGCCCCAGCAAATCCAACAAGCATACGCCAGTGTCCTCTTGGCGTGCGCCAGTGAACTGCCACGTGTCGGTCATCGACCGTTGACTCAGTTTGACTAGCGCACGCAGCTACCATTCTGGCACACGCTGGTCAAAGTCAGTCAAATCACCACTTTTTCTGTCACATGCTCAGGGCTTTGTAACAGCCCCAGTACGATGGAAGGCCTCCTGATGATTGTTTTCTGCATGGGACATCCCCCTCTCTCTCCTACATCCTCCATCACCTAGTCCCATGCATTAAATGCATGGGAGGCTCTCCCCTTAACTCAACCCACCTCCTAACTCAATTGATCAGCCCCTCTTCCTCAGTCCATTCTCTCTATAAATACCCCCTTGCATTCATTTGCAAGGGGTTAACCTCATTAAGAAGTCCAAGCCTCTCCCTCTCCTCTCTCTTGCTCTCTCTCCTCCATTGAAAGAGAAAGAAGAGAAGTCTATTCTCATACACCCCACTGTCACTCGGCCACCTGTTTGTTCCCTCCTTCAACCTTAAGTTAAAAACTCCATTCTTTGCATCAACCTCAAGGACTAAACGTATACCACTTTTGTGTGGCTTTCTGTTTTCGATCCCTAAGGGGAACCAGAAAGGTCCAGGCTAGTAACCAATACTAGTCTTGGCCGTAGATTGGTAAAATAAAGCAATCGTACAAGACGAAACATGGTGCGCGCTAGTACGTATAAGTCGTACGCCAGTTATGGCGGTACGTGCATTACTGCCATGGGGATCATGGGTCGTCTGTTTCTGGCTTGTATTTTATTCTCATCACCTTATAACATGCTAATAACCAATTTTTTAGCTTTCTGTATCCTAGAACTGTTAGCTGTAGCTTTCAATACTTGCTCCTCTGGGTTATTTCTGGTCATATTCCAGAGCCCAGACGATGTAAAAGCCAAGCACTGGATGGGAGGAATAACTAGCGTACAGCCTCTCACGAATGGCGTACGACAGTAATACCAAGGTCTAGTGGTTGGCCCTTGCATCGTAGCTCAATCCCGGCCTCTTGTTATCTCCCCACTCTGTTTACGGGGTTTCCTGTCCATTTTTTTATGGCTTCGAGCCATTTTATTTGTCTGTAATCTGTATATGTGCCGCTATTAAACTGCGTGGTTTGCCCTGGGTGTGCGCTGGTCCATCCCAGAGCCCAGAAAGTTGCAAACAAAGACTGTGAGTGCAAAGGAGTGGTGTACGCCAGTCTTGAGGTGGCGTGCGCAGGTTGTATCGATATGCAGTGGCCTGGCCAGTGCATACCGATAAGTTACCTGCTCACATCTCTGAAAGACAGCGTACCCCATTTTGTTTAAGTTGCTCTCAGTGCTTGTTCTCAATCTATAATTCATTTATTGATTCAAGCAAATCATCATCCATAAACATTTTATCACATAATTGCAACTTATTATAGTGTTAATCCCCATTACCTGTTCCCCCGCACTAACTAGCTAAAAAAATGATCAGTGAGAGAAAAATGCAAATGTTTTACAAAAATGTCCGAGTAGAGACCGATCTCCGGATTGGGCGAGAGGGGTGCCATAAAACCCTTCATCTCTCGTAACCTGGCTCCCGAACCTCAAATATTGAAGGTGACGACGGTTCAGTCTACAAGCCTTTTTCAAAAATCAAACAAACGTAGCAAACGTTTTCGAGTTCGGTTCCTTAGGTATTTCACCGCTAAAACCCGAGTGGCGACTTTGAATCAAAGCGTCTCGCCGCGCTTTTCAAAGAGGGCCGCACCCAAATTTTTCATAAATAAAATTTTTCCGGGGCGCGTGCCCACAGTGGCAACTCTGTTGGGGAATCTTTGCATTAATTGATATTTAGTAATTAAATACATGAATGAACAATTTTTTAAAAGTCTGTGAAAACAGTATGCTCTGCGCTGCTGAAGAACGGAATGGTAATGTAACAGGATCTCTGTATCCGACCAATCCGAACTGAGACTTTTACTAGTGTTCACTCATGTAGTTTTCTCCAAGTATTGATTAATAAAAGTGGGCCAGATTCAAAAAGACATTTTCAAAAACCTTGCGTTTCTCTCTCACTCAATCATTCTTCGGCATTCTCCATTTGCATCAATGTCGGCTAGCCTCGTTGAGGTATTTTGGGTAACCGGCACAGTTTATTGGAGCCCGGGGTCCTCAAGTGCCCAACAACCTTGGACGATGATGAGTAGTAATACCGTTCGACCATCGCTTTGCTACACGCGTTGCAGTGGGAGGTATACCGCGGCTCTAGTCAGAGAAACCCCTTTAAACCAAAATCGGTCTCTGCATGCGTACAAAGCACTAGAACCTTTCAACCTAAGACAGGAGCCTATAGGGTAGGATTTCTTGCATCTAACCCCCATAAACTATTTATGTGTTAACTACTTTCCCTATCACATGCCTGTAGATACATTCATACCGTTCCGCGTAGGAGCATGCTAGGGCGGTTTTTAGGTTATCTTTTGTCGAGTCTGTCTTATGTCCATTAGGACGCTGCCATAGACCGATGACGAGTCGTGCATCTCAATGTTGCACGTTATCAAACTTTCAAATCCTTTAATCAAAGACACTTTGGGAAATCAAAACTTTCTAAGCCTTTGTCTAAAGCCCAAAACCAAAGTTTTCAAACAGAAAAACTAGGAACAGCGGAGAGAATGTCATACTACTTACACCAGTCAGGTTAAAAGTGCTAAACACTTACACCACTCAGGCTCTGGCACAGTGCTGCTTACGCCACTCCGGTTACGGTACCACGCCATCTACACCGAGTTATTCTAAATTCAAACTTTGAAACTTTGACAAAAAAAAAAAAGCCAAAGGCTTAGGATGTCTTGACATCTCCTAGTGCCAGTCGATTCAATCAAGGATACATTGTCGAAAAGAAAACCGAGGATTCTATGGCACCGTCCGAATGACATAGGGCGGTCTCTCTCTAGTTCTAGAGTCTAGGAGGACACCGACGACGTTGGCATGCCCATTTTCCATTCTTTCAAAATCTTTCGAATAACTGCTGTAGGCTGTCACTAAGCTCTTATACTTTGCTATCTAGCTGCATTGCGGGAAGCTCCGAGTTCAAGGGCCAAACCTACTTGGAACTATCCGCGAGGGTTGTTTGAGAATCTGTTTCGGGGTTTGTTTCTTGGTCATCCACAATGGAAGCTCTGGCTTGGACTTTGTCAAGAGAGGATTCACCGCCAACGACTCCGCACGAAACACCACCGTCCAGTCCATCTCCACCCCGAACACCAAAGTTGGTCAAGACAGAAATACTGGATATGGCCAAACTCCTGCCTCCGAACCTTGCCAATGCCTTGGTGGCTCTCCAGCACAATTTAGCCATCATGCAGGAGAGGGTTGATCAAGCCGATACTTCCATGGCCAACCTGCGTGCTCTGATTGAGGAGCGACTCCCCGCGAGAGGCAGAGACAGGGAAATGAACGACCGCCAACCCGAGACTGAAGATATCCCTCAAGATGAAACCTTTCCTCCAAGTTCGGAAATGGCTGCTCTGATCGCCACGATGGCTAAACTCGAAGAGACAGTTTTCAAAGCTGAAAGAATAGGAGCTGGTGGTTTGGACATGGACCGTCTTTGTCCATTTCCGAACGTCAGGCTTCTTGAAAGGTTCAAGATGCCGGACTTCGCAAAGTTCGATGGGACAGGGGATCCCAAGACCCACCTACTGGCTTATCACGGTGCTATGAAGCTGCACGGGGTAGAAGAGGAGGCCATGGCTCAGCTTTTCCCGCAGACTCTGGCTGGTTCCGCTTTTCAATGGTTCTTGTCTCTCGAAATTGCCAAGCGCCGAACATGGGAGGACATTGGGGCGGCTTTCAACGCCCAGTACAGTTATAATGCCCAGCTCAAGATGACCACCCGGGAGCTTGAGTCGACCAAAATGAATGCCAAGGAGTCTTTTGCGAACTTCATCAAAAGATGGAGGGCTAAGGCAGCTCTTATGACTGATTGGCACAGTGAAAAGGACCAGATTCATATCATCTCCCGCAATCTGCAGCCCGACTTCGCCGAGAATCTTGTACTTGTTCAAGGCGCCGACTTCGATACCTTTTTTGAATCCGGCCTCGCAATTGAAGAAGCCCTCCAAACTGGAGTGCTGTAGCAAAGTGATACCCCTTCTTCTACTTCAAAGTCCAAGCCTCGCGCCTACACGGGCAATAGCACTGCTCTATTCGGCGGTAACAACTACGCCAACGCAACATCTGCCAACAACAATGCTACGCAGGGTTCCAGCCACGTTGCCGACATTAACCAAGTGCAAACCCCTCAAAAACCCCGTAACCGCAACCAACCCTGAAACTTCGCTAAATTTGAGGCTCCACTATCTCAAGTGCTGGAAAAGTTGATCAAATCCGATCATCTCAGGCCATTGGACCCGACTCCTCTTCCTTAAAACCCATCTCCAAGCCATAATTTGAACGCTTTCTGCGTCTATCACCAAATGCCTGGCCACTACACCGACTCTTGATATCGTCTCCGCCATGCGATTCAAGACTTGGTGGAGAATGGTACTCTTCCAACCCCCCCCCAAGCCTAACGTCATTACCAACTCCATGCCCAACCACAATTCCAACCCACAAGTAAACTAGATAAGCCTCACCTCCACCATATTAAACCCTACCGACCATATAGCCCCAGAGCATCACCCCAAACCTATTGTAACCATTCCGGCTGAGTTCAACGTTAATATGTTGGCAGTTGGCTGGGACATGGAAGACAAAGTAAGGGAGTGGGAGGAGCTGGCCAACGATTGGAACGAACAGTATTTCATGGGATTCCCTCAGGCTCCGGCTATCGATCAAGCTCAGTTAGACCAATGGGAAGAAGATTGGAATGCAGCAAGGGCAGATCAGCTCGATGGCCTATCTTTGTTTATGCTTTTCTATCAGCCTGGGCCGGCTACGGCCGAAGCCGAAGAAGAGTATGTGTGGGATCCGGAACCCGATACCGCGCAATTGGCCTGGAACCAGAACTTCGATATGGAGAAGGTAGACGCTGACCAGGATCTGGATGAGCAGTACTTGGATTGTTACTCCAAAGGGGAGGTCATCCCCGATATACGTCGACAGCTTGGGGCAGCGTTGCCATTGATAGACACTATCTCGAATGTTGTACACGTGGGAGACCCAACTGTCAACATTGTGCCTGTGGAGATGTCGCGTCCGGTAGTGCCCCGTCATGACGATTGTTCGGTCATGGTCTTGAACGCACCGCCTGATGACCTATGGAAGGTGGATGAAATTGTTGACCTTAACAAAAGTCCACTGCCGACCGATTTCTGGGATGTCAATAAAGTGGTTGACGTGAATGTGGGCACC
Organism: Rhododendron mucronatum var. ripense; assembly: GCA_019656295.1. Taxonomy (NCBI): domain Eukaryota; kingdom Viridiplantae; phylum Streptophyta; class Magnoliopsida; order Ericales; family Ericaceae; genus Rhododendron; species Rhododendron mucronatum. The sequence goes on from BPLT01000240.1 coordinate 585,513, forward strand.
GAAATATGGACTGTCAACTCCGCTCTAGTCGACGGGGCCTTCTGGGATGTGCCGTTTGTCACCAATCCGGGACTGCCATTTGAGGAAACTGCTGCACAAGATCTGAGCTTTTGGGAAGGAATGGTAATGGAGGACTTGCTATGGGATGTGGCTCCGGGACAAGACTCAACAGCAACGGTTGCATCGGCCGACAAAGGGAAGCGCAAGCTGGAGGAGATACCTGCAGATTTCTTGGGCTTGGTTGATACATCTTCTTGGTGGGACGTTGCAAATGTCACGAGGAGTGGTCGAGTCTTTCAGCCACCAAATCTATCGGCTGGAAGCTCATCTACTCCTTTGGCTCAGAAACCCACTTCTCCACCAGCTCAAAAGAACTCACCACTTGTTCCGAGTGGGGCACCAGAAGAGGATTTTCTCCAGAAACAACTAGACCGGATCCCTACTACTGTCTCTATTTGGGGTCTGATATCATCATCAAAGGAACATCGTGAGAAACTCGCCACGGCATTAGCCCGTTTTGAGGTACCGACAGACATCACTCCCGAGGCAATGATCGCCTTAGTCTTGCCTCTACTCTCCAAGCATTCCGTCACCTTCACTGAAAGGGATCTACCAGTCGATGGGACCGCTCACAACCGCCCGCTGCACATTACCATCAAGTGTAGGGAACACTAGGTGCCGACCGTGTTGATCGACAATGGCTCCGTCATTAATGTCTACTCGATGAGGTTTGCCTACTGTCTAGGACTCACAAAGAATGATCTTACGCCCTCCAATCTGGCCGTTAAAGCTTATGACAACACACGCCGTGTGGTAGAAGGGACCCTCATGCTCAAGCTCGATGCTGAAGGCTTTGAGATGGATGTAGAGTTTCATGTGGTCGACATCCTTGCTACTTTCAACCTGCTGCTAGGCAGGCCATGGCTGCAAGGCAGGCCATCGCTGCATAGGCCAGACATTATGGCTATACCCTCGAATCTGCACCAAAAGGTCATGCTGGGGCTTCATATCGGCACTTTAACTATTCGTGGGGACTCTGGGATCTACCCGTTCAAGGATGATAGGACACCAGTTTTGGGGATCACGCACGGAGAAGAGGACTTAGACTTTGGAGGGTTCGCTTTCGACACATCCGGCTCAGTCCTATCCATTGTCATGGACGACGACTTCCTCATTAGCTCAACTACTCTCAAAATTATGACGAAGATGTCGTTCATGCCTGGTCTAGGACTCGGGATCAATTAGCAGGGTATTGTTGAGTTCCCCGTCTTTCCTTTCAGCGAAGGCCGCTTTGGTTTGGGATACGTTCCCCCAGCCAAGGATGCCGAAAAGAGGAATGACGTGGGAAAACCTCAAACCCTTTATGGCAATCCTGACAGTTACTTCGTCCGTGAAGGGGGTAGCACTGCTTATCTAGGACAGATCGAGCCTTTTTGGGATCCTAAGACTCGCACATGGCTGCCGGGCTTCGAAATCTTTGCTGCGGACACTTGGGCTGATGACGAGGACCAAATAGCTGAGGAGCAACTGGCTCGGGAAAAATTCAAGAAGCAGCTGGCTGAGATCAAGGATAAAGCCGACAGGGTGAGAGCTTTTGATCAGGAGAACTTGGAGATGCTGTTCTCCCAAGTAGGTTTGGTTGGCAAAGAAGAAGAGGCTGAAGTGCTGATGCTTGGGCCCGACTCTCAGGACGCTCTTGAGGACCCAACTTCTCTCATGGTGAAAGCAACCGGTAGTGTTAATAACTGCATTTTTACTCCGCGTTTAACATGCATTAATGATACCTCTGAATCTGACACAGAGTCTATCGAGTCTAAGTCTAGCTCAAAGTCAGAGTTTGTGTCTCTCGGCCCTCCACGTCATAGCTTTTACTTCGAGTTTGAGTCTACTGTACTTAGCAACCCTTCCGGGTTTTATGAAATGAATGACCCTGCTTCTGACTACTTTGCTGACTTTTACATAAACTGTGTCGACCCCGATGATGAAGGAATCGACTTCGATGGAAACATCCCGGCTGAGTTGCGTTCCCTCATCGAAAGGGAAGACGAAAGGCATGCTCAGCCTCTAAAAGAAGAAGTAATTTCAATAAATCTGAAAAGATGAGGATGACCCCCGTATGATTCAAATCGGTTCAAACCTGTCCCCGGAAAACCATGTTGGTACAATCGAAGCGCTCAAGGAATACTTCGAGATTTTTGCTTGGTCTCACGCAGATATGCTCAGCATCGATCCCGAGATAGTGGAGCACCGAATACCATTAATGCCAGGGGCAATTCTAGTCAAGCAGAAGCTCCGCAGAATGAGGCCGGACTGGGTTCAGAAGATCAAAGAAGAAGTTACCAAGCAGATTGATGCGAGATTTCTAAGGGTTACTGAATATCCCAAATGGGTCGCTAACATTATGCCCGTTCCCAAGAAGGATGGGAGGATCCGAGTCTGCGTCGATTTCAGAGATTTGAACAAGGCAAGCCCCAAAGATAGTTTTCCCTTGCCTCACATCGATCTGCTTGTGGACAATACGGCGGGGCATGCCTTGCTCTCTTTTATCAACGGGTTTGCGGGATACAATCATATCTTTATGGCTCCAGAGGATCAAGAGAAGATAACGTTCGTCACCGAATGGGGAACTTACTGTTACGTAAAAACGTCATTTGGGTTAAAGAACGCTGGATGCACCTTTCAGATGGCCCAAACAACCCTGTTCCATGATTTCATTCACAAAACGGTCGAGGTGTATGTGGACGACATGATTATGAAGGCAAAAGAGGAAAAGGACTACCTTCCTTCACTCAGGCAGTTCCCCGAAAGGCTTCGCAAGTACAATGTGCGCCTCAACCCGCAGAAATGCACGTTCGGGGTTACAGCAGGCAAATGCTGGGGTTTCTGATTACCAAGAGAGGAATTGAAGTAGACCCGTCCAAGATCAAAGCGATTCTCGAGATGGAGCCCCCACGATCTGAGAAAGGAGTGCAAAGCTTTCTAGGGAAGGTTCAGTTCATCAGCCGGTTCATCGCCAAATTGACTCCAACTTGCGAGCCATTGTTCCGACTGCTCAAGAAGAATGTCCCGTTCGAGTGGACAGACAAATGTCAAGGTGCTTTTGAGTCCATTCAGAAGTACTTGCAGAACCCTCCTGTACTAATACCGCCTACGCCAGGTCAGCCTTTGATTCTGTACTTATCCGTGACTCCGACGGCAATGGGTTGTTTGCTAGCACAAGAAGGGGAAAACAAAGTCGAGAAGGCCATCTACTACTTGAACAAGAAAATGGTGGGTAGCGAGGAGCGGTACACCCCTTTAGAAAAGACATGCTGGGCATTAGTTTGGGCTACCAAAAAGCTTAGACACTACATGCTAGCCTATTCGGTGAAGCTAATTTTTCGGATGGACCCTATCAAATATCTATTCGAGAAGCCAGCGCTCACTCATAAGCTAGCACATTGGTTGCTTCTGATGGCTGAGTTCGATCTCCAGCATGTCACAAGGAAGTCAGTAAAGGGCCGCGTTGTGGCGGAATTCTTGGCAAATCACCCAATTGAGGGGCCAAAGGATGTGGATTGCACTTTTCCGGACGAGGACGTGCTGACCGTAACTGAGGATGTATGGACGCTGTATTTCGATGGGGCTGCTAATCAGAAAGGGTTCAGAATTGGGGTATTGCTGATCATGCCTGCCGGTGGTCATATTCCACTCGCCTTCAAGCTGAATTTCGATGTCACCAATAATCAAGCTGAGTATGAGGCCTGCATTGTTGGAATGGAAGCTGCGATCGCACTATGGGTTGAGAAGCTCGAAGTAATCGGGGATTCGAATTTTGTAGTCTCTCAAGCCAATGGAGACTAGAAGATTCGTGAGGAAAAGCTGAAGCCTTATCACCAAGATTTGGAAGAACTGATTCCTCGCTTCAACAAGGTGACTTTCACCCATGTTCCACGCTTGAAGAATCAGTTCGCCGATACTTTGGCGACTTTGGCTTCAATGATCGACCTTCCACTGGGAGTTAATTTGCGACCGATCGTGATCGAACAAAGAGATCTGCCCGCTTACGAGTATGTCAACGCCATTAATGATGTCGACGATGGCCTACCTTGGTACCATGATATCTGGAACTTTGTGGAGCGTGGAGAATTCCCAGTTGAAGCCACCAAGAAGGATCGAGTTGCCCTGCAACGTTTGGCTGCTCACTACATCATCTGTGGGGGGAAGTTGTATCGAAGGGTCTCACTGTGGGATGCACAAGCTTAGTGTGACCAGTGCAGAAGCAACAAGGATAATGGAGGAGATTCACGAAGGAGTCTGCGGTCCTCACATGAGTGGTGTTATGCTCGCAAGGAAAATCCTCAGGCAGGGCTATTACTGGTCTACAATGGAGTCACAGTGTATTGACTATGTGCGGCGCTGCTACAAGTATCAAATTCACGCTAACTTACAAAATGTTCCTCCGTCCGAGCTTTATGGCATGACCTCGCCCTGGTCTTTCTCGGTATGGGAATTGATGTTATCGGGATGATTAGACCCTCTGCTTCAAACGGTCACAAGTTTATACCGGTAGCCATTGATTATTTCACCAAGTGGGTCGAGGCCGAGTCTTACAAGACCTTGACAACAGTTTAAGTTGCGCAGTTTATTCGAAAAAATATCATCTACCGGTATGGTGTCCCTCAGGCTTTTATGTCGGATAATGGGAGCCACTTCAAAGGTAGGGTCCTGGAACTCTTCGAGGAATTCGGGATCAAGATCCACCATTCAACAACCCATCGGCCGCAGACGAATGGAGCAGTTGAGGCCGCGAACAAAAATGTCGAGATGATTATCAAAAAGACCACTGAATCTGCAAGGGACTGGCATGAGCTGTTACCTTTGGCCCTCTGGGGGTACCGTACGTCAATCCGCACTTCTACGGGAGCAACTCCGTTCTCCCTAGTCTATGGAATGGAGGCTGTACTTCCCATTGAGCTAGAGATCCCATTGTTGAGAGTCATGGCTGAAAGTGGTCTCGAGGAAGCTGAATGGTTAAGTGGAAGGTTTGTCGAGCTCATGTTATTTGATGAGAGAAGACTCCGTGCTCTATATCATGTTCAAGGGTATCAGCGTCGAATCGCCCGAGCGTTCAACAAGAAAGTGAAGTCGAGAGGTCTAGTAAAAGGGGACATGGTTACAAAGGAAATCCGAGCTCCAGTATTCGATCCTCGTGGGAAATTCTGGCTAAAGCGCTCTGGGCCGTACATCATCAAGACCATCCTATCTAGAGGTGCTGCTAAGCTCATTGATCTTGACGGAAATGAATTCAATACCCTGGTCAACCTGGATCAGCTCAAGCGTTAATACCCCTAAGAGATGCTCATTGGATCGAAAACCACAACGGTGGGCGATTCCAAGCAAAAGTTAGAGCAGCCTGCTAGACCGGAAACCTAAGGAGGCGGTCTAGGCAAAAATAAATAGGCAAAATGTCGAAAGCTCGCTAGACTGAAAAACTGAAAAGGCGGTTCTAGGTAAAAGTTAGAGCGTAAAAGGAGAGGTAAAATACACGAGTGAACCTTAGCCTAAACTTCGTTCTGACCTGATTCCCTGGAAAGGGATACCTAGGCAGTCTCACCTTGAGACCTGGTCATATTCTATCAAGACAATCCGGGTTTGACATTTTGGGTTTGCGTCAAAATCAAAAAAGCTCAAAGACAAGCTGAAGTTGCATTGAAGAATCAGAAGGGGAAAACCCGTCATCTTTCAACTTTATTTTGCAAAATTACTACTTCTAATACAACAAGCTGAGCATAAAAGCCTTAAAAAAAATAGTGAAGCATGAAAGACAGAACAAAGTGCTTAAAAAGCCTAACGGCTCACAGCTTATTCTAAGTACAGCAAGGTGGTCTGGAGTCAGTCAATGTTTTCTCTTGAAGGCACATCTGCTCTTAGCCACTGTCTATAGCGGTTCTTCAGCCTTGGAGAAAAATTCGGCATTTCTGCCTGGAGAGCCCTTGGGCCCCAGTGCCTCTGGTAGCCATTCAGTGTCTAAGCGTTGAAGTTGGTAAGATGGAAACCCCCGGAGCTGATACGGTTGTTTTCTTGCGGAGCGCCCAGCTGGCGAAGAATGCGACCGGGAATGTAAAACGTGAAGCTGGTTAACCCCGCGATAACCATCCTGTCAAATCCATCGGAATGGATAGCCATATCTGGAAGGTCCAACTAAGGACACCTCTAGACAATTTCCTCAGGGCTGCATCTGCTGCATGAACTCATACCAGCCTTCTATGTCCAAGTCAGGATATCTCATCTCCCTCTGATGGATCCTTCTCGGAAACAAATTCCAGCCTGCCACCGGTGGGTGCAGTAGATTCAGTTTGTCTGATAATCATAGCTGCATGAGCGAAAAGACAAGTAAGAAGTTAGATAAGGCCTGAGTGAAAGACAAGTAAGAAACCAGGGAGCAGCCTAAGGCGATTGTCGAGGTAAAAAGAGAAAGTGCGAAAGCCCGAAAAAGGTGAGCTAAGTGAGTTTACTTGAAGCAAAAGCGGGCTCCCGCTGAAGATGGCCGACTGGCCCGTATATACCAAATCCAAACCCAAGAGTGTCTCGGCCAGGACCAAAGGGATCACGTTCCTTCGTGCCCCCATTTGAGCAGCTATGCTCACAAGCAAAGGGCTGACCTGCCCATCGGCAAGAATGAGCAGGTAGGCGGCAAGCAGGCAGATTACTAAGGCAAAGTGCCGACATGCTTAACCTTCGTCGCTATCCAAATCGTCATCTGGGCTGTACACTTCGATCAGCCGCAGAATATTCACCTGGCCACCCTCAAGGACAGTGTTCACCAAACCTCGGGAAATGTTGAACGAGCTGGCCAAAAGTTTGGGCATGCTCACTTAATAGGGTGGAACATCGAGCGTCGGGGACGAGTAGGTTCGGAGATATGCCTGGAACTCCTCAACGGTCGGACACATCTCATCATCGCCAAAGCGAAAGACATGGACGTTAGGATCCCAGAATCTGAGGGTAGCCCGCAAAAGTGCTGGACAGAGCGGTACGTGGCGAAGAAAACGGAATGAAGTAAGACCGTGATATTGGAAATTGAGTCAGTCAACACTCAAAAATTGCACTAGCCAGGGCTTAAGCAATGTTGGGAGGGGATTTTCCATGAGAAGGGCTTAAATATGCTGAAGAAAAGGGGAGCAAATGGGGCTGTGAATGCCACAAATGCATGCATCCTAGCTTTATAGGCCTTGACCACTCGTTTCCATTTCACATGAATCATTCAGGCAATGTGCTAGCATCCAAGGAAGCACTATGGCAAGGGCCCTGCCTTCTGAAGCCTCAAAAAACGTGTTCAAACCGTGTGAGGATAAAAACAAAGTGCCCCCTGAAAAAGGACAGTTGGTCAGTCAAGTGGGTCTGACTCTCAGAAACCTGGCGTACGGGGCCAAACCCCGGCGTACGCCAGTTGGGTTCACCAGAAACCAGTTTGTAGCAGCTACTGCCTCCGCATGGTCGTTTTCAAATCTAGGGCTTGCTTTGGTCAAATGTTGATTCCTACAGGTCTTAAATGTCATTTGGGACTGTAGCGAGGTGTCGGACTCCAAAAGCCACGCCCATTGAAGATTTCGGACCCCCGGTGGCCCGTTTCAAGCTAAAATCAAGGATACGAAAGGTCAAATCTCATTTCAAGGGATTTTGCCGAGTTTTGTCATACCGTACGCATTACATAGGCCTTATGTGACTATGCAGGGGTGTCGGTTTCAGTCCGGGATCATATCGAGTCATCTTTTACGTCTTATGTCCATTTTTGCGACATTTGTAGCTTTTTATCGGTATTTTCCGTGTACCAGGGTGTTTTGCCGATTTTGGTGATTTGTACAAGTCATTATACACCTATATTATCTTTCAAAAGTGTCAGTTTCTTTCGCTTAGGAGAATTTCGGATTTTGGCCTACAAACGCCCAATTTCCCGTATCCTCCGCGTGTCTGGGATATATGTCGTATCCTAGGGCTTCTCTGTCTCTTTTTTCTTCGAGCTAAGCCCATTGTGCGCATGTGCAAGTGTCTGTTGTCAGTTCAGAGCAATTATTAATGCATGTCCGATATTAGTGGATGGTTTGTTCGTTTTCCTTTGCCGAATCTCATCAACAAAAGGGAAATCGATAAACAGAAAATGTAGATATTATATACTACTCCATGTCAATATTCAAAAGCAAAATGCAGAAATGTATCAAAGCGGCACAACGACCCAAGCAAAACTAAAGTATCAAGGCGCACTAGCACAAAAGTCAAAAGGCACGCAGGCCTTGTATCCAAAATCAAGTATCTACTGTGTCAAAGTGTCGAAATAAAAAAGACAACAAAGTAAACCAAGGCTCGGTGATAGCCCTTAGTCGTTAAAAAGGTCCTTGTCGTCGTCCTCCTCGCTCTCCTCTATCTCTCGCAGGTCCATCCGGAACCTAGGGTCATCCGCGGAGTCAGAACCGCTGCTAAGGGACATGCCCTCCTCCTCTTCTTTTTCTTCCTCCTCCTCTCTTCTCCTCTTCTGTGAAGGACCCTTAGCAGGCCTCTTCTCTGCGGGCCTCTTCCTCACTTCTCGGCGGAATTGGAGCTCCTTGCTGGCCGGAGTGATCGCACTCTCCTCTGTACGCTCGCCGCTGGCCGAGAAGAGCTCGGTGCTATCTTCTTTTGCGGAGTAGGTCGCACGCTTTTCCTTCTAGGAGTCGCCCTAGCCTGTCCCTGCATTGCATTTAACTTTTTTAGCATCTATTGTACATATTGCATATATATTGAAATGCTGAAAGCAGGACATGCTCTATCAAAAGTCAAAAGTCAAAGTTATACCTGAGGCCGCACAACAGGAGCTGGAGGTGGATAATGTAGCCGTAACTGGGCGCCGCTCGCTATCCTATGAAACTCTTTCTCCATGGCCTTCATCAAGTGCACCACCTCTCGCACCCACTCCATCGGGGCCTGTATTACAGTGATTGTTAAAGTCAGAATGCAAGCCAAATATACATGTCAAATGCAAAATAAGGAAAGTACGAAGGATGAAAGAGTGTCACACCGGTCCTGCGATCTCTGCTGGCTCTGTCCTAGTGGGCTCAAACTGAACTTTGGTCTCTTCTCCTTGTGCATCCCGCACAGCCAGCGTCCAAGAAAGTCGGGGAAAGCTCGTCGTTGTAGCATATCTGCTTCTCTCCCTCGAGCGAGCAGTCCTGCTGCCTTGACCACGCCTCTCCTCTCCAGCTTCCCTAGCCTCACTCTCCACGGCTATGTGTTCCATCACCCCGAGTGGCCTTGCCAATTACTGCCTCCGGTAAATAGCATAGTCTCGCTCAGGCCTCAAGAGAGCAGTAAAGTCTGTCGGGATCGTGAAGCATTGTAGCTCAGCCAGAGTGTACTGATCTGTTTGTGAAGCACGAGGTGAAAGTGGCCCGGGCGTGACAAACTCAGAAGACTCAAGTGACTGTCGTGTCACTCGTTCGCCCAAGTACCACTGCCACCCAAAGGCTGACTCAAGAAGCACGCGGCTCGCAGTTACCACCCTGCTCTGTGCAAGGTACTCCGGCTCAGCCTCCGCAGTTCTCCATGGGTCCCACTCCACCTGCAAAGCAAGCAACAATCAGGCAACAAATAGTCGATTAGCGACAGCATTGAAGCAATTCAAAGGCAATAATAATTGATAGAAAGTTGTGTTTTACCTGAGTGCTTGACAGCTCATTGAGGTATGCCCTGAAAGCTTGAAGGCTACCTTTCGACTTCTTCTTGCCCCTATATTGTGGCCCCCATACCAGAGCACGTGGAAGCATCTTCAAGTCCGGGCATGTATTCTCCGGAGGGTACATTTTCAGCACCTCGTAGGCCCATAGCTGCAAGGTTCAAACAATCAAAGCGTCAGTGCAACAGTACTAAGTCAAAAGGAAGGGAAATGCTCAGAAGTTAAAAAAAAATCACGAGTTCGTTTTCTTACCTCCCACACCCTCTAGTAGCCGGAATCGCTTTCTTTCTTCATGAGAACTCTCCCATGAAGCTATAGCAGGTCCCCAGAGCAGCTCCTCCCCAATTGTATTTGGCAGCTGTGCGCAAGTCGAAGAGGGCTGGCAAGTAAGCAAGGTGCACCGTAGCCCACTTGTTAGGATATAGCGTGGCCCCAAACAAGTACAGCAAAAAGGCTCTCGCTATCTGCTCCTCCTCCTGCTCTGTGGCTGAAACCCTGCCCTTCAGGGACCAGTGGAATTGGTCGTGGGGAATCGTCTCTGAGCTGCCCACTGGCTCATGTCCCAAAAACCACCTCAGCGCTGCCTTGTCACTGTGAATCCCCAAGTCAAACGGGATAGGCTCTCCTCCTACCCTCAAGCCAATCAGAGCTGCGAAGTCAGCTGGGGTCACACTCATCTCCCCGATCGGAAGGTGGAAGGTATTGGATGCATCCCACCACCTCTCAGCCAATGCCGTAAGCAAGGCATGGTCACTCTTCGTCGCTGCCAACGTGAGGATAAATGGCCTGAATCCCGCATCGTCTACCAAAGCCCTGACCTGCTCGGGCAGCCCCCTATACAGCTCAAGCGAACTAGTAGGACCCCCATGCCCTGGGGTACTGGCTGCTCCTCTCTGCACATCGCAAAGGCAAGAATGGGCAATAACTCATCAGCATGCATATTACAACAGGCAGTCGAATCAAGAAAAGTTCATAAGTCAAAGGCAATCAAATCAAGATTAAGGGTGTATTGAATGTTCTGCGGTCGATTCAAGGTTTCCAACTATTATGGGGTCGAATCAGGTTAGTAGTCAATTTAAGCATATGGAGTATCCTATTCAATTGGGTGTCTTCTCAAAGGAGCATTGTTCAGTCGAATCAAGCAAGTATGGCATTTTATTAGTCTTTTAGTCGAATTCAAGTCCCCTAAATGTGTTATCAAGTCGAGGCAATCTACGGTCGATTCAAGTTCATTATCTTGCGGTGCTTGCCAGAGTTCTGAGCAATCTACGGTCAAGATCAATCGCCTTTCCAAATCTATTTGTCGAATCAAGCTTTAAGGTACAAGTGTTACCATGTCATCAAGGTTCATGCACAGCAAGCTACATGCAGATACAATAAATGGAAAGCTAAGAGTAAGTTTGAGGGAATACTTGCACCCAGTCTACAGACAAGTGTCTCTCGGGGTTTCTCAGAACAAGCTCTGCGTCATAGTCATCGCGACGGGGGATGTAGCTCTCAAACCCGGATGGTATGAACAAGTGTGGCTCCGGAGGGACATAGGCCCCTGCCACAAATGCCGCGCGAGGTGCGGCCCGTATAGCCTCCGCCCGCGTCCCCGCACGCTCATGAGCTCGGCCATCCTCCTCCTGGGCCTGCTCGGCTACCTCGGCCTCTCGTACAAAGGCCTCCTCTTCCACTCTAGCCCCCTCGGCCTCAGCTCTCAGGCGCTCCTCCTTCTGGGCCTGCGCTATTTGTCTCTATCTATCCTCTCGGGCTGCTATCACTACCAACACCACCCCCGAATTCTCCAGAAGCAAGAGACCAAGCTCCTCCTTTGTCACAAACTCCGCAAAGTCTCCACGTGTGATGGGTATGTGTGTCGAAGACCCTACCGCCGGCCTGAACTCAATCGACCCAGTGGGTACCCCTCTGGAAGCCTCCTCCACGACAGCGTGACTCTTGCCCCTCGCCGGATCTCTCACCGGTGTCTCCGGCCGGTCGCCATCATCACCATCATCACCACCGCCGCTACCGCCACTGCCAGCCCCGGCTGAACCCATGCCCATCACAACCAAGCCTTCTGCCCTGCTCTGGAAGTCCAACCGTTGCACCCGTAGGCTCCCCGCAAATGCCAGTAGTGGAAGTCCAAGCCTTTTCCCAGACCCCGCGAATGCCAGTAGTGAGAATGAATAGGCGGGTACGCCCCGCCACCTCAGGCGTACGCCGCCCGTCGCCGCCACCCGCCTCCGCTGCATGGTTGCCATTGGCGCCGTCGCCGCCTGGGACTTCTGCAACCGTGCTCGATATACTCCCTCCAGTGCTTTGATCGTCGATCGAAGTCCCCGAGGCCTCAATTTCGTGCCTTGGCCGAGCCTCGTCTCAACCGCCGCTGTTCCTACCGCTTCCGCCGCCTGTTTCTGCCATGGATGAATATGGGTAAGTGGGTTTTGGAGAGAGAATGGAAGATTGAGAGAGATTGAAGAGATTTGAGAGAGTTGGGAGAAGTTTGGAGTTCAAAAGCCATAGGAGAGCGGTTTCTGCATTGGTTCAGAAGTTTATATGACGTGGGGGATGTGCTGGGCTAGGTCTGGGCTGGATCTCGATTGGGCTGAACAAGATTCCTGGCGTACGCCAGTACTATGACACCGTACGCCATTGTGGCTTGGGCCGTAGGCCCAAATCTCACTTGGATCAAAATTCTGACCCCGATGGCCCAGTGGTTTTCTGTGGTGGGCCCCTCCCCAAGCAGAGGCTTGTCTTACAACTAATTTCAAATCAACGATGATCTATCCGTCCAATTTCAAATCAACGACGATCCATCTGTCCAATTTCAAATCAACGACGATCCATCCGTCCAATTTCAAATCAACAATGGTCTATCCGTCCAATTTCAAATCAACGATGATCCATCCGTCCAATTTCAAATCAACGACGGTCTATCAGTCCAATTTCAAATCAACGACGATCCATCTGCCCAACTTCATATCAACGACAATCTATCCAATTTCAAATCAAGGATGATCTATCCAATTTCAAATCAACGACGATCCGTCCAATTTCAAATCAACGGTGATCCCTCCATCCAATTTCAAATCAACGGCGATCTATCCGTCCAATTTCAAATCAACGACGATCCATCCGTCCAATCTATCTTCTTCCAACAGAGTCAATGCTTTTGCGGAGGGTTATTCCCTCAGCGGAGTTCGCCTCCTACGGAAGCTCGTGTTGCCCTTCCAATACAATCAAGCGACGATCCATCCGTCTATTATATCTCCAGCAACGGCAAACTTTCGCAAGTAATCTGCTTGGCTGAACTCAACCGATCAGGTTCTTTAAAGTTCATGTTTTCTTTGAATTGTATTTTTCCTGCTCTGGATGGCCTAGAGGAGGGGTGTCTAGATAACTTTTGACGTTACTTATACGCAGTCAATGGTACCCTAAGTGCCGTCAAAGGGGGGTTACTGTAGACACCCTACCCTAGACTATCTGGATTAGCTTATTTACGGTCTTTTGTTGCCCCAATGATGATTAAAGGTCGAGACCATGCTAAAGGTCGATGACAGGTCTTGAGCTTTGAGCTTTGGGCATTCTTCATCCAAACCCTTTCAAACCCTTCGAGCCAGATGGCCCCAGCAAACCTAACAAGCATACGCCAGTGTCCTCTTGGCGTGCGCCAGTGAATTACCACGTGTCGGTCATCGATGGTTGACTCAGTTTGACTGACGCACGCAGCTACCATTCTGGCGCACGCTGGTCAAAGCCAGTTAAATCACCACTTTTTCTGTCACATGCTTAGGGCTTTGTAACTGCCCCAGTAAAGTGGAAGGCCTCCTAATGATTGTTTTCTGCATGGGACGTCCCCCTCTCTCTCCTACATCCTCCATCACCTAGTCCCATGCATTAAATGCATGGGAGGCTCTCCCCTTAACTTAACCCACCTCCTAACTCAACTGATCAGCCCCTTCTCCTCAGTCCATTCCCTCTATAAATACCCCCTTGCATTCATTTGTAAGGGGTTAACCTCATTAAGAAGTCCAAGCCTCTTCCTCTCCTCTCTCTTTTGCTTTCTCTCCTTCATTGAAAGAGAAAGAAGAGAAGTTTATTCTCATACACCCCACTGTCACTTAGCCACCTGCTTGTTCCCTCCTTCAACCTCAAGTTCAAAACTCCATTCTTTGCATCAACCTTAAAGACCAAAGGTATACCACCTTTGTGTGGCTTTCTGTTTTCGATCCCTGAGGGGAACCAGAAAGGTCCAAGCTAGTAACCAATACTAGTCCTGGCCTTAGACTGGTAAAATAAAGCAATCGTACAAGACGAAACATGGTGCATGCTAGTACGTATAAGTCGTACACCAGTTATGGCGGTACGTGCATTACTAGCGTAGGGATCATGGGTCGCCTGTTTCTGGCTTGTATTTTATTCTCATCACCTTATAACATGCTAATAACCAATTTTATAGCTTTTTGTATCCTAGAACTGTTAGCTGTAGCTTTCAATACTTGCTCCTTTTTGCTTTAGAAGGCCTCTGGGTTATTTCTGGTCATGTTCCAGAGCCCAGACGATGTAAAAGCCAGGCACTGGACGGGAGGAATAACTGGCGTACAACCTCTCATGAATGGCGTACGGGAGTAATACCAAGGTCCAGTGGCTGGCCCTTGCATCGTAGCTCAATCCCAGCCTCTTGTTATCTCCCCACTCTGTTTACGGGGTTTCCTGTCCATTTTGTTTATGGCTTTGAGCCATTTTATTTATCTGTAATCTGTATATGTGCTGCTATTAAATTGCGTGGTTTGTCCTGAGTGTGCACTGGTCCATTCCGGAGCCCAGAAGGTTGCAAACAAAGACTGTGAGTGCAAAGGAGTGGTGTACGCCAGTCTTGAGGTGGCGTGCGCAGGTTGTATCGATATGCAGTGGCCTGGCCAGTGCATACCGGTAAGTTACCTGCTCACATCTCTGAAAGACAGCGTACCCCATTTTGTTTAAGTTGTTCTCAGTGCTTGTTCTCAATCTATAATTCATTTATTGATTCAAGCAAATCATCATCCATAAACATTTTATCACATAATTGCAACTTATTATAGTGTTAATCCCCATTACCTGTTCCCCCGCACTAACTGGCTAAAAAAATGATTAGTGAGAGAAAAATGCAAATGTTTTACAAAAATGTCCGAGTAGAAACCGATCTCCGGATTGGGCGAAAGGGGTGCCATAAAACCTTTCCCCTCTCGTAACTTGGCTCCTGAACCTCAGATATCGAAGGTGACGACGGTCCAGTCTACAAGCCTTTTTCAAAAATCAAACAAACGTAGCAAACGTTTTCAAGTTCGGTTCCTTATGTATTCCACCGCTAAAACCCGAGTGGCGACTCTGAATCAAAGCGTTTCGCCGCGCTTTTCAAAGAGGGCCGCAACCAAATTTTTCATAAATAAAATTTTTTCGGGGCGCGTGCCCACACCACCTAACTGACATCAATTGAAGATTTTGACGTGACATGTTGAGACTCAATCTTGCCTACATTACCGACATGTTCCCCCGCACCATTCCTGTCATTGTTCTCCTCATTTCCCTCGCAGTCATGTTCGTTATATCCATTGAAAAATTCATCTCTTCCACGCCGGATTATGATCCAATTGTGGACCGCACAACATGCAGTAACGATTGTTGGTTGACGAGCACATGAGTACCTAGGCATACTTTTAGTATTGGAAACCTTGCTTTCAATACACAGAAACAACGTTCTATTACATTCCTCAACGATTAATGCTTGCAGTTGAACAACTCTTGAGGCGAGCGAAACACTATATCAACTCCATTCCAAAAAAATATAGAAAAATGTCCATAAATTTTAAAATATTTTTTATGGACCCCTGAAAAAATAAAATATTTAAATATTCATCCTCTTTATTCATGCCACGTAAGAATTCATCCCGCCCTTTTTTCATGCTTATGTTTTCATCCTCTTATTGTGTGATTACATTTCTTACCATTTGCAATATGATATACATATATTATGTTATATTGTTTTCCTAATTTAGTAGGATTGGATTTGATTGTTTTCCTAATTTAGTGGGATTGAATTGGATTGTTTTTCTAATTTAGTGGGATTGGATTGGACTATTTTTCTAATTCAGTGGGATTTGGTAAATTTAAATATGATTAATTACTTTTTTTTTAATCCTATTACTTTAAGGATTTCAAATTGAATCGCATCAAAACAATCTTAATTCATGTTTTTTTTTGGTAATTTTAATATGATTAATAACTTTTAGATTTCAATGATAATATTTTGGGAGTATGTCATGTTTATTAAATCAATTTCAAGCTAGATTACAAATGGTCATGAAACGTTGAAATCGACATGGTAATTTAACCATAAAATGCTGATCACGATGATATCTATTTTGATGGTAATTTAACTATATTTCATAGAATAAGATCAATTAAAAACATGAGTACATTAATCAACCATAGTTTTCATGAATACACCATGAAAAATCATGAATAACACATATTTTATTCATGAAAGCACATAAATAAATATCCTCAAACATCAATAACTAACGCAATTATTTCCCAAAGCCCAAAAGTCCGAAGTTAATGGTCATGAAACGTTGAAATCGACATGGTAATTTAACCATGAAACGCTGATCACGATAACACTTGTTTTGATGGTAATTTAAC
Organism: Rhododendron mucronatum var. ripense; assembly: GCA_019656295.1. Lineage (NCBI taxonomy): Eukaryota > Viridiplantae > Streptophyta > Magnoliopsida > Ericales > Ericaceae > Rhododendron > Rhododendron mucronatum. The sequence goes on from BPLT01000240.1 coordinate 601,867, forward strand.
CATATTTCATAGAATAAGATCAATTAAAAACATGAATATATTAATCAACCATATTTTTCATGAATACACCATGAAAAATCATGAAAAACACATATTTTATTCATGACAACACATAAATAAACATCCTCAAACATGAATAACTAGTGCAATTATTTCCGAAAGCTCAAAAGTCCAAAGTTCTACACACCTACGATTGGAAACCAAGCCCAGAAGCAAGGCCCAAAATTACAGCCCATGATCATGATTGGAAACCAAGCCTAGAAGTAAGGCCCAAAATTGCGGCCCATGATCATGTATTTCCTAACCCATGCCCTCCTTCCTCGTTTCATTTTGCAGATTCAACAGAAAAGACTCAGTTGAGTTCCGTTCAATTCAGCTGAGTCCAATCGTTAGTGCTGCCCCGGTACAAAGACGAACCCCATCGCCCCTACCATTCGCGTTTACACAGTTTGCGACAAATCCAAGTTTGCCCCTCTCTCTCTGACTTTGATAGAGAATTCTCCATAACAAAAATCGACTGTCGGAGAGGATGAAGATGACAGTCTAGTGCCATGGCCCAAGGGACGGACATGATCGGATGCCAAGGAAGAGGAATGCCGGCGATAGCACTGAGTCAAGAGGGGACCCTGGAACTGATAGTGAACATGCCGTAGCGAAGCAATCGTCTGGAAGGAACGGATCTGGGTGCGGCAAGGAAATGGGTTTTTGGTGGAACAAGATGGGGAGTTGGGAATTTATGGGGGAAGGAATGAGGGAGGAATTTTCGGGATTGAACTGTTAACGGTTACTATTTCATCCTAAAATTCGGTCCTATAATATATATATATATATATATATATATATAGTATTGTAAATGTAAACGTTAAGGACAATTTTGGTACAAAATGAGTTTGAGAATGGAAACGTAACACTTCAAAATGATCGGGATGGATTTCTAAGTTAGAAGGGTTCTGAAGATGATTCTTTAAGTTTCTCAAAAAAATAAGCTCTAATAAATATCAATAAGCATATATATTTTTTGAATTGTAAGGACGAAACTAAACAACTGAACAACTTTGTGTGGTGAATCCATGCGGTGATTTTAACACCGTTGCACTTTTATAGTAACTCTAAGCCCAATAAACCCTCCACCAAAAAAAGAGATTCGGCTCCCGTCAAGTGACAGTTACCGTCCAATCAATATTTTTCTGGAAAAAGTCGAGTTCATCTAATGATCGGATTTGTCCATATTGTAGATCTCGTCGAGACACGTAACCATGTCAAAACTCATGTCCATCCAATATCATTCAATACCCGATCGGAACACATTTATTTTGGAGAAAAGGTTGAAAGGGATTCCAATCCAGTGTGGGTATGTTTTTTTTTTTTTTCAAAATAAATTGATTAAGATCCATAGTATTTTTTTTGACATGGTTACGATATCAAATGGACATGATTTTTAACATAGTTATGCATCTCGACGAGATTTACAATATGAACGAATCCGATTATTGAACAAACTCAACGTTTGCCGGAAAAAAGGCCGACTGATCAGAATTGAACGATAACCATCACTAGACGGGAGCCGAACCCCCACGAAAAAAGCCCACAAACTTGTCTGCCCATTGCCGCCGTCTCTCTCTCACGTCACGCCCGCGCACGCGCACGCACATAGTCACATACTGACGATCAGTTGGAGTACGAACTTCGAAGATAGATTCCCACTGCAACGAAACGTTTTTTACCTCTCTCTCTCTCTCTCTCTCTCTCTCTATATATATATATATATATATGTATGCATATATGTTCATAGTAATTCATACATATATTTGAGTTGATCATCCCTCCTTAATTCTTCTGTTCCAATCCTAAATTTCCGACCGGATTTCAAAAAGTTCAACTCCGTACATCTTTATGATTCAAATCCATATATACACATACACTCAACCATGAAGTAGTAAGCATCCATGTGTGGACGTAACTTTGCTTAGGGTTTTCAACTCGTCATCTCCTCACATGTTATTTAGACAATGGCCGAAAACCCTAACAATAAAGCCCCAATCCAACCATCCCAACTACCGGAACCATTCCCAACCTATCTCCAAAACCCCCATGTGTCCGCAAGAGCTAGAATGCTCTGTGAAACCCTCGCAAGGGTCCCACCTCAAGAAGTCGAAACCGCCCTTTCATCCACCTGTATTGAACCCGTGTCCGAAATCGTAGAAGAAGTGCTCAAACTCTCGTACGGGTCCCCCGCGGCTGCTGTCAAGTTCTTTCGATGGGCCGGATTGAACCGGAAGCATTCGGCGTATGCTTGGAACCTTATGGTGGATTTGCTTGGGAAAAACAAGTTGTTTGAGCAAATGTGGGACGCGATTCGTTCGATGAAGCAAGAAGGGGTTTTGCAAGTGGCCACTTTTGTTTCGGTGTTTGGGAGCTATTGCAGTGCAGGGAGGTTCAACGAAGCTATCATGACCTTTGATGTCATGGAAAAGTACGGGGTTACGCCTAATGTTGTGGCAGTGAACTCTCTGTTGAGTGCGATTTGTCGCGAGGATAATCAGACCCTTGTTGCGCTCGAGTTCTTCGAGCGGATTAAGACTAAGATTGCCCCGGATGCGGATTCATTTGCCATTTTATTGGAAGGGTGGGAGAAAGAAGGGAACGTGGCGAAGGCGAAGAACACGTTTGGGGAGATGGTGATTCGGGTCGGTTGGAGCCCGCAAAACATGTCTGCTTACGATGCTTTCTTGACAACTCTTGTTTGCGGGTCCCAGGTGGACGAAGCAATCAAGTTCCTTCAAGTTATGAAGGGGAAGAACTGCTTGCCAGGTTTGAAATTCTTCTCTAATGCTCTTGATATTCTCATCAAGCAGAATGATTCAGCTCATGCTGTCCTATTGTGGGATATTATGGTTGGTAGCGGATTAGTACCCAATTTAATTATGTACAATGCAATAATTGGATTGCTTTGCAACAACAATGACACTGATAACGCCTTGCGTTACCTTGATGAAATGGTGTGGTACGGTGCTTTCCCCGATTCTTTGGCCTATAACATGATTTTCCATTGTTTGGTTAACAATAAGAAGGTTCGTGAAGCGGGTAAGTTCTTCTTTGAGATGATCAAGAATGAATGGCCTCCTACACATTCAAATTGTGCTGCGGCCGTCACAATGTTTTTCGATGGTGATGATCCCGAGATGGCAATAGAAATTTGGGACTACATGGTTAAGAATCGTGTTTTGCCTCTTGAAGAGAGCGCGAATGTGTTGCTTATTGGGCTTTCTAATATGGGAAGGCTGAAAGAGTTGAGGAGGTTTGCAGAGTATATGCTTGATAGAAGGATTAATATTGATGAATCAACAATGACAAAGTTGAAACATGTTTTCTATAAGGAGGGTAGAAGTGCACATGACTCATATGATAGTCTTTCAAGGAAGTGGAGATCTTCCTAGAAGTTGTGTGGTTGGAACTTTTGGTTCGATGCATTGGAAAATTTATTTTATTTTTCATTTCCCTTTTTGGAAGTTTGGGAGATCTCTTTGATGTGGCTGGTGTGTGGAAACACTATGACCACCTCTGGTTTTGAAAAGAAATTGATGTTAAACTTGCCCGATTTGGTTCCTCATACGATTGCATTGGGATGTGGTACAGTGGTATAATATGATTAGCTCTGTCTTCCTGTTAACAGATGCACCCTTCACCTTCATTAATTCTCTCGTTCCAGTGCTTCGTACCTACTCCATCTACACGTTTTAACTGCAGCTAACTTTTTTCTGGGGTGTTTTGGTGCTTTTTGAGGTTGTCAATTGAATTACAAAAATTCATGCATATTGCTTTGTTAGCTTTCATGTCCTTCTCATCATTGTATTGATGGGACCTGGGTGCTTCATTCCCTGCAGCTTCTTATGTGTTGTAACTTCTGTGTACACCTGAACGTGTGCTGTTTTCACTTTTATTGAGAAAGTAATTCCCTTCCTCTCTCAATCTCTCTCCCACAACACCATCAGCCCCCCCCCCCCCCCCACCCCCCCCTCCCTTTTTTTTCCCCGAGTTTTTGGATTATTTTTCTAATATTTTTTTCCAGTTCTGTTTCTTGTTCTTTGCTATGGTTAGCAGCTGAAACACCGGTAACTTCTGTGTACACCTGAACGTGTGCTGGTTTCACTTTTATTGAGAAAGTAATTCCCTTCCCCCCTGCCTGCCCGCCCCTTTTTTTCCCCGAGTTTTTGGATTATTTTTCTAATATATTTTTTTAAAGTTCTATATCTTGTTCTTTGCTATGGTTATCAGCTGAAACACCGGTAGAGTGCTTTCCAAGATGGTTAAGCCACAACATTAGCCAGGATTAACATCTGTTTATCTTTTCCTTACAGTTTCCTACTTGCTAGAAAGTAACCTCTATTTTTCCTAGTCTCTCTCCTCCATTCTTACCGACATGCCCATTATTCCTCATTGAAAGGCCACAGTCTGAAGTTTTGCCTAACTGTCCACCGTTCTAGCTAAATTTCATGAAAACAAAGGAAAATTGGGGGGAAAATAAGAGGTGAGTAGCATTTGCATAGTTCATGTTACACCGTTACCTCTTAGTTTACTGAAGCTCCAATATGCGTGGACAGTGTGATATTTTCCCCCATTTCATACAACATTCAGAAAACCAGAGAAGAGTATAAACTAACATGATGTAGCAAATGCTTATGGTTAGAGGCCATGAAGCACATATACGAATATGGGAATACAGATATGAGATGATAAGGATACAACGATACGGCAAAACCTAAAGCAATGGGTTTTGGATACATCAGCGATAAGTTTGTTTTAGTTGCATTTCTTGTACTATGAATAAAAACAAAGCCAAGGAAATAAAGGAGTAGTTGACTCGCTAATAGTAAGCTTTTGCTAATAGATATGTGTGTGTATTTTTGTGCGCAGTATACATCAGTATGCTAAAATAGACAGTGTCTGCACATATTGGGTATATAGTATTTGTTTCACAATGTGCCTCTGTGTGTGTGAGAGAGAGAGAGAGAGAGAGAGAGAGAGAGAGAGAGAGAGAGAGAGAGAGAGAGAGAGAGAGAGAGTACCCGTGAAAGTAAACTGAGTAGTAAAGACGACGAATTGATTGACTGGTTTGGTCCAAGTGCCTGTTTATCATTTATGTCCCTATCGACTAATATGTCTATATTCTATCTACCGTTTGCCCCTTACCATTGTTAGTTTCTTCAAAAGAGTTTGTTTTAACTCTTGCCGTATCCTGTATCTTATGGGTATCCCCTGAAACTTATCCAAAATTGACAACTTTTAGAATAAGAACTCGATACTTGTTTGCCTCATCTGATACGCGGCAGGGTGTATCAGTATCCAATACCCATACGCCCCTAGTTTTGGATTATCCGTGCTTCATAGTTTAGAGGATAGTAACTAGTAAGTTAGTACCTATGAGCAAAATAACTATGGAGGTGAGTGTTTGCTTTCTTTTTGTGTAACTTTTTGTTTGCACTAAAAATGACAACTCAAGGATTAGGTGACATGTGGCAATGAAGGACGCGTTGGTATGGTAGCATAATCAACTAAAAACAAAAGAGAGCCACCATGTGTCCCATTACTTACAACTGCCAAGAATATCGTGGAAGAATATTTCTTAACTTGTCGTGTGCCCATAAATATCCATGGGGCCTCTCTGGATCCCACTGAGGTGAAAGACGGGGCCAAATCTTTAATCTATAACACCAACATGAGGGTAAAGCTCTCAATTCCACTTTGTATTCTATATCTAAACTATTATCAATAGTTGAGCTATTTTAATCATTAAGTGTCAAATCCTTTCCTTTCAAATAACGGAATCTAGTGCAACTGAATTGCGATGAAAGTGCATTCGGTGATTCGGATTTTTGTTGACTTGGGGGTGAAGTGTTTGGTTGGCCATCATGTTAAGGTATCTCAACTAGCATTGACAATTTCGTGGTTCGAATTCAGTTACCAATGTTCAATCTCTTTGGTTCTAGTTCTTCTAGAATTGAACAACATTCAATGCCCCTTATGCACCTTCAAGGAATCATATCTTCCCGATCCTGTCCCCCTTCCCATCTCTCATTACATGGAGAGAGGATGGGTTAGCAGTCCTATTAAGACACTGTATATAGTGTTTGTGTACTTGTCTGCCTGTGTAGTCCCCAGCATAATCTGAGGTCAATGAGTTTAGGAGGTTTATGGCTGCAGAAGTTTTGTTATATGTGAAGGATTTTGTCATTTTGTATTTTGATTATCTGTTGTTTGTCTCATAGCTAGCAATCCCTTATGCCTTATTGGTGGCCATTAACTTGCGTAATTTGGACAAAACACGTGACGCTTCATATTCGGTTTGGTTAATTTTGAAAGTTTTTGCAAATAGATGGTCACAGATGCACAACAGATCTGATTTCACTAGTTGTACCAGGCATATTCCAAAATGAAAAGTATCTGACAAGAAGGCATCCTTCCTTTACTTTTGTGTATTATGTTGCTCCTAGTTGGCAAACCAGGTTCATTAGGATCGTCTTGCTTTATTTGGTGAGTGTTGAGTTTCTTTGTGTTGTAGGCCACACAAAGTAAATACACACACATATACACAAATGTATATTTTTACAGCCACTTGCGTCGGGAAACCAATTTGAGATTTGCTCTTGCTGGAGCCTTTTCCGACACGAAGCAGCTGCAGAAGAGGAATTGCTACATACAGTCTATAAAGCTTGGGTAAGAGTTTGACAGTTTTGGATTGATGTACGTGGAGTCCTTTAGAGATGTTCTTTAAGCTACTTGATACAATGTTTCAATTTGTTACCCGTATTACAAGTTTGGTTGATCAATGGTGGTGGGATTGGGTTGTTGTCGATGAAGCAACCTTTGATTTACGTGAAAGATTTGATTAGAAATTATAATATGGGAAATAGTTTTTGCATTAGGGTCAACAGGCTTAATATTCTTGGGATGCTTAGACTAGGATATTTTAACCCCGTCTGGATTCCAAATTCCTAGCACCATTAATTACACGACTAGTGTTCTTGGTCTCTTAGAAATCCTATGTGACTAGTGCTAACCAGGAGATGACCCCATTCCGATTGACGGATCTCTATCAACAAGGGGATTTGAGATAAAAGTTACTACAAAGCATGAGTTCTGGGGTTTGAGGCCCCTTTATCATTTTTTTTTGTTTTGTTTTGTTTTATTCTCTCATTTAGCTGAGCTCTTTGGATTATTCCTAGCGTTCTGCTTGTTGGGTCTCTCAAGGCCATCCCTTGGCCCTTTCTTAAGGATGGCAGCATGCTTAATACATGCAAGTAACACAGGAAGTGGTGTTTCTAGTGGTGGATGGTTGAGTAACTCGTTACTATTTGTGGAGAAAAGAATAAGTGTACCATAGTTGCATTTTATTAGGATCCAAGAAAGCTCTCAATTCGATTGTGAAATCCATATGCAGAAACAATATTTTGACCTATTTTCATTCAGAAACTAGTTTTTTTTTTTTTTTTTTTGATTAGTATTTTCATTCAGAAACTAGCATCAAGCCTTTTCGTTTTAGGCGAAGAGTAAGTATTATTGATGAAGATGAGTACTGAACCCTTGTTGATTATAAAACTTGTGTGCCATATAAATATTAAATACTATTAGAGTTGTTCTAGGTATCATCTTCTGTCAATAAAATAGGACATTTTTTAAGCTTGCTTAGTGGAATTGATGCCAAAGTTGTCTTTCAAGCTTGTCTTATGGTCCAGTTACTTGGTATTATATTGTTCAAGCCCGGGTTATGAAAGCTTATGAAGCTTTCTAAATGGGTTGAGGATATCATAGCAAAAATGGTAGACTAGACAAGTATAATATCTGTTCAGATCCTCAATTCTATAGATAATGAACCTCTTCTCTTTTAGCAGTTTATTGGTGACTTATAAGCTGTAAGCCTTGAAAAGACCAAGCTACTCAAGTTCGACTTGTGTTTCGTTCGCTGAAAACTCATTCGAGATTGGCTTGTGGTGTGACAAAGTTTGCACATGTTATGAAGCTAGGAATTTATGGAACTTGACATGATAAGGTTATTTGTACCTCCAATTGGGACCATATACAGGTATGCAGACATATATACCTTTACAAGGGTGGAGTTGTATATGTGAGTGCAAGTTTGGTATTTTCTTTTGAAGGGTAAAGTGCTTTTTGATTCCTGGGTACAGATTGGTAACTGATTAATTGTGGGTGACTTTATCCTCAGGAAAGAAAGATACCAAACCTTTCCTGCCAATTAGAGCTAAGAACCCCAAGCTTGTGCTCTATACCTTCTCTAGTTTCACATTTCTCAAAACTCATGTCCTCCCACAAAAAAGAAGAAAACCCCAGCCCCAGAAACCATCCACCGGATGTTGTCCCTCCAGTCACCACGACCACCGCAAACACCAAGGACCACCGCTTCCCAATGCTAAGGCACCGACGCGGCACCAACCCTCTGATTTGGCTTGTCGCCATTATCTGCACTGTTATCGCCATCGCCGTCATCATCGCTGGGATCGCTCTTTTCATCGGATACATCGCAATCCAACCGAAAGTCCCGTTCATCAGTGTCACGTACACCCACCTTGATGTGTTCGATTACGACCTGTCAGGGTTACTTACGACGCAGGTAACTATCGTAATGAAGTGGGAGAACGACAACACAAGGGCCCATGCAAGTTTCTATGATGCAAATTTCATTCTCGGCTTCCACGGTACAGAGATAGCAAAATTGGTTGCGGAGCCGTTCGACGTGCGCAAGAATAGCTCCTTGGAATTGGCTTACACGGTAACGTCAACGCCAATACCGTTGACTCGAGAGCAGATGATGATCGCTGACATGTCGTTGAAGCAGGATTTGGTAATGTTCGAGCTGAGGGGGACGGCTCGGACCCGGTGGAGAGTGGGGCTTCTCGGATCGGTTAAGTTCTGGTTGCACTTGGATTGTAAACTTCATTTCATTCCATCATCTTTTAATAGTACGGGCTTGTATTGCAGCTCCAGGTCTAAATAGCATTCAGTTCAGTTTCTCATCGGGTACATGGATATAGTGCCTGCCCCTTTTTACCAAGCATCATTTCTTTTTCCAGTATATCATCTGAAATATAGGGTTTACAACATTTGTTCTTTTTTAAAGGTATTTCTTACTTTGGTGAAACTCCAGAGTGGTGTTGGATTTGAGTCTGAAGTTGTATCTCTGTTAGGAATGAACAATTTCTTGATCAATACCAAGGAATTACACTTATTTGGGGGGCAATCCTGGTTAAAGTTTAAAGCGATCTGCAATGCTACGTGCATAGAAATCGGTGTGCAGATTCAAAAACAGATGTTATTCGGAACCATCCAATGCGTATGAGAACCTTATTATTCCTTGAGCCCTACGGGCATCAGGTGATTGCCGGTCTGTGCACCAATGTCTGTGCATGCAGACTTTTTCTTGCAGATATTGTCCAATTAATTCGTCTGCTGACACAATCGTGTTAATGTGTATGATCTAGAAAAAGAAAATGGGAAAAGAGAGTTTTGGTGAAGCTTTTGGCATAATTTTCTAAGAAAAGTGGAAGAATGAAAAGAAACAGTACAAGAGGGCAAGCACTCCTTTTTAAGTGATGCTTTAACTCTTTCTAGTTTCTTCCACGGAATCCCCCCATTACTGGTAGCTCATAAGACTTCATTGCTAAGCAACCTACAAGAACCCGATTAAGGGCATGTTTTGTTTTGTTTTACGAGACAGATCATTCTTTCACAATACACCATTTATAATTCAAAAAATAAGTACTCATTTCCCTAGCATAACAGGGCCTAACATGTATCTTTTTGGCGCTGCTATTCCCAAGGTTTTATTAGCTCCGGTAATTGCTTGATATTTGTGGGACGGGAGACTACATGTACATGAGGAATTAGTTAAGACGAAGCCCCGAACATTCGAGAAATTTTTCAGTGCTGGGTGGGCACGGGTCACGTGGTGCCGAGCACGCATCTCGGCTGTCTAAATGTGTTTTGGATGGCCCAAATCTGTTTGGGCTTGAGGGGGTGTTTTGGTAATTTTACACTAAAAAAATTACCCAAACAGATCTAGACCGTCCAAAACAACGGCCGAGATTGTGCTCGACACCACCTGGCCCGTGACCACCCTGCACTGAAAAACTTCTCCGAACATTCGCTTCCATAGATATTCTATTCTCTATAGGTTCCTTAGCTCTCTGTCTTTTAAAGAAAGAGAAAAGAGGATGCAAATCCATAAACTAAAACAAGTATAGGCTCCAACGCAAGAATCTGACTTCCAAACGAGACTTATTTTCCGGCGCACTTATTCAACTACTTATGGATTACGGAGTAGTATGTTAGTACGATATAACAAGGCTCTTCCTCCGACCCTGCGTCCGAAGAAAATAGATAAGGAATTCAATGATTTCTCAGATTCATCCCAACTTCCTGCTTCTGATGGAGCACAAGCGATACTACCCACTCTACCCGATGTGATATCCGGATGCTCTACCCGACCCTATGATCCAATACTGCAGTGTGATTCTCCCCCCTTCACCTGCCTTGAACTCCTTTTCTCTTAATATATTCTCGGGGCTTAGGCTGGATTCCTTGCTTAATTGGCATATCTTAGAGCTGATTCTTGCGGAAGTGAAACCTACTTCTGCTTTTACTACTGAAAGGAGAAGTCTAATTTTCACCCTCACTGCACACTTTTATTAAGAAAATCACGACGGCGAAGGGTCCAAAAGAAGCGTAGGTGACAAGCAGCAACTCCCAGAGAGATGATTCTGCTATTAAAGCGAGAAGGTGGAGTGATCGATCATTGCTTGGAATTGTATCAAGAGCGAAAAAAATGCGGTTCATAGCCAGTTTTTTTTTTTTGAACATGTTCATAGCCAGTTTACAACACTGCAAACTAATTAATTCTCTAAGCACCATGACCAATCAATTTGAGAAAGAAAGAAAAAAAAAAGCGGGGTACCGTGACCAATATTGTCCATATGAAGAACAACTCGGGCATAACGTTGTTATAATGTTTACAAAAAAATAGTTTATAATATCTGTTTTGTCCCTCGTGTTTAAAATGCTTGTTGACGGAGGAGTAAGAACTCCATTGATGAAAGAGATTACAACCTACCATATGCTTCTGATACAAGTGGTAAAAGACATAATGCGCATATTTAAAAGACAAACTACATTGTCGCAATTCTTTTAATATATAAACCAACATATATAGGCATCCACTCTCTTAAAGATTGAAATCTCGTCCTGATAACGATGCTGTAGAGCGATTGATCTGGCAGTTCATCTCGGCACGGGCAGCTCGGATCAAATCTGAACGCATACAATTCTGAACCCTCAATTACTCGATTAAGATCCAAGCTGTTGATTGCCGAGAGCCATTCGACATCGCTCTACATGGAAATGCTTGGCAGCATCTCCCATTCCCCTGATAAACAGGCAGTGCTCTCTCAAGGGCAAAGCTCCACCTAGTCCTTTGCGGAGGGAGTCAGGGAGCATTGGGCAGGTAGGGTCAGGTGACCACACCGAATTGGACACTAAGTCACATATTGATACTAGTAAATTTGCATATGCAGGAGCGCGAGCGTGAAAACGTCTTTGAAATATATTTCTAAAGTCGAGAAGAAGAATTGAGAGCGGGAGCTTAAAGCATTTTGAAAAAATTTTGTGACTAATTAAGGATGGAAAATGCACCATGGATACGTGTGTGCATTTTTTTTTATCTATAATTTTGACCCCACATTTGTTAGTCACTCTCCAACGATTCTTTATATTATTTCCCTTTCCATTCACAACCTAAGTTTCTTTCTCCCATACAAATAGTACAACACGGAATCTTTTTGACGTCAAGAAAAATCAAAATAAAATTTAGATTTTAACTTCCTTTTATCCTGAAATTTATTTCTCAACTTTTATATTTCTAATCTTGCAAAATCATAATTGAGCCTTGCATTCACAAATCGAAACCCCCTAAGTTTCAGATATGTCATGAATGGATATCTACTTTTTAAGCATTGGGCAGATAACAAACAATACGTCCTTTGCCGGGCCAGACACAAGGTTCAAGAGGCCTTGGTCTTGGGCATGAAAAGTTTTTTTTAAATTTTAGGGGCATTTTAATATTATTTGTAAATTATTATATATATTATTTATTCGTATTATAACATAAATGTCTTTGATCGCTTAGTGGTAAGTTGATTTTAGTCTGTATGGAATGGAATGTCTGAGTTTGAATCTTTTGGGCAGCTTTTCTTCTGAAATGCTACTGTAACTATCAGGTATTAAAATCAAGTCAAGTAGAATTCAAGCCAACCACTTTGGCCGTTGGTGACAAAGCAGCTATTATGAAGTCTAAAGTAGTTATATAAAGAAACATTTTTTTCATTATTGTTCAAGTCTAAAAATACGTAAGATACCACCCCATAATTTAGCTTTCGACATCCAAATCCCTTGAACCGACCATAATGCCAGTTAATCTTGGCTGCCTAGGTTGGTATGGCAGCTTATCCATATTTTAATCGGATGGTGGCATTGATTCCCAGAGACTAGTGGTACTTGTCATGAGTTTTCAAAAAGCAATATAGATATGGTAATTGATTTTCATTTCCTTTTATAATACTTTCTTTTTGTCTTTGTGATGTGAATTTACCAAATAAACATTTTTTTGGTATATCTTTTCAAACTTGAAAGAACAACATTGTAAATGCACATGAATCACATCACAACAAGATAGCGTGGTTATAAAAAAAGAGAGTTTTGAAAATCATTACCCTGTATATGAATGAGAGTACAACCGATACAGACAAAAGCGCACATATTGTGCACAGATTTTTTTGTGCAGCCCACCACGAGTTCTACACAAACGATCCGAGCCGTTCATTAAATGTAAAACACTTTTCAAGGGTCCCCGTGAAAAATTAGCTAAAACACTTTTATTGAGATTTCAGGACAATGAAAAATTAAATGATTGGATCTAGGACTTATAAGTATCTGTAAAGTCCATATTTTGGCAAATCCCATGACAAAATCTCTCTGGATTTGTATCCCATTAATTATGTCGTAGCTTATTGTTTTAGAGCATTTGTTTTAGGAAAGGCTATCAATTGTAGTTTGTAATTGATAGAGAAAGGCTGTCAAGGGAAAGTAGATTGGTAGGATTCCATTTTGCAAGATGATTTCGTGCAGGAAAGAAGAAAATCACGTGGGGGTTTTATGGAAATATTTTCTAGTAGCAGTGATCAAGCAATTCAAAGCCAGTTATTTTCAGTGCTTGAGCAACCTTCTGTTTTCTTCAGCAGTCTATTTATATGCGGCTTTGTTGGCTTTTCAAGACTACCGAATATATGAGTGTAGTCCCTCTCTTGCTCCAAAATCGAGAAATGTCTGAGGGAGATTTTTAGTTTGTCTCTTGGAAAAAGATATGATCGTTTGATCATCAAACTTCCGGATTAATTCCAAGAGCCCTCTCCATACTTTGTGATTGCTAATCAAAGTGCTCTTCCCGTGGATTTCTGGTGGATACCGACAGTGGATTCCATAGGTTATTGGAAGGCTTGAGTGATTCAAGGCAGCGGGGTCAAGCACTGGGTGCGGTGAACGAGTGATTCGGCAACCAACCTTGGTCAACCGAGAGCGATTCTAGGTTGTAAGTATAGGTTTGTTTGGAACCGTACAATGAGTTATAATGCATGATTTCCTTCCCGTGGTTTTTTCCCGTTTAGGGTTTTCCACGTATATTCTGGTGTTCATCGTTTATTCTTCATTCCTATTATTTCTTGATTACTAGATCGGTAGGAAAATAGGAATTTCAATTGGTATCAAAGCGGGTCGCTCATTAATTGTTGGATTTCTTCATAGAGTGGATCTATAGCAATAATGAACATGAACAATAACATGAATCATCCGTCGAGTCGTACACGTATTTTGGATAGTGAAAATTTTGACTATTGGAAATCTAGAATAAAAGCTATCATGAGATCTGTGGATGAGGAAATTTGGAATTCTTGCATCGGAGGGTATAGCCATCCCACGAAAAAAGTAGAAGAAAAATAGGTCCCTAAACTTACTGTTGAATTGTCTCGCGAGGAAAAGGCTGCTTTACAGGCTAATAATCGTGCCTTGGATATTTTATTTAGTGCTGTTGATGTTAATGAGCATCGTAAGATTGCAAATTGTGAGATTACAAAAGAAGCATGGGATATTTTAGTAACTTGTCATGAGGGAACGGATGTTGTTAAACAATCTAAGTTACAGAGACTCACTACTGAATTTGAGATAATTAGAATGCAAGAGGATGAAACTTTTAATGAATTCTACTCTAAATTGATCGCTATCGTCAATAGTTGCGAAACCCTCGGTGAGCCTATTCCTCCTTTTAGGGTGATTAAGAAAATATTGAGATCCTTGCATGAACGGTTTAAGACAAAGGTCACTATGCTTGAGGGCAAACGTAAACTCAATGAAAAATCTGTTGAAGAAGTGGTAGGTATTCTCCAAACTTATGAAGCTGATATGTTACAACCCGAGTCTCTAAAATCTAAAATTAAACCATCGATTGCTTTTGCAAGCTCTCAAAGCGAGTCTAGGGAATCAGATTGTGATGATGAGTATGACCTTGAAGCTCTGGATATATTTACCAAAAACTTCAAACAGTTTTTTAAAAAGAAAATGACTAAAGGTGATGGGAATAAGAAATTTGAAAACAAAAGAAAAAGTGAGTCTTCTAGTGCTAAAGAAAAGAAGGGGATTAAAGGACCTCCGATAGGGCCAAGGTGTTATGAGTGTCAAGGATATGGTCACTTAGCTCATGAATGTATTAACAAATTGAAGAAGAAGTCTAATTTTAAGGCCAATATAACTTGGGATGATGATAGTCAATCTAACAATTCTGAGGAAGAACAAGTAGATAACACAAAACTTTATGGCTTTTGGGGCTTCTTTACAGTTGAACCTTAGTGATCATGAATCCTCAGATGATAGTGAGAAAGAGGGAAGTGATGAGGATTTTAGTTTTGATGAGCTAAAACAATCCTACAATATGCTATTTAAGGAGAGTATTAAGATTAATGAGTCAAATTTGAAAATGGCTAAGAATTATAATAATTCTAACAAGGAGTTAGTGACAGCTAAAAAACAAAGAGGAAGAGTTGCAAGGTTTTTTAAGCAATGTCACTAGTGAGAGAGAAAAGTTGAGTAAGGAGGTTGAGAGTCTTCGAGAAAAGAACAAAGTCTTGACTGATTTAAACGCTGCGTTAGAAGATAAAATAAAGTCATTAAATATTGAAATTGATAATGCTAATATTTTTTTTGAGCGTTTGAATACAGGTTCCAAGAAGTTAGATGAAATTCTTGATGTTCAAAGGCCAACGAGTGACAAAACAGGACTTGGATTTTATGAAGCTTTGTCCTAAAAAATAGTCGGAGGTAAACTAAATGAGTTGGACTCAAAGAAGGTAATGCCGAAACCCCGTAGCATTGATATGGCTAAAAATGTGATTGGAAAGGTATATAATATTAGACATGACAATTTTTCTAAATTTATTCGTATATGCCATTATTGTTAAGTCAAAGGTCACACTAGACCTCATTGTAGGAAGTTGCATGCGCCAAAGTCTTCACACAGACATTTAGCATATATATTCTCATGGTTATGACATACATATGCCGACATGTCATTTTTGTGGTGTAAAAGGTCACATTAGACCCAAGTGTTTTCAATTACACGAATACCCTCTTGTTGCGCGCAATCATGTTGCTAACAATAAAACTATTTCTAAACATGGCAATATTCGAAAGTCTTGGATTAGTTACTCTAAATATGATAATACTAGAAACATGTCTGGTAAAAAAATAGCCCTTGGAGTTCAACCAAATAAATTGTGTAACACTAGTCAAGTCAAGACAAGACTTATTTGGGTGAGGAGGTTGGATTTAAAATCTCATGCGAATTTATCTGGAGGTGTTGACCTTGCCTTTTGAGGCTTGGTCTCGTTTCCGTAGTCTAGGTTGGTCTTTATTGCTTATAATGTTCCTAGAGCTACGAGTTGAGTCATTTGTTTAGTTTTATTGCTTCTATTTTTTTAGCATTTTCTTTTGTTAATTCGCTTCCCTGCTTAATTCATGATTTGTAAAGAAAATCCAAAAACATTCATATATTTATTTGTTTTTGAAAACTTAATAATCAATAAATATTTTTGGGCTAAGCATATTTTTGGAGTGAGTAGTCAGCCATGGGTTTCACTAAATGCACATTTTTTTTTTCAAATGCATGTGTACTTCTTGTTCATTCCTCTCATGTGATACATTTGGACATTAGTTGCACCATGCCTTATGACTCTATGATCGCCACATTTACACGTCAGGATTAGAGAGATTATTCAGATTGGATAGTTGGTTCTCATGTCCATTGGAATGTCTCATTTTGTTTCCTCGGCGATTGACCTTTTGGCATTTTGGTTGAATACGGTGTTCTCTTGGTTTTGTTAAAAAAAAAAAGAAAAAGGAAAAAAAAAACCATATAAAAAGACAAAAGTCTATTTGTGAGTTCTTATATTGCTTATCCGGGCGTTCATCAAGTATCAAACAATTGGGGTGAGGTACTCTCCCTCTGAGCGTTTGTGTCACAAAATGGATAGACTTTGTGAAGGCAACTGTGTTGGACCACTCGCTTAGTAACCGGGGATTGGGTACGAGGTACTCTTATTTCCAATATTCATGTCAAAAGGCAGTGGGGTAAAAATATAAAAACACGTGTATTTGTTTGGAAGATTCAATAAAAATTAGATATGTCAAAATACTCAATGGTTGAGGGGGAGTATTTAATCGTTGAGGGGGAGTTATTTCTAAGCCTTGGGATGTCATTCGTGTCATCATGCCTGGTTTGACTTCGTGGGAGGAAGGGTGGTTGCCATTCTCATGGAACACGAGAAATCTTGTATCCGAAGATGGTGGTCTTAATATTTCTAACGTGTCACACACCCGCTATTGTCATAGTCTCATATTGCATGTTGTACTTAATTTCAGATTTCTTCATGCTTGGGATACATACAAGTTTACTCATGCATTTCAAAAACTTGTAGTGACATTTATTGATTCTCATGGTTGAGTATTCATCTCTGCATCCATGCGTTTGTCTTCCCCGGATTTAAAAAAAAAAAAAAACAAACAAACATAGCATTTTTAGCCCTATAAAAAATTTTCCGTTTTGTTTTGGGTTCTAAGGTAGTGTCTCTTTCATACTCAGCCGTTACTAGAGCATCCATATAAAAAAATGAACTCTTTTTGACTGATGGGCCATACTCTTTTTGAACTGTACTTATTTAAAAGCAAAATGCTTCTTTTGGAGCCTTAGTAGTTCATATATTTTCTTCAACTTATGCTATGTCTGTGCGTATTTGTACTTCTTGTTGGTGTTTGCCCGTTGCGGTCGTTGTTTTTTTCTTTAGTGGATGTTTTGCTAAACTTGGTTTTTTTTTATGGTGTTGCTTTCTTGACTTCTTTAGTCCGACTTACATGGTTTCACCTTTTCAATGGTTATTATTATGTATCACTTACGTGTTTTAATTAGGTGCTTCTTTCTATATGCTCTACCTTTGTCATTCCGTGACAAAAAGGGGGAGTAATTTCTTGATTAACCGATTATCTTTTCCAGATTTGTGTTTGCAGCTCTTCACAATTGTGCTCCATATTTTAAGGGATAGGTTAATCGTGCTTTGCATGTTTTGTCATGGAAGTGCCAAAGGGGGAGATTGTAAAGTCCATATTTTGACAAATCCCATGACAAAATCTCTCTTGATTTGTATCCCATTAATTATGTCGTAGCTTATTGTTTTAGAGCATTTGTTTTAGGAAAGGCTATCAATTGTAGTTTGTAATTGATAGAGAAAGGCTGTCAAGGGAAAGTAGATTGGTAGGATTCCATTTTGCAAGATGATTTCGTGGAGGAAAGAAGAAAATCACGTGGGGGTTTTATGGAAATATTTTCTAGTAGCAGTGATCAAGCAATTCAAAGCCAGTTATTTTCAGTGCTTGAGCAACCTTCTGTTTTCTTCAGCAGTCTATTTATATGTGGCTTTGTTGGCTTTTCAAGACTACTGAATATATGCGTGCAGTCCCTCTCTTGCTCCAAAATCGAGAAATGTCTGAGGGAGATTTTTAGTTTGTCTCTTGGAAAAAGATATGATCGTTTGATCATCAAACTTCCGGATTAATTCCAAGAGCCCTCTCCATACTTTGTGATTGCTAATCAAAGAGCTCTTCCGGTGGATTTCTGGTGGATACCGACGGTGGATTCCGTAGGTTATTGGAAGGCTTGAGCGATTCAAAGCATCGGCGGTCAAGCACTGGGTGCGGTGAACGAGTGATTCGGCAATCAACCTTGGTCAACCGAGAGCGATTCTAGGTTGTAAGTATAGGTTTGTTTGGATCCGTACAATGAGTTATAGTGCATGATTTCCTTCCCGTGGTTTTTTTTCCGTTTAGGGTTTTCCACGTATATTCTGGTGTTCATCGTTTATTCTTCGTTCCTATTATTTCTTGATTATTGGATCGGTAGGAAAATAGGTATTTCAGTATCGGATCGAGCTAATTTTTCACGGGAACCCTTGAAAAAAGTGTGTTATATTTAATGAACAGCTTGAATCACCAAAAACTCTATGCACAATCTGTGCATGAAATGTCTGTGTGGACAGACTTTTTGCATGTAAACATATCGCTCAAGTAAAGAACTGTTACAAATAATGAAGAAATTAGTAGATTTAAATATGAACTAGATTGGGCTCGAAGCCCGTCCAAACCTTTGTTTGTTACTGGAAATAATAAGAGAAGATGTATTTGTTCGTCAAAGTTGCCCTACCGGTAGGCCACTTTCACTTACTTGGATCATTAATTCAGGACTGCCTGAAAAAAGTTTTCCCGTTCTTTTAGACCACAACTGTATTTTTTTTTGGTTGGCAAAGGAAAGAACAGATAGCTATAAAGTATGGGCAAAAGTGTGATCTTTTAAAAGCCGATCAAAAAAAAAAAAAAACTGTGATTTATTTTAAAAAAAGTAGGTACCATATTATATCACTCCGTCAAGGACACTTAAAAGCAAGGTCAATAAAGACATTTTGGCTTAATTTACGTTAATTTTTATGACTTATTTATTAATCTTGACGAGGGCAAATTGAAAAAGATACTATAAATTAATCGGAAATGCTAACAGGTGCAATATAGCACCAGATAAAAGTACTATTTGATTCCAGCCTTTCCTCTGACAAATGGGACAGAAACAACAGAGCATTCAGCACCTTTGGAAGAATTGCACATTTAACTCATTTTCTTTATTTTACATTTCTTATTTATCCCAAGTTTCTTCTTCTTTTTTTTTTAACAGCTCATTCTTTAAGAGAACATGTACATCAATAAATAGGGAAAATATCTCATGAACATTGCATATTTTTAGTTTACCTATCAACTTTTTCCTTCACAACTATACCAACATTATCTATTTTATCTTTCACCAATTAAAATATATATTTTTTGTCGGTTTAATTTTATCCAATTTTAAAGAGTAGTGATTAATTTTTATCTCTAAAACTCTCATAATTAAGTATATGCTCTTTATTTGAAATTCAGTAGAGCATTTACTTGATTATGAAAGTCCTATAGGCACTACAAGAAAAAATATATATTTGCTGACGAAAAAAATGTTGACAAAATTTAATTTTTACTATAAGTGATGAAACAAGATTTTCGTCATCAAAAGTTGCGTCACCTATAGGTTGTCTTCGAAAATCACTTTTGGTCACGAAAATCTTATTTTTTCTTCATCTATAGTAACTTTTGGTAACGAAAATCTTATTGTTTCGTCAGCAAATATACTTTTTTTTGTGATGAGAAAAAAATTAATCATGACCCTTTAAGATAAATTGATGAGAAAAATAAGAATCTAAATTCATTTTTGATAATATAAACAATTTTAAAATATTAAATGCTCCAATTTGGAATTCATTTGAACCGGTGTAAATATCTTATTTTTTTGATCGATTTATCCCAAAAGGTCATGATTACTTTTTGTCTCTAATAATCAATTATTTGCTCTATTGGATCCAAAATAAAGAGCAGATACTTAATTATGAGAGTTCTAGAGACAGAAATTAACCACGACTCTTTAAAATTGGAATGCTAAATTTTTTAATATATAAAAAATTAAGCAGACAAAAAATATATTTTTTAACTAGTTTTAGGTAAAATAGATAATGTTGTTTTAGTTGTGAAAGAATAAGTTGATAGTTAAATTAAAAATATGTGCGGTTATGTTCGTTTTGCATTTTTTGGTATTTTATTTTTGATATTGGGTGAAAAGAAAAATAGAGTAATGATTGGAGAGATGATTAATAAGTAGATAGAAATAGAGAGAGATAACAAAGTAATAATTGAAGAAATATGGTAATGATTAGAAAACAAAACAAAAATAAAATATGAAACGAACAAGGCCGCAATGTTTATAAGATATTTTACCTATTTATTGGCGTACATGTTCTCTTAAAGAATGAGCTGTTAAAAAAGAAAAAGAAAAAGAAGAAACTTGGGATAAAAAAGAATGTAAAATAAAGAAAATGGGTTAAAGGTGTAATTCTTCCAAAAGTACGGAATGCTCTGTTGTTTCTGTCCCATTTGTCAGAGGAGAGGTTGGAAAATTGATTGCAAAACAGTACTTTTATCTGGTGCTATATTGCACCTGTTAGCATTTCCGTAAATTAATATACCAAAAGCTCACAATATTCGCTAAGAACAAAATACACCAAAACGTACATGCTTAGTCTGGATATCTTTTTAAAACTTCAGTCCGTATCTTCTTAATCTTTTGCTTTCTCTCGAGAAGACCAAAAAAGTTAAATATTTTGACTAAAAGAAGGTCACAAACAACGAAAATAATAAGCCAACTAAAAAGAATAAGTGAAAACGATCCAAACTTAATTAGATTTTACCCGACCCATTTTTGGGGCAGGCCAAAGCAATACTCCCTCCTTCCATGTTTAAGTGTTTTGCTTCGTAACTCTAACTTATTAAAAAGATATCATCATTATACCTTTCACATCAACTTTTTCCTCCACTTTCCCTACTTACCCATCATCAGTACACTTTTATTCATTATGCTTTGTTTGGATTGGAATTTGAAATTTTTTTTGAAAAATTGTAGGGGTAATGAGTGGAGAGAGATAGAGAGAGAAATAGTAAAAGTAGAGGGAATCTAGGAGGAATCTAGGGGGTATTTTTTGAAAAATTCTTTTTAAGTTGCAAAAGGAACAAGGCAACTTTTTGAAATGGAATCTACTTTTAGGGACAAAATATATAATGCATCAACTTTTATCCACTAACTTTACAAAATGGACATTTATTAAGGGACAGCCCGAGATGGAATACTGGACTCTAAATAAGGGAGAGGGAGTATAATACTATTAGGCCCCGTTCTGCTATGATTCTTATTTTGTAAATACTTGTTTCTCGTTTTACGAGATAGGCCATTCTCTCACAATACATCACTTTTAATTTAAAAAAAAATAAGTACTTAATTGAAAAATAAATAATTATTAGTTTTTTTTTCTTTTGCCAATATTGTATACATCAGCGGGATTAGTGAGAGAGTTAGTGAGTTAGTTCACAGAGATTATCCATAGCTCTGAACCCACAAATCATCTACAGTGGGGCTCGAACCCTGATCTCCCACAAGGAAGAGTTAGGAGTTATCAACTGGGCTACAAGCCCATTGGTTAAAACTTATTAGTTGATGGATTAGTTTACCAAAACAAATATATTAGTTGATGGATTAGGAGTTTTGGGCTTCGATGTGAAATATCCCCTACCCTAGCCTGCGAAGCCCAAGATTGATTCTTCTAACTTTGAAAGAAAGTTGCATGTAGAGTACAAATATCTCGTTTTTATGGAATGAAAGCACCACATATTCGTCCTGAATTCCTGTTTCTCATTCGATGTTTTTTTATGGTCACCCACAGATGTATCAAAAGTACAAATAAAGAATTAGAAGTTTGTTCCACAAGGTTGTGGAGGGAAAACGAGTGGTGGTGGGGTTACAATGAAAACACAAACTCAAGAAATAAATTCTGTAGTAACAAATGATATGGCAATTTGAACTTTCTTTGTTTCTCCAATTTTCAATCCGTTTAAACTGGTGCGAATATCTTATTTCTTTGATTATTTTATCTTAAAGAATCATAATTAATTTTTGAATCTAAAGCTCTCGTTAGTCAGCCCCAAAAAAGTCGTAGAATCAAATATCTTTGAGGGCTAACTAACAAGAGCCTTAGAGTCAAAAACTAACTATGACCCCTTAGAATAAAATGATTAGAGAAATAAGATCTTCGCACCGCTTTAAACGGATTTAAACTTGGAGCACTTAATTTTTTTTATCATATTTTCTAATATATAAACTCTCTATAAATTGTTGAAAAATTAATTGCTCTAATTTTTAATTCGTTTGAACCGGTGCGAAGATCTTATTTCTTTGATCATTTATTCTAAAAGGTCATAATTAATTTTTGACTCTAAAGCTTTCGTTAGTTAGCCCTAAGAGATATTTGATTTTACGACTTTCTTAGGGTTGACCAACGAGAGCTTTAGAGTCAAAAATTAATTATGATTCTTTAAGATAAAATGATCAGAAAAATAAGATTTTCGTACTAGTTTAAACAAATAAAAAATTGGAGCACTTAACTTTTTTTCCGTTTGGTTTTAGACGGAGGGGTGACGGTAGGTGTTGAATTGATGAGTTTTTTTAAGAGCTCAGGTGTTTATATAAAATTTAAGAAAGATTGGATGTCTATGTATAATTTGTGTGAAAGGTCAAGTGCCTATAAGAAATTTTCCCTATTCCAAAATGGGTAGTCCTTCGAAGTCAAATTCTAAATTCTATAGTTTTTTTTTCTGGGGTAAATCTTAAAATTTGTAGTTTCCCAAAAGTATCCCTTTTAAGTCTTATAACTGACAATAGGTGTTGTGCGAAGTATCCCATTCTTTTGGCAAATTACGAGGAAATTGCACAAATTATTAGCGCATTCCATCGCGATTGGTGTATTTTCTCATCTATATATTGTCTGCGTGTGTTCAGTTTCAATGTCGCCTAAAATTCTGCTCCCAATCCTAACCGTTGCGTTTTCTTGTGCAATGAAATAATCTTCTTAACTTGACATATATGCTTCCGTGCAGATTATACGAGACTTTTGCTAGGTTTGTGTAGCTTGTGGGCCTTATACTTTCTTGGAATGCTCTACTATTTTGGTGTATAATGATGGATCTAATGACATTTTTGTAAGAAATATTTTAAAGGGCCCACTTGTCACATTGTGATTAATGGAAGTGCTCACTTACACTATAGATATAGTGGTGGTTTAAAGAAGCTTTTGGCTTTTCCACTTTCATTATTGTACTTGTTTATTACTTTCTTTGATGGAAGTAAACTTGAAGGTCTTAAGGAGATATAACGCCCCTAATCTAGCATCTATATAAGCCTATGATCTCCATCAAATCTAGGTACTCGATCAAGTCATGCATAGGTTGGAAGACACCTAGATCTAATACGTGTGTGTTCGGTATTCAACTTAATGGCTAGAGGTTAGTTCGATCTTATTTCCGCTGCGTATACCAGTAAAGATATTGTTTATCTTACAATTTTTGCTAGAGTTGGGGGCTACTACCATAACAATCATGGTGACAAAAACCTCTCTCATTGGTTACATAAACTAGGATTTTTTTGGTGTCTGGTGGCTTATAATATATTTGATGGGGACATTTTCTCTTGTACCCATTATTGTGCGAATTTTGACTGTATTACATAAGGATTCACCTAATTATTCGAAGTATTGTTTCTCAATTTGTGCGGTTGAGATTTGGTTCCCTACTGTATTGAATGACATCCTAACATCGCAACAGCAACCTAGCTAGGTCTTCAACTAGAAATTGGAGCCACAATAAGGTTGGTGCATTGGCCATGGGACGTTGAAGCAGCCTTGGTCCTCCGAGGGATAACAAGAAGTTCTAGGTTCTAATTTGACTCGAGCCACCCTATATATAAGTAGCCCTCCATGCATGTATTTAGGAGGAAGGTGGTCTTCCTCATTCTCCCTCATCATTTTTGGCCACGCGTCACAGGATTAGCCTTTGGAGTTTCACAATCTGGCCAAGCAAATGATCCAACCCTCTTTGGTCCGCAATTCAAGGCCTATTTTCTCCTTTAATGACTTTGTGCCCACTCGATGTATGCCAACCGGCCACCTTCCTAGCTAGAGGCTCCTCGCAGACCCCACCTAACCGGCCAGCCAAGCAACCACAGGTAAGTTGGTGCCTTTTTTGTTCACCTTTTGTTGTTCGAAATATAATTAAGAACTTGGGGAATTCACATAGAACCGTTCTATCCACACATACTACTTTTACACATATATTGCACAGATTTTTTGTGTGGCCTACTATGGGATTCCATAAAATAATCCGAGCCGTTTATTAATTTTAAAATATTTTTTAAGGAGTCTCGTAAAAAATCAGCTCAATCGGATACATGTAAGTGTTTGAACCAATCTTACAACTTTTCATTCTCCGGAATTATGAATGAAAAGTTGTAAGATTGGTTCAAGTACTTACATGTATCCGATTAAGTTAATTTTTTATGAGGTCTTTTCAAAAAGTAATTTAAAATTAATGAACGGGTCGGATTATTTTGTGGGACCCCATAGTGGGCCCCACAAAAAATCTGTGCAATGTATGTGTAGAAATAGTCTGTGTCGAAAGTGTTTTCGATTCACATAGGTACAGATTTATTGAAGTTTATCTGGTAACATTGAAGTGTCACATGTTTTTTTTATCATAGATTATTCAATACCCGGAGCACGGTGCTTCCTCTCACATAAAATGCTGGACCCACACACTGTTTTATGTGAGAAGAAGCACCGTGCTCCGAGAGTACCGAATAATGACTCGTTTTTAATGTACTTTGTCGTATGTAGTATATGCCTTTGGACCACCATCTCATAGGCCGGCCAAACCTCAGGCAATGTAGACGAAGGTTCCTCTTTCTTGGACCTACCTCCTTTGGAAGTGCATGCAAAGCCCACTTGCGAAGGTGAGAAGGTGAGACGTAGGGGCTTATTTCAAATCTCACTTCAACTTTCTTCCCAATTTTCTAATTTTCTTCTCAATTATTTATATTCTTTTTTTAGGTTCCATACAAAGCCTTAGTTTCAGTGATAAGATAAAATAAACACTTCCAATGTCGGGCACAACCCGCGTTCCTCAAGCCTTAAAGCATATACTGTTGACCAACAAGCCAACAACGTCTTACTTGCAACATCTTTCTCAAAAAGTATATATATCTTTATATCTTCAAAAGAAAAATTGAACGTGCTTCCCAAAAAAGTCAAACTCGTGTCACCAAGCTTTCCATCAACCTCAAAGCATCCTTCATGCAATATCTTCGTCAAAATATCATCAAAAAAAAAAAAAATTTGCCCTTGCCCGGGGGTCGGCCAAGCACAAGGGTTTGTTGGACTTACCCCTGAACTGGACTTCACAAGGAGTAAACTGAACCAAAATTGTTGTGGTTGTAGTTGTACGGGACAATAAAACTTATATTTCTGGCTTTAATTAGGTGGAGGTCTTGAAACATGTTTGGTCAATATCGCAGGCTTGTTATACTATTGATTTAGTGAACGCAGGCTCTGTTTGTCAGGATAGGATTGCACGATAATCATCCTTCGATCGATTTGGCCGCGACATATGTGATGTTGCACTTTGTGCTGTGTACTTTTGGATAACTTTGCAGGCGATTTGATTTCCGAAAAGAAGCGCTCAAGATTAGCTGGAAATCACCAGCACCATAATTAATAGAAGCTTTATGAAGAAACCACATTAATTGCTCCTTCATAATTAAGCATCGCATCACATAACCCATGGATCGAGGCTGGAGCAAGATCGTTTTACGGGTAATTTCCTGTTTCTCTGCCGAGTTGCTCATATAAACAGGTGGCTCTCAATACATCACCTGTGATCAGTAAATCATACCAGAAGTTTGTCGTCTTGATTACATGAATTGTGGTATCTGTTATGTTAATGTAACGAGCCTATCATTTTTGGAGATGCAGACAACTTTCAGCAACATGGTTCAGCAACAAAGGTCCATGACCAGCGCGGAGAGTTCAGTAACAGGTAGGCACGCGGTTAGGCTCGTGGTAGGTAGCGCGCGACAAATAGGCTCATGGTTGAGATGGGCTGCGGGGCCGTGGGCTGCGGCCCAAGTTGGTTGGACGGATCCAGCTATCACTTAGGGTTTGCCTATAAATATTAGTTGTTGTATTCATTATTTTCTGAGCGAGCAGTTTGCTAGAGAGGCTGTACAGAGAGAGAATTCTAGCGAGAGAAAGTTCAAGAGAACTTTTCTCAGAGAGGAAGGAGAAGATTTGTAATCTTTCGTTTTCTTTCGTTCCTAGTGGACTGGTGTGGCTCCCGGGATGTAGGCAAGTTGCCGAACCGCGTATATCTGTGTGTTCTATTTTTCGGTTCTTTCTCTTCCTCTTCTCTGGTTTGTTTTCTGCGACGATAGTATCCCAAGATCCTGAAGTGTTTTTGTTCGTTGTGAGTTTGAGTGCGAGGCTCTGATTTCCCAACAACTGGTATCAGAGCCGCGGTTGCGGTAAAGGTGTTCAACAGTTTTTCGATTAAAACTTTTGGGCAGTCTGGATTTCCGAGGGAGCTATGGGTTCAGAAGAAGGGAAATCGAATATCGAGAAGTTCGATGGTTCGAACTTTGCTTTTTGGAAGATGCAGATAGAGGACTATTTGTATTAGAAAGATCTTTACTTGCCGCTGCTAGGTAAAGATGAAGGATATTGACCTTTCCTACAATTGCCCCCCACGCGCGTATGACTCACGCGCTGTCATGCGCGCGTGCAACGGTCGGGACTGTTCGGATCTCTGCAACCATCACGCCCCTTTACTTTATGGCGTCCTTTTCTCGAGATTCGGGGGACCCTCCTTGAGTATAAGTAACCACAGTTAGCCACAAAACCAATCACTTTCCAACGATCCACTCTCTCTCTTCTCTTTCCTCCACCAAAGCTTCCAACTTTCTTCTTCCTCTATCCTGACTGCAACTTTCTCTTTCTTCTCCCTCTTTCTCACAAACCCACTTCTTGGTTCGAGATGGTGAGGGATGATGTGGAGCAGGGGAGCAATGCCATCATGCAAACCCCTATCCGGGCGCTCCCAACGGATGAGTGGCGCCAGGCACCGTACCTCGGTGGCCCAAGCGACTCGTTCTGGCGGAAAGCGGAGGCTTTCGTTCCAGAGACGGATATTTCGGAGGATCCTCTTTCCTTGATCCCTGAGGTGACTCACGAGGAGGCTGATTTGACTCCTCCTTCTTCTGTTTTAAGATTCCAAGTGGAGAGAGGGGACATCCCTTGCTGTTTTGTCAACTACGAGGCCATATCTCAGGCACCGGCCCATTGGGGCGACTGGGTGGAATCGGTTCTGAGCAACCCGGACTTGGTGTATACGCTTAGGGCTTCTCGTGCTCTCGAGCCCATCCCGCTTGTCCACGGAGTTGAGCATCCATAAGAACAACACTAACCTTGATCTCATGATTTCCCGCTGGAGTAAAGACACCCATACCTTCGTGTTCCCGTGGGGAGATGGTGGTCCCACTTTGCAAGACACAGCTGTACTGATGAGGCTGAGTACGAGGGGGTCGGTGGCCTTTGACCCCTCGATTCTTTCTCCTGCAGACGCGAGACTAGTGGAGTGGCTGAGGAGGGCATATACGGAAGCGGGGAAGTACGGGTCCTGTTTTAATCGAGAGGGAAGCGTACGGGCCCCTCCGAAGTCGGGCAAAACGTCTTGGGGTTGCTGGCTACGATACTTCTTCAAAGACTTGCCTCCTCCCGGGATTGCGCCTCCTGCGGGGCAGGCATCTGAGTTCTATGGGAAAATGTATGACTCTGATCTCCATCTGGCCGGTTTCCTTATTTATTGGCTGTCTTTCTTTGTGATTCCCGAGTTTCCATACGAAGGGCCAAACCACACTGTCTTCCCCCTTGCGGTGAGTCTTGCGAGGGGGGACTTCGTTCGCTTGGGCCCCTCTTTTTGGGCTCTTTGTTCCATCGCTTGGATCAGGTTCATGCCGAAATTGAGAGGTCTATGGGGCGCTATGACATGGTGTCCGTGGTTCACACCCAATTTCTGATGGCTTTCTGCTTCGAGCACTTCCCGAGTCTCGCTCCTTCCCCCGCGGACATTAGCTAAGGTGACGAGCTGCGACCCCGGATCATGAGGTGGAGTGGGGTCAATTCAACGAAGCCTTGGGGGAAACGGATTGATGATGCCGACGCATTCCTCCCGCGACCCTACGCTGAGTCCGTCGAAGGTGCCCTTCCCACCAGTTTCTTTTCAGAAAATGACCGTATTGTGGATTTTCAGACCGAAGGTGTTACCGTTTCTGCTTCTACTCTTGCTTCATCTGCTGCTGTTTGCCTGTGTTCTCTTCCTGCATTATGTGCGGAAGGGACACGCTCTATGTTGTATAGTCCTGACAGGGTAGCGCGGCAGTTCGGCTATGACCAGGGTGCGCCGAGACAGGCGCCACCGCTGAAGAATTATGTTAAGAGTCTCCGCCGCTTCACTAGGGCTTTTGTGGGAGAACTGACAGAGGGTTCACTGTTGTGGTGCTTCCGCGAAATGACAGAGAGACATTTTTTACAGCCAATGGCCACTTGGCTTGGCGCCACAACCTTGACTCCTTCATCAATTATGTTTGCGGTGTCCCTAAGATTCCGACCTTTTCAGATGTCTACCATCGCGACGTATCTCTAAGGTCTCCGAAGGCAAGGCAGCCCGGATGGCGGGGCAAGAAGAGTTATTGGGCCTCGTCAAGCACTACCCCCGCGGCCAGCCGCGGTGTTACCATTGTGGAGCCAATTTCGACTGTGATTTCTCCAAGGCTGACCCGTGCGAAGGCAAAGGAGAAAACATTCCTGTAGGAACAAAGCCCTCAACTAAAGCAGCTACGGAAGGTATGCCTCTAAGACGACACCTTTCCATTTCCTCTTAGTGATACTTGCTATTCGCGTCTGCTGCAGCCCTTGAATTCATTCTTTTCTCTAGGGTGCCCCTACTCAAGCGGTAAGGACCCTTTGTTCTGAAGAGATCCCTGCGAGCATCGCGTCTGTCGGTGAGATTTGCTTCTCCTTTTACTTTTCATTGGCTCTCTCATTGCTTCATCATTGTTTTCTCATCTGTCCCTTCTTGCTTCGTAGGCTCTTCGCTCAGGCATGAAGGGGAGGAACATACCCCCTCGAGCAAGCTCGAGAAAAAGAGGGAAGACGAGGAGGCTCGCGAGGGTGATTCTGACAATAGTATCGATGACACTGCTCCGATCAGCCAATTTTTCAAACTGCCTCACATCACGCAGCCCAGCCCAGGCGACACGTCTGTCGCCACAGGTAAAAAGGTGATTGTTGTTCTGGCCGAAGGGGCATCTGACGGAACTAATAGCGATGCTGAGGGTGGAGATGGTCGCGATAGTCAAGGAGCCGAGGGCAGCGATGGTGACAGTAGCGAGGGAGGTCAAAGTGACGAGGATGGTGATGATGATCATAGCGGTGATAGCAACAGTAATGATGATCTGGGTGATGATGAAAAAGGCAATGGTGCCGAAGATGAAAATGATGGGGATGGAGGTGGTAATGATGGAGATGGCGACGAAGGTCGCGATGGTGGCGGAGGCAACGGTGAGCATTTGGGTGTTGCCACAACACACCCCGTAGTTAAGGAGGATGAAGAGGATGATGACGAGTCGAGTCTGATACCTCGTCGGAGGTTTCCAACAGAGGGGTTCCTTTCAATTCCAGACATCAACCAATTGGCGCCGGAGGCTGTTGCTCCGCAGCTACCCCGATAAGAAGCAGTAAAGTCTGCCTTTGATCTCTTCCACAGGCGTGTCAACGTCCCTCCCGCTGATGACCTTGCCACACACTTTCAAGCACATGATGCGGCAGTGGCGCTTACAAATCTGACTTTCGTGGAGGTCTTCGCGAACTTGCAGGACGACTCTCTGATATCTCTTGGGACCCCACAAGTGGGGTATGTTGCCGGTAACTTTGGTGAAGGGAGTTCTTCGATAGTTGGGGGAGCTATGTTGCAACAACATGCTGAGGCCAGTACAAGTCATGGACAAGAGGCTATTGAAGATGACTCCGATGTGCGTGTGGTGGAGCCGCCCGTCACTAATGAGGAGGAAGAGGTACTTTCGAACGAGGCTTTCTTTGGGCAGTTTCGCCTTACTCGCGATGAGACCTCCTTCCTTTCTTTCATTCGAGATCACTTTTCCTACACATTCTCCAAGGTCTGCGGCCTTTATAGTCTGACCATGGGCCAGATGCAGCTTCAGTGCCTTCACCACTTCTTACTGAGTATCAAGGACATAAGGGTGTGTGATTTGAATCTCGGTCAGATTGAGGAGATTGGGCAAACCGTCCAAAACTTTGACAAGCTGAGGTTTGACATCTGGTGGGTATTCAAGGAGCTTGATGCTGCGAAGATCATGCGCGAGAATGAGAAACTGTGGAGGCACTGTGAGGGAGCAAAGGCAGCCTTGGAGGAGGCCCGAGTGGCTCTCGCTAGAGCGCGAGACGCGATAGTTGTGGCAGAGGCGGTAGTGGAGGAGCGCAGGTTGGTTTATGAGCGCATGGTTGAGGAGGCCCGTCTTGAAGATAGGCTCATTGACGTACCTCTCTGCGACACTGATCCTTTTCTGAAGAAAGTCTTTGGTTGACGACTTCTTTTATTTTTTGAGTATTGTAATGCAATGACTTTGAAGAACTTTTGTAGCAACTTTGTGGTAACTTTTGATGGTGTAATGACAATGTCGGATACTCGTAGTAGTTTTTAAATGTAATATGCCTATGTTTTAGGAACATAGTTAAGTGATATTACAACTGCCTGCTTTACTTTCCGCTAATTGCCCATTACATATTGTTTGCCACCTTTTACATGAAAACTGTCCATAAATGAACTAAGGATAGCATGGCATGATGCCTTCTTTGAAACTGAAAACACACGGAGTACCCTTACATCATGGGTAATACATTTTAATGAACTTAGCATTAATGGGACTAGTTTTAAAACCATCACTGACCCTCGCTAATTCGTAGTGGCCTCTGCTGCTGACCTTGATTACTTCATACGGACCTTCCCACCTTGGAGTGAACTTTGGCTGCTCCAGGTCCCTCATGACTATGGTTGTAGACTTCCACACTAAGTCTCCGACTTGGAATGCTCGCGGCACCACACCTTTGGCGTAATACTTGGCCACTGATTCCCGGTACTTTTCTTGATTCCTCGCAGCAGTGTTCTTTCTTCCAAGGCCTCGAGGTCTGCCCTTCTTTCTTCTTGTGTCACCTCCACCGTGAGGGCTAGTCTCGCAGAGGGCACGCTTAGCTCCGCGGGGAGAACAGTTTCTGCCCCATAGACCAGGCTGAATGGGCTAGCACGCGTAGCCTTGCGATGAGAGGTCCTGTACGCCCACAGTACCACTGCCAGGTGGTCAGCCCATGTCCCTCCTTTTTCGTCCAGCAACTTGCTGATGATGCGGATGAGGGTTTTGTTAGTTGCCTCGGCTTGACCGTTGCCTTGGGGATAGTATGGAGTCGACGTGAGGTGACTCACTGAGTAGGACTTCAGAAGCTTCTTCTCGTTCTTATTGATGAAGGGAGTGCCATTATCTGAAAGGATGACTTTGGGTATACCAAAGCGGCAAATGATGTTCTCTTTAATGAAGTTCTCGACTGCCGCGCCAGTAGCTCTGCCCAAGCTCACTGCCTCTACCCACTTCGTGCTTATCTCAGTAGCGACTAAGATCCATTGGTTCTTTCTGGATGACGGGTGTATGGGCCCAATCAGATCCATCACCCAAGTATGGAACGGATAAGGGGCGCGAATGGAGTGTAGTTCCACGGATGGCGCGTGGACTAGGTTCCTAAATTTCTGACAAGCCGCGCACCCGCGCACATGTCGTTTCGAGTCTGCTTCCATCGTAGGCCAGAAATACCCGAGATGGATCAAGTGTTCTGTGGGCAATGCGATTTGCCCGATCTTTCTTTCCTTCGAAAAAGGGATTCCGTTCCCCACCCTTTGAGAAAGGAAAGATGCTGCCGGTTCGCGGGAGTGCTTTTTGAAGCTGGACATCAAGCGCTCGCGAAAAATACAGAGTCGCCACTCGGGTTTGAAGGTCCGACACCCAAGGAACTGTATTTCGAAGCATTTGCCGCGCTGTTTGATTTGAAAAAGTTAAGGAACCAGTCCGTCATAACCATATCTGGGTTCGGGAGCCAGGTTACGAGAGGGGAAGGGTTTTATGGCACCCCTCTCGCCCAATCTGGAGATCGGTCTCTACTTAGGCATTTGCAAAAACGTTGTTTGTTTGCGATTCTGTTTGATTAATCAATTTTTAACCAATTAGGGCGGGAGAACAGTTAATCGGGGATTAAAACTGTAACACGTTTGCAGGATGTGATAGATAGCATAGATGAGCAGTTAGTATAGGATGAGAACAGACTGCTGTGGGAGTTTAAACAAACTGGGAGGCCCCTATTTTGGAGTGATGTGCGTAGGAAGAAACCAGTATGCACTGAACAAGTCACTGCATGCAGTTCACTCCTGCGCGCACAACTCCAAGACACACGCACGCCGGTAAGCTCAAACCCACAGCTCTTATTCTCAAACTCTCTGGGCTCTGGAAGGACCAGTGCACACCCAGGACAAACCACGCAGTTTATAGCAGCATAATATACAGTTTAAAGGATGAAAAAGCCATACAAATTAATAAAACACCCCATAAACGGTGTGGGGACAAAATAATGGCCTAAGGCCGAGCTACCCGTGCAAGGCCAGTCACTAGTCGGAGCAGACTATCGCGCGATGGAGTCACACTGTCGCGCGAGGGTGCGCCCTGGCGCGCGATGGTGCGCCCTGGCTCACTGTCGCGCGATGTACTGAGTCTGTCGCGCGATGGTGCGCCCTGGCGCAGGATGGTTGCGCCCTGGCGCGGACAGACCAGTGCTTGGTTCACATTTTCTGGGTTCTGGGACAGATCCAGAATTATCCCAGGGGTATTCCAAAACAGAAAATATGAAAATTGAACTACAACTAGCAATTTCTAACAAAGGAAAGCAGTAAACTGGTTTTTAACATGCTTGCAGTGATCTATACGTAAATAAAGCACAAAACAGCAAGACACCAATCCCCACGAGAACCGTCGCGCGATGATCAAAATCGTCGCGCGAGAGAATGGCTCCATCGCGCGCTGGTTCTTGCCATGACGGTTTTTGAAGCCTCGCCAGCTTTAGGACCAGGACTGGTATTGATTACCAGCCTTGGCCCTGCCAGCCCCCCGCAGGGATCAGAACAGAAAACAACAAAGGTAAGCTATACCTTCGGCTTTGTAGACACCCCAATTTGATTCCCTAGTCATTTTGTCTCTTTTCAATTTATTTTTCAGTTTCTTGTTCCCCCGATGATGAATCAGGTCGAGAACAGTTTTGATTGAAATGGTTTGAGTTTGGTGTATGCGGAATCCTTCCCTTAAACCCCAGAACCATTGAACCCAGCTTTGACTACGGGTTTGACCCTCGCGCGATGTACTGAGACACTCGCGCGATGCTCTACTTGCCAGGTGGTGGTCAAAGTCAAACTTTGACTGATTGACCATCGCGGGGAAGTTAGAACCCTCGCGCGACGGTTCCACTCCATCGCGCGATGGTCGACGCCTGTCGTATCCAGCTGGATTTCGTGATGATGAGGCGCCTGCAGGGCCATGTGACCCCGTTCCATCAGCTGAACGGCGTTTGCTCGGCCATCCTTGCACCACCTAAACCCCCACTCTCCCATCAACTTGGCACCCCGCTTCTCTACCAAGTGTGTGCTGCCAGCATTGTTGGCTGGCTGCATAGCCATGTTTACCACCAAAGAGCTCCTTCTTTCCCTATAAAACCCCCCCCCCCCCATTGATCTCTTTCAAAGGGTTACCAAAAAAAATCCTAAAGAGAAGAACAAGAGTCACAATCTTGATCCTCTCTCAATCAAAAACTACTATCACTTTCTCCCTTGTCAAAAGCATACTACCTCACTCAACCATTCTCGAATCATCCAAGCAAAGGTATAATTTTTAGCCTTTACTGTCTTGATCCCTGAGGGGGGCTGACAGGGTCAGGACTGGTAATCAATATCAGCTTCTGACCCCAAAGCCAGCAAATTTACAAGATGCTGTGAACATGAGAACCCGCGCGCGATGGACCCATACAATCGCGCGATGCTTCTAGCTCGCACGATATGGTCTTCGCGGGGATGGGTCTCTTGTTCTGATCCAGTTTATATGATTTCATATTCTTATTGCTTAATCATATTTGATATACCTCACTGTCTTGCATGCTAAAAATCAGTAGCTTAGTGTAGTTTACTTTCCTTGTTCTTGTTGGAATGCCCCTGGGTAGCTTCTGAATATGTCTCAGAGCCCAGGCATGCAAAGCAATTCCTGGATGTCCAGTCAGAACAGTCGCGCGATGATGTGACTCCATCGCGCGATGGTTTGGTCATTTCCAGTGATCGCCCTTGCATGGGCAACTAGGCCTTTCGTCTCTCTTTTGTCACCCTCACTGTTTAAGGGTTGTGATTCATTCCTATCTGATCAGATTGTAATAAGTAGTTATTTTCAGTACATGTAAACTGCTTGGTTTGGCCCTGGGTGTGCACTGGTCCTTCCAGAGCCCAGAAGGAGATAAGTTTTAACCTGGTATCGAGATGTGAACACTCGCGCGATGGATTGAGTGTATCGCGCGATGGAATGACTTGCATGCCATAGTTCCGTGCATGCAAGTTGGCCATTGTACGCAATAAACTTAAACTATCGCACTGATTTACATCCTGAAATCAGTATTAAACTTTACCTCATTTATTTCATCCATGCATGCTATCTATCACATCCTGCAAACGTGTTACAGTTTTTAATCCCCGATTAACTGTTCCCCCGCCCTAATTGGCTAAAAAATGATTAATTAAACAGAATCGCAAACAAACAACATTTTTGCAAATGCCTAAGTAGAGACCGATCTCCGGATTGGGCGAGAGGGGTGCCATAAAACCCTTCCCCTCTCGTAACCTGGCTCCCGAACCCAGATATGGTTATGACGGACTGGTTCCTTAACTTTTTCAAATCAAACAAGCGCGGCAAGTGCTTCGAAATACGGTTCCTTGGGTGTCGGACCTTCAAACCCAAGTGGCGACTCTGTATTTTCGCGAGCGCTTATCGTCCAGCTTCAAAAAAGCGCTCCCGCGAACCGGCAGCATCTTTCTCTTTCAAGGGGGGAACGAAATCCCCTCACCGAGGGGAGAGAAAGATCGGGGCAATTCACATTGCCCACAGTGGCGACTCTGCTGGGGATCCAATCAATATTGGTTTATACTTAGAATTTAATACACTTGGGAACAATCCCACAAAAGCCTGTCAAAATAGTGAGCTTCGCGCTGCTAAAGAAAGGATCGGTGATTTAACAGGACCTCGTGTCCGGCCATCCAATCTGGGGCTTTTCCGATTGTTCTCTCGCGTAGTTTCTTCTAAGTATTGATTAATAAAGAGAGCCAAATTTGAAAAGGTATTTGCGAATTTGCGATTCTATTTCATTAATCAAATTTTTAGCATTCTCATTTGCATCGATGTGGGATAAGCCTCGTTGGATCGTTTTGGCAATCCGGCACGGTTTACCGGAGCCCGGGGACCCCGAATGACTAACAACCTTCGACGATGATGAGTCATTCTACCGTTTGACTGTTGCTCTGCGGTTACGCGGGCAGCAGGAGGTATATCTTTGGCTCTAGTCCGAGGAACCCGTTTCAAACCAAAACCAGCCTTTGCATATACAAAGCACTAGCACTCTCCAAATTAGGACAGGTACCCACAGGGTAAGACTACTTGCATCTAACCCTCTATGCTGTCGACATGTTATTGCTTTCCCTATCGCATGCACTGTTCATACATGCATACCGTTTTGCGTAGAAGCATGTTTAGGGCGGCTCCTAGGTCCTCTCTCCTTCAAGTCTGTCTTATGTTTATTAGGACCTTACCATGGCCCGATGAGGAGTCGTGCATCTCGATGGTGCACGTTATCAATTTTCAAAGTTCCTTGGATCAATTAAACCTTGGGAAATCAAGACCTTCTAAAGCCTTTGGCTAATTACCCAATCGAAGTTTCAAACAGAAAACGAGGAACAAAACGGGAAAAATACTGCGATGCTTACACCATTTTGGTTATCATGCGAAGCATGTACACCATTTGGGTTACGGCACTGTGCTGCCTATGCCTCCCTGGTTATAGCATCGTACCTATCCACACCAAGTTGTTCCAAGTTCAAACGTTGAAACTTTCGAAGCGGAATAAACCAAAATCTTTAGACTGCTTTGACATCTCTTTGCTTTAATCGATACAAAAAGGATACACCATGAAAAGATTTCTGAGGATCACTGGTAACGTCCAAACATCATAAGACAGACTTGTCTGCTAGTATTAGAGTCTAAGGGCGACACTGACGGCGGTGACTGTGTTTTCGCTTTAGTCTTTATTTAGATTACAGTTTCTGCAGGACTCTTATTAGCCTTTTCTCACTTTCTGCAAGCAAAGGTTCTGAATCATTGCACCGCCAAGGAAAGTATCGGGGCAGAAAACCAAACCCACTTGGGAACGTCTGCACCGGAATCCGATTCAAAGGCTAGTCAGATTGCAAGCCCAGTCAGTCACAACGGAAGACTCCCCGCGTTCTCTGCTTGCTACCCTACAGTCAGCATCTTCTCCGGTCCTCGAAGAAACAGACTCTCCGGAATCACCTACCCCCTCCTTTGCATCAAGCACCTCTGGGCCGACGGTCATGGCAGATCAGCAGCAACCACTCTCTCTGGAAACCATGCTTATGAACATCCAGGCTAGTATCGCCGTCATACAACAAAGGGCTGCTCAGACAGATGCCAACATGACCCGCTTGAATGACCTCTTTAACACTCGTCTTCCTCCAACTGTTCAAGAGGAGGGCGAGGCCGAAGAGGACGTACACGAGCAACCTATCATGGTCGAAAGATCCGGACCATCCAGGGCGCCTGGTCGCTTTGGTTAACACTCAGGGCAATCGAAATCCCACTTAGAATCCAGGCATCACTGCTGTTAAGACTGTTCAACACCCTGATATGACTGCCCTCGTCGCCAAGATGGCCAAGCTGGAAGAATCTGTTTCAAAGTCCGAAAAACTCAGTGCCGGAGGGATCGATTTGGACCGTCTCTGTCTTTATCCCAATGCCAAGCTTCCTGACAAGTTCAAAATGCCCGACATAGCCAAGTTCGATGGCACTGGCGATCCTAAAACCCATCTCTACGGTTACCATGCTGCCATGAAGCTCCTATCTGTCGAGCCCGAGGCCATGTCTCAACTGTTTCCTCAAACCCTCTCGGGTCCCGCTTTCCATTGGTTTCTGTCACTCGACATTGCCAAGCGAAGGACTTGGGAGGACATCGGGGCTGCCTTTATTTCGCAGTATAGCTATAACTCCCAGCTCAAGATGACTACTCGGGAGTTGGAATCCACCAAAATGGACGCCAAGGAATCCTTCGCGGATTTCGTCAAGAGATGGAGGGCCAAGGCAGCTCAAATGACCGATCGCCCGAGCGAGAGAGATCAGCTCCGTATCATCTCCCGCAATCTCCAGCCAGACTATGCTAGGCACTTGGTCCTCGTTCAAGCATCCTCCAATTTTGACACCTTCTTCGACTCTGGCCTGGCCATCGAAGATGCATTGCAAAGTGGAATACTGTCAAAAGGAGAATCTTCCAATCCATCAAAATCAAAACCTCGGGCATATTCTGGAAATACTAATGCACTGTTTGGGGGAGGAACTTACTCCAATACCGCAACCAGTGGTACCAATGCCTCTTCCTCGAAAGCTGCTAACCAAATTGCCGAGGTCCATCAAGTTCAAGCTCCACAGAACAACCGACCGCGTAACCAACCTCGTAGTTTCTCCGCTTTTGAAGCACCGCTATCTTCTGTCATGGAGAAACTGATCCAATCGGGACATCTGAAGCTCCTCGACCCAACTCCTCTACCTAAGAAACCTTCGCCCAACTTCAAAGCCAATCTCTACTGTGCCTATCACCAAGGGCCCGGCCATCTTACCGATTCTTGCTTTCGCCTCCGACATGCGATTCAGGATCTCATAGATGAAGGGACTCTTCATGCTCCACCACCGGCACCTCAAAAACCCAACATCCTCGCCAATTCTATGCCAAACCACAACAATGCTCCACGCATTAACCAAATATCCATCAGCCCCACTGATATATCCCTCAGCTCCACTATATTCAACCCCACCGACCATATAACCTCAACGAATCAACCAAGGCCGATTGTGCCTATCCCCTCTCGGTCCGAGGCCGAGATCTCCTTTATCCGTTCTGAGGAAGGACAGTCGTCCAATTTCCATGTGCCCTTTTCGCGTCTACAGAACGGAGCGTTCGTATTCAACGCTTCTATTGGTGATCTATTCCATCAGCCTATTCCTGTTGTGCAGCTTAACTCTGCCTCTACCATGGATAACCAGTATTTCAATGTGACGGATCCGAACCCCTCTTTAACCCTGTTGGACCGCTTCCGAGCTGCTATTCCCCCTCAACCAGAGCAACAACTTGACATGCAAGCCGTAGGGTGGGCCATAGCTGATAATGATGACTATGCCACCCCCATAATTAATGAATGGACGGAGCTGGAATTAGAGGGATTCCCGCCTAATCCCGAAGATATCCCCTTTGACCACGTCTGGTATGATGCTTGGATGGCCAATTACGAGGCGGCTATGGTTGATCCTTTGGATGGATTCTCGTTGGACATGCTCTTCCAACAACCTCAGCCTGTTTTGCTTGAGGAAGAGTACTATTGGGACCCCGAGCCTGCTTGGCAATTTCCGTTAGGATTTGACCCTAATCCTCTCCAGGGTTACGCTCTGCCCGGCCATGAAATCCAGTATTTAGAGGAGGATCTCATTCAGGATGAAACCCGTGTCCTAGGGGAATGTTTCTTCCCTTCCACTCTTGACAGGCTGGTTAACTCGGTGGCTGATCCCGAGTATGATCCCACGTTTTACATCGTTGACGAAAACCTCCCGCGCCCTGTAGTGCCTTCCCCTCCTGAAGAAGACTGCAGCATCATGGTTACGGACCTTGTGCCACCAGCCGATCTTTGGGACGTCGATGATGTAGTTAACATCCAGGTTGGGTCCGAGGTTTGGACTGTCAATCGCTCCCTCGCTGATGGAGGACTGTGGGATGTCCCTTTCGTCGCTAGTACAGAACCAATCCAAGAGGCCATAACTGTTGGGGATCCAGACTTTTGGGACTCACTCTTGATCAAAGATCTGACTGAGGACTTGGGTTTGGACATGGAAGTGCCTGAAGCCCCTCTGACCTCTGACAAAGGAAAACGCAAATTGGGAGAAGTCCCTATTAATCTGTGGGACGATAGTCAAGACCCTCAAATGGTGCCCTCTTTAGAGAACGTTCTTAATGTTACAAGAAGTGGACGAGTCTTTCAGCCTGCTAATCTGCAAGCAGGAAGTTCGTCCAATTCTTCTAATCGGAAGAACGAACCTCCTATTTTCTCAAGGTCTGTACCATTTGAGGTACCAGTTAATGCCCCAAACGACGACACGATTCAAAAGCAATTGGAGCGGATTCCCGCTGCCATATCACTCTGGGGACTAATCTGTTCCTCCCGGGAGCATCGTCAGAAGTTCTGCCACACTCTATCTCGTCTTGAGATCCGACCGGATGTCACGCCAGAAGCGATGATTTCCCTCATCCTCCCACCTACCTCTAAGCATACCGTGGTCTTCACCGATAAGGATCTGCCGCTTGAAGGAGTTGACCACAATCGACCCCTGCATATCACAGTCAAATGCCGAGGACTTTGGGTTCCGACCGTTCTTATCGACAATGGCTCAGCGATCAATGTTTGCCCTTTGAGGGTGGCTCACCGCCTGGGACTGACTACGAAGGACTTTGCACCTTCCAGCATGGCTGTTAAGGCATACGACAGTACACGTCGTCTAGTCGAAGGCACACTCGTGCTCACTCTCGATGCGGAGGGATTCAAAATGGATGTCGAGTTCCATGTGGTCGACATTCCAGCCTCGTTCAATCTTTTGCTAGGAAGACCGTGGCTTCACAGATCCGACATCATGGCTGTCCCATCTACTCTTCACCAGAAAGTCATGCTGGGACTTCCCACTGGGACTTTGATTATCTCCGGGGATTCAGGCATTCGCCCGCTCGAGGAGGACGGCACACCTGTTTTGGGTATTGCACACGACAACGAAGACGTCGATCTCGCGGGATTCTCTTTTGATACTTCTGGTTCGGTCATGGCCATCAACGTGGATGGGGACTTCATCATAAGCTCTGTCGCTCTAGACATTATGAGAAGGATGTCCTATCTACCTGGCCTTGGCTTAGGAATTCACCAACAAGGGATTCCGGAATTCCCTGCGTTTCCTTCCTGTGAGGGCCGCTTTGGCTTGGGATACTCTTCCTCTGCCGACGATGCCAAAAGAAGGAAATACACGGGAAAACCTCGATCTCTCTATGGTGATCCCGACAGCTACTTCATCCGTGAAAAGGGGAATGATATCTATCGTGGGCAAGCTGAGCCCTTTATCGACTCGGTCACCGGGGAGCTGTTACCTGGTTTTGAGATCTTCGCGGATGATACTTGGTCTTCCAGTGACGAAGAGCCAGCTAGCGTGGAATTCAAGAGGAAGCTTAGCCTACCCAAGCCGAAGACTGACTGGCTGGGATCTTTCAATCAGGGGAGCTTGGAGCAGCTGTTCCGTGAATTCTCTCAAGTGGGTTTGGCCAAGGAAGCCGAAGAGGCCGAAGTGTTCATGCTCGGGCCCGACGCCCTCGAGGACCCCACCTCTCTTATCGTGGAAGCTAAGGATAGCCGTAAAAATTGCATTTTCAAGCCGCGCCTTACTTGCATTGATGACATAGCTGAGTCCGACACTGAGTCTGTCAGGTCTTTTGAGTCTAAGTCTAGCTCTGAGTCGGAGTTTTGTGCCTCTCGGCCCTCCACGTCATAGCTTTTACTTCGAGTTCGACTCCCTTGTACTTGGCGACCCTGCAGGGTCTTGTGAAATGAAAGACTCCTCTTCTGACTACTTGAATGATCTCTATATAAACTGTGTTGACCCTGACGATGAAGGGATAGATTTCGATGGGGACATCCCCAAGGAAATCCGTGCTTTCATTGAAAGGGAAGACGAAAGGCATGCTCAGCCATTAAAAGAAGAGATAATCTTAATAAACTTGAAAGATGAGAGTGATCCTCGAATGGTTCAAGTGGGCTCCACGTTAGATTCAGAGGAGCATCGTAGGTTCAAAGAGCTTCTCACTGAGTTCAGCGACATCTTTGCATGGTCTCATCAAGACATGCCCGGTATCGATCCTGAGATAGTGGAGCATCGAATCCCCCTGTTGCCCGATGCTAAGCCGGTGAAACAGAAGCTCAGATGGATGCGGCCAGACTGGGTGCAGAAAATCAAGGAGGAAGTCACTAAGCAGATTGACGCTGGTTTCCTCGCAGTCTCTCAATATCCAACTTGGGTGGCCAACATCGTCCCCGTTCCTAAGAAAAATGGCCAGATTCGTGTCTGTGTTGACTTCCGGGACTTGAACAAAGCAAGCCCCAAAGACGATTTTCCCTTGCCACACATCGATGTGCTAGTGGATAATACTGCAGGGCATGCTTTGCTCTCGTTCATGGACGGTTTCTCAGGCTACAATCATATTCTCATGGCACCTGAAGACCGCGAGAAAACGACTTTCATCACTGAGTGGGGGACTTACTGCTATTTGGTCATGCCGTTTGGTTTGAAGAATGCTGGTCCGACTTATCAAAGAGCTGCCACGACTATTTTGCATGACATGATGCACAAAGAGGTTGAGGTCTACGTTGACGATATGATTGCCAAGTCAAAAACTCGGGAAGGGCATATCCACGTGCTAAGGAAACTTTTCGAAAGGTTCCGCAAGTTCCGGATGCGTCTTAATCCTCAGAAGTGCACCTTCGGAGTCACAGCAGGCAAAATGCTGGGTTTCATGATCACTTCCCGTGGGATTGAGGTCGATCCGTCAAAAATCAAAGCAATACGCGACATGAAGCCACCCGAGTCTGAAAAGGGGGTGCGGAGTTTTCTGGGGAAGGTTCAGTTCATCAGCAGATTCATCGCCAAATTAACCTTAACTTGCGAGCCGATGTTTCGACTACTCAAGAAGAATACTCCGTTCATATGGTCAGAAAAGTGCCAAGCAGCTTTCATCTCAATCCAGGACTATCTGCAGAACCCGCCGGTTCTCATGCCACCTATACCTGGAAAACCTCTCATTCTCTACTTATCTGTGAGTTCTACGTCCATGGGATGTTTGCTAGCGCAAGAAGGGGATAAGGGAACAGAGAAAGCTATTTACT
Source organism: Rhododendron mucronatum var. ripense (assembly GCA_019656295.1). Taxonomy (NCBI): domain Eukaryota; kingdom Viridiplantae; phylum Streptophyta; class Magnoliopsida; order Ericales; family Ericaceae; genus Rhododendron; species Rhododendron mucronatum. Next base: position 644,470 of record BPLT01000240.1, read on the forward strand.
ACCTGAGCAAGAAGATGGTTGGAGCCGAGGAACGCTATACCGCCTTAGAAAAGACGTGCTGGGCCCTTGTCTGGGCATCTAAGAAGTTAAGACACTACATGCTGGCTTACCCAGTGAAGTTGATTTGTAGAATGGATCCTCTCAAGTATCTGTTTGAGAAACCAGCGCTTACTGGTAAGTTAGCACGTTGGTTGCTTCTCTTAGCAGAGTTTGATCTCGAGTATGTTACAAGAAAGTCGGTAAAGGGACGCGCCATTGCAGAATTCTTAGCTGACCACCCCGTGGAGGGGCCTGAGGATTCAGATTTTGCATTCCCGGACGAGGAAGTGCTGACAGTCGTTGAGGATGTTTGGACTCTTTACTTCGATGGGCAGCCAATCAGAAAGGGTTCGGAATCGGGGTTTTGCTAGTCACTCCTGACGATTCTCATATTCCGCTTGCGTTCAAGCTTAATTTTGATGTCACCAATAACCAAGCTGAATATGAGGCCTGTATTGTGGGAATGGAAGCTGCGCTCGCACTCGGTGTGGAAAAGCTTGAAGTCATCGGGGACTCAAATCTTGTTGTGTCTCAGGCCAATGGAGATTGGAAAGTACGCGAAGAAAAACTGAAGCCTTACCATCGAGACCTGGAGGGATTAATCCCTCGTTTCAATAAGGTGACTTTCACTCATATTCCTCGGTTGAAGAACCACTTCGCTGATGCACTTGCTACCCTGGCGTCCATGGTCGAACTACCATTAGGCGTCAAGCTCCGTCCTATCTTAATCGAGCAACGGGACCATCCCGCTTATCAATGTGTCAACACCATCGATGATGTGGATGATGGCCTGCCCTGGTACCATGACATATGGAACTTCATTGAGAGTGGTTTGTACCCATTTGATGCTTCTCAAAAGGACCCAAACTGCGTTACGAAGGATTGCTGCTCATTACATCATCTGTGGAGGGAGATTATACAGGAGATCTCATTGTGGGATGCACAAACTCTGCGTTAACGGTGCTGAAGCTGTCAGAATTATGGAAGAAATCCACGAAGGGATTTGCGGGTCCCCACATGAGCGGCGTCATGCTTGCTAGAAAGATTTTGCGTCAGGGCTACTTTTGGTCTACTATGGAATCTCAGTGTGTGGATTATGTGCGGCGATGTCACAAGTGCCAAATCCATGCTAATCTGATGCATGTTCCACCTTCTAACCTATTTGGCATGGCTTCGCCCTGGCCTTTCTCTGTATGGGGCATCGATGTCATCGGCATGGTCAGACCTTCCGCTTCAAATGGTCACAGGTTCATCCTGGTAGCGATCGATTACTTCACTAAGTGGGTCGAAGCTGAGTCATACAAGACCCTGACGGCAGTCCAAGTTGCTCACTTCATCAGGAAGAATATCATCTATCGATATGGAGTTCCGCAGGCATTCGTCTCTGACAATGGGGTTCATTTCAAGGGTAGAGTTCTGGAGCTCTTTGAAGAATTCAAGATCCAGATCCATCGCTCGACCGTCTATCGCCCTCAGACAAATGGAGCAGTTGAAGCGGCAAACAAGAATATCGAGACCATCATCAAGAAATCTGCAGAGTCCGCCAGGGACTGGCACGAGCAGCTGCCTCTAGCTCTTTGGGGGTATCGCACGTCGATCCGGACATCAACGGGGGCAACCCCTTATTCCTTAGCCTACGGAATGGAAGCAGTTCTCCCTATAGAACTCGAGGTACCGTCTCTGAGGGTTGCGGTAGAATCGGAACTTTCGGAATCTGAATGGCTCAGTGGGAGATTCGCTGAACTCATGCTTTTTGATGAACGAAGGCTCCGGGCTTTGTATCATGTTCAGGGGTATCAACGGAGAATTGCTCGGGCATTTAACAAGAAAGTGAAGTCCAGGGACTTAGTTGAAGGAGACATGGTCACAAAGGAGATTCGAGCGCCAGTTTTCGATCCCCGCGGCAAGTTCCGACCCAAGCGTTCCGGACCTTACATCATTAAGACCATCCTTTCTGGGGGAGCAGCTCAGCTCATTGATCTTGATGGCAACGAGTTCAACACTCTGGTTAACCTGGATCAACTCAAGCGTTACTATCCCTGAGAGAAGCTCGTTGGACCGAAAAGCACAAGGGTGGGCGGTTTCAAGCAAAAATTAGAGCAAGCCTGCTAGACCGAAAACCTGAGAAGGCGGTTTAGGCAAAAATAAATAGGCATCAATCAAACAGCTCGCTAGACCGAAAACCCGCACGGGCGGTTCTAGGCAAAATTTAGAGCGTAAAAGGAGAGCTAAAACACCCGAGCGAACCTTTGCCTGAACTACGTTTTGACCTGATTCCTTGAAAAGGGATACGTAGGCAATCTCTCCGTGAGACTCGGTCATAATCAATCAACTTGATCCACGGTTCCCTATTACCAGAGTTTGGATCGATATTCGCGGAATGCTGTGGTTCAACACTTGAAACAAGCGAAGAAAGCTCTCCAACTTTCACTTTTATTTAAATTATAACTTCTATTACACAAGCTGAGCAGTCTTACACACAAACAGTTAAGCATAAAAAAACAGAATAGAATGCTCGAGGCCTTAACAGGCTCACAGTTTATTCTAGATCATTCGAGTCTGTCGAAGAGTCAGTCATTGTTTTGCCTGCTTGCAATCTCTCTTTTCAGCCATGCTCGATATCGGGGCGTAAGCTCTGTGTTGAAATCTGGGTCAGCTCCTCCAAGTTGTCTCAGGCCCCAATTATGCTCGTATCCTCTCAGATTCTGGAAGGTGAAGGCAGGGACTTGGAAGTCCTCAATCCCAGCTCGGTGAAGCCCTTGGCTTATTCCCAACTGGCGGAGAATACGGCCAGGAATGTAGAATGTAAAAGCGGTCAGCCCAGCTATCACCATTCTCTCAAAACCTGCAGAATTCAAGGCCATATCCTGGATGTTCAGGGCCTCATGCCTCCAAATGATCTCATTTGGTAACATTTCTCTCATGAATGTGTACCATTGATGCACAGTCATCTCCGGGTAAATCATGCCTCGCTGATGCATTCGGCCGGGCAGATGAGGCCAATTTGCTTCTGGCGCAGTGAGCAATCCCAACTTGTCGGACAACCAAAGCTGCAAGAGCGGAAAAACAAGTCAGGAACCACATAAAACTTGAGCGGAAAAAACAAGTGAGAAACTCTGATATAGCCTTAGCCGAGAGACGAGGTAAAAGCAGAATGTGCGAAAAACAGAAAAAGGTGAGCTGAGTGAGAACTTACCTGCAACAGAAGCGGGCTACCGCCAAAAACGTTAGTTTGACCCGTGGAAACCAAGTCCAACCCCATGAGTGTTTCAGCCAGGACAAGCGGCACCACATTCCTTCGGGAACCCATTTTGAGCAGCAACGCTCACCAGCATAGGGTTCACCTGCCCGTTCGGAGACACCAGTAAATAAGCAGCCAGCACGCTGATTGTTAAGGCAAAGCGACGCCTAGCCTGCAAAGCCATATCCGCTACATCCCCTTCTGGCCCGTTACCATTCCATTAGGCGCATGATGTTGATTTGTCCTCCGACTAGCAAACTTTCGGCTGCTCCCCTAGTGATATCAAGACTGGTTTGAAGGAGCTTTGGTATATTCTTCCGGTAAGGCGGCACGACGATCACACTTGAGGTAACACCTTGGAGATATGCTTGGAATTCCTCCACAGTCGGGCTCAACTCGTTGACCCCGAACCTAAACACATGGACCTCCGGATCCCAGAATTGCAGGGCCGCCATCAAGAGCTCAGGGCGAACCCTTACATCACGGAGAAAACGAAATGCGGCCAGCCCGTGAGATCGGAATGAGAGCCAATCTCCAGCAACAAAAGCAGTAAGCCATGGACTAATCAATACTGGAAGGTTGTTCGCCATTTTGATTTTTGTGGAAAAGAACCAGGAGAATGCTTCTACAATGAAGCACTGGTCTCTTTATAAGCCAGAATGCGTGAAGCATTTCCCCTTCTCAGAGCAAAAGTCTTTGCTGCACTGTCCTTTCTTCTGAGGCCAAAGCATCTCTGCACTGTCCCATAAAAACTTCAGAGAAAAAGCGATCACAAGGCCTGACCGCCCTGGAGTTCTGAGATGGTCAAATAAAGGTGGCCTGGTGTGCCTAAACCATCGCGCGATGATGTCATTCCATCGCGCGACTGTTCAAGACCCTTCCATCGCGCGATTGTCTCACTCCATCGCGCGACGGTTCAACCTGCATTTTGACAGTTTCCAGTAGCTACTGCCCAACCTTGGTCATTTTGAACTCCGACGGTTGCCTTGCACCTTTTATGGTTCCAGCAAGTCATTATAAGCATATATGACTGTATCCGAGCGCCGGATTCGAAAAATTGCGTTTAACAAAGACTTCGGACCCTTGGTGGCTCGTTTCAAGTTCAAAAGGCCGTTCTAGGGAGTCAAAACTCGTTTCAAAGGGTTTCCCCTCATTCTCTCATGCCGTACAGGTCATAATGACATAATGTGACTGTACGGAGGTGTCGGTTTCAGTCCGGGACATAATAGAGTCTTAGTTTATCATCTCGTGTCCCTTTTGTGTCCTTTGAGGTGTCTTTGGCTCTTTGGCGTTTTTGAACATATTTTTCGAGTTCCGTCCATTCTCATAGGTCGTTTTGTACATATATGACCCTTATCTTAGTGTCAGTTTCATCCCAATTGAGGTATCTTCAGTTTTGGATGGCAAATGTCCAAAATTCCACTATATTGTCCGTATCCTAGCTGTATCCTAAGGTATTTTCTCAATTTCTTTCGAGCTAAGTCCCATTTGTACGCGTCTCCGTATCTGTGTACAGTCTTAGTACGTTGTCAATGCAAGTATGGTATTAGTGGTAAGCATTTATCTACTTTAACCCATTGCACAAATAAAATAAAATGCAAATTTTATGGTTAACTTTGTGATCCATCCACATCCATATGAAGAAAGCTACTGCATGTATGGCACTTCGGCCACCCAAAGCACTCATGTCAAGTTCGGGCACATTCGCCCATCAAGTCAAAAAGGCGCGCAGGCCTCCAAAACATCTGTCAAAGTATCAGCTAAGGCGCTCTGGCCTTCCATCTATCCATGCGGGCACGCAGGCCCCAAAAGCAAAAAATAAAGTGCGAAAGTGGGAAAGGGCTCCTCAGCAGCCCTCAGTCATCCCCAAACCAGTCGCCCTCTCCGTCGTCGTCCTCGTCATCTCTCTCTGTGGGATCCACCCTGTAGCCTGGATCCTCAGCTGAGTCGTCAGACCCACTGCTGTCTGACGCCTCTTCCCCTTCTTCCTCCTCTTCGTCCTCCTCCTCGGAGACCTCAGGCAGGATCAGCCGCTTCTTGCGGACCGGCTCGTCTTGTGCAGGCCTCTGGCGCATCTTCAGCTGGTACCTCTCCTCAGCCTGCGCCACAGCCTTTCGGGCCGCCTCCTCGCTACCAATGGGTGGCTGTGGGCCCTGTGCCTGTGGCCTGGTGCTAGGCGTGGGAGCAGGAGTCCTTGCGGCAGGCTTCTTCTGTGGAGGCTCTCTTGCGCTCTTTCTTCTAGGAGCCGCCTTTGTCCCTGTGCCTGCATCATAAACATTGTATATATTAGCATATATTTGCATGTTTCATGTTCTAAAAGCAGGTATGATTAAGCAAATCAAGAAGCAATCAAAAGCAAAGGAATGTATCGAATGCAGGAATGTATCGCGTACAGACATATATCGAAAGCAGGAACCTATCATTTTCTAAGGGATGTACCTGAGATCTCCGAGCTGCCGGCTGAGGGTAGCGCAAGTCCAACGGTTAGGCCACTCGCCGCCCTTCTGATCACATTTTCCATCGCAAGCATGCGCCGGACAGCCTCATTCACCCACTCATTGGGTACCTGCAAAGAAGATTCAAATATGAGCAATTGAATGGCAGTTCAAACTTTATCAGAATACCAGTAATGAATGCAACAATGTCTTACTGGTACAGTAACGGGCGCTGGCTCGACCCTGGCCGGGGTAAGGTGCAACTCAGCTGGATTGCCTTGAGAATCCACCACTGCTATTTGCCATGTCAACTCTGGAGGCCCGCCTCTCACTGGTCCACTCGGACCTCGCCTCGAGCGACTCTCACTTCTACCTGGCCTCCCCGAAACGGCCCTCCTCGCCTCAGCAGCCCCACGGGCCTGGCCCCGAACCTCTCTAAACTCTCGTACTCCCAGTGGCCCCGCCAAGCGCTCCCTCTGATAGACTGCATAGTCTATGTCAGGACGCAGGTGGCGTGTCAAGTCGGTATCAGGCCGTGTGAAGACCTCCAACTCAGCCAAGGTGTACTCTCCTGTGTGTGAGGCCCGTGGTGGAAGCGGTCCGGGCACCTGAAACCTCGCATAGCCAAGTGACTGGCGTGTCACTCGGTCACCCAAGTACCACTGCCAACCAAAGGCCGACTCCAGCAGCACTCTGCTCGCCGTGACAGCCCTGCTACGAGCCAAGTACTCGGGCTCAGGCTCTGTCCCCCTCCAAGGATCCCACTCAACCTGTAAAGGCAAACAATGCAAGTATCGGTCAGCGACAGCATTGAGGCAATAAAAAGGCACACCCTTTGTTATTTCTACTACGAAGTATAATGTTATACCTGTGAGGGGCGAAGCTCGTCAAGGTATACCCGGAAAGCCGTTCAGATCTCCTCTGCCTCTCTTCTCCCCCATGTTCTTCTTGCTCCAGATGTGTGCACGTGGGAGCATCCCCAAGTCCAGGCTCTTTGTCACCGGACGGCACATATTCAATACCTCATAAGCCCAGAGCTGCATGATTATCAATGGATTAAATTCGATAATGCATGCAAGGATGCTATTGAACAGATTATGCTATCAAAATGAATGCAAGTGCGAATATCAAAGTGTGCAGAATCATACCTCCCAGATCCGCCAGTACCCCGCCGTGCTCACCTCCGTCCTCGACGAATCTCCAAAGAAGCCATAGGCCGCGCCTAGTGCTGCTCCACCCCAGTCAAAGCGCGAGGCCGTCCTCAAGTCCCTCAGCGCGGGCAAGTAGGACAAGTGAACCTTGCTACGCCTGTTTGGATACAGGGTAGCGCCAAAGAGGTACAACAGGTACGCCCGGGCCATCTGCTCCGCCTCCTGGTCAGTCGTCACCTTCTTCTTTAGATACCGGGTGAATTGCCCGTACCTCGCCATCCCCTCCTCAATTTTTGGCACCTCGCCCAGAAACCACTCCAAGGCTGCCTCGTCCTTCTCAATGCCCGAGTCAAACGGGATGGGCTCTCCTCCAACTCTCAGACCCGTGATCGCCGCAAAGTCAGTGGGCGTCACCGTCATCTCCCCAACCGGTAGGTGGAAGGTATTCGTGGTATCCCACCACCGCTCTGCAAGTGCAACCAAGACAGCATGGTCATTCCTCGCCGGAGTGAGTGTCTCAATGAACTCTCTAAAGCCCGCCTCGTCTACCAATTGCCTCACTCTCTCTGGCAAACCCTGGTATAGCGCTAAGGAACTGCATGCACCTCCAAAGCCGCGGATGTCTCTAGGCCGCGCTCTCTCCTGCATTAGGTGCAAACGACAAAAAGACGTGTCAGCATAAAAGGCTTTCATTTTCAAGTTCCAAGTAATCAATGCAGCCTGCCTACAGATGGTTGGTTCAAGTTATTATATCTCATGCACGATGTTCAAACATGGAGTTATAATATCGCTATTCAAGTTCTATTCAGAGGTTTGCTGTTGCTGTTACCTGTGGGCACACGCCCCGAAAATCGCCCGATTTTGGTTTGGAACGGATATTGTTCGGGAGGCGGCCCATTTGGAAAATAGCGCGGCGAAACGCTTCGATTCAGAGTCGCCACTCGGGTTTTAACGGAAGAACACCCAAGGAACCGAACTCGAGAACGTTTGCTACGTTTTGTTTTTGATTTGAAAAATGTTTGATTTGATTTGAAAAGGCGTAGACTGGTCCGTCGTCACCTTCGATATCTGAGGTTCGGGAGCCAGGTTACGAGAGGGGAAGGGTTTTATGGCACCCCTCTCGCCCAATCCGAAGATCGGTCTCTACTCGGGCATTTTTTTATTAATACGTTTGCATTTTTCTCTCATTTGATCATTTTTGGCCAGTTAGGGGCGGGGGGAACAGTTAATAGGGATTAATACTGTAACACATTGCAATTTATATGACAAAAATGTTGCAGTTTATATGACAAAATGTTTATGGATGATGATTTGCTTGCTTGAATTGAATTAAATGTAAGAATATAGATTGAGAACAAGCGCTGCCAGAAGCTCAACAGGATAATGTACGCTGCCCGTCGGGTGCGTGAGCAGGCGACGTGCTGGCACGCCATGGCAAAGCCACGACACGCCAGCATACCCTGCGCACGCCACCTTCAGGATGGCGTACACTACCACCTCAATTTCTTACAGCTCCTACTCTCAATCCTCTGGGCTCTGGAAGGGACCAGTGCACACCCAGGGCAAACCACGCAGTTTATAAAGTACTATGTACAGATTACAGGCAGATAAAATGGCTGTAAGCCATGAAAAGGAACAGAAATCCCCATAAACAGAGTGGGGAAATATGAAAAGGCCAGGACTGAGCTGGGATGTAAGGGCCAGGCACTGAACCATGGCCTACATGCCGTACGCCACCACTATGGGGCCGTACGCCATGCTCGCCCTCCTATCCAGTGCTTGGCTTTACATGATCTGGGTTCTGGAACATGACCAGAGGCACCCCAGAGGCCTTAAAAAGCAAGATAAGTGCAGGTATTGAAAATTACAGTTAAACCGTTCTAATGTACAGAAAGCAGTAAACTGGTTATTAGCATGCTCAAGGTGATGACAGAAAGGAAGTAAGCAATAAATGGACACTTCATGATCCCCACGCCAGCAGTGCACATACTACCAAAGGTGGCGTACGGCTTGATGAAGCTGGCGTGCGCCATGGTGTGTCCTCTACGACTGATTTATTTTACCAGAGAGGGGTCTGTACTAGTATCAGTTACTAGCCAGAACCCTTCTGGTTCCCCTCAGGAACTGAAAACAGAAAGCAACACAAAGGTGGTATACCTTTGGTTGCAAGAGATGGAAGGATGGATTGAGCTTTGGGGGTTGAAGATGGAGGCTGTGCAGTGACTGGACAGTGGTGTGGGGTGTGAGGTACTCCTCTTACTCTCTTTCCTTCAATGGGAGAGCAAAGAACAAGAGAGAAGAGAGAGATTGGCTTGGGTTCTTAATGAGGTTAACCCTTGCAAATGAATGCAAGGGCTTGCATTTATAGAGGAGAGAGGCTGAGATCAGGGCTGATCAACTGGGGTTAGAGGCTTGGTTAGGTTTAGAGGGAGCCTCCCATGCATTTAATGCATGGGACTTGTTGATGGGGCATGTAGGAGAGAGAGGGGGACGTTCCCTGCAGAATGCAATGATCAGGAGGCTCTGCGCCGTACTGAGACGGTTGCAAAGTTTCGAGCACGTGACAGAAAAGCAGTGATTTGACCGGTCTTGACCATGCGTACGCCACCTGTAACCTACCGTGCGCCAGGTCAAACTCAGTCAACGGTCGATGATCGACACGTGGCAAGTACCTGGCGCACGCCAACGATAAGGTGGCGTAAGCAAGGTATGGCTTTGCTGAGGTTCATTGGGCTCGAGATTTGAAGGGTTTGAAGTGGGCTTTGAAAGCGGGCTTTGAAGGTGGAGGATCCAACATCTAAAGCTCACATCCATCCGTCGACTCTGAACTGTTCTTGATCGCTTATCATCATTGGGTCCACAAAAGAAGTAAAGGACTAATCTGGACAGTCCAGAATGGGGTGTCTACATTACCCTACAAACTTTCAAGACCATTTGGGCGCATGCATTGTATTTGAATTGTATCTAAATAAAGGAATGAGTATCTATCAGAAAGTTACCTCAGACCAGCTGCGCGAAATGTGAGTATCAGGATCTCGCAAGACCAACTCCGGATCGTAATCCGCCTGTCATGGCCGATATGCTGTAAAACCCGACGGTACGAACAAGTGTAGTACCGGTGCCCTGTATCCCTCTGCTGAAAACGGAGCTCGAGTCAAACTCTCCGCCTCCGACACTGCTGTCACCCTAGGACCCCCTACTCTGACGCCGGCTCTCTCCTCAGCCTCCGCGTCCCTTAAGAGCTCCTCCTCTGCAGCCCTCTCTCTCTCGGCCCTCGCCGCGGCCTCAGAAGCGGCAATCTCCCGCTCTCTCTCCTCCCGGGCCTCCAAGACTGCAATCCCTACCTCGGGATTATCCCCCAAAAGCCGCGCAAGCTGCGCCTCACTCAAGAGTTCGGCGACATCTTGCTTTGTGATCGGCCTGTGACCCGATGATGTCGCCGCTGGACGGAAAAGCACATCCGCCTCACTATACGCAAATGGAACCTCCGTGGTTTGCTCGCCCTCGGTCGCCACATCCTTGCCTTTCGTCGGATCCCTCGGCGGATGCTCACTCGGCTCGGCCCCACTACTGCCGGAACCACCAGAACCGCCACCAACCACTACAGAACCGCTCACGGCCGTACTTGGGTCCAGTTGCTCGACTTTGGAAGGCACTGCTCCGACCCCCTCCATCGCGCGACGATCTGACTCCGTCGCGCGATGCTCGCCGTCATCCCCGACCACCTGTGCATGGCCCTGTTCGCCATCGCCGCCGTCTGCCGCCGCTGCACCCATGCCCAGAACAACCTCCACTGGTCTCTGATTCCCCGTTTCAACCTCTATGGGTCCTCCCTCGTCCCCCGGACGATCAACAACTCCCCCTCCGCTGCCCCCGTCGCCGTGGTCTGCCATGGATGAGTAAATGTGCTTGGGCTTCTCGGTTTTGGCAAGAAATCAAGAGGATTGGTTGAGTTTTGAGAGAGTTTGAGAGAGAATGGAGTTAGGAGAGTTTTGAAACTGCTGTGAGCGGTTTCAAGACGTCCCCGTTGATCAAAAGGACGTCAACAGTCACGGGCCGGGTCTGGGCCCGTTTCAGATTCAGGTCCTAACGAAAACCCATCGCGCGATGGTATGGCTCTCTCGCGCGACGGTCCAACTGGGCCGTTGACCATGTTTGACCTCTGGCTCGGCCTGTCATCATATTTGAGGCCCACAAAGCTTTTCTTAGAGTTTGCAAGTGATATTGGATCTTTACAAGATGTTCAGGGTGAACAAAGCTTTATATCCCCAGCAGTGGTCCGCCCACACAAATCCGTCCATTTTCAATCAGCGACGATCCATCCGTCCATTTCCAATCAGCGACGATCCATCCGTCCATTTCCAATCAGCGACGATCCATCCGTCCATTTCCAATCAGCGACGATCCATCCGTCCATTTTCCAATCAACGACGATCCAACCGTCCAATCTCTCGGTGCACGGTATTTGTACATACTGTCATGCGCTTTTCGTTTAATCGGCCTTTGGGTGAATTAGATGGGTGTCTGGAAATCTTTGACGTTACCCGTACCGACTAATGGTGCTCCGCGTGCCGTCAAAGAGGGACTACTGTAGACACCCCAATTTGATTCCCCAGTCATTTTGTCTCTTTTCAATTTATTTTTCAGTTTCTTGTTCCCCCGATGATGAATCAGGTCGAGAACAGTTTTGATTGAAATGGTTTGAGTTTGGTGTATGCGGAACCCTTCCCTTAAACCCCAGAACCATTGAACCCAGCTTTGACTACGGGTTTGACCCTCGCGCGATGTACTGAGACACTCGCGCGATGCTCTACTTGCCAGGTGGTGGTCAAAGTCAAACTTTGACTGATTGACCATCGCGGGGAAGTTAGAACCCTCGCGCGACGGTTCCACTCCATCGCGCGATGGTCGACACCTGTCGTATCCAGCTGGATTTCGTGATGATGAGGCGCCTGCAGGGCCATGTGACCCCGTTCCATCAGCTGAATGGCGTTTGCTCGGCCATCCTTGCACCACCTAAACCCCCACTCTCCCATCAACTTGGCACCCCACTTCTCTACCAAGTGTGTGCTGCCAGCATTGTTGGCTGGCTGCATAGCCATGTTTACCACCAAAGAGCTCCTTCTTTCCCTATAAACCCCCCCCCCCCCCCCCCCCCCCCCCCCCCCCCCCCCCCCCCCCCCCCCCCCCCCCCCCCCATTGATCTCTTTCAAAGGGTTACCAAAAAAAATCCTAAAGAGAAGAACAAGAGTCACAATCTTGATCCTCTCTCAATCAAAAACTACTATCACTTTCTCCCTTGTCAAAAGCATACTACCTCACTCAACCATTCTCGAATCATCCAAGCAAAGGTATAATTTTTAGCCTTTACTGTCTTGATCCCTAAGGGGGGCTGACAGGGTCAGGACTGGTAATCAATATCAGCTTCTGACCCCAAAGCCAGCAAATTTACAAGATGCTGTGAACATGAGAACCCGCGCGCGATGGACCCATACAATCGCGCGATGCTTCTAGCTCGCACGATATGGTCTTCGCGGGGATGGGTCTCTTGTTCTGATCCAGTTTATATGATTTCATATTCTTATTGCTTAATCATATTTGATATACCTCACTGTCTTGCATGCCAAAAATCAGTAGCTTAGTGTAGTTTACTTTCCTTGTTCTTGTTGGAATGCCCCTGGGTAGCTTCTGAATATGTCTCAGAGCCCAGGCATGCAAAGCAATTCCTGGATGTCCAGTCAGAACAGTCGTGCGATGATGTGACTCCATCGCGCGATGGTTTGGTCATTTCCAGTGATCGCCCTTGCATGGGCAACTAGGCCTTTCGTCTCTCTTTTGTCACCCTCACTGTTTAAGGGTTGTGATTCATTCCTATCTGATCAGATTGTAATAAGTAGTTATTTTCAGTACATGTAAACTGCTTGGTTTGGCCCTGGGTGTGCACTGGTCCTTCCAGAGCCCAGAAGGAGATAAGTTTTAACCTGGTATCGAGATGTGAACACTCGCGCGATGGATTGAGTGTATCGCGCGATGGAATGACTTGCATGCCATAGTTCCGTGCATGCAAGTTGGCCATTGTACGCAATAAACTTAAACTATCGCACTGATTTACATCCTGAAATCAGTATTAAACTTTACCTCATTTATTTCATCCATGCATGCTATCTATCACATCCTGCAAACGTGTTACAGTTTTTAATCCCCGATTAACTGTTCCCCCGCCCTAATTGGCTAAAAAATGATTAATTAAACAGAATCGCAAACAAACAACATTTTTGCAAATGCCTAAGTAGAGGACCGATCTCCGGATTGGGCGAGAGGGGTGCCATAAAACCCTTCCCCTCTCGTAACCTGGCTCCCGAACCCAGATATGGTTATGACGGACTGGTTCCTTAACTTTTTCAAATCAAACAAGCGCGGCAAGTGCTTCGAAATACGGTTCCTTGGGTGTCGGACCTTCAAACCCAAGTGGCGACTCTGTATTTTCGCGAGCGCTTATCGTCCAGCTTCAAAAAAGCGCTCCCGCGAACCGGCAGCATCTTTCTCTTTCAAGGGGGAACGAAATCCCTTCACCGAGGGGAGAGAAAGATCGGGGCAATTCACATTGCCCACAGGCTTCGGGTTTGAAACGAATTTGAGCCTTGAGGTTGAAAATAGGATTTGAGGTGTTTGAGGATTGTTGAGTGTGCGAAAGTGGGAAGAACAATCTATGTTTTTAGTAGGGACTTTGTAACCTTTCAAAAACAATGGAACCCTTTTAAAACCTTTGAATTTTGTTAACCCTTTGAAAGAGAAACAAATGGGGATATATATAGGGAAAGGGGGTGTGCCCTGGCGCACTGTCGCGCGATGGAGTGAAACCCTCGCGCGATGGTGTGCCCTGGCGCGGGATGGTTGCGTCCTGGCGCGAACCAGCAAGGTTTTTGGTTTTCGAAGTGGCTTAGGCTAGGTTAGGTCAAGGGTTTTGCAAACACTCAAAGCTCAAACACGCTATCATTCCCGGGGTGTTCTTGACCCATTTCATCATTGGGGAATCAAAAACCGTAAGTAAACTAATCTGGAAGCCCAGATTGGGTTCTCTACAGTAGCCCCTCTTTGACGGCACTTGAAGCACCATCGACTTGGTACAAGTAACGTCAAAAAATTCTAGACACCCCTCAAGGCAATCCAGAGCAAAGCATACTAGCAAAGTAGACAAGTAAACTTAAGGAACCTGATTGGTGGAATGGACTGGCTGTCCATTGCCGGGGATGAAGGTAGAAGTGGACGAGTGAATTGCCGCTTGTTGATCGAATTGGACAGGACAGGCTGTCGCTGCAGATGTGGACGGGACAGGCCGTCGTTGCTGGGGATCAAACTATCCTCGGCATAAAGTATTCCAACAAACACGGGTAGGTCGTGTCAGGTAGGTTGAATTCCATCTGTTGGGAATCAGAGCCAATCTCCTTATCAAAAACCATCCGAGACAGAGCAATAAGCCTGCTGGAAGATGCGCATGAAGCTAGACTGATGTAGAAGTAGTCGTTTGGGGCAGGCCGAGGCGGACTCTCCTGGGGAACAACAAGTTGCGGATGGATGGACCATTGAACAAGCCATCGGACGATAATCTGATCGTCGTTGTGGATTGTATGAACGATATGGCTAAATACCGTTGATGGATTTGACAGGACCGGCTGTCGTGGAAACGGACGGAGAGATCAATGAGCTGAGTGATCAAACCGTTGGGTCATTTGACAGGATGGGAGGATCATCAGTATAAATGATCGAACCGTTGAAGTCTGGATGGAGGATCATCAGTATAAATGATCAAACCGTTGCAGACAGGATGGGACAGTCATCAGTATAAATGATCGAGCCGTTGAAGTCTGGAGGGGAGGATCATCAGTATAAATGACCGAACCGTTGCAGACAGGATGGGACAATCATCAGTATAAATGATCGAGCCGTTGAAGTCTGGAGGGGAGGATCATCAGTATAAATGACCGAACCGTTGCAGACAGGGTGGGACAATCATCAGTATAAATGATCGAGCCGTTGAAGTTTGGAGGGGAGGATCATCAGTATAAATGACCGAACCGTTGCAGACAGGATGGGACAATCATCAGTATAATTGATCGAGCCGTTGAAGTATGGATGGGAGGATTATCAGTATAAATGACCGAACCGTTGCAGACAGGATAGGACAATCATCAGTATAAATGATTGAGCCGTTGAAGTCAGGATGGGACAATCATCAGTATAAATGATCGAGCCATTGAGAAATGGATAGGACCGGCTGTCGTTGATTCGAGACGGGCAGATCAGTGTGCAGAATGATCGAGCCGTTGAGAAATTGACAGGACCGGCTGTCGTTGAATGGAGACGGGCAGATCAGTGTGCAGAATGATCAAGCCGTTGAGTTTTGGACAGGACCGGCTGTCGTTGATTTGAGACGGGCAGATCAGTGTGCAGAATGATCGAACCGTTGAGTTTTGGACAGGACCGGCTGTCATTGATTCGAGACGGGCAGATCAGTGTGCAGAATGATCGAGCCGTTGAGAAATTGACAGGACCGGCTGTCGTTGATTTGAGACGGGCAGATCAGTGCTTCAGGATGAACATGCCGATGTGGATTGAGTTGATTTTTGATCCCCCAAAGTGCATTCTAAGTGCCAACAGAGTAGGACAGCGAGGTTGTGTGCTTGACGTTTACCATGGCAAATGAGATAAGGAAGGTGGCGTGTGGCATTCCCCCATACTTGCACTATCCCACAGAAGTGATTCCGGCATAGAATTTTCCTACTTTAAACATTTGATATACAATATGCAATGATATGTATACAATATGAATGCATAAATTGAAAATGCAGACACAAGCTAAGGGCGGCTCCTAAGAGGACAACGATGCCTAAGGACTATCACTGAGCCCCATTACTTTACTGCCTTTTGCTTCTGAGATGCGCATCCAGATAGAGAGACGTTGAGTGGGCTGGCGTGCCCAGTCGACATGTAGCGGCATTAGGTCTGCGTGCCCTTTCTTCGATTCTTGGGCGGATAAGCCCCAGAGATATGCTTTGCTTGGCCTTGGACTGACGTGCCCTTGCTGATAATGAGACTCTACTGCTTGTAGATTACCGAAGCTAGGGTAGCAATGTAAAAATTACATTTCCGCAGCTTATTGACATATAAACCATGCGCTAATATCTAATTTGCATTGACAAGTGAACTGAGTCGACACACAGACACACATATATGTACAGACTTGCCTAGCTCGAACAAAAAGGGAGAAAGACCCCAGGATACGATGCGGATCTGTAGACACCCCAATCTGGGCTTCCAGATTAGTTTACTTACGGTTTTTGATTCCCCGATGATGAAATGGATCAAGAACACCCTGGGAATGATAGCGTGTTTGAGCTTTGAGTGTTTGCGAAACCCTTGAACCTAACCTAGCCTAAGCCACTTCAAAAACCAAAAACCTTGTTTGTCCGCGCCAGGGCGGCGCGCGCACCATCGCGCGCCAGAGTCACTCCATCGCGCGACAGTGCGCCAGGGCGCACTATCGCGCGACAGACTCACTCCGTCGCGCGACGGTCCAACCTACCACCAATCTTTCTGAAGGAGGACAGTTGGCCACCGATGCAGCCTCAGCCAGGCCTCGTGTACTGGCTGAAGGCCTCTATTTCCAACCAGATTTGCCCCCTCTCCCTATATATACCCCCTTTGGCCTTCCATTAAATGGGTTAACAAGTTCAAAAAAATTAAAGGAGGGTTATATCATCCTCCATCCTCACACCTCAATCAGCCAAGAACATAGCTTGTTCTTCCCCATTCAAACACCACTCAATCAACCTCACACTCAAAGCTCAATCTCTTTCAAACTCAACCAAAGGTATAGCTTACCTATTGTTTTCTGTTCTGATCCTTGAGGGGGGCTGGCAGGGCCAAGGCTGGTAATCAATACCAGTCCTGGTCCTAAAGCTGGCAAGGTTTCAAAAACCGTCATGGCAAGAACCAGCGCGCGATGGAGCCACTCTCTCGCGCGACGGTTTCGATCATCGCGTGACGGTTCTCGTGGGGATTGGTGTCTTGCTCTTTTGTGCTTTATTTACGTATAGATCACTGCAAGCATATTAAAAACCAATTTATTGCTTTCTTTTGTTAGAACTTGTTAGCGGTAGTTCAATATGCTTATATGTTGTTTTGAAGTACCCCTGGGATTATTCTGGACCTGTCCCAGAACCCAGAAATGTGTAAACCAAGCACTGGTCTGGTTGCGCCGGGGCGCAACCATCTTGCGCCAAGGCGCACCATCGCGCGACAGACTCAGTACATCGCGCGACAGTACGCCAGGGCGCACCATCGCGCGCCAGGGCGCATCCTCGCGCGACAGTGTGACTCCATCGCGCGATAGTTTGCTCCGACCAGTGACTGGCCTTGCATGGGTAACTTGGATTTAGGCTGTTATTTTGTCCCCACACTGTTTATGGGGTGTTTTATTAATTTGTAGGGCTTTTTAGCCTTTAAACTGTATATTATGCTGCTCATAACTGCGTGGTTTGTCCTGGGTGTGCACTGGTCCTTCCAGAGCCCAGAGAGTTTGAGAATAAGAGTTGTGGGTTTGAGCTCACCGGCGCACGTATGTCTTGGAGTTGTGCGCGCAGGAGTAAACAACATGTAGTGACTTGTTCAGTGCATGTTGGTTTCTTCCTGCGCACGTCACTCCAAAACAGGGGCCTCCCAGTTTGTTTAAACTCCCACAGCAGTCTGTTCTCATCCTATACTAACTGTTCATCCATGCCATCATCACATCCTGCAAACGTGTTACAGTTTTAATCCCCGATTAAACTGTTTCTCCGCCCTAATTGGCTAAAAATTGATTAATTAAACAGAATCGCAAACAAACAACCTTTCGCAAATGCCTAAGTAGAGACCGATCTCCGGATTGGGCGAGAGGGGTGCCATAAAACCCTTCCCCTCTCGTAACCTGGCTCCCGAACCCAGATATGGTTATGACGGACTGGTTCCTTAACTTTTTCAAATCAAACAGCGCGGCAAGTGTTTCGAAATACGGTTCCTTGGGTGTCGGACCTTCAAACCCGAGTGGCGACTCTGTATTTTCGCGAGCGCTTGACGTCCAGCTTCAAAAAGCGCTCCCACGAACCGGCTGCATCTCTCCTTTCTCAAAGGGTTGGGAACGGAATCCCTTTCCCGGAGGAGAGAGAAAGATCGGGCAAATCGCACTGCCCATAGTGGCGACTCTGCTGGGGAACAAATCAATATTAGTCTATACTTAGAAGTTAATACGCTTGGGAACAATCCCATAAAAGCCTATCAAAACGGTGAGCTTCGCGCTGCCGAAGAAAGGATTGGTGATTTAACAGGACCTCGTGTCCGGCCATCCAATCTGGGGCTTTTCCGATTGTTCTCTCGTGTAGTTTCTTCTAAGTATTGACTAAATAAAGAGAGCCAAATTTGAAAAGGCATTTGCGATTCTGTTCCATTAATCAGACTTTTTTGGCATTCTTCATTTGCATCGATGTGGGATAAGCCTCGTTGGATCGTTTTGGCAATCCGGCACGGTTTACCAGAGCCCGGGGACCCCGAATGACCAACAACCTTCGACGATGATGAGTCATTCTACCGTTCGACTGTTGCTCTGCGGTTACGCGGGCAGTGGGAGGTATATCTTGGCTCTAGTCCGAGGAACCTGTTACAAGCCAAAACCAGCCTTTGCATATACAAAACACTAGCACTCTCCAAACTAGGACAGGTACCTACAGGGTAAGATTACTTGCATCTAACCCCATATACTGTCTACCTGTTACTGCTTTCCCTATCGCATGCACTGTACATACATTATTTTGCATAAGAGCATGCTTAGAGTGGTTCTATCTTTCAAGTTTGTCTTGCGCAGTCTAAGACGTTGTTGGACCCGATGAGGAGTCGTTCATTCTGTCGAATGTTCGTTATCAATCGCAAAGTCCTTAGTTCAATGAGACTTTGAGAAATCAAAATTTACTACATCCTTGGCTCATGCCCGGTTAAGAATTCAACCGAAAATATGGAACAAAAAAATAGTGATGCCGTGTCACTGGTGCCACCCAGGTTGAAGTGCGAAGTCACTATACACCGCCGTGTTCAAGGTTAAGGTGCCATGTCATCACCACCAAGTTGTTCCAAATTCAAAATTGAACCTTCAAATGGGACTAGTCGAAGATTTAGTCTATTTTGACATCTTTTAGGATCTGACGATCTACTCAGGGACACATGGCCGAAAAGAATTCTGAGGATTCTAGCAACATCTGAAATTCGTGAGGCAAACTCGTCTCTGTTTTTGTACATACATACTGTTTTGCGTAGAAGCATGTTTAGGGCGGCTTCTAGATTGTCTCTCTTTCGAGTCTGTCTTATGCTTATTAGGACGCTGCTAGGCCCGATGAAGAGTCGTGCATCTCGATGGTGCACGTTGTCAATTTTCAAAAGTCCTTAGATCAACAAAACTTTGGAAAATCAAACCTTTGTAAGCCCTTGGCTCATGCCTGATTGAAGTTTCAACTGAAAATAAGGAACCACAAAGTATGGATGCCATGACACTGGCACTACCCAGGTTGAAGTGCGAAGTCACTATACACCCCGGCGTTCAAAGTTAAGGTGCCATGTCATCTATACCGAGTTGTTCCAAGTTCAAAGTTGAAACTTCGAAAACGGAATAGTCAAAAGCTTAGACTGTTTTGACATCTCTTAGTGTTAGTCGATCTATTTAAAGGATACACCCTAGAAAAGATTTCCGAGGATTTTGGCAGCGTTCGAACATCATAAGACAGACTTATCTGTAGTTGTAGAGTCTAGGAGGACACCGACGATGTCGTGTGCATTGAACCTTAATTGCTGCAGGAACGTCACTGAGCTTTCAATTACTTTACTGTCTAGTTTGGAACCATTGCACCGAACAAGAGAGTACCGAAAGGAAGAGCCAAACCTACTTGGGAACGTCTGCACCGGAATCCGATTCAAAGGCTTGTCAGGCTAGATTCCCTGTCAATCACAACGGAAGCTTCTCCAGGTTCATTGTTGGCCACCCTGCAGTCGGGTTCGCCATCGATATTGCAAAAAGCCACGCCGCCGGCTTCCCCATTTTCGGCTTCTTCATCAAGCTCCATTGAAAAACCTGTCATGGCAGATCAGCCGCAATCGCTCAATCTGGAAACCATGCTCATGAACCTCCAGAATAGTATCACTGCTATGCAACAGAGAGCCACTCAGACTGATGCCTCCATCTCCCGTTTGAATGACCTTATCAACACTCGTCTTCCATCAGCAGCCGAAGAGGAAGGCGAGGACGATGAGGATGTTCATGCAGAACCTGTCTTTGTCGAGGATCCAAACCATGCAGGGCGTCTCATTGTTCAGCCCAACCCTAGAAAGGCTCGTGTGCCTGCTCCAAATCCAAACCCCGCTGTTGTTAGGCCTGTTCAAAACCCTGACATAGCTGTTGTTATGGCCAAGATGGCTAAGCTAGAAGAAGCTGTTTCAAAATCCGAGAAGATCAGCACAGGAGGAATTGATCTGGATCGACTCTGCTTGTACCCTAATGCTAGGCTTCCTGACAAATTCAAGATGCCTGACTTGGTTAAGTTCGACGGGAGCAGTGATCCCAAGACTCACCTCTTTGGCTACCATGCTGCAATGAAGTTGTTGGGTGTAGAAAGCGAGGCCATGTCTCAGCTTTTCCCTCAAACTCTCTCTGGGCCTGCCTTCCATTGGTTCATGTCGCTCGACATCTCCAAAAGAAAAACTTGGGAGGATATTGGGGCTGCCTTTGTTGCACAGTACAACTACAACTCTCAACTCAAGATGACTACCCGTGAGTTGGAGTCCACCAGAATGGAAGCAAATGAGTCCTTTGCGGATTTTGTTAAGAGGTGGAGAGCCAAAGCCGCATTGATGACTGATCGCCCGAGCGAGAGGGATCAACTTCGTATCATCTCTCGCAATCTTCAACCTGACTTCGCCAAGCACCTCGTGTTGGTTCAAGCATCTGCAAACTTTGAGACTTTCTTTGAGTCTGGCCTGGCCATTGAAGATGCATTGCAAAGTGGAATTCTGCCGAGGGGAGAGTCCTCCTCACAGAAAGCTAAGCCGAGGGCTTACTCTGGAAATAGTAGCACACTATTTAGTGGAAGCAATTACGCCAATTCAACTACAAATGGGGACAACACTGCTGCTTCCTCCAATCGCGCTGCCGATGTCAATCAGGTTCAAAACGCCCAAAGCTACCGGGCCCGAACCCAACCTCGAAGTTTCTCTGTCTTTGAGGCACCTCTGTCCGCAGTGATGGAAAAACTTGTCAAATCTGGGCATCTCAAACCCTTGACCCCAACTTCTCCGCCAAAAGTCCTGCCTTCTGGTTACAAGCCTCACCTCTTCTGTGCCTTCCACCAAATGCCTGGCCATCCTACTGACGCATGCTACCGTCTTCGACATGAGATTCAAGATCTCATTGACAATGGCACGGTTCATGTTCCACCAAAGCCTAACGTCATTTCCAACTCCTTGCCTCAACACAACTCTGACCCTCTGGTTGGTCAGATATCTGTCACCTCCACTCAAATTAACCCTAGCTCCACTATATTCAACCCTAGCTACTATATCGTCCCACAAAGCCAACCCAAACCAGTCGTATCCATCCCATTTGAACTGGAGGTTAACATGATGGCTGTAGGTTGGGCAATTGAGGTTTTCTCTGCCAACACCTGGATTGACAGTAATGAGGAGCTTGCAAAGGGGAAGACTGGCCGGCTGAGGTCCATTGTTCAAAGGAGCACCGAGTAGGTTTGGTCAAAGAAGCTGAGGAAGCTGAAGTGCTGTTGCTTGGGTCTGACACCCGCTGGATCCTACCTCTTTTGTGGAAGCTATGGGTAGCTTTTTAAATATTGCATTTTCAAACCGCGTCTAGTTTGCATTGGCATTTTGTCTGAGTCTGACATAGAGTCTTTTGCATTTGTCTAAGTCTAGCTCTGAGTCGGAGGTTGTGCCTTTAGGTCCTCCACGTCGTAGCTTTTGTTTCAAGTTTTGAGTCTTTGCTGTACTTGGCAACCCCGAGGGGCTTTCTTTATGATATGCACTATCTTGCTTCTAAGTACTTTGCTGACTTTTGAATAAACTGTCGACCCTGACGACGAAGGGATAGATTTCGATGGGAACATCCCCAAGGAAATGTGTTCCCTCACCGAAAGGGAAGACAAAAGGCATGCTCAGCCTAATAATTGAAATAGTAATTTTCAAATAAACTTGAAAGATGAAGTAGACCTCCGAATGGTTCAAATTGGTTCAAAGCTGTTCCCAGAGGAGCATTGTGTCCAGTCAGACAGGCTCGAAGAGTTCATCAATGTTTTGGCAGGGTCTCTCAAATGACATGCCTAACGTTGACCCTGAGATAAAGGAACATCAAATCCCTCTGCTACCGGGTGCCAAACCATGTAAAGCAAAGCTCAGAAGGTCCAGCACCTCATACCATCCTCAAATTTGCAGGAACAGCGTTCCGCCAAGCATAAATTGGAAAGTTCAAAAGTGGCCTGGAGCAAGGCATGTCAACTGAAGCACTTTGGACCTTGCATCAATTTCATCTGAGGGTGCGGCCATTCCATTGACCTCAACGGCAACAAATTCAAATACCTTGGTCAGCATGGATCAATTCAAAAGCCTTTTCCCTGAGAGAAGCTCGTTGGGCTGAAAACCCCAACGGTGGGCAGTTCCAAGCAAAAGTTAGAGCAGCCTGCTAGACCGAAACCTATGAAGGAAGTTTAGGCAAAAATAAAGGCAATATTTGATAGCTCGCTAAACCGAAAACCCGATGTGGCGGTTCTAGGCAAAAGTTAGAGCATAAAAGGTGAGGTAAAATACTCGAGTGAACCTTGGCCTGAACTACGTTTTGACCTGATTCCCTAGCTCGGGATACGTAGGCAGTCTCTCCTTGAGACTCGGTCACAATCTATCAAATTGGATCCATGGTTGACATTTGGTACATATCAAAGGTCGAAGAGGATCGAAGATCAAGCTGCATGAGAGGCGTTTGAAAGGGGGAAAACCTTTTGTCTTTCAGTTTTATTGCAAACTACTACTTCAATTTCAAAGCTGAGCATAAAGCCTTAAAAGAATTTAAGCATCAAAAACAGAATGAAATGCTAGCGAGGCCTAACGGCTCACAGTTTATTCTAAGTTCAGCGAAGTCTGGTGTAAGCAGCTGCAGTAGCTTTGCAGTCATGTGCGCTAGTTTGAGGTTCACGCGCACTTGATTCGTAGTTATGTGCGTTGGTCTCAACCCTGCGCGCACTTTTTCAATTCGTAAAGCAATCGATAGCAGTCAGCTACTGCCTTCGAGTCCTGTTCAAGGGGCTTTTGCCAAGTTTGGTCATGCCGTGTAAACTTAATGTGACTGCACAGGGGTGTCGATTTCAGTCCGGGCCTATATGTCTCTTCATTTGCGTCTTATGTCCATCTTTGTGGCATTTTTTTAGATTTCAATCCATTGTCATGTCGAGATGCTATTCTCGGTTCTATTTGTTCGTGCAGGTCATTGTACAGCTATGTTTGACCTTACAAGTGTCAGTTTCATCTGTCTAAAGGGATATTGTGAGTTTTGGCTCATTAATGTCCAAAATTCATTGTATTCCGTGTGTCTAAGGGGTCGCATTGTTCCCTGGGGCTCTTTCCCCCCTTTTCGTTCGAGCTGGGCGAGTTTGTGCATGTGTGCATATCCCTGTGTCGACTCAATTCATTTGCCAATGCAAATTAGATATTAGCAGTCAGTTTTTGTCAATAAACTGGAAAAATGCAATTTTTACGTGGCTACCCTAGCTTTTGTAATCCACAAGCTGTGGACTCTCTTGAGACAGCAGGGGCACGTCCGCCCAAGGCCAAACAAAGCATATCTCTGGGGCTTATCCACCCAAGCATCGAAGAAGGGGCATGCAGGTCCAATGCCACACCGCTCCTATATGTCAACTGGGCACGTCAACCCACTCAATGTCTATCTATCTGGATGCGCATCTCAGAAGCAAAAGACAGTAAAGTAATGGGACTCAGTGATAGTCCTTTAGGCATCGTTGTCCTCCTAGGAGCCGCCCTTAGCTTGTGTCTGCATTTTGAATTTATGCATTCATATTGTATACATATCATTGCATATTGTATATCAAATGTTTAAAGCAGGAAAATTCTATGCCGGAATCACTTCTGTGGGATAGTGCAAGTATGGGGGAATGCCACACGCCACCTTCCTTATCTCATTTGCCATGGTAAACGTCAAGCACACAACCTCGCTGTCCTACTCTGTTGGCACTTAGAATGCACTTTGGGGGATCAAAAAATCAACTCACTCCACATCGGCATGTTCATCCTGAAGCATGATCTGCCCGTCTCAAATCAACGACAGCCGGTCCTGTCCATTTCTCAACGGCTCGATCATTCTGCACACTGATCTGCCCGTCTCAAATCCACGACAGCCGGTCCTGTCCATTTCTCAACGGCTCGATCATTCTGCACACTGATCTGCCCGTCTCAAATCCACGACAGCCGGTCCTGTCCATTTCTCAACGGCTCGATCATTCTGCACACTGATCTGCCCGTCCCAAATCAACGACAGCCGGTCCTGTCCATTTCTCAACGGCTCGATCATTCTGCACACTGATTTGCCAGTTCCAAATCAACGACGGCCGGTTCTATCCAATCAACGACGGTCAGCAATATCGTCCTTCTCAATTCAACGATGGTCGGCCATATCATCAATGACGGTCAGCAATATCATCCTTCTCTAAACCTGATGGTCAGCCATATCATCAACGACGGTCAGCCATGTTGTCCGACTCAGTCATTCCCGATGGTCAGCCATATCAGCAATGACAACCACGTCGCCTGTCTCTGCCCATTCAGCGACGACAATCAACCACGTCGTCTGTCTCTGCCCATTCAGCGACGACAATCAACCATGTCGCCTGTCTCTGCCCATTCAGCGACGACAAACAACCTCGTCCAACCTCGTCGCCTGTCTCTGTCCATCCAGTGACGACAATCAACCACATCGCATGTCTCTGTCCATTCAACGATGACAATCAGCCATATGATCCTTCTCCATCAACGATGATCAGCCATATCATCAACGACAACTGGTCCTTTTCAAATTTCAACGGCTCGATCATTCTGCACACTGATCTGCCTGTCTCGAATCAACGACAGCCGGTCCTGTCCATTTCTCAATGGCTCGATCATTCTGCACACTGATCTGCCCGTCTCGAATCAACGACAGCCGGTCCTGTCCAAAACTCAACGGCTCGATCATTTATACTGATGATTGTCCCATCCTGTCTGCAATGGCTCGGTCATTTATACTGATGATCCTGCCCTCCAGACTTCAACGGCTCGATCATTTATACTGATGATTGTCCCATCCTGTCTGCAACGGCTTGGTCATTTATACTGATGATCCTCCCATCCAGACTTCAACGACTCGATCATTTATACTGATGATCCTCCCATCCTGTCAAATTCCTCAACGGTTTGATCACTCAGCTCATTGATCTCTCCGTCCGCACCCATGACAGTCGGTCCTGTCAAATCCATCAACGGTATCTAGCCATATCGTCCATACAATCCACAACGATGATCAGATTATCGTCCGACGGTTTGTTCAATGGTCCATCATCTGCAACTAGTTGTTCTCCAGGAGAGTCCGCCTCAGCCTGCCCCAAAACAACTACCTCTACTTTAGTCTAGCTTCATGCGCATCTTCCAGCAAGCTTATTGCTCTGTCTCGGATGGTCTTTGATAAGGAGATTGGCTCTGATTCCCAACAGATGGAATTCAACCTACCTGACACGACCTACCCGTGTTTGTTGGAATACTTTGTGCCGAGGATAGCTTGATCCCCAGCAACGACGGCCTGTCCCGTCCACATCTGCAGCGACAGCTCGTCCTGTCCAAATTCGATCAACAAGCGGCGATTCGCTTGTCCACTTCTACTTCCATCTCCGGCAATGGACAGCCAGTCCATTCCATCGATCAGGTTCCTTAAGTTTACTTGTCTACTTTGCGAGTATGCTTTGCTCTGGATTGCCTTGAGGGGTGTCTAGAATTCTTTGACGTTACTTGTACCAAGTCGATGGTGCTTCAAGTGCCGTCAAAGAGGGGCTACTGTAGACACCCCAATCTGGGCTTCCAGATTAGTTTACTTACGGTTTTTGATTCCCCGATGATGAAATGGATCAAGAACACCCTGGGAATGATAGCGTGTTTGAGCTTTGAGTGTTTGCAAAACCCTTGAACCTAACCTAGCCTAAGCCACTTCAAAAACCAAAAACCTTGTTTGTCCGCGCCAGGGCGCAACCATCCCGCGCCAGGGCGCACCATCGCGCGCCAGAGTCACTCCATCGCGCGACAGTGCGCCAGGGCGCACTATCGCGCGACAGACTCACTCCGTCGCGCGACGGTCCAACCTACCACCAATCTTTCTGAAGGAGGACAGTTGGCCACCGATGCAGCCTCAGCCAGGCCTCGTGGACTGGCTGAAGGCCTCTGTTTCCAACCAGATTTGCCCCCTCTCCCTATATATACCCCCTTTGGCCTTCCATTAAAAGGGTTAACAAGTTCAAAAAAATTAAAGGAGGGTTATACCATCCTCCATCCTCACACCTCAATCAGCCAAGAACATAGCTTGTTCTTCCCCATTCAAACACCACTCAATCAACCTCACACTCAAAGCTCAATCTCTTTCAAACTCAACCAAAGGTATAGCTTACCTATTGTTTTCTGTTCTGATCCCTGAGGGGGGCTGGCAGGGCCAAGGCTGGTAATCAATACCAGTCCTGGTCCTAAAGCTGGCAAGGTTTCAAAAACCGTAATGGCAAGAACCAGCGCGCGATGGAGCCACTCTCTCGCGCGACGGTTTCGATCATCGCGCGACGGTTCTCGTGGGGATTGGTGTCTTGCTGTTTTGTGCTTTATTTACGTATAGATCACTGCAAGCATATTAAAACCAATTTATTGCTTTCTATTGTTAGAACTTGTTAGCGGTAGTTCAATATGCTTATATGTTGTTTTGAAGTACCCCTGGGATTATTCTGGACCTGTCCCAGAACCCAGAAATGTGTAAACCAAGCACTGGTCTGGTTGCGCCAGGGCGCAACCATCTTGCGCCAAGGCGCACCATCGCGCGACAGACTCAGTACATCACGCGACAGTGCGCCAGGGCGCACCATCGCGCGCCAGGGCGCATCCTCGCGCGACAGTGTGACTCCATCGCGCGATAGTTTGCTCCGACCAGTGACTGGCCTTGCATGGGTAACTTGGATTTAGGCTGTTATTTTGTCCCCACACTGTTTATGGGGTGTTTTATTAATTTGTAGGGCTTTTTAGCCTTTAAACTGTATATTATGCTGCTCATAACTGCGTGGTTTGTCCTGGGTGTGCACTGGTCCTTCCAGAGCCCAGAGAGTTTGAGAATAAGAGTTGTGGGTTTGAGCTCACCGGCGCACGTATGTCTTGGAGTTGTGCGCGCAGGAGTAAACAACATGTAGTGACTTGTTCAGTGCATGTTGGTTTCTTCCTGCGCACGTCACTCCAAAACAGGGGCCTCCCAGTTTGTTTAAACTCCCACAGCAGTCTGTTCTCATCCTATACTAACTGTTCATCCATGCCATCATCACATCCTGCAAACGTGTTACAGTTTTAATCCCCGATTAAACTGTTTCCCCGCCCTAATTGGCTAAAAATTGATTAATTAAACAGAATCGCAAACAAACAACCTTTCGCAAATGCCTAAGTAGAGACCGATCTCCGGATTGGGCGAGAGGGGTGCCATAAAACCCTTCCCCTCTCGTAACCTGGCTCCCAAACCCAGATATGGTTATGACGGACTGGTTCCTTAACTTTTTCAAATCAAACAGCGCGGCAAGTGCTTCGAAATACGGTTCCTTGGGTGTCGGACCTTCAAACCCGAGTGGCGACTCTGTATTTTCGCGAGCGCTTGACGTCCAGCTTCAAAAAGCGCTCCCACGAACCGGCTGCATCTCTCCTTTCTCAAAGGGTTGGGAACGGAATCCCTTTCCCGGAGGAGAGAGAAAGATCGGGCAAATCGCACTGCCCACAGGATCCTTAGACACATGGAAAATAATGAAATTTTGGGCATTAGCGTGCCAAAACTCACAATAGTCCTTTCGACAGGTGAAACTGACACTTGTAAGGTCAAACATATGTACGGTGACCTGAATGAGCAAGTAGAACTGAGAAAAGCAGCTCGACATGACAATGGATTGAAATCTAGAAAAATGCCACAAAGACGGACATAAGTCTACACGGTATGACCAAACTTGGCAAAAGCCCCTTGAACAGGACTCAAAGGCAGTAGCTGACTGCTATCGATTGCTGTACGAATTGAAAAAGTGCGCGCAGGGTTGAGACCAACGCACATAACTATGAATCAAGTGCGCGTGAACCTCAAACTAGCGTACATGACTGTAAAGCTACTGCAACTGCTCACATCAGACTTCGCTGAACTTAGAATAAACTGTGAGCCGTTAGGCCTCGCCAGCATTTCGTTCTGTTTTTTATGCTTAAATTCTTTTAAGGCTTTATGCTCAGCTTTGAAATTAAAGTAGTAGTTTGCAATAAAACTGAAAGACAAAAGGTTTTCCTCGTCAGACGCCTCCCATGCAGCTTGATCTTCGAACCTCTTCGACCTTTGATGTGTACCAAACGTCAACCATGGATCCAATTGATAGATTGTGACCGAGTCTCAAAGAGAGGCTGCCTACGTATCCCAAGCTAGGGAATCAGGTCAAAACGTAGTTCAAACCGAGGTTCACTCGAGTATTTTACCTCACCTTTTACGCTCTAACTTTTGCCTAGAACCGCCCATTCGGGTTTTCGGTCTAGCGAGCTTTCAAATATAGCCCTTACTTTTGCCTAAACTGCCTTTATAGGTTTCGGTCTAGCAGGCTGCTCTAACTTTTACTTGGAACTGCCCACCGTTGGGGTTTTCAGCCCAACGAGCTTCTCTCGGGGAAAAGGCTTTTGAATTGATCCATGCTGACCAAGGTATTTGAATTTATTGCCGTCGAGGTCAATGAAATGGCATGCCTTGCTCCAGGCCACTTTCGAACTTTCCAATTTGTGCTTGGCGGAACGCTGTTCCTGTAAATTTGAGGATGGTATGAGGTACTAGACCTTCTGAGCTTTGCTTTGTATGGTTTGGCGCCTGGTAACAGGGGGATTTGATGTTCTTTTATCTCAGGGTCAACGTTAGGCATGTCATTTGAGAGACCCTGCCAAAACATTGATGAACTCTTGGAGCCTGTCTGACTAGACACAATGCTCCTCTGGGAACAGCTTTGAACCAATTTGAACCATTCAGAGGTCTACTTCATCTTTCAAGTTTATTTGAAAATTACTATTTCAATTATTAGGCTGAGCATGCCTTTTGTCTTCCCTTTTGGCGAGGGAACACATTTCCTTGGGGATGATCCCATCAAAATCTATCCCTTCGTCGTCAGGGTCGACACGGTTTATTCAAAAATCTGCGAAGTACTTAGAAGCAAGATAAAGCATATCATAAAGAAAGCCCCTCGGGGTTGCCAAGTACAATAGACTCAAAACTTAAAACAAAAGCTATGACGTGGAGGACCAAGAGGCACAACCTCCGACTCAGAGCTAGGCTTAGACAAATGCAAACGACTCTGTGTCAGACTCAGACAAAATGCCAATGCAAACTAGACGCGGTTTGAAAATGCAATATTTAAAAAGCTACCCATAGCTTCCACAAAAAGAGGTAGGATCCAGCAGGTATCAGGCCCAAGCAACAGCACTTCGGCTTCCTTAGCTTCTTCGACCAAACCTACTCAGTGCTCTTTTGAACAATGGACCTCAGCCGGCCAGTCTTCCCCTTTGCAAGCTCCTCATTACTGTCAATCCAGGTGTTGGCAATGAAGAACTCAATTGCCCAACCTACAGCCATCATGTTAACCTCCAGTTCAGACGGGAAGGATACGATTGGTTTGGGTTGGCTTTCTGGGATGATATAGTGGCTAGGGTTGAATATGGTAGAGGTGGGGTTGATTTGAGTGGAGATGATAGATATCTGACCAACCAGAGGGTCAGAGTTGTGTTGAGGCAAGGAGTTGGAAATGACGTTAGGCTTTGGTGGAACATGAACCGTGCCATTGTCAATGAGATCTTGAATCTTATGTCGAAGACGATAGCATGCGTCAGTGGGATGGCCAGGCATTTGGTGGAAGACACAAAAGAGGTGAGGCTTGTAAAGGTAGGACTTTTGGCGGAGAAGTTGGGGTCAAGGGTTTGAGATGCCCAGACTTGACGAGTTTTTCCATCACTTCGGACAGAGGTGCCTCAAAGATAGAGAAACTTCTAGGTTGGGTTCGGGCCTGGTAGCTTTAGGCGTGTTGAACCTGATTGACGTCGGCTGTATGGTTGGGGGAAGCAGCAGCGTTGTCCCCACTTGTAGCTGTATTGGCGTAATTGCTTCCACCAAATAGTGCGCTACTATTTCCAAAGTAAGCCATCGGCTTAGCTTTCTGTGAGGAGGACTTTCCCCTCGGCAGAATTCCACTCTGCAGTGCATCTTCAATGGCCAGGCCAGACTCAAAGAAAGTTTCAAAGTTTGCAGATGCTTGAACCAACACGAGGTGCTTGGCGAAGTCAGGCTGACGATTGTGGGAGATGATACGAAGTTGATCCCTCTCGCTCGGGCGCTCAGTCATCAATGCAGCTTTGGCTCTCCACCTCTTAACAAAATCCGCAAAGGACTCCTTTGCTTCCATTTTGGTGGATTCTAACTCACGAGTAGTCATCTTGAGCAGAGAGTTGTAGTTGTACTGTGCAATAAAGGCAACCCCAATATCCTCCCAAGTTCTTCTTTTGGAGATGTCGAGCGACATGAACCAATGGAAGGCAGGCCCAGAGAGAGTTTGAGGAAAAAGCTGAGACATGGCCTCACTTTCTACACCCAACAACTTCATAGCAGCATGGTAGCCAAAGAGGTGAGTCTTGGGATCGCCGCTCCCATCGAACTTAACCAAGTCAGGCATCTTGAATTTGTCAGGAAGCCTAGCATTAGGGTACAAACAGAGACGATCCAGGTCAATTCCCCTGCACTGATCTTCTCGGATTTTGAAACAGCTTCTTCCAGCTTAGCCATCTTAACCATGAGAGCAGTTATATCAGGGTTTTGAACAGGCCTAACAACAGCGGGGTTTGGATTTGGAGCAGGCACACGAGCCTTTCTAGGGTTGGGCTGAACAATGAGACGCCCTGGATGGTTTGGATCTTCGACAAAGACAGGTTCTGCATGAACATCCTCATCGTCCTCGCCTTCCTCTTCGGCTGCTGGTGGAAGACGAGTGTTGATAAGGTCATTCAAACGGGAGATGGAGGCATCAGTCTGAGTGGCTCTCTGTTGCATAGCAGTGATACTGTTCTGGAGGTTCATGAGCATGGTTTCCAGAGTGAGCGGTTGCGGCTGATCTGCCATTGCAGGTTTTTCAATGGAGCTTGATGAAGAAGCTGAAGATGGGGAAGCCGGCGGCGTGACTTTTTGCAATATCGATGGCGAACCCGACTGCAGGGTGGCCAATAATGAACTTGGAGAAGCCTCCGTTGTGATTGACAGGGAATCTAGCCTGACAAGCCTTTGAACCGGATGCTGATGCAGACGTCCCCAAGTAGGTTTGGCTCTTCCTTTCAGTACTCTCTTGTTCGGTGCAGTGGTTCCAAGCTAGACAGTAAAGTAATTGAAAGCTCAGTGACGTTCCTGCAGCATGCTATGTACAAGAACAATGCAATGTACACATCTTCGTCGGTGTCCTCCTAGACTCTACAACTACAGATAAGTCTGTCTCATGATGTTTGGACGCTGCCAAAAATCCTCGGATTTCTTTTCAAGGTGTATCCTTTGAATAGATCGACTAACGCTAAGAGATGTCAAAACAGACTAAGCCTTTGTCTATTTCGTTCTCAAAATTTCAACTTTAGACTTGGAACAACTCGGTATAGATGACATGGCACCTTAACTTTGAACGCCATGGTGTATAGTGACTTCGCACTTCAACCTGGGTAGTGCTAGTGTCATGGCATCCATACTTTGTGGTTCCTTATTTTCGGTTGAAACTTCAATCGGGCATGAGCGAAGGACTTAAAAATGTTTGATTTCCCAAAGTTTTGTTGATCTAAGGACTTTGAAAATTGACAACGTGCACCATCGAGATGCACGACTCTTCATCGGGCCTAGCAGCGTCCTAATAAGCATAAGACAGACTCGAAAGAGAGACAACCTAGAAGCCGCCCTAAACATGCTCCTACGCAAAACGGTATGTATGTACAAAAATAGAGACGAGTTTGCCTCACGAATTTGAGACGTTGCCAGAATCCTCAGAATTCTTTTCGGCCATGTGTCCTTGAGTAGATCGTCAGATCCTAAAAGATGTCAAACTAGACTAAATCTTCGATTAGTCCCATTTTGAAGGTTCAACTTTGAATTTGGAACAACTCGGTGGTGATTACATGACACCTTAACCTTGAACACGGTGGTGTATAGTGACTTCGCACTTCAACTTGGGTGGCGCCAGTGACACGGCATCACTACTTTTGTTGTTCCATATTTTCGGTTGAATTCTTAACCAGGCATGAGCCAAGGATGTAGTAAATTTTGATTTCTCAAAGTCTCATTGAACTAAGGACTTTGTGATCGATAACGACCATTCGACAGAATGAACGACTCCTCATCGGGTCCAACAACGTCTTAGATTGCCCAAGACAAACTCGAAAGAAAGAACCACTCTAATCATGCTCATATGCAAAATAATGTATGTACAGTACATGCGATAGGGAAAGCAGTAACACGTAGACAGTATATGGGGGTTAGATGCAAGTAATCTTACCCTGTAGGTACCTGTCCTAGTTTGGAGAGTTCTAATGCTTTATATATGCAAAGGCTAGTTTTGGCTTGTAACAGGTACCTCGGACTAGAGCCAAGATATACCTCCCGCTGCCCGCGTAACCGCAGAGCAACAATCGAACGGTAGAATGACTCATCATCGTCGAAGGTTGTTAGTCATTCGGGGTCCCCGGGCTCCGGTAAACCGTGCCGGATTGCCAAAACGATCCAACGGGGCTTATCCCACATCGATGCAAATGAAGAATGCTAAAAAGTTTGATTAATGGAACAGAATCGCAAATTCGCAAATGCCTTTTCAAATTTGGCTCTCTTTATTGATCAATACTTAGAAGAAACTACGCGAGAGAACATTCGAAAAAGCCCCAGATTGGATGGCCGGACACGAGGTCCTGTTAAATCACCAATCCTTTCTTTAGCAGCGCGAAACTCACTATTTTGACAGGCTTTTGTGGGGTTGTTCCCAAGCGTATTAACTTCTAAGTATAGACTAATATTGATTCGATCCCCAGCAGAGTCGCCACTGTGGGCAATGCGATTTGCCCGATCTTTCTTTCCTCCGGAAAAGGGATTCCGTTCCCCACCCTTTGAGAAAGGAAAGATGCTGCCGGTTAGCGGGAGCGCTTTTTGAAGCTGGACGTCAAGCGCTCGCGAAAAATACAGAGTCGCCACTCGGGCTTGAAGGTCCGACACCCAAGGAACCGTATTTCGAAGCACTTGCCGCGCTGTTTGATTTGAAAAAGTTAAGGAACCAGTCCGTCATAACCATATCTGGGTTCGGGAGCCAGGTTACGAGAGGGGAAGGGTTTTATGGCACCCTTATCGCCCAATCTGGAGATCGGTCTCTACTTAGGCATTTGCAAAAACGTTGTTTGTTTGCAATTCTGTTTGATTAATCAATTTTTAGCCAATTACGGCGGGGGGAACAGTTAATCGGGGATTAAAACTGTAACACGTTTGCAGGATGTGATAGATAGCATAGATGAGCAGTTAGTATAGGATGAGAACAGACTACTGTGGGAGTTTAAACAAACTGGGAGGCCCCTGTTTTGGAGTGATGTGCGCAGGAAGAAACCAGTATGCACTGAACAAGTCACTGCATGCTGTTCACTCCTGCGCGCACAACTCCAAGACACGCGCATGCCGGTAAGCTCAAACCCACAGCTCTTATTCTCAAAACTCTCTGGGCTCTGGAAGGACCAGTGCACACCCAGGACAAACCACGCAGTTTATAGCAGCATAATATACAGTTTAAAGGCTGAAAAAGCCATACAAATTAATAAAACACCCCATAAACAGTGTGAGGACAAAATAATGGCCTAAGGCCGAGTTACCCGTGCAAGGCCAGTCACTGGTCGGAGCAGACTATCGCGCGATGGAGTCACACTGTCGCGCGAGGGTGCGCCCTGGCGCACTGTCGCGTGATGTACTGAGTCTGTCGCGCGATGGTGCGCCCTGGTGCAGAATGGTTGCGCCCTGGCGCGGACAGACCAGTGCTTGGTTCACATTTTCTGGGTTCTGGGACAGATCCAGAATTATCCTAGGGGTATTCCAAAATAGAAAACATGCAAATTGAACTACAACTAGCAATTTCTAACAAAGGAAAGCAGTAAACTGGTTTTTCACATGCTTGCAGTGATCTATACGTAAATAAAGCACAAAACAGCAAGACACCAATCCCCACGAGAACCGTCGCGCGATGATCGAAATCGTCGCGCGAGAGAGTGGCTCTATCGCGCGCTGGTTCTTGCCATGATGGTTTTTGAAGCCTCGCCAGCTTTAGGACCAGGACTGGTATTGATTACCAGACTTGGCCCTGCCAGCCCCCCTCAGGGATCAGAACAGGAAACAACAAAGGTAAGCTATACCTTCGGCTTCGGGTTTGAAACGAATTTGAGCCTTGAGGTTGAAAATAGGATTTGAGGTGTTTGAGGATTGTTGAGTGTGAGAAAGTGGGAAGAACAAGCTATGTTCTTAGTAGGGACTTTGTAACCTTTCAAAAACAATGGAACCCTTTTAAAACCTTTGAATTTTGTTAACCCTTTGAAAGAGAAACAAATGGGGGTATATATAGGGAAAGGGGGTGGACTTTCGCGGAGGACTTTCGCGGCATCTTCTTTCATGCTGGGCCAATAATAGCCCTGCCTCTGAACTCTGCAGTATAACAAGTTTTGTCATGGATCTGACACAACTTGGTCTTCGCTTCACCGAGGCCCACACATCTTGCTAGCCACCCTTGAGGTCCGCGATAGTACAGCTCACCGCAGAGGACAGTAAACTGGGCCACCTCCGCGGTGGGCAAGTTCCCTTTTCCAGAGACCAACTGCTTCAGGATGGGGTCGCGCCAGTCTTCCTCGCGGCGTGCCCCGAGCTCATCTATGATCAATGGCTCTATCCTTTTAATGATCTCGATCGTCACTTTTTCTTCATCGAATTCTGTCTTTGCCCCCAGCGTCGCGAGGGCATCCAGGAATCTGTTGTCTGACCTTGGCCTGTGGATTATGTCCACCGCTTCGAATCTTCCCATCAACCTTTGAACTCTTGCCCTATAAGGCGCGAGGGTGGGTTTCTTAAGCGCGAACCCCCCGGATATTTGGAGGATGATAAGTTTTGAATCCCCCACGATTTTGAACCGTGAAATTCCTCTGAAACTTGCTGCTAAGAGCCCAAGGATTAAAGCCTCATATTCTGCTTCGTTGTTGGAGCATGCGAAGCCGAGCTTGTAGGACAAGTATTCCCTTTCTCCTTCATCACTTTGAAGGACAATTCCAGCACCACCATTTGCTCCTCCTGCTGCCCCGTCGAAGTTAGCGTCCAGGACGCCTCGCTTGGACTGGCCGCGAGAGCTTCGAAACCATCTCTCGACAACGCCTCTTCCAATGGCTCGCACTGCCCACTTGGAAATTGTGCAAGGAGATCTGCTAGGGCTTGACACTTGATAGCCCGCGGAGTGTCGCATGTGATCTCAAATTCTGCCAAGACTAGGAGCCATCTCGCGATCCTCCCTGATAAGGTTGGTCGCCACAGTAAGTATCTCACGGGATCGCTCCTGGTAACAAGCTGCACTGGAAATGATAGGAAGTAGTGCCTTAACTTCTGAGTGGTGAATACGAGGGCCAAACAGTGTCGCTCCACTGGGGTGTATCTCTTCTCTGCTCCTTGAACCTTACGGCTTATGTAGTACACCGGTCGCTCCACTCCCTCTATTTCTTGAGTGAGGAGTGCTCCGATGGATTTTGGAGTCGATGTCAGGTATAGGATGAGAGGCTTCCCTGGTTGCGGTGCAATCATGGTTTGAGGTGAGGCCAAAGCAACCTTGACACTGTCAAAAGCTTTCTGATGATCGTCGCTCCATTTGAACTCTGCCTTCCCCTTCAACAGGTCACTGAATGGCATCGTTATCTCTGCTAGTGCTGGAATGAACCGCCGCAAGTAAGAGACCTTTCCGAGGAAGCGCTTGAGGGACCGCTGTGAGTGCGGCGCGAGCATCTCCGCAATGGAACTTATCATTGTCTCATCCGCGTCAATCCCGTGCCTGTGCACCAAGAACCCCAAAAACTTCCCTGCTGTCACACTAAAGGCACATTTCAGCGGGTTCATCTTCATGTTAAACTTTCTGCATCTCTCGAACACTTCTTCTAGGTGCTTCAAATGATCAGTGCTCTCCTTTGACTTGACCACCAAATCATCCACATAGTCTTCTACTATGTGGTGCATTAAGTCATGAAAAATTGCAGTCATGACGCGCTGGTAAGTGGCGCCTGCATTTTTCAGACCAAAAGGCATCACCACATAGTAGAAATTTCCGAGAGGAGTGCGAAAGGCCGTCTTCTCAGCATCCTCGGGAGCCATCTTTATCTGATTGTATCCGTTGAAGCCATCCATAAATGAGAACATTTGGTGACTCGAGGTAGCGTCAACCAATGTGTCTATGTGCGGCAGTGGGAACTCATCTTTGGGGCACGCCTTGTTAAGGTCACGAAAGTCCATGCAGACCCTAATCTGCCTGTTCTTCGTCTTGACTGGTACAATGTTGGCCAGCCATGAGGGATATTGAATTGGTTGTATGAAGCCAGCTTTCCTCAACTTCTTGACCTCTTCCTTTATCTTCTCCTCTAACTCGGGGTTGTACTTCCGCTGTCCTTGCTTCACAGCCTTGGAGTTGGGGAACACATCCAAGTAGTGTGAAACTAGGCCTTCATCCAGCCTGGGCATCTCTTCATAATGCCACGCGAAGACATCCGCGTACCTTCGCAATAGTTTGATCAGCTTCCTTCGAGTTTCCCCTCCCAACGCGTTGCTTATGAACACAGGCGGCAGGGATCCTTCGCATTCTCTCAGGTTTATCTCCTCCAAGGCCTCTTGTTGCGGCCTAGGACCATCTTGCATGCATTTCGGTGCTGGCTCCGGCTTATCCACCAAGTCTGGCTCGACTTCCGTTGCTGTCACAGTGTGGGGGCTGGCGACCCCACGAGGGACCGTCACCCCCACGCACCGTCATAAACAGTACACCGTCTTGCCACCTTCCTAGATCTTAGTGACCTTCCTCGGGACTGCTGGTGCCACCTTCGCGGCGGGTCGCTTGCTCGCGACCCCCTCTTCCCTGTTCCTGATATTCTCCCACCTTGGGACCTTAATGCTTATGGGCTTAGCTGACACCACCTCCACTTCTTCCTCCATCTCAGAGAAGTAGACTGCATCGGGCAGGTGTGCCTCATCCGTGTCAAAAGGCCTTTCCAACGTGGTCACCGTGACTTTCTTTCCTGCCCATATTCCCTTCATGCACTGATGGTAACTCGACGGGACTACGGCATACTTATGCATCCATCTTCTCCCTAGGATGATATGGTAGTTTGTATGCGCGTCGATGATGTGGAACTTCGTCGCGGCGCGAATGGCGCCTACAGCGAGGTCTACCACTACGTACCCCAAGGACCCTTTCTTATCTCCTCCGAATCCCGTGATCGCGACAGAGGATTTTATGATTCGATTTTCTGGTATTCCAAGCTTCTTGAAGGTGGCGAGTGGCATGATGTTGATGGACGCCCCTCTGTCTAGGAAGGCTCACTTCAACTCAACCTCTTTGACGTGGGCTGTCACATAGAGTGGCCTGTTGTGGGAGAATGTGACGCGACGGTCAGCATCAAAGAAGGTGATAGAGTTGGCCCCTTCTCGGATGGTTTGTAGCACTGAGCCATCCGCAGCCATGCACGCTTGCTGGTGCGCTTCCGCGATGTTCACGATGGACTTGGTGATTTCCATTCTACCCGCGGCCGTGAAGCCTAGCGCGTTGTAGAACGCCTTGAACTTAGTACTTTCTTGCAACGCCTTAACTGCAGCGCCAGGGTCAGGGATGACCCTTAGCTACTCATGAGAAGCAATTTCATCCAAATGATCATAGTAGGAAGTCATAAAGACCTCCTCATCCGCGTACTCATCTTCTTCAACAAAGAAGTTGTAACAGGCAGCCATATGGACGGCGCGCTCATGCTCAGGGTAAGGATGGTCGCGCACGTCGTTAGGGTGGCCAGTTCCAACCCTGAGCTGATTGGCTTCTTGCTTTCTCTTGAAGATCCTCCTTAGGGTCCAACAATCGCTTGTTGGGTGCTTCATGTACTTGTGGTACACGCAGTACCTCAGACTCTAGCGATCTTGCCGCAATGGTTCATGTTCAACTTCAGGCAGCCTGAGTACACCATCAGTGACCCATTGTTCCACCAACGCCTTCACTTCTTCCATGCTGTAGGGATATTCTGGGCTGGTTCTTTATCCCTTCGCTTCTTGTGACCACCGCTGTCGCTACCACCCCCCTGCCTCTTGTGTGATTATGGCGCAAAAGAGGCAGTAGCGACTGAGAGAGAGCAGTTGGACTTCCAGTTATCCTTCAGAGGTGGCTTCACAGTATAGCGGAGGTTGTAAGCTGCCTCAAGGAGAGCTGAGAAGGTTGGTATCTTAATGTCCACCAGAAACACGCGATAGTCGTGCAAGATTCCGTCAATGCATATTTCGACCAAGTGTGACTCGCCCACTGGCTCGTGGCAGTCCACAGCTTTGTCCTGAAAGCGCTTGATATAGTCAATGATATCTACACCGTTTCGCTGGGTTTCCTTCACGAGGGACAAGGTAGTGACCTTCTCGCGGACTTGAAAGAACTTAGTGTAAAACTTGTTTACCATTTCTTCCCAAGTTTCGATCGAATAAGGTTTAAGATTCACATACCAAGTGTACGCTCGCGAGGTAAGGGACTTTGAGAACTCGCGAAGGCGAAGGTTATGGTCACCAGAGTGGGCCCCAAGTGTTTTGATGAATCGAACCACATGCTTTTGGGCGCTGCCCTCTTTTCCGTTGAACTTGATGAACTTGGGTGGGGTATATCCTTCTGGATAAGGTAGAGAGAGAATGGTTATGGGATATGGGGGTTGTATATCGGGGTTGGGTAAGGAGGGAAGATTGGCTTTGGCTTTTTCTTTAAGTAAAAGGGCTTGAACATCAGCTATAGTGAGGAACTAATTTTGAGACTGGCCGTTGTTCTCGGCCTGGAGAGGCTGCTGATGGACTGAACCGGTACCCATAACAGGGGCCGATCCAGTAGCTTGGGGGTTTTGAACCGGGTTTGCTGGATTTGCAGCTGCTGCTGGATTTGGGGACTTCCCCTGCAGCGGGCTGCTAGGGTGCTACTGATGGGACTGCTGGTGGTATCACCGGTGCTCTCGGAAGAGCTGCGGTGATGACCTCCGTGAGAGCAGTTATAGCAGCAATCATCAAATTTTGGCCATCTCGGACAGCTTGAACGACTTCCATGGTGGCGTCTCCCCCTTGAGTGGAGGATCTGTCGCCCTCTCCCAAGATGGGCCCCGTATTGAGCAGATTTTCCGCCATGGTCGCTACTGTGTGATTTGGGGGTTGTTGAATAGCTGGAGTTTCTAGACCACTTCTTAAGCTAACCATAAACTAAGCAACCTCCCCAGCAGAGTCGCCAATGTAGCATCGGTCCGATTTCTGAGTGGACAAATACCCTTAAGAGAATAGATGTGCCGGAGAGGTTGTAATAGCTATGGAAATGGGATGAAAGGAGTGATCTAGAAGGGTGAAGAAGAAGAGCAGGGGTGAATAGAGAGGGTAGGCAGTAGAGATCCAAACCCAGAGATCCCAAAGGAGAAAGATAATAGAGCCCCTGAAAGAGGATAAGACCTCCTTTAGAATCAGTGCTCACCAACTTTCTCTCTCTAGGAACTGTTCACAAAGCTCTCTCGCTTCTTTGAGGTTCAATGAAGAGACGTTCATATTTGTAGACCACACGATCTAATGCTTGGGCACCAAGTGGCGCGCTGATAAAATGACACGTGTCCTTTCTGTCCCCCCTGACCGCCGAGGTGTCGCTATGCTCACGATGACCGCGAGTATGACGGTGAGCGTATCTTCTTATTCGCGGAGATCCTCTTCTTCTTTTACAGCCACCAAGCCACTAGATCCCCTTCTTTCCCGCAGGGCAAGGTCGTGACCTACTTGGTCGCGCCAATACCGCTTGCCAAGCCACAATGGGCCCCTCGGGTCCTGCCTAAAGGCCGGAGCAGACATAAAAGTCTGGGCAATTTCTCTGGTGCCTTAGTTAAACCGCGTTATCGTCTCCATTAGATTGGGACCGCGCCAAGTGTCCACTTGAATAAGTATAACTCTCTCCTTAAGGGAGGAATTTGGGCTCGCGACCTTTACATGGACGCTGCAAAGCTATGGGTAGCTGTAGACACCCCAATCTGGGCTTCCGGATTAGTTTACTTACGGTTTTTGATTCCCCGATGATGAAATGGATCAAGAACACCCCGGGAATGATAGCGTGTTTGAGCTTTGAGTGTTTGCAAAACCCTTGAACCTAATCTAGCCTAAGCCACTTCAAAAACCAAAAACCTTGCTGGTCCGTGCCAGGGCGCAATCATCTCGCGCCCGGGCGCACCATCGCGCGCCAGAGTCACTCCATCGCGCGACAGTGCGCCAGGGCGCACCATCGCGCGACAGACTCACACCATCGCGCGATGGTCCCACCTACAACCGACCTTACTGATGGAGGACAGTTGGCCACCCATGCAACTCTCAGCAGGCCTCGTGGACTGGCTGAAGGCCTCTGTTTTCAACCAGATTCACCCCCTTTCTCTATATATACCCCCATTTGTTTCTCTTTCAAGGGGTCCCAAAAAATTGAAAGGCTAAGCACAAGCTCTAGTGCTTTTCTCCCATTTTCACTCTACAATCATTCAAATACCTCAATCAACCTCACACTCAAAGCTCAATCTCTTTCAAACTCAACCAAAGGTATAGCTTACTTTCTGTTTTCTGTTCTGATCCCTGAGGGGGGCTGGCAGGGCCAAGGCTGGTAATCAATACCAGTCCTGGTCCTAAAGCTGGCAAGGTTTCAAAAACCGTCATGGTAGGAACCAGCGCGCGATGGTCCCACTCTCTCGCGTGACACTCCGGTGCTGCATGAGATGGACCGCGTGGGGATTGGTGTCCTACTGTTTTGCATTTATGTGTATATAGATCACTCTGTAAGCATGATAATAACCAGTTTATTGCTTTCTTTTGTTAGAAATTGTTAGCGGTAGTTCAATATGCTTATATGTTACTTTGAAGTACCCCTGGGATTATTCTGGACCTGTCCCAGAACCCAGAAATGTGTAAACCAAGCACTGGTCTGGTCCGCGCCAGGGCGCAATCATCCCGCGCCAGGGCGCACCATCGCGCGAGGGTTTCACTCCATCGCGCGACAGTGCGCCAGGGCGCACCATCGCGCGCCAGACTCATTCCATCGCGCGACAGTGCGCCAGGGCGCATCCTCGCGCGACAGAGTGATTCCATCGTGCGACAGTTTGCCTTTGACCAGTGACTGGCCTTGCACGGGTAACTTGGATTTAGGCTGTTATTTTGTCCCCACACTGTTTATGGGGTGTTTTGTCAATTTCTAGGGCTTTTAAGCCTTTAAACTGTATATTATGCTGCCTATAAACTGCGTGGTTTGTCCTGGGTGTGCACTGGTCCTTCCAGAGCCCAGAAGGTTTGAGAATAAGAGCTGTGGGTTTTAAGCTCACCGGCGCGTGCTTGTCTTGGAATTATGCGCGCAGGAGTAAACAACATGTAGTGACTTGTTCAGTGCATGTTGGTTTCTTCCTGCGCACGTCACTCCAAAACAGGGGCTTCCCAGTTTGTTTAAACTCCCACAGCAGTCTGTTCTCATCCTATACAACTGCTCATCCATGCTATCCATCACATCCTGCAAACTTGTTACAGTTTTAATCCCCGATTAACTGTTCCCCCGCCCTAATTGGCTAAAAATTGATTAATCAAACAGAATCGCAAACAAACATCTTTTCGCAAATGCCTAAGTAGAGACCGATCTCCGGATTGGGCGAGAGGGGTGCCATAAAACCCTTCCCCTCTCGTAACCTGGCTCCCGAACCCAGATATGGTTATGACGGACTGGTTCCTTAACTTTTTCAAATCAAACAGCGCGGCAAGTGCTTCGAAATACGGTTCCTTGGGTGTCGGACCTTCAAAACCCAAGTGGCGACTCTGTATTTTCGCGAGCGCTTGTCGTCCGGCTTCAAAAAAGCGCTCCCGCGAACCGGCAGCATCTTCGGGCAAATCCCATTTGCCCACAGTGGCGACTCTGCTGGGGATTGAATCAATATTGGTCTATACTTAGAAGTTAATACGCTTGAGAACAATCCCACGAAAGCCTGTCAAAATAGTGAGCTTCGCGCTGCTAAAGAAAGGATTGGTGATTTAACAGGACCTCGTGTCCGGCCATCCAATCTGGGGCTTTTCCGATTGTTCTCTCGTGTAGTTTCTTCTAAGTATTGATCAATAAAGAGAGCCAAATTTGAAAAAGGCATTTGCGAATTTGCGATTCTGTTCTATTAATTAACTTTTTAGCATCTTCATTTGCATCGATGTGGGATAAGCCTCGTTGGATCGTTTTGGCAATCCGGCACGGTTTACCGGAGCCCGGGGACCCCGAATGACTAACAACCTTCGACGATGATGAGTCATTCTACCGTTTGACTGTTGCTCTGCGGTTACGCGGGCAGCGGGAGGTATATCTTTGGCTCTAGTCCGAGGAACCCGTTTCAAGCCAAAACCAGCCTTTGCATGTACAAAGCACTAGCACTCTCCAAATTAGGACAGGTACCTACATGGTAAGTTTACTTGCATCTAACCCCATATACTGTCTACGTGTTACTGCTTTCCCTATCGCATGCACTGTACATACATTATTTTGCATAGGAGCATGCTTAGGATGGTTCTTTCTTTCGAGTTTGTCTTGCGCAATCTAAGACATTGTTGGACCCGATGAGGAGTCGTTCATTCTGTCGAATGTTCGTTATCAATCGCAAAGTCCTTAGTTCAATGAGACTTTGAGAAATCAAAATTTACTACATCCTTGGCTCATGCCTGGTTAAGAATTCAACCGAAAATATGGAACAAAAAAGTAGTGATGCCGTGTCACTGGCACTACCCAGGTTGAAGTGCGAAGTCACTATACACCGCCGTGTTCAAGGTTAAGGTGCCATGTCATCACCACTAAGTTGTTCCAAATTCAAAGTTGAACCTTCAAATGGGACTAGTCGAAGATTTAGTCTATTTTGATATCTTTTAGGATCTGACGATCTACTCAAGGATACATGGCCGAAAAGAATTCTGAGGATTCTGGCAACGTCTGAAATTCGTGAGGCAAACTCGTCTCTGTTTCTGTACATACATACTGTTTTGCGTAGAAGCATGTTTAGGGCGGCTTCTAAGTTGTCTCTCTTTCGAGTCTGTCTTATGCCTATTAGGGCGCTGCTAGACCCGATGAAGAGTCATGCATCTCGATGGTGCATGTTGCTAATTTTCAAAGTCCTTAGATCAATAAGACTTTGGGAAATCAAACCTTTTTAAGTCCTTGGCACATGCCTGATTGAAGTTTCAACCGAAAACATGGAACAACAAAAGTAATGATGCCGTGTCACTGGCACTACCCAGGTTGAAGTGCGAAGTCACTATACACCGCGGCGTTCAAGGTTAAGGTGCCATGTCATCA
Source organism: Rhododendron mucronatum var. ripense (assembly GCA_019656295.1). Lineage (NCBI taxonomy): Eukaryota > Viridiplantae > Streptophyta > Magnoliopsida > Ericales > Ericaceae > Rhododendron > Rhododendron mucronatum. The sequence continues at coordinate 688,343 of BPLT01000240.1, forward strand.
ATACTGAGTTGTTCCGGACTCCAAAGTTGAAACTTCAAGAACGGAATAGTCAAAGGCTTAGACTATTTTGACATCTCTTAGTGTTAGTCGATTCTAACAAAGGATACACCCTCGAAAAGATTTCCGAGGATTTTGGCAGCGTCCGAACATCATGAGACAGACTCGTTTGTAGTTGTAGAGTCTAGGAGGACACCGACGATGGCAACATGTGCATTGCATTCTAATTGCTGCAGGAACCTCACTGAGTTCTCGTTTACTTTGCTGTCCGAAGCTAAAGGCCATCTCACTGAAAGGAAGAGCCAAACCTACTTGGGTTAGTCTGCCGGGGCTGTTATACCTTCATTTCCAAGGTCATATCACCTGCTTCGTTCATCAAATCAGAAATGGCAATACAAATGGAGCTGGCTGAGCTCAGGAAAGCTATAGAGGAATTGGGTCACAAGATGGACAAACAGATGATTATGGTCCAGGGACTCGTTGGCCTCGTTACCTCTACAACCCCGCAGCCGGATATGGGGCAAGCCAGAGAACCTTCTCAAGCCTACCACTCTCCAGCGGTCAAAATCAAACTATGCTCAGGAGACATGTTCAACGACCTGGTTGAATTCCATGAGGCTAGGACTCACTCGAAGGAGGATGTTGATTCCTTTGTCAAAACCATTGCCAAAGGGGAAGACATGCTTAGTAATGAACTCAACCCTAAAGGCAAAAGAGTTCATCCTATTGATAGTACGACGCAGCGCAGTTGCAAAGCAAGCAAAGGTTCCACCTTGAATCCTCAAAGCTATCGGGCCCGAACCCAGCCTCGAAGTTTCTCTATCTTTGAGGCACCTCTGTCCGCAGTGATGGAAAAACTCGTCAAGTCTGGGCATCTCAAACCCTTGACCGCAACTTCTCCGCCAAAAGTCTTGCCTTCTGGTTACAAGCCTCACCTCTTTTGTGCCTTCCACCAAATGCCTGGCCATCCCACTGACGCATGCTACCGTCTTCGACATGAGATTCAAGATCTCATTGACAATGGCACGGTTCATGTTCCACCAAAGCCTAACGTCATTTACAACTCCTTGCCTCAACACGACTCTGACCCTCTGGTTGGTCAGATATCTATCACCTCCACTCAAATCAACCCGAGCTCCACCATATTCAACCCTAGCCACTACATCGTCCCAGCAAATCAACCCAAACCCATCATATCCATCCCGTCTGAACCGGAGGTTAACATGATGGCTGTAGGTTGGGCAATTGAGGTTTTTTCTGCCGACACTTGGATTGACAGTAATGAGGGGCTTACAAAGGAGAAGACTGACTGGCTGAGGTCCATTGTTCAAAGGAGCACCGAGTAGGTTTGGTCAAAGAAGCTGAGGAAGCCGAAGTGCTGTTGCTTGGGCCTGACATCCGCTGGATCCTACCTCTTTTTGTGGAAGCTATGGGTAGCTTTTTAAATATTGCATTTTCAAACCGCGTCTAGTTTGCATTGGCGTTTTGTCTGAGTCTGACACAGAGTCGTTTGCATTTGTCTAAGTCTAGCTCTGAGTCGGAGGTTGTGCCTCTTGGCCCTCCACGTCGTAGCTTTCGTTTCAAGTTTTGAGTCTGCTGTACTTGGCAACCCCGAGGGGCTTTCTTTTGATATGCATTATCTTGCTTCTAAGTACTTTGCTGACTTTTGAATAAACTGTGTCGACCCTGACGACGAAGGGATAGATTTCGATGGGATCATCCCCAAGGAAATGTGTTCCCTCGCCGAAAGGGAAGACAAAAGGCATGCTCAGCCTATTAATTGAAATAGTAGTTTTCAAATAAACTTGAAAGGTGAAGTAGACCTCCAAATGGTTCAAATTGGTTCAACATTGTCCTCAGAGGAGCATTGTGCCCGGTCAGACAGGCTCGAAGAGTTCATCAATGTTTCGGCATGGTCTCTCAAATGACATGCTTAACGTTGACCCTGAGACAATGAAACATTAAATCCCCCTGCTACCTGGTGCCAAACTATGTAAAGCAAAGCTCAGAAGGTCCAGCACCTCATACCATCCTCAAATTTGCGGGAACAGCATTCCACCAAGCACAAATTGGAAAGTTCAAAAGTGGCCTGGAGCAAGGCATGTCAACTGAAGCACTTTGGACCTTGCATCCATTTCATCTGGGGCTGCGGCCATTTCATTGACCTCAACGGCAATCAAAATCAATACCTTGGTCAACTTGGATCAATTTTCAAGCCTTTTCCCTGAGAGAAGCTCGTTGGACTGAAAACCCCAAGGGTGGGCAGTTCCAAGCAAAAGTTAGAGCAGCCTGCTAGACCAAGAACCTATGAAGGAGGTTTAGGCAAAAAAATAAAGGCAAAATTTGAAAGCTCGCTAGACCGAAAACCCAAAGTGGCGGTTCTAGGCAAAAGTTAGAGCGTAAAAGGTGAGGTAAAATACTCGAGTGAACCTTAGCCTGAACTACGTTTTGACCTGATTCCCCAGCTGGGATACGTAGGCAGTCTCTCTTTGAGACTCGGTCACAATCTATCAAATTGGGTCCATGGTTGACATTTGGTACACATCAAACGTCGAAGAGGATCGAAGATGAAGCTGCATGGGAGGCGTCTGACGGGGAAATCCTTTGTCTTTCAATTTTATTGCAAACTACTTCTTCAATTTCAAAGCTGAGCATAAAGCCTTAAAAGAATTTAAGCATCAAAAACAGAATGAAATGCTGGCGAGGCCTAACGGCTCACAGTTTATTCTAAGTTCAGCGAAGTCTGATGTAAGCAATTGCAGTAGCTTTGCAGTCATGTGCGCTAGTTTGAGGTTCACCTGCACTTGTTCATAGTTATGTGCGTTGGTCTCAACCTTGCGCGCACTTTTTCAATTCGTACAGCAATCGATAGCAGTCAGCTACTGCCTTCGAGTCCTGTTCAAGGGGCTTTTGCCAAGTTTGGTCTACCGTGTAGACTTAATGTGACTGCACGGGGGTGTCGGTTTTAGTCCGGGCCTATATGTGTCATCATTTGCGTCTTATATCCGTCTTTGTGGCATTTTTCTAGATTTCAATCCATTGTCATGACGAGATGCTTTTCTCCGTTCTATTTGTTCATCCAGGTCACCGTACATATGTTTGACCTTACAAGTGTCAGTTTCACCTGCCTAAGGGACTATTATGAGTTTTGGCACTCTAATGCCCAAAATTTCATTGTATTCCATGTGTCTAAGGGTTCGCATTGTTCCCTGGGGCTATTTCCCCCTTTTCGTTCGAGCTAGGCATGTCTGTACATATATGTGTGTCTGTGTCGACTCAGTTCGCTTGTCAATGCAAATGAGATATTAGCGCATGATTTATATGTCAATAAACTGGAAAAATGCAATTTTTACATTGCTACTCTTGCATCTACAATTCACAAGCTGTGGAAATCTCGTGAACGGCAAGGGCACATCCGCCTAAGGCCAAGCAAAGCAAATCTCTGGGGCTTATCCACCCAAGCATCGAAGAAGGGGCATGCAGGCCCAATGCCACACCGCTTCTAAATGTCAACTGGGCACGCCGGCCCGCTCAAGCGTCTCTCTATCTGGATGCGCATCTCAGAAGCAAAAGACAATAAAGTACTGGGGCTCAGTGGTAGTCCTTAGGCATCGTTGTCCTTCTAGGAGTCGCCCTTAGCTTGCATCTGCATTTTCAATTTGTGCATTCATATTGTATACAACATTGCATATTGTGTATCAAATGTCTAAAGCAGGAAAATTCTATGCCGGAATCGCTTCTGTGGGATAGTGCAAATATGGAGGAGTGCCACACGCCGCTTTCCTTATCTCGCTTGCCATAGTAACCATCAAGCACATGGCTTTGCCGTTCTGCTCTGCTCGCACTTACAATGCACTTTGGGGAATCAAAATTCAACCCAATCTCAATGGCTCGATCATTCTGCACACTGATCTGCCCGTCTCCATTCAACGACAGCCGGTCCTGTCCATTTCTCAATGGCTCGATCATTCTGCACACTGATCTGCCCGTCTCAAATCAACGACAGCCGGTCCTGTCCATTTCTCAACAGCTCAATCATTTATACTGATGATTGTCTCATCCTGTCTGCAACGGTTCGGTCATTTATACTGATGATCCTCTCCTCCAGACTTCAACGGCTCGATCATTTATACTGATGATTGTCCCATCCTGTCTTCAACGGCTTGGTCATTTATACTGATGATCCTCCCGTCCAGACTTCAACGGCTCGATCATTTATACTGATGATCCTCCCATCCTGTCAAATTCCTCAGCGGTTTGATCACTCAGCTAATTGATCTCTCCGTCCGCACCCACGACAGCCGGTCCTGTCAAATCCATCAACGGTATCTAGCCATATCGTCCATACAATCCACAACGACGATCAGATTATCGTCCGATAGTTTGTTCAATGGTCCACCATCTGCAACTAGTTGTTCCCCAGGAGAGTCCGCCTCGGCCTGCCCCAAACAACTACCTCTACTTCAGTCTAGCTTCACCCCCATCTTCCAGCAGGCTTATTGCTCTGTCTCGGATGGTCTTTGATAAGGAGATTGGCTCTGATTCCCAACAGATGGAATTCAACCTGCCTGACACGACCTACCCGTGTTTGTTGGAATATTTTGTGCCGAGGATAGCTTGATCCCCAGCAACGACGGCCTGTCCCGTCCACATCTGCAACGATAGCCTGTCCTGTCCAAATTCGATCAACAAGCGGCGATTCGCTCGTCCACTTCTACTTCCATCCCCGGCAATGGACCAGCCAGTCCATTCCACCGATCAGGTTCCTTAAGTTTACTTGTCTACTTTGCTAGTATGCTTTGCTCTGGATTGCCTTGAGGGGTGTCTAGAATTCTTTGACGTTACTTGTACCAAGTCGATGGTGCTTCAAGTGCCGTCAAAGAGGGGCTACTGTAGACACCCCAATCTGGGCTTCCGGATTAGTTTACTTACGGTTTTTGATTCCCCGATGATGAAATGGATCAAGAACACCCCGGGAATGATAGCGTGTTTGAGCTTTGAGTGTTTGCAAAACCCTTGAACCTAATCTAGCCTAAGCCACTTCAAAAACCAAAAACCTTGCTGGTCCGCGCCAGGGCGCAATCATCTCGCGCCCGGGCGCACCATCGCGCGCCAGAGTCACTCCATCGCGCGACAGTGCGCCAGGGCGCACCATCGCGCGACAGACTCACACCATCGCGCGATGGTCCCACCTACAACCGACCTTACTGATGGAGGACAGTTGGCCACCCATGCAACTCTCAGCAGGCCTCGTGGACTGGCTGAAGGCCTCTGTTTTCAACCAGATTCACCCCCTTTCTCTATATATACCCCCATTTGTTTCTCTTTCAAGGGGTCCCAAAAAATTGAAAGGCTAAGCACAAGCTCTAGTGCTTTTCTCCCATTTTCACTCTACAATCATTCAAATACCTCAATCAACCTCACACTCAAAGCTCAATCTCTTTCAAACTCAACCAAAGGTATAGCTTACTTTCTGTTTTCTGTTCTGATCCCTGAGGGGGGCTGGCAGGGCCAAGGCTGGTAATCAATACCAGTCCTGGTCCTAAAGCTGGCAAGGTTTCAAAAACCGTCATGGTAGGAACCAGCGCGCGATGGTCCCACTCTCTCGCGTGACACTCCGGTGCTGCATGAGATGGACCGCGTGGGGATTGGTGTCCTACTGTTTTGCATTTATGTGTATATAGATCACTCTGTAAGCATGATAATAACCAGTTTATTGCTTTCTTTTGTTAGAAATTGTTAGCGGTAGTTCAATATGCTTATATGTTGTTTTGAAGTACCCCTGGGATTATTCTGGACCTGTCCCAGAACCCAGAAATGTGTAAACCAAGCACTGGTCTGGTCCGCGCCAGGGCGCAATCATCCCGCGCCAGGGCGCACCATCGCGCGAGGGTTTCACTCCATCGCGCGACAGTGCGCCAGGGCGCACCATCGCGCGCCAGACTCATTCCATCGCGCGACAGTGCGCCAGGGCGCATCCTCGCGCGACAGCGTGATTCCATCGCGCGACAGTTTGCCTTTGACCAGTGACTGGCCTTGCACGGGTAACTTGGATTTAGGCTGTTATTTTGTCCCCACACTGTTTATGGGGTGTTTTGTCAATTTCTAGGGCTTTTAAGCCTTTAAACTGTATATTATGCTGCCTATAAACTGCGTGGTTTGTCCTGGGTGTGCACTGGTCCTTCCAGAGCCCAGAAGGTTTGAGAATAAGAGCTGTGGGTTTTAAGCTCACCGGCGCGTGCTTGTCTTGGAATTATGCGCGCAGGAGTAAACAACATGTAGTGACTTGTTCAGTGCATGTTGGTTTCTTCCTGCGCACGTCACTCCAAAACAGGGGCTTCCCAGTTTGTTTAAACTCCCACAGCAGTCTGTTCTCATCCTATACAACTGCTCATCCATGCTATCCATCACATCCTGCAAACTTGTTACAGTTTTAATCCCCGATTAACTGTTCCCCCGCCCTAATTGGCTAAAAATTGATTAATCAAACAGAATCGCAAACAAACATCTTTTCGCAAATGCCTAAGTAGAGACCGATCTCCGGATTGGGCGAGAGGGGTGCCATAAAACCCTTCCCCTCTCGTAACCTGGCTCCCGAACCCAGATATGGTTATGACGGACTGGTTCCTTAACTTTTTCAAATCAAACAGCGCGGCAAGTGCTTCGAAATACGGTTCCTTGGGTGTCGGACCTTCAAAACCCAAGTGGCGACTCTGTATTTTCGCGAGCGCTTGTCGTCCAGCTTCAAAAAAGCGCTCCCGCGAACCGGCAGCATCTTCGGGCAAATCCCATTTGCCCACAGTGGCGACTCTGCTGGGGATTGAATCAATATTGGTCTATACTTAGAAGTTAATACGCTTGAGAACAATCCCACGAAAGCCTGTCAAAATAGTGAGCTTCGCGCTGCTAAAGAAAGGATTGGTGATTTAACAGGACCTCGTGTCCGGCCATCCAATCTGGGGCTTTTCCGATTGTTCTCTCGTGTAGTTTCTTCTAAGTATTGATCAATAAAGAGAGCCAAATTTGAAAAAGGCATTTGCGAATTTGCGATTCTGTTCTATTAATTAACTTTTTAGCATCTTCATTTGCATCGATGTGGGATAAGCCTCGTTGGATCGTTTTGGCAATCCGGCACGGTTTACCGGAGCCCGGGGACCCCGAATGACTAACAACCTTCGACGATGATGAGTCATTCTACCGTTTGACTGTTGCTCTGCGGTTACGCGGGCAGCGGGAGGTATATCTTTGGCTCTAGTCCGAGGAACCCGTTTCAAGCCAAAACCAGCCTTTGCATGTACAAAGCACTAGCACTCTCCAAATTAGGACAGGTACCTACAGGGTAAGTTTACTTGCATCTAACCCCATATACTGTCTACGTGTTACTGCTTTCCCTATCGCATGCACTGTACATACATTATTTTGCATAGGAGCATGCTTAGGATGGTTCTTTCTTTCGAGTTTGTCTTGCGCAATCTAAGACATTGTTGGACCCGATGAGGAGTCGTTCATTCTGTCGAATGTTCGTTATCAATCGCAAAGTCCTTAGTTCAATGAGACTTTGAGAAATCAAAATTTACTACATCCTTGGCTCATGCCCGGTTAAGAATTCAACCGAAAATATGGAACAAAAAAGTAGTGATGCCGTGTCACTGGCACTACCCAGGTTGAAGTGCGAAGTCACTATACACCGCCGTGTTCAAGGTTAAGGTGCCATGTCATCACCACTAAGTTGTTCCAAATTCAAAGTTGAACCTTCAAATGGGACTAGTCGAAGATTTAGTCTATTTTGATATCTTTTAGGATCTGACGATCTACTCAAGGATACATGGCCGAAAAGAATTCTGAGGATTCTGGCAACGTCTGAAATTCGTGAGGCAAACTCGTCTCTGTTTCTGTACATACATACTGTTTTGCGTAGAAGCATGTTTAGGGCGGCTTCTAAGTTGTCTCTCTTTCGAGTCTGTCTTATGCCTATTAGGGCGCTGCTAGACCCGATGAAGAGTCATGCATCTCGATGGTGCATGTTGCTAATTTTCAAAGTCCTTAGATCAATAAGACTTTGGGAAATCAAACCTTTTTAAGTCCTTGGCACATGCCTGATTGAAGTTTCAACCGAAAACATGGAACAACAAAAGTAATGATGCCGTGTCACTGGCACTACCCAGGTTGAAGTGCGAAGTCACTATACACCGCGGCGTTCAAGGTTAAGGTGCCATGTCATCAATACTGAGTTGTTCCGGACTCCAAAGTTGAAACTTCAAGAACGGAATAGTCAAAGGCTTAGACTATTTTGACATCTCTTAGTGTTAGTCGATTCTAACAAAGGATACACCCTCGAAAAGATTTCCGAGGATTTTGGCAGCGTCCGAACATCATGAGACAGACTCGTTTGTAGTTGTAGAGTCTAGGAGGACACCGACGATGGCAACATGTGCATTGCATTCTAATTGCTGCAGGAACCTCACTGAGTTCTCGTTTACTTTGCTGTCCGAAGCTAAAGGCCATCTCACTGAAAGGAAGAGCCAAACCTACTTGGGTTAGTCTGCCGGGGCTGTTATACCTTCATTTCCAAGGTCATATCACCTGCTTCGTTCATCAAATCAGAAATGGCAATACAAATGGAGCTGGCTGAGCTCAGGAAAGCTATAGAGGAATTGGGTCACAAGATGGACAAACAGATGATTATGGTCCAGGGACTCGTTGGCCTCGTTACCTCTACAACCCCGCAGCCGGATATGGGGCAAGCCAGAGAACCTTCTCAAGCCTACCACTCTCCAGCGGTCAAAATCAAACTATGCTCAGGAGACATGTTCAACGACCTGGTTGAATTCCATGAGGCTAGGACTCACTCGAAGGAGGATGTTGATTCCTTTGTCAAAACCATTGCCAAAGGGGAAGACATGCTTAGTAATGAACTCAACCCTAAAGGCAAAAGAGTTCATCCTATTGATAGTACGACGCAGCGCAGTTGCAAAGCAAGCAAAGGTTCCACCTTGAATCCTCAAAGCTATCGGGCCCGAACCCAGCCTCGAAGTTTCTCTATCTTTGAGGCACCTCTGTCCGCAGTGATGGAAAAACTCGTCAAGTCTGGGCATCTCAAACCCTTGACCGCAACTTCTCCGCCAAAAGTCTTGCCTTCTGGTTACAAGCCTCACCTCTTTTGTGCCTTCCACCAAATGCCTGGCCATCCCACTGACGCATGCTACCGTCTTCGACATGAGATTCAAGATCTCATTGACAATGGCACGGTTCATGTTCCACCAAAGCCTAACGTCATTTACAACTCCTTGCCTCAACACGACTCTGACCCTCTGGTTGGTCAGATATCTATCACCTCCACTCAAATCAACCCGAGCTCCACCATATTCAACCCTAGCCACTACATCGTCCCAGCAAATCAACCCAAACCCATCATATCCATCCCGTCTGAACCGGAGGTTAACATGATGGCTGTAGGTCGGGCAATTGAGGTTTTTTCTGCCGACACTTGGATTGACAGTAATGAGGGGCTTACAAAGGAGAAGACTGACTGGCTGAGGTCCATTGTTCAAAGGAGCACCGAGTAGGTTTGGTCAAAGAAGCTGAGGAAGCCGAAGTGCTGTTGCTTGGGCCTGACATCCGCTGGATCCTACCTCTTTTTGTGGAAGCTATGGGTAGCTTTTTAAATATTGCATTTTCAAACCGCGTCTAGTTTGCATTGGCGTTTTGTCTGAGTCTGACACAGAGTCGTTTGCATTTGTCTAAGTCTAGCTCTGAGTCGGAGGTTGTGCCTCTTGGCCCTCCACGTCGTAGCTTTCGTTTCAAGTTTTGAGTCTGCTGTACTTGGCAACCCCGAGGGGCTTTCTTTTGATATGCATTATCTTGCTTCTAAGTACTTTGCTGACTTTTGAATAAACTGTGTCGACCCTGACGACGAAGGGATAGATTTCGATGGGATCATCCCCAAGGAAATGTGTTCCCTCGCCGAAAGGGAAGACAAAAGGCATGCTCAGCCTATTAATTGAAATAGTAGTTTTCAAATAAACTTGAAAGGTGAAGTAGACCTCCAAATGGTTCAAATTGGTTCAACATTGTCCTCAGAGGAGCATTGTGCCCGGTCAGACAGGCTCGAAGAGTTCATCAATGTTTCGGCATGGTCTCTCAAATGACATGCTTAACGTTGACCCTGAGACAATGAAACATTAAATCCCCCTGCTACCTGGTGCCAAACTATGTAAAGCAAAGCTCAGAAGGTCCAGCACCTCATACCATCCTCAAATTTGCGGGAACAACATTCCACCAAGCACAAATTGGAAAGTTCAAAAGTGGCCTGGAGCAAGGCATGTCAACTGAAGCACTTTGGACCTTGCATCCATTTCATCTGGGGCTGCGGCCATTTCATTGACCTCAACGGCAATCAAAATCAATACCTTGGTCAACTTGGATCAATTTTCAAGCCTTTTCCCTGAGAGAAGCTCGTTGGACTGAAAACCCCAAGGGTGGGCAGTTCCAAGCAAAAGTTAGAGCAGCCTGCTAGACCAAGAACCTATGAAGGAGGTTTAGGCAAAAAAATAAAGGCAAAATTTGAAAGCTCGCTAGACCGAAAACCCAAAGTGGCGGTTCTAGGCAAAAGTTAGAGCGTAAAAGGTGAGGTAAAATACTCGAGTGAACCTTAGCCTGAACTACGTTTTGACCTGATTCCCCAGCTGGGATACGTAGGCAGTCTCTCTTTGAGACTCGGTCACAATCTATCAAATTGGGTCCATGGTTGACATTTGGTACACATCAAACGTCGAAGAGGATCGAAGATGAAGCTGCATGGGAGGCGTCTGACGGGGAAATCCTTTGTCTTTCAATTTTATTGCAAACTACTTCTTCAATTTCAAAGCTGAGCATAAAGCCTTAAAAGAATTTAAGCATCAAAAACAGAATGAAATGCTGGCGAGGCCTAACGGCTCACAGTTTATTCTAAGTTCAGCGAAGTCTGATGTAAGCAATTGCAGTAGCTTTGCAGTCATGTGCGCTAGTTTGAGGTTCACCTGCACTTGTTCATAGTTATGTGCGTTGGTCTCAACCTTGCGCGCACTTTTTCAATTCGTACAGCAATCGATAGCAGTCAGCTACTGCCTTCGAGTCCTGTTCAAGGGGCTTTTGCCAAGTTTGGTCTACCGTGTAGACTTAATGTGACTGCACGGGGGTGTCGGTTTTAGTCCGGGCCTATATGTGTCATCATTTGCGTCTTATATCCGTCTTTGTGGCATTTTTCTAGATTTCAATCCATTGTCATGACGAGATGCTTTTCTCCGTTCTATTTGTTCATCCAGGTCACCGTACATATGTTTGACCTTACAAGTGTCAGTTTCACCTGCCTAAGGGACTATTATGAGTTTTGGCACTCTAATGCCCAAAATTTCATTGTATTCCATGTGTCTAAGGGTTCGCATTGTTCCCTGGGGCTATTTCCCCCTTTTCGTTCGAGCTAGGCATGTCTGTACATATATGTGTGTCTGTGTCGACTCAGTTCGCTTGTCAATGCAAATGAGATATTAGCGCATGATTTATATGTCAATAAACTGGAAAAATGCAATTTTTACATTGCTACTCTTGCATCTACAATTCACAAGCTGTGGAAATCTCGTGAACGGCAAGGGCACATCCGCCTAAGGCCAAGCAAAGCATATCTCTGGGGCTTATCCACCCAAGCATCGAAGAAGGGGCATGCAGGCCCAATGCCACACCGCTTCTAAATGTCAACTGGGCACGCCGGCCCGCTCAAGCGTCTCTCTATCTGGATGCGCATCTCAGAAGCAAAAGACAATAAAGTACTGGGGCTCAGTGGTAGTCCTTAGGCATCGTTGTCCTTCTAGGAGTCGCCCTTAGCTTGCATCTGCATTTTCAATTTGTGCATTCATATTGTATACAACATTGCATATTGTGTATCAAATGTCTAAAGCAGGAAAATTCTATGCCGGAATCGCTTCTGTGGGATAGTGCAAATATGGAGGAGTGCCACACGCCGCTTTCCTTATCTCGCTTGCCATAGTAACCATCAAGCACATGGCTTTGCCGTTCTGCTCTGCTCGCACTTACAATGCACTTTGGGGAATCAAAATTCAACCCAATCTCAATGGCTCGATCATTCTGCACACTGATCTGCCCGTCTCCATTCAACGACAGCCGGTCCTGTCCATTTCTCAATGGCTCGATCATTCTGCACACTGATCTGCCCGTCTCAAATCAACGACAGCCGGTCCTGTCCATTTCTCAACAGCTCAATCATTTATACTGATGATTGTCTCATCCTGTCTGCAACGGTTCGGTCATTTATACTGATGATCCTCTCCTCCAGACTTCAACGGCTCGATCATTTATACTGATGATTGTCCCATCCTGTCTTCAACGGCTTGGTCATTTATACTGATGATCCTCCCGTCCAGACTTCAACGGCTCGATCATTTATACTGATGATCCTCCCATCCTGTCAAATTCCTCAGCGGTTTGATCACTCAGCTAATTGATCTCTCCGTCCGCACCCACGACAGCCGGTCCTGTCAAATCCATCAACGGTATCTAGCCATATCGTCCATACAATCCACAACGACGATCAGATTATCGTCCGATAGTTTGTTCAATGGTCCACCATCTGCAACTAGTTGTTCCCCAGGAGAGTCCGCCTCGGCCTGCCCCAAACAACTACCTCTACTTCAGTCTAGCTTCACCCCCATCTTCCAGCAGGCTTATTGCTCTGTCTCGGATGGTCTTTGATAAGGAGATTGGCTCTGATTCCCAACAGATGGAATTCAACCTGCCTGACACGACCTACCCGTGTTTGTTGGAATATTTTGTGCCGAGGATAGCTTGATCCCCAGCAACGACGGCCTGTCCCGTCCACATCTGCAACGATAGCCTGTCCTGTCCAAATTCGATCAACAAGCGGCGATTCGCTCGTCCACTTCTACTTCCATCCCCGGCAATGGACCAGCCAGTCCATTCCACCGATCAGGTTCCTTAAGTTTACTTGTCTACTTTGCTAGTATGCTTTGCTCTGGATTGCCTTGAGGGGTGTCTAGAATTCTTTGACGCTACTTGTACCAAGTCGATGGTGCTTCAAGTGCCGTCAAAGAGGGGCTACTGTAGACACCCCAATCTGGGCTTCCGGATTAGTTTACTTACGGTTTTTGATTCCCCGATGATGAAATGGATCAAGAACACCCCGGGAATGATAGCGTGTTTGAGCTTTGAGTGTTTGCAAAACCCTTGAACCTAATCTAGCCTAAGCCACTTCAAAAACCAAAAACCTTGCTGGTCCGCGCCAGGGCGCAATCATCTCGCGCCCGGGCGCACCATCGCGCGCCAGAGTCACTCCATCGCGCGACAGTGCGCCAGGGCGCACCATCGCGCGACAAACTCACACCATCGCGCGATGGTCCCACCTACAACCGACCTTACTGATGGAGGACAGTTGGCCACCCATGCAACTCTCAGCAGGCCTCGTGGACTGGCTGAAGGCCTCTGTTTTCAACCAGATTCACCCCCTTTCTCTATATATACCCCCATTTGTTTCTCTTTCAAGGGGTCCCAAAAAATTGAAAGGCTAAGCACAAGCTCTAGTGCTTTTCTCCCATTTTCACTCTACAATCATTCAAATACCTCAATCAACCTCACACTCAAAGCTCAATCTCTTTCAAACTCAACCAAAGGTATAGCTTACTTTCTGTTTTCTGTTCTGATCCCTGAGGGGGGCTGGCAGGGCCAAGGCTGGTAATCAATACCAGTCCTGGTCCTAAAGCTGGCAAGGTTTCAAAAACCGTCATGGTAGGAACCAGCGCGCGATGGTCCCACTCTCTCGCGTGACACTCCGGTGCTGCATGAGATGGACCGCGTGGGGATTGGTGTCCTACTGTTTTGCATTTATGTGTATATAGATCACTCTGTAAGCATGATAATAACCAGTTTATTGCTTTCTTTTGTTAGAAATTGTTAGCGGTAGTTCAATATGCTTATATGTTGTTTTGAAGTACCCCTGGGATTATTCTGGACCTGTCCCAGAACCCAGAAATGTGTAAACCAAGCACTGGTCTGGTCCGCGCCAGGGCGCAATCATCCCGCGCCAGGGCGCACCATCGCGCGAGGGTTTCACTCCATCGCGCGACAGTGCGCCAGGGCGCACCATCGCGCGCCAGACTCATTCCATCGCGCGACAGTGCGCCAGGGCGCATCCTCGCGCGACAGAGTGATTCCATCGCGCGACAGTTTGCCTTTGACCAGTGACTGGCCTTGCACGGGTAACTTGGATTTAGGCTGTTATTTTGTCCTCACACTGTTTATGGGGTGTTTTGTCAATTTCTAGGGCTTTTAAGCCTTTAAACTGTATATTATGCTGCCTATAAACTGCGTGGTTTGTCCTGGGTGTGCACTGGTCCTTCCAGAGCCCAGAAGGTTTGAGAATAAGAGCTGTGGGTTTTAAGCTCACCGGCGCGTGCTTGTCTTGGAATTATGCGCGCAGGAGTAAACAACATGTAGTGACTTGTTCAGTGCATGTTGGTTTCTTCCTGCGCACGTCACTCCAAAACAGGGGCTTCCCAGTTTGTTTAAACTCCCACAGCAGTCTGTTCTCATCCTATACAACTGCTCATCCATGCTATCCATCACATCCTGCAAACTTGTTACAGTTTTAATCCCCGATTAACTGTTCCCCCGCCCTAATTGGCTAAAAATTGATTAATCAAACAGAATCGCAAACAAACATCTTTTCGCAAATGCCTAAGTAGAGACCGATCTCCGGATTGGGCGAGAGGGGTGCCATAAAACCCTTCCCCTCTCGTAACCTGGCCCCCGAACCCAGATATGGTTATGACGGACTGGTTCCTTAACTTTTTCAAATCAAACAGCGCGGCAAGTGCTTCGAAATACGGTTCCTTGGGTGTCGGACCTTCAAAACCCAAGTGGCGACTCTGTATTTTCGCGAGCGCTTGTCGTCCAGCTTCAAAAAAGCGCTCCCGCGAACCGGCAGCATCTTCGGGCAAATCCCATTTGCCCACAGTAGCGCAAGGCTCCCACGCGCAAGAGACCACATGTCGCGCGACTGAGGCGCCATGTGGCGAGCTAGGGTTCGTTGGTCAAATCGTCAACCCCGCGAGAACGAATGCACATGTCAGATGCCCATTGGATAGTCAAACGGTCAACGGTCGCGCCTATTGACCTTTCCTACAAGAAGCAACAAAACCACAAGAAACGTAAAGGCAGTTGTGTAGATTACCACAAGATAGCAAGAATATATAGCAAGCTAGAAATGAGAGACTTCCCCAAGTGTCCTACAAGAAAGCTATGTACAGTTACCAGAAGTAAAACCAATGTACTTTAAGAGCATCGTAGTTGCAGTGGAAAAAAATGAAAGGCTTCGTAACCCATGGAAAAATGGGTGCTAATTCGTCCTTTTCCCATCAAATGCCGATTCTGCGAAATATGTCACCACTGGACCAAGAAAAGAAAGAAACAACTTTTGCTGATAGTTACAAATATTTTTTGTACCTAGGAAAGTCGCTCCGAAAATTTAATTGGTGGTTTTTGACATTTTTGTTCTTGACCATGACCAGAGAAGAGAGGATTGTTGGGAAATCGAAGCTTCGCGCTCAGACTCACAACGAACAAAAACACTTTAGGATCTTGGGATACTATCGTCACAAAAAATAAATCAGAGAAAAAGAACAGAAAGAACAGAAAAACAGAACACATAGATATACGAGGTTTGACAACTTGCCTACGTTCCCGGGAGCCACACCAGTCCACTATGAATGAAAGAAAACGAAAGATTACAAGTTTTCTCCTTCCTCTCTGAAAAAAGTTCTCTTGCACTTTCTCTCACTAGAATTCTCTCTCTGTACAGTCTCTCTAGCAAATTGCTCGCTCAAAAAATAATGAATATAATATCTAATATTTATAGGCAAACCCTAAGTGATGGCTGGATCCGTCCAACCAACTTGGGCCGCAGCCCACGGCCCATCTCAGCCACGAGCCTGTCTGTCGCGCGCTACCTGCCGCGAGCCTGACCGCGTGCCTACCTGTCACGGAACTCTCCGCGCTGGTCACAGATCTTTGTTGCTGAACCATGTTGCTAAAAGTTGTTTGCATCCCCAACAATCTCCCACTTTAAGATAACTGAAGCAAATCAATATCAACAACCTCAATCAATAGCGGACGTAATGAACTTCACCCCTCCTGGCGCGACTCCGGCCCTCCAACTCCTCATGCACGAAGGCCAACTGACATTGAGCACAACTTCAGTTTCTCGATGGTGACCGACTTTGTCAACATATCTGCCGGATTTTGGCTCCCCAAAATCTTCTCCAGTAATAGTTTCCCTTCTTCCCAAAGCAAGCGAATGAAATGGTACCTTAAATCGATGTGCTTCGTTCTAGCATGAAACACTGGACTTTTTGCAAGATGTATAGCACTCTGGCTGTCACTGAAAAGAACACTGTTCTCTGTCTTCAAACCTAACTCACCCAAAAAAGCCTTCAACCAAATCATCTCCTTAGCAGCCTCCGTGACTGCTACATACTCAGATTCTGTCGTGGACAAAGTTACCAACTTCTGTGGACGCGAGACCCAACTCACCGCTATTGATCCCAAAGTGTAGACATATCATGTGGTGCTTCGCCTTGTATCATGATCACGAGCGAAATCTACATCCACAAATCCTCTCACCACCAAATCTGCTCTCCCAAAATACAATGGAATATC
The DNA here is from genome assembly GCA_019656295.1 of Rhododendron mucronatum var. ripense. Taxonomy (NCBI): domain Eukaryota; kingdom Viridiplantae; phylum Streptophyta; class Magnoliopsida; order Ericales; family Ericaceae; genus Rhododendron; species Rhododendron mucronatum. The sequence continues at coordinate 705,062 of BPLT01000240.1, forward strand.
CGCGGTCCCACGGAGATACCTCAGTATCCACTTAACAGCTTCCCAATGCTGCTTCCTCGGATTGCTCGCAAACCTGCTCACAACTCCCACTGCATTCGCGATGTCCGGCCGAGTGCAGACCATCGTGTATATCAGACTATCGATGGCTGAGGCATACGGTACTTTGGCCATGTGCTCCTTCTCAACATCTGTCTTCAGAGACTGCATGTCAGAAAGTCTAAACTGACTTCCCGGAGGCGCGCCAACTGCCTTGGCAATCTACATATTGAACCTTTCAAGAACCCGTTCAATATACTCAACTTGACTCAACTTCAAGACCCTTTGAGTTCTGTCCCTGCTGATCCTCATCCCAAGTATCTGCGTCGCTGCACCCAGATCTTTCATAGCAAACTCTGCTGCCAACTGTTTTTTCAACCTATTTATCTCGCTTAAACAGGACCCCGCTACAAGCATATCATCTACATAGTGTAGTAAAATTATGTAGCTCACCTTACATCGTTTAAGGTAGGAACAGTGATCTGCATGGCACCTCGTGTAGCCGCTACGCTGCATGAAACTGTCAAATTTCTTATACCATTGTCTAGGAGCCTATTTCAACCCATATAGACTCTTCTTGAGTCTACACACCATTTCTTCCTCGTTCTTCTCAATGAAGCTAACAGGCTGCTTCATGTAGATTTCTTCATCCAAGTCACCATGAAGAAACGCAGTTTTAACATCCAACTGCTCAAGGTAGAGGTTTTCTGGAGCCACCAAACTCAATACCACTCTGATAGTGGTCAGCTTCACAATTGGGGAAAAAATCTTTGTGAAATCAACCCCTTCTTTCTATTGGAAGCTCTTCACAACCAATCTGGCCTTAAACCCTTGCTGTCGTCGCTATCTTGCTTGACGCGGTATACCTACTTGTTCTGTAGCGCCTTCTTCCCCGCAGGAAGCTTTGCCAACTCCCAAGTCACATTCGAATGAAGAGAATGCATGTCCTCTTGCATATCACGTCCGCACTTCACAGCGTCTCCAACTTGTAAAGCCTCGTCATAGCAAGACGGCTCCCCGCTATCTGTCAAAAGCAAATAATCCAACGATGAAAGGTATTTTGGATTAGATTTGCATACCCTGGTTGATCTTCTTACTGCGGCAGTCGATGAGCTAGACCCTGTCTCTGGAACTGCCCTAGACTCTGTCCACGAGACTACCTCATCCATCCGGTCAGATCCCAACTCATCCCTACTACTTTCTGGAAGATCCTCCAAACTAAAGTACTCGGGTGCCTCGCGATCCTCTCACAGACCACCTCTGTGGGACCCTCGCAGTCCTCAGTAGAACTCCCACTGCATTGTTTGCTATCCCTGTCCTTGTACAACACCGACTCATTGAATATGACATCCTGGCTTCTGATTATCTTCCGGTTTTTCACATCCTAGAGACGATAACCAAACTCATCGCTGCTATAGCCAATGAACGTGCACAACAGTGACTTAGCATCTAGCTTGTCTCTAACTTTGTCACTGAGGTGGACATAAGCAACACAACCGAAAATTTTCAAGTGTGAGAGATTTACCTCTTTACCGCTCCAAACCTCCTCAAGTATTCCAAAGTTCAACGGAACTGATGGCCCATGGTTGATTAAATATGCTGTTGTATTGATCACATCTGCCCAAAACTGCTTGGGCAATCCCACATGTATACGCATGCTTCGCGCACGCTCTGTCAGAGTCTTGTTCATCCGCTTCGCAATGCCATTCTGCTTATGAGTTCCTGGAACAGTCTTCTCTAAACAGATCCTGAATAGAGCACATGCTCTCTTGTACTCTCCCAGTTCATACTCTCCCCCATTGTCTGACCTCAGACACTTCACCTTTAAGTTTGTCTCATTCTCTACTCTGGCGTTCCACTTCATGAAAATTTCGGATATCTCTGACTTGTGTTTCATGAAATAGACCCATACTTTCCTCGAGTGATCATCGATGAAAGTAACAAAGTACCTCAACCAGCCAAGAGAATGTATTGGCGCGAGACCCCATATGTCTGTATGAACAAGCTCCAGCTTGTTTAGCTTGGGAGGTCTGCCACTTTTCTGGAAACTAACCTGCCTCTGCTTGCCGAAAATACAGTCTTCACACATGTCGAAATCCACTAACTCAACTGGTAGCTTCCTCTGTGTCTGCAGAACCTTCATCCCCTTCTTGCTCATATGTCCCAACCTGTCATGTCACAAACTTGAACTCACTTGGCTCTCTAGCCGCGGACCTTCCGCGAGCCTACCCTCGCGTGGTACCACCTCCGTGATGGCAAGTGAATGACTCCTATGTGAAGTTAAATAGAGAGTACCGACCTTCTTTTCGCGCGCTACCACCATGGTACCGTTGGAGACTTTCCACGCTTCTCTTGTGAATGTCGAGGTATAGCCCGTTGCCCAACTGAAACAAGATTTCTTTTTAGCTGCGGGACGTGTCTGACATCCTTGGAGCCTACCCTCCCGCGGTACCACCTCCGCGAGACCCTCACAGTCCTCAGGCGGGACCACCCCTGCGAGTTCCTCCGCGATGGCAAGTGAATGCACTACAAGAAATTACACCATTCCCGACTAACGTTCCCGACTAAATTTTATTTAGTCGCCAATTGGCTACCCATTACAGACTAATTATTACTTAGCCGGTAAATTTAAATTCTAACCCCGACTAAACAAATTCTAGTCGGTAAATATTAATGTATGCCGACTAAATAAATAATTAGTCGGGAAATATATTTTTCCCCCCGAGTTTTATAAATGAACAAATGAAATAAATATGCCGACTAAACTATTTAATCGGCAAATGTTAATATATGCCGACTAAATATCGATTTAGTCAGGAAATTATTTTTTTGCCCGATTTTATAAATCAAGAAATGAAAATAAATATGCCGACTACACTATTTAATCGGTAAATATTAATATACACCGACTAAAAAGAGATTTAGTCGGAAAATATTGAATATAAAAACAAATAAAATGAAAATAGATGCCGACTAAATTTTTTGGTCGGAAAACATAATTTATTGCCGACTAAGGTTTTAATTTAGTCGGGAAATATATTATTTTTTGTCCTTTTTTAAAAATTTCAAGAAAGACAGTATTTGTTTGACCACACTAATCACGATGCAATCTTTCCGATCACTACCGCTCATTTTTTTTTCCTTCTTAATCATAAGATTTTTGTTAAATTTTGGCTCGATTGGTCCAATGAAGCCCTTTTATCGGCACATAAGTTCTTAAATGTAAAGAATTTTGTTGTCCGATTAAGTGTCTATCCATATGTGGTTAACTTCATTCTTGGTACAAATGTTCAAATTTGTATTACATCAAAGATAGAGGATTTTGATCTTGAAAAAATTCCTCAAGCGAGGCTCGGTTAGTTCACTACAACACTTAGCCGTCTTAAAACGCATTAAATGTCTTTCGATAATGTGGTTGCCAATACCAAATGATCTTCGATTTTAGTGACAATGCTAGAATAAGTAAGACGTGAAATCCTAATGGTTCAGATCGATCATTATAAAAAATGACTCGGTTGTTACCTTAACTATATATATGTTTGATGTATTTGATAGTTAACTAAATGTTATGTTGTATTTGTTGTTTCAGCAGCCACAAGATCTTGAGACAATCTTGATGATCAAGATCGTTTATTTTGTTGCACTTGTTGAATTATTCATTCTTGTAAATTTGCGGCTCGATTAGGTTTAGAATATTCCTTTATCAAGACGTGAATTCATTAGAAAAATAGTATTTTTTTGTTCGATCAATGTCTAATGGAAAAAGATCAACTGTAATCTCAATAAGAATGATGTAACCATTAATATTAGAGAAGATAAATGGTTCTGATCGTGCAAAAAAATCTCAAGTGGGGTTCGGGTGATGTGTTACAAGACTTTAATGTTTTTGGACTTAATAAAAAATTTTCCGACTTAAGGATTTATTCCCAACTAAATATTTAGTTGGCCAAGACAAAGAAATCACCGACTAATTATTTTTTGGTCGGGACTGGTACATTTGTTTGCGCCAATTGAAAATTTTCGCGGAAAAAAATGGCGGGATTTGGCTAACTTCCGACTAAACCATTTAGTCGGTAATCTCTATTATGATACAAAACGGTGTCGTTACACCTTTCCCAAACCCTTCCAGTTACACGAACACACCTCCCCCATCCCCTCACATCGACAACTGGTCATTCTTTTCAGTCCCTCCTCCCAATCGACCCTCTCGCTCAACCCCTCTCAATCGACCCTCTCTCTTCTTCATGCGCATGGCCTTCCTCTTTCACAGGTCCCTCTCTCTCTCTCTCTCTCTCTCTCTCTCTCGCTCTCCACAAAAAAAGTACTGATTTGGTTACCCATATACGAAAAAGACTTAATTTTCTGATTCATGCGCAGAAAATCTGATTTGCCCTCATTCAGCCTCAACATCTTCGGAAGAATCAACATCTTCGGAAGAATCTTTGGCCTAGCACTTCTCGGGTACAAATTATAAATTATCCTTTGATTAAACCCATAAATTTCTGGGTATTAACTTTGAATCATGGTTATAGTTCAGCCTATGCGTCGGTTAGTCCCAGAAATTTCAGGAAATTCAATTTAATTTTTTTTTGAAATTATGATTGTTTTCTTTTTTGGATTTTTTTTTTCAGTCCCTCCTCCCAATCGACCCTCTCCTCTGACTGTGGCCTCAGACCTCCTGCTCCTCTCAATCAAACCCTCCGACGAAACCCCTCTCCTCCGACTTTGCATCTCCAGTCTCTCACGCTCGCTCCTGCTTGGTACTCTTTCTCTCTCTCTCTCTGTCGTACTTGTTTGGTCTCGGATAAGATCTCTAGATGCTGCATTACCGTGTGCATTCATGGCAACTACAATCCCTTTCTTTTCTTTGGTTGTGTTCTGTTTTGTAAGGCATGTTTGGAGAAGGATTTGTAAAATTGGTTATATAATTAGTGTTCGGAGTTTCGTGATTTGCCTAATTTCTGAAAATGGAGCATCGAACTTATGTGCCGTGATAGGAACCCGTGGAACAGGGGAATAAGTGTTGGGTCTTGCTTGGTTTGAGTTAATTCTATCTCGTTCTCTCAATAAATTTCTCTCCCCAAAATTTAGAGGGTTTGGGTTTCAAAATGGAAACAGGGTATGGTATGGTGTGATTGTATTTGTATTTTTCCCTTCAGAAGTCAGGTAAGGTGAGTACGAGGAGTAATAAAGGTGAGAAAGATCTGTTCTATGATTTTCTAGGTGGGGTCGAGTCTAATTAAACAATTTCTTGTTGGCCAGACCAAAGCAGTGGTGAGATGAGAGAGACGAGAGAGACGGTCGGTCAGGGATAGAGTCAAGATTCTCGAAGAGTAGATGCATGAATAGATGATCCTAGGGTGCGTGGACGAAACTTTGCTCTTTATAGCTGCCAATTTATAGGTGTGTTTTTTTAGATTTTTTGGAGTTTCAAGATTATAAAATAGCAATAATGCTAGGATAATCTCGGACTGAGATTTGGATTTTGAGTGCTAACTTGATTAGATCTGGGAATTACACTTGCATTGCTACTTTTATGTTTTGCTTTCAATCTACATGCAACTAGTTTTTTTTTGGTAAACTGGTAATCCTCGTGAGAAGAACTTGGGAGTGGATTTGTCAATCTCTGTGCTAGGAACCTGCAATAACAATACAACCAGTAAGAACCATTATGATTTATGCAATAATAATCAAGAAGAAGAATCAGATGGCCAAAGCTCTGAGAGTGAAATACCTTGAATGCAATGATCTTGTATGTTTTTTTTGCTTCTGTTGTTAGGCCATCCTTGTATGCTAGTGCTAACAATCATGCAGGCTTAGGCCATCCTTTTAGCTAGTTGCTGCTATTACTTATGCTTTTGTATCTCAGTGTTGACTCTGGCATGTTTCTAGGATTGTAAGTTTTTATGTTTTTATGTTTTGGACAAGAATGTTTTTGCTCCTCTTTAGGTTTTAGATTGGTATTTTGCTATCCTTCTTCCTTTGAGATTATAAGAGGCTTCTGAATGTCCTTGACATATGTGCCAACATAGTCGTCCGCTCGCATGGTCCTTTTAATCATTCTACTTGACTCATTTGCTTTGGTTAATAATTTTTTTTTCTGATAAAAAAGAAGTATTTGAAGTTACCAAGCAACCGATGAAAGGCTTGACAAATGCCAAACATAAGTAAATTCACTAATTTGCACCCCAAACCAAGAATCTCACAACACAACCACCAAATGATTTCTGACTATAGCATTCCATAGGTCCAGAGTTAGACTTCGAGATTACAACCATTAGAAAGTACACTCTCAGAACATCAACCATCAGATTTTTTTGTGCATTGTTAAGACCTTTTAAATACCATCTATGCCATGTAATCCAAAGTCAAACTATGTCCCCCCTGAATCATCCTTGTTCTTACTTGCATTGCATCCATGATGAAAGATTTTTAATTGTTAATCATTGCATATCAATAGACTCGTCACCTATGTCAGTGCAAAAACATTTGACCGCTATGACTGTTTGTATTGAGACTCCACATGGTAGAGGACAATGTGTGATCGATATTTTGATAACTATTCAAACTATGGTTATTTGAATATGTTAGGCAGACAAGCCTAATGGAAAGGTGCCAGATTTATGTGAGAGATACCAAGCATCGCATACATTAAGAGATGGTAGATGGATCGATCCTCAATGTGCCGAGATTCATGTATGCATCTAATATTTGTAGACATTTTGTTTTTTCTTTTTCAATTAGTCTATTCCTTATATTTTTCGTTGTTTCTTTTCTTCTTTTTGCAAATGACAGGCGGGGATGGTGGCCACGCGAGATGAGGCATCTCAAACAGGAAGTCCGCTCACGGACGAAGAACTTTCGAGAATTCATCTTGGGAAAGCAAAGTATTACATAAGGGGATTTGGGGTTGGCCCGAGGCCCTCATCCTTCTCTTCCCAATCCAGCTCCAACTTAGCACAACAAGAGCTGCAGAAAGTCCAATCTGAGTTGGAGTTACTTCGCGAGGAGCGACAAAGAGAACGGGAGGAGAATAAAAGGCAGTGGGAGGAGGAGCGAAACCGGCTTCAAGAGGAGCAAAGACAACGGGAAGAGCAACAAAGGCTAAGAAATGAGGAAAGGCAACGTGAATTTGATGAACTCAAAGCCATGTTGATGAGGCATATGCATGGACGAGACAATGTGTGATCGAGGTGATGGTGGCAAATATTCGGTACGTAATTTCCTCTTTGCTATGAATTAATGGGTTAGTAGCTCGTATTTAGATTGGTGGATACCTCTAACCTGGTATATATGCCAAACCTGAGGTGTAACAAAGCCAGGCTAAATATTGAGTTTGTTTTTAGTTAGTATAGTTGGTTTTATTTGATTGCATTGCTTAGCCGAGGTGGTGGCATAACCCCTCGCATATTCTGTTTGCCGAGTTGAGGTGGCGGCCTAGCCCCTCCAGTCTGTTAGCTATTTATTTGATTGCATTGCATGAGCATTAATTTTTTGCACTATAAGAAACATGTCCTTGGATTGGGAGGCAACCGAAAATTGAAATTGGTGATATATATTCACTTGTCGTGGACTGCAATACTAGCATGCCTTGATGAGAATCTTTTTATAGTCCATTTAAACAGATATGAATTCCACAAATGAAGTTGGGAGATGCCTGAATATCTGGCAAGAAAGGGATTACCCATAATGAATCCCAAACGTCCATCCCATAATTCTACAAATGAAGCAAGTGCACCCCAAGCATACATAGACACCTGAAAGGCACACACACATACGCACACATGAGAGAGAGAGAGAGAGAGAGAGAGAGAGAGAGAGAGAGTTACTTGAGAATCATCAGTTTTCCCATCTCCAGCTGCTCCAAAATTCACCACATTAAAACAATTGAAGGATGTTAGACCACTTGCACTTGAAGTCCCCAGACCAGACAATACTATGCAAGAAATCAAGAAAATAGTCCATCGATCCTCCATAATTCCACAACTTTGACTATGTGTATGATTTGATCTGCACCCATATTTCGTATCTGCTATTAGTGCTACATACAAAGCTTGTAGATCTGAGGCCTTAGCAACTGTCACTTTCTTGACATGAAACCGTAACTTGCTATACAGATTTGAGATTACCTTTCCAATCTTCTATGCCATAGATTGTTGAAATGTGGCTTTTTAGCACTTAACATAAAGAAATCAATTGGCATATAACCTTCAAATCTTGCAATATATGCAAGCCCCAAGTATAGAGTACGCACGAATGTAGAGACTTCTGGCTGCTCTTTGGATCACATGCTAAGGACAGCTGAATCTTGGCAAACATAAAGCTAGCTTGCTCTGGTCGCACCAGACTGGTCCATGGGTCGATAACCGACAGTTGTAAGCCCTTTTAGGTGAGTACTAAAGCAGAAGGCTAATCTAAAGAAATAGGCAAGGAAATTTGTTTTGCGTTAAACTTGAACTAATTTGGAGTTAAATTAAGGAATGGGATAGAATAATGTCTATTTACGTACAGAGTTTTTCGACTCAACACATTGAATCAAGTGATATCTCGCATGCACGTGAGAGTAGTTGCTGGTTTTCTTGGATTTGCAAAACCTGGGTATCATCACTTGCAGCACTCTTTACAAGCATGGGCTTTTTTCCCACCTTCGCTCAAGAGCAACTTAATGCATACCTTATTGTCCCATATTTTGTCAGTTATGCAATATAGTTAGGCCCGTGCCTTTCGGATAAAAAAAATGCAAATGGACGGAAGCATTTCTCTTCTTCATTGTCTACCAGTCTTAGGATATGTATCACTCAAAAGAAGTCGCATCAGTATTTCAAGACTATGGAAAAATTACCTTTAGCCATCAGTTACATAATTAAACTTGTAGTAGACAACAATTGCCCACCCAAACCATTGGCTTGTTGCAACAACGTTTTAGTTAGGCATATTGCTTCAGAAAGTTTTTTTAAGGAAAATTTTCTTGGAATGACGAGTCTTGTCAAGTTTGCGCTTGTTGTTTCTGAAAACATGAAAAACCATAATGAGGAAAGCGAAACTGTGGGAAACACAGTTTAAGCATTTCTGTGGTCACGCGTTAGTCTCTGATGTATCATTCAAGACTTAACCTTCCAACTACATAACTCCTGAAGATTAAGCCATAATTCCACTATAACTCGTTAAAATCAATATACAGGGACAAGATATACTTAGGAGAAAGTAAGGGAGCAATTACTCTACCTCAATCCGGTTGAGAGAGCTTAAACGCGATTTTTTGGGTTTTCGGCTAAACAGAGAACATGAAGGCGACGGGACGTCGGGGCTGCCTTCGGAGTGAATGGAAAACGGGTTCGGAGATGCTCGGGAATGTGGTGTGAACCGAATTTGTGTTTGAATGAGTGCAAAACAAAATCCCACCTCACTTTCTCTCTCTAAACCTCCATGGATGGAGCTTCCAAGCTTTCTCTTTATTTGTCTTTATTTCTTGCCGGGTTGTAGTGTAGGAGTAGTAGGAAGGCGTGGTTGCTGCGCTCTGTTTATTGTTTGTATAAATCGTTGGATCGGAAAATGGGTGTTGTAATGGTGAATTTCCTAATTCCGTTTGGTCTTTTTGTGGGCTGTCAAGTGTTCAAAACTGGTTGAAAATGGGGGTTCAAAATTGAGGTGAAATACAAACTAAATACAAGCATAAACAAAGCTAGGGTGTTCAAATGAACACCATTTAATCACTGTGGTGCCACCACTGGATTCAGGTCCGGTAGTGTGTGCGTGGTGAGAGAGAAATAGATGTGAAATGTCATTTCTGCCCTTGGAGTGGGCTGAAGAAGTCACGTGCAAGTCATGTGCTCTGTTTTCCGTCACTGTTCTTAACAGAAGTTAGGTTTTGGACTACATAGAATGCAATCAGTTAGTTTGAGGACTAAGTAGGCAAAACTGATAGTTTGAGGACAAAGTACAAAAAATGGTGATAGTTTGGGGGATGTTTTCATAAAAAACTCTTTATTGAAGTGAACCTTGGGTTTAGCAATAGTATATACAGTAGGGAGTGGTATTGTCGGAAAGGTTTTTTTTTTTGGTGTGTGTATCTTATCCCTTTTTATGTTTACTGGTGTAGCTAGTAAGTAAATAATCATGGGCATTAATGATTGGAGTAGTAAATTTCATAAAGCGAGAGAAGTGATACTCCTTGATATTCACTCCCTTTCTTCTTCTTTTTTTTTGGACGAGAAGCAAGGCAAATCTACTGAGTAGTAGTAGTAGTAGTAGTAGTAGTAGTAGTTTGTTTGCGTGCTCTTGTATGCTAAGCTAAGCATTATTGGACTCTTGTGACATGGTTCCATCTTGTGCTTCATGTGTGCAAAAGTCTCCAACCAGGCAGTGAGACTATGCAATGCAAGCTTAGTGTCATTGTAGCATACACAGAGCCAAGAACTGTACTTGTTTTACAATTTTCCTTTAGCAATAATTTTGTCTTCCACTCATTAAATCCTATATTAGCACTGATATGCTAATGGAAGAGGAACAACTCATTCTGTTTTTTTTATTAGGTGCATTCCTTTTTGGGCTGGTTTTATGAACATGTCACACTACATATAGGCTGGTGGTTACCAGTATTCACATCAGCTCGGCGCTCTTTCTTTTTGGCTTGTTGCTCATAATCATGAGTTCATGACTAGCTAATGGTACATGCGTTGGATTATAATTTGTATTCCAAAGATGGTTGACTGTGAGGTACTTGAAGATGCTAAAGTTTGTTATACTTAAAGCTAAGCATTCTATTAGTTATGTTTCAACATTCCAACTTATACTGGAATGAGTGAAGATGTGTTTTTGATTGAGATCACGTGGTCTGAAAAGACTTGCAATTCTAATTTCAGTTCCTATTTTGCGGGAATCAAGTTACCAGTAACAAATTGTACTCCTCAGTTTTCCATCATGGTCTGAATGCTAAATTGTTGTGAGTTGGCTTATTTACTTGCATTATCATGTTGATTCCAGAGGCCATGGACGATTAGCTGTTCTATGTGTAAACTATTTCATGTGTAAATTTTGGAAGTTTTTGCCTTCTGGGTAATTGATTTTTTGAGACTTTCTTACTGATTTTGGGATGAATGAATTTTTTTGTTTATGCTTTTAATTTATTTTCAGCTAATAGCTATTAGAAGAAAGATCGCGATTTTGGGTCTAATTATTGTGTTTTGTTCTTTCCACAGATATTGGAGTATCTGGCATCTTGTTAATGATTATATATGAAGAAGTTGGATTTTTGCCGTAGATTCTATCTTAATCTAGTTTTGTTGAACTTTTGTATTATTTTGCGCTTTAGGGCATGGATATGATATGTTTGATGGTAGCACTTTCGTGGTATGATTTTTCGTTACTTTGTACTTTTGCGAATTCAGATACCGTATGTTAAGTATTTGGTTAATACCTATTTATGGAAATTATGAATGAATTGTTTTTGAATTTCAATACTTGATTACAATATTGGTGAATAGATGTTCAATTTAATTTATTGTGAATTACCAAAAAAAAATCTCAGCAAATTTTAGAATTAATTTTAAAATTTGTAATATTATATTTAAAACAAATGTTATATTTCCCGACTAAATAATTAGTTGGCAATTTATTACACATCTTCCGACTAAATAATTAGTCGGTAATTCATCAAATATTTTCAGTTATTTATTAAACATTTACCGACTAAATAATTAGTCGGTAATTTATATAACATTTTCCGACTAAATAATTAGTCGGTAATTTATGCAATATTTACCGAATTTATTAAATATTTACCGACTAAATAATTAGTCGGTAATTCATCTAATATTTGCCGACTAAATAATTAGTCGGAAATTCATTATATTTTTTCGACTAAATAATTAGTCGATAATTATTTAAATATTTCCCGACTAAATAATTAGTCGGTAATTCATCTAATATTTTCCGACTAAATAATTTTTCCGACTAAATAATTTGTCGAAAATAATCCATATTAGCCGACTAAATAATTAGTCGGCAAAAAACAATAATTTTCCGACTAAATGTGTTTTAGTCGGTGATTACCTTTGCCGACCGCAATATCCCGACTAAATTGCCGACTAAATTTTTTAGTCGGGAATGACTATTGCCGACTAAATTCCTACCTTTTGCCGACTAAACGGTTAGTCGGGAATGGTGTTTTTTCTTGTAGTGATGACTCCTATGTGAAGTTAAATAGAGAGTACCGACCTTCTTTCTGCGCGCTACCATCATGGTACCGTTGGAGACCTTCCACGCGTCTCCTATGAATGTTGAGGTATAGCCCGCTGCTCCTAGTTGCCCAACTGAAAAAAGATTTCTCTTTAGCTGCGGGACGTGTCGGACATCCTTGGAGCCTACCTTCACGCGGTACCACCTCCGCGAGACCCTCACAATCCTTGCGCGGGACCACCCCTGCGAGTTCCTTTGCGATGGCAAGTGAATGACTCCTATGTGAAGTTAAATAGAGAGTACTGACCTTCTTTCCGCGCGCTACCACCATGGTACTATTGGAGACCTTCCACGTGTCTCCTATGAATGTCGAGCTATAGCCCGTTGCTCCCAGTTGCCCAACTGAAACAAGATTTCTCTTTAGCTACGGGACGTGTCTAACATCCTTCAAACACCATCTAAACCCGCGTTTCAATCTGCACATCACCCATTCCCACTATACTACATGGCTCATCATCGCCCAAGTATACTTGCCTGAAGTCGCCTGCTACATATTCAGAACCCCCTTGCTAGCAGTCGCATGGAATGAAACGCCCGAGTCAACCACCCATGACTCCGCGATACTGTCCATCGAAAGAATAAGTGCATCTTGCACGATGTGGGCCTCCTGCTCACCATTATTCTTCTTTGGAGCTTTATAGACTGAAGACATGTGACCCGCCTGGCCACAGTTCCAACATTCACCTTTAATGTTGCGTACTTGCGTTTTGCCGCGGGACTTCTTGCTGCGCGACTTCGATCGGCTCTTGTTCTGGTTCTGACCACCCCTGGCCTGGCCTGGCCTTGGCCTCTCTGCTCAAAACTTAGAGCTGAACCTGAACTGCTAGAGCCCGACGCTCTCTCGAGCGATTTCCTTCTAACTTCTTCAGTTAGAATCAAACTGACTATATCATTCAGTTTGAGCTTCTCCTTCCCACCCAAGTTACTCGTCGCGGCAACTGTACCCTGCCGGCTCTCCGGCAACTGAGACAGGATCAACAAGGTTTGAACCTCATCGTCTTACTCAATACCAACAGAGATCAACTGGTCCACTATTGTATTGAACTCGCTAAGATACTTCATAAACAAACCTCCATCAGGCATCTCAAAGTTGAACAACTTCTTCATCAAGTGCACCTTGTTTGCCACAGACGGCTGTTCATACATCTCCGCAAGTGCGTCCATCAGGTCAGACGCGATTTTTTCTTTCAATATATTATGCGCGACTGACTTCAAGAGTAATAACCGGATCAGACCCATCGCCTTCAGGTCAAGAACCTCCCATTCCGCGTCAGTCTCGCCTTCTTTTTTCTGAGGCGCGACCGTTGACCGTTTGACTATCCAATGGGCATGTGACACGTGCACTCGTCCTCGCGGGGTTGACGATTTGACCAATGAACCCTAGCTCGCCATGTGGCGCCTCAGTCGCGCGACACGTGGTCTCTTGCGCGTGGGAGCCTCGCGCTACCCATAGCTTTGCAGCGTCCATGTAAAGGTCACGAGCCCAAATTCCTCCCTTAAGGAGAAAGTTATACTTATTCAGGTGGACACTTGGCGCGGTCCCAATCTAATGAAGATGATAACGCGGTTTAACCAAGGCACAAGAGAAATTGCCCAGACTCTTATGTCTGCTCCGGCCTTTAGGCAGGACCCGAGGGGCCTCTTGAGGCTTGGCAAGCGGTATTGGTGCGACCGAGTAGGTCACGACCTTGCCCTGGGGGAAAGAAGGGGATCTAGTGGCTTGGTGGCTGTAAAAGAAGAAGAGGATCTCCGCGAATAAGAGGATACGCTCACCGTCATAGTCGCGGTCATCGTGAGGGTAGCGACATCTCGGCGGTCAGGGGGGACAAAAGGGACACGCGTCATTTTATCAGCGCGCCACTTGGTGCCCGAGTATTAGCTCGTGTGGTCTATAAATATGAACGTCTCTTCATTGAACCTCAAAGAAACGAGAGAGCTTTGTGAACAGTTTCTAGAGAGAGAGTTGGTGAGCACTGATTTTAAAGGAGGTCTTATCCTCTTTCAGGGGTTCTATTGTCTTTCTCCTTTGGGATCTCTGGGTTTGGATCTCTACTGCCTACCCTCTCTGTTCACCCATGCTCTTCTTCTTCACCCTTTTAGATCACTCCTTTCATCCCTTTTCCATAGCTATTACAACCTCTCCGGCACATCTATTCTCTTAAGGGTATTTGTCCACTCAGAAATCGGACCGATCCTACACTTTTAGTTTTGGGTTAGGCCATCATTCTTCTTGTATCAGCAAACACTCTTTTCGAATTGTTTTGGGGTTGAAGAAAACATGCAAAGAAGTATGTACGCATATGACTGTCCTACGAACCTTAGTATGCCCGCGACTAAGCTGTTGGATTCTTTCTTACGAACCTTAGTATGCCCGCAACTAAGTTGTTGGATTCTTTCTTGCGCTCATTGAGAGAGAGGGTAGCTACCTTTTTGAAAATTCGGGATTAATAGATCAGAACTTAGTAGCAGGGAGCTCGCTCCCGCCCTGCTTCCAAAACGTGTGTGTTCGGGAGCTCAAAACTGTAGTGAAGACATCTTAGGAACTCTTTTTATTGTTCTATGATCAGTAATACAGAAGTCTTTCAAAAGGCTAGGCGAATCTTATCAGTAGACTTAGAATTGAGGCTGGCCTTCACTTTCTGTTTAGTTGTTTGTGTTTTATCTTCTCTAGCTAGTTCTTGCATTAGATTTTTTCTCTAGGTGTTGTACAAGAATAGTGTGGAAGGGTATCTGATACCCTACCAGTCCATTTCCAACACATGTTTGGAACTTGTACTTTATGCATGAAGAACAATCCATATATATAACATAAACCCAAATTTCTGAAATTTAGGAGTTTGGCTCTCCCGAGGTCTCAGGTTCGAAACCTTCTAAGTGCTATCAATTCTAATCTATACAGCGGTTTGCTTCACTCTAGTTTTAATTGGGCGCACCTTTAGTGGACGATGGAATTGGTCCTTTAAAATTAATCGAGGTGCGCGTAAACTGATCCAGATACCTTTGAGTTACAGTATGTGGCTACTATGAGGGACAAACCCTACTTTGGTATGGTGACACTTCTATTGTTGGCATGTGATCCTGCATTCTTGAATGTGTTATTGAAACCTTTTTCTTGATTGTCCCTGTCATTTAAACGTCAGATAGAAGATTGGACCACTCAAAAGAATGCATAAATTTTGGTTATTAGAAGAAAAAACGCAATCAAGTTAGCTTCTTTGGACTGTTGTTGCCAGTTTAGATCTAGACTGGCCTTTGTCCTTGCAAAGCACCAAAGAGTGTTTCGTTCTTTTCTTAATTTTTTTTTGTGGTCAAATGTTCGGAAAACTTAAAGTACTCTATATAGCAAGGTTTGAATCTCCGTTCGAAGGATCAATGAAGTGTCATTTGGGCTAGAGTCCATTGACTGAGTGTTTCGTCGAGTTAGGCCAATTAATTAGTGGACTACACATACGATGATCTCTTCTAATTAATTAAAAAATTTAAAGTAACTTTGTGATGTGTTACACATGTGAGATTATTGCCACTTTTAAGTGGCCTTTTGGGGCATTAGGCTGCCTGTAAAGTGTAAATCATGAAAGGGTTTTATGGTGGATTCAAAAACTAAAAGGAGACTTTTGTGATATCTTACACAAATGGGAGTATTAAAATTCTTTATAAGTGGCCCCTTGGAAATGCATGAGGCTCAAAAATTGTGAATGTAAAAGCACCAAAAAGTACTGTTCTATTCAAGCCAATTAGGTGGACTACACGACCTCCTCAATTTGACCTAAAAAAATATTAAAAAAACTCTCTTCCAGACTACTATAAAGATATGGATTTTTGATAGGATGCGCGGGAGGCGAGATGTTTGGGTTTGGCTTAAAGATATCGACTAGCTTGTATTTTTCTTACTCTGCTTTAGTTTGGCTTTATTTAAATTTGTCATAATAAACTCCGTTATATAAGAGCCGCTGGACTTATATCAATATAATTTTGTAGAGCGTTGATGTTTGCGAGGTTTTGATCATTTACATGAGCCCACTTTTCATTCTATTTGTGGGAATTTGATGATCTATAAACCGTCCTTAACCAACGTTCGGCTAGCTGATGTTTGAGCATGATGAATTTCATCATTTCGTGCCGACTTGTTGTCAATAAAATTTCTGGCCTCATATGAAAGAAAAATGTCGGTAAACATCCACCTCGTGCGATATACGGTAAATGATTACGTTTATTTCGTGATAAAGAGCTCCAAAATTGTTGAACGTATATTTGTTATGAAACTTTAATATTTAGAATTTAATCTGCTTCGAACTTCACATTTTTTGAAAAGAAAAAAAAAAGAGATGCATGGACTAGTGTAGAATTTCATCTGCTATTTTAGTCTTGATTTTGGATTTTCAATTGCCATTTATTAAAGAAAGAAAATGTGGAAGGTTTTTTTTTTTGAGGAACACAAACATGATATTCATAACCAGTAGAATATTACAAGATTAAGCGTAGATCAAAGGCGCCCGTCCTCCAGAACAACAAAAAACAACCAACACAAAGAGCTTCCAAGAACAGTACATAGATAAAATGAACACTCCCAAACTTTCACCTAGGCCTGTCAATGGATCGAATCGATCCGGATCTAATCCGAATCCGATAATTCGAATCCGGTAATTCAAATACGGATCGGATCGGATCAAATCTGTTATCAATCCAAATCTAAACCTTTTGTTTTTTTTAAAAACAGTAAATTTTTTATTTTGAAAAAAAAATGTTTAAGAAGTTGTATTTTTATTTTAAATTTTTTTTGGAAAATATTTTTTTGAAAAAAAAATATTGTATTTTTTTGAAAATATATATTTTTTGCTAAAATTTTTGAGGTACAAAAGTTTTCGGATCAGATCCAGATTTTTCAGATTAAGATTACTACTATCCGATTCGAGTCTTATCAGATTCAGGCCTTATCGGATTCTCGGATTCAAATCGCATCTGGATCTGTCGGATCCGGCCCATTGACAGACCTACCCCCACCCATAAAACAGCTCAACCATCTAGCAGTGAAAATCATATCCCAACAATCGAAATGCCACGAAAGTCACAAATCTGCACTATTGCCTGAGGATAGAGAACGTCAACGACAAGCAAAAGCCAATAGAGGCCTAAAGACCAGAGCACGAATCTGAGGCAGAAAAAGGGGAACTTCAAATGTTTAATGAGAGAGAGAGAGAGAGAGAGAGAGAGAGAGAGAGAGGGGGGGGGAGGGGAATGATTGTGGAAGGTGAAATGTTTCCTTTGTGTATTGTCACGGCTTGCGTCAATCGAACCTGAATAATGGACTCTTTAGTGTTCCATTTTGGCTGAGGATGATGTTTTGGCACTCAAGTCAATACATATTTACAATGTGTAGACTTTTAGTTTGAAAAGGAAATTACATCCATACAACACTAGAAGAAATGAGGAGAAAAGATAGTTCATCGAGTACTTATTCAGCGCTCTTGGAGTGCTATCATCCAAGTGGTGTGTCAAGACCCTCTAGCTAACACTACGCATTTGTGTGAGGCTCATACACTTACTTATGAATTCTACAAAAATGTGTAGTTTTGGAAGGTTTTGAGGGACCATGTGACAGTGTCTTAGTAGCACTTAATTAGTAATTACTTTGATTCGTGTTATTTTCCATTATCACTTAAAAAATGGACTCTCTTCGTCCCATTTTGTTTGTCCATTTTTGTTATTTAGGCCATTTTTAAGCGTTTTTCATTATTTTGAAAACTTTGTATTATAGACCTAATTGAGAACTATCAAACAAGATTCATATTGTATATTTTTGAAAATTTATATTAAAAGATATAAGCGATAAAAAACTGATACGAATATCAAAATGGATAAAAAAAAATAGGACGGATGGAGTATTTATGCTAACATAAGGTCGTAGGTGGGTTGGTGGGTGAGTCTTAGGTTGGAATCTAGGTTTGAAATCTCATTGCAAGGAAGAAAGGTTGTGGGGCAACCTCAGGCTTAGGTTTTGGAAAATGGTGCAAAACTACCAAATTTGATCAAAGAATATTCCATAAGGAATTGATATTCGTGCTCCATTTTTTACTGATGGCACTCCATTTTGTTCATAAAATTACTTAAAATTAGAGTGCCATTAATAAAAAGTGGAGTGCAAAAATCAATTTCCTATTCCATATAGTCATTACTTGTTCTATTTAGTCATGTATATTGCACCCCCTTTAAGGAACAGAAGATGTTGTTTCAGACCAGTGGAATAATTTGCTTTGAGATTTTTCATGTCTGGGGAAAGAACAGTCTCTGTTCGAAAACCGAGCTAAAGATCCTCTCGTGTGTTGATTCCTTGTGATGGATAATGGAAATGATCGCGTGTCCATTTGGCAATTAAAACAATTTATTTTAGTAGTTTCGATGTATTTAACGTACTTGCAAAAAATCAATTACAAATCATATTTGTCGCAAGCAAAATTGATGGTCAGAGTTTGACTGTGTATTTCTGACGCAACGGAATTTACGAGAGATTAGTTAGCGTACTAATCCAAACGAGATAAACAACCCATCGCAACGAGCAATTCTTACCTCACAAGAATAAAAGAGAAATTCTCTGCAATATTATTAATCAAAAGCTTAAAAGTTAAATAATTGAATAGGTTATAACCCTTTTTATAAGACCATAACCCTAGAAATCCTACTGTAAAAGAAATAATAAATCATGCCAAAACAAGCGGCATTAAATAAAAGATATTTCCTAATTAATTAAAATAAAATCCTAATTCTTGTAGACCAAGAATCCTAATAAAGGCATAAATCAAAATCAAACCGAATACGGAAAGTTAATAATTCTAACCTAAACGAAAATATTCCTAGCCAAAATCTTATTCTAAAACAATAAAAATAAAATGCAAAAATTCTTCATTTTTGTCCTATATCAATCTCCTTTTCTTCAAAAGAACTCGCCCTCGAGTTCTCATTAGAAACTTGCAACCTTCTATTCCAAAGAAATAAATATTTGGAATATTTCAACCTCTCGCTCGTCTTCCAAAAATCATTCAAAGAAAAAATTTCATGCAATGATCTTTTCTCTTCATACTTCAACTTGTTGACAAGATGTATTAAACGAATGTTGGGAATCCATTCAAACTGTTCCACTCCAAGAAAATCTATGAAATCAACATGAGCCCCGTCGAACATGCAATCTTGCAATGAATCCGTTTTCTGCATGTATGCTTCAAATTGATGGTTGGCCAATCCTCTTGAAGGGAAGTATAATTCTTTCAGCACCAACTTACCTTCACATATATCGTCAGCTAGACTATCTTTCATGACACTAATATTAGTATCGACCAAATCCAATGAACAATTATTTTGGTACTCAATAACTTGATCACCAACATCGATATCAATGTTTTTATTATCAACCTCAATTTTAGCTTCCTCTTTTTTGCTAATATCAAGGTCAACTTTCTTTTTATCATCAGCTTCAATGTACCCATAATGACTGCATTCTACATTGACCTCCACTATTTCTTTAATATTAGGTTCAACAAATATCACCTTCTCCAGTTCAACTCGATCTCTTTCCTCTTCGGCAATCTCATATCCATTAATCTCATATCCATTAATACAATTAAGACGTGTCGAACTCGAAGTTGAAAGAGCATGGCTAGTTTATTGACTCTCAGAAATTGCTTGGTATTTACTCAAATAACTAGTAACTCTTTGTGAAAAATGTTGCAAATCAAAAGTACCTTGGAACATTTGTTTTGACTCAAGTTTTCTTCGATATTCTTGATACAATTCCTGTCCATGATTTGTTTGAAGAAATCTATCACTTATCAATCGTCTCATCTTGGGCCATGTCTTGATTGGCTGTTTATACTGGCGCTTTCGATTATATTGCAATTGCTTCCACCATCTAGACGCATAGCCTTGAAATTTATGAGCCACGTATCTAACTTCTTTTTCTTTCGGAATTTCCATATACTCAATAAATTTGTCAACTTTACGAAACCAATAAACTAAATTCTCAGGATGGCAATTCCCATTAAAACTAGGAATTATTGGTTGTACCTGAAAAGTTGAAAAGTCGTCATCTGTGTAATAAAACCCTTCAAACCTTGAATGTCGCTTATCCGACTGATATCCATAATAATCCTCAAATACCTCTTCTTTAGATTCATCCTCACTATCAAGTTGATAACAAGAATATCTTCCGGAGACGTTTTGATTAATAGGTTGGTTGCGGGCAAATCCCTCAACACAGTTCCTATCAACTTTGTGTTTACCAGATTGACCATGGGCAAATCCCTTGGTGCGAATTCTGCTAAATTCTTCACCATGACCAACATCAGTGGGTGTGTCTTCAACTTTGTTTAGTGCCATCGAACCAGGCAAAACCTTGCTCTGATACCACTTGACGCAGCAGAATTCACAAGAGATTTGTTAGCGTACTAATCCAAACGAGATAAACAACCTGTCGCAACGAGCAATTCTTGCGCACAAGAATGAAAGAAAAATTCTCTACAATATTATTAATCAAAAGCTTAAAATTTAAATAATTGAATAGGTTATAGCCCTTTTTATAAGACCCTAACCCTAGAAATCCTACTGTAAAAGAAATAATAAATAAATGCCAAAACAAGCGGCATTAAATAAAAGATATTTCCTAGTTAATTAAAATAAAATCCTAATTCCCATAGACCAAGAGTCCTAATAAAGGCAAAAATCAAAATCAAACCGAATACGGAAAGTTAATAATTTTAACCTAAATGAAAATATTCCTAGCCAAAATCTTATTCTAAAACAATAAAAATAAAATACAAAAATTCTCCATTTTTGTCCTACATTTTTTATATCACTTGACGCAGCGGAATTCACGAGAGATTAGTTAGTGTACTAATCCAAACGAGATAAATAACCCGTTGCAACGAGCAATTCTTGCGCACAAGAATGAAAGAGAATTCTCCGCAATATTATTAATCAAAAGCTTAAAAGTTAAATAATTGAATATGTTATAGCCCTTTTTATAAGACCATAACCCTAGAAATCCTACTGTAAAAGAAATAATAAATCATGTCAAAACAAGCGGCATTAAATAAAATATATTTCCTAATTAATTAAAATAAAATCCTAATTCTTGTAGACCAAGAATCCTAATAGAGGCAAAAATCAAAATCAAACCGAATACGGAAAGTTAATAATTCTAACCTAAACGAAAATATTCCTAGCGAAAATCTTATTCTAAAACAATAAAAAAAAATACAAAAATTCTCCATTTTTTGTCCTACATCAATTTCACTTGTGACAAAAAACATTCGACGAAGTGTTTTCTGATCTTTGATCAACTTGATTTTTTGCATAGATGTTAAATACATCGAGATGAACGGTTCGGAACTAGGATGAATTTCATTTTGTGTCACATGAGGAATTACATGAGAGAAACTTGATGGGAAAAAACCCAGTAAAAAGGAAATAAAAATGTACAATAGTGACCTAGTAAAAAGGAAATAAAAATGTACAACATTGTTTGACTTTAGCAGAGAAAGACATTTGTGCAACTTTTTCACATTTCTTTTCTGCCCCAATGATGATTTTATATTGACACTTTTGTGAAGAATCCCACCCCACCTTGGGTTAGAGTGAAAGAAAATTATAGTAAGCGAAGACTATGGACCGATTTTTTCTATGATGCCCAGTGTGGTATTGCGGCATTGATACCTCGGTAAATCTCAGTTATTAGATTAAAAAATTGGTGAATTTGAGCCATTAGATCAGAACCACACATATAAAGTAAGGTGAAATTCCTAAAAGTGATTTTGCAATTTTTCCTTCAAAAAATTATATTTTTATTTACCGCGAAAAATGGCTATACATACTATGTTTTACAGTCATATTTACTACAAAATTGACAATATTAACCTCAAAGTATGGCCAACTAGTCAATCCAGTAGCAGAAGGGCTATAAAGATCCAACGGTTGTGATTAAATAAGAAAGATTCAATGGTTCAGGACAATTGGGGGCATCCACTCTCCAATACCACTGTGGCCCTGCGGGGCATCACTTGGACCTGGACCAGGTCAATAAATAGGGCATCTTCTAGAGAAAAGCTGCGAACAATAAATATTTAGAAAATTAGTCTTTGGTCCATTATGGGAATTTTATAAACCCACAAGTTCACCTATTGATTTTGTAAGGTCTCAAGTTCATTTTAGGAGGATTTAGGCACTTTCATAAGATTTTAGGGTGCATTTTTTTATTATAGGATAGAGTACCGTAGGGTAAGGTAGATTATCCTAGTGTAGGGAACCTTAAGGTTTAGGTACTTTGATAGGGTTTTAGGTTGCACTTTTCTATTATAGGATTTTAGTGGTTTAGACACTTTCATAGGGTTTAGGGTTTTAGGCACTTTCATAGGATACCTTAGGGTTTTGGTTGTGCGGACTTGTGGCTTTATAAAACTATTAAGTGAACTTGTGGGCTTATGAAATGTCTATAATAGACCTATTACTAAATCCCTCTAAAATATTGTATTAGTCATGTGTAGGTGGGTTTGTAGAAAAATAGATCGCGCTTGAGGGTTAAAGCGGATAATATTGTACGGAGGGGGAATGGGATCATTACAAATTCAATATTAAAATAAGCGACGCGACGAGGACGTCTCGCATTTAAGAGCATCCACACCTCCCTCATTACTTCTCCTTTCATGCTATAATAAAGAGCCAAAACTCAAAATTCCCATTGCATCAGCCACGCCTCTTACCTCGTTACTTTGCAAAAGTTGGAGTTTTGCTACAGTGCCTCGTTAAAATCAGCGAGGCACTATTCATCGAATTAAACAATATTTTATACTATTTAAAAAGATTATGGGACTCTATAGAGTAGAAATTTGATTATGAGAGTTTTGGAGACAAATATT
The DNA here is from genome assembly GCA_019656295.1 of Rhododendron mucronatum var. ripense. Classification (NCBI taxonomy): domain Eukaryota; kingdom Viridiplantae; phylum Streptophyta; class Magnoliopsida; order Ericales; family Ericaceae; genus Rhododendron; species Rhododendron mucronatum. The sequence continues at coordinate 728,236 of BPLT01000240.1, forward strand.
AATTATGACCCTTTAGGACAAAATGATCAGAAAAATAAGATCTTTGCACTGGTTTAAACGGATTAAAAATTGGATTATTCAATTTTTTGACTATTTATATATTAAAAATATGATTAAAAATTAAGTGCTCCAATTTTTAATCCGTTCGAACCGGAGCGAAAATCTTATTTTGTTATCATGTTATTCTTGAGCGACGTTATTAATATTTGTCTCTAGAGCTCTCATAATCAAGTTTATCTCTTTAGGGTCCCAAATAATGAATAGATACTTAATTATGAGAGCTTTAGAGACAAAAATTAACTATAATTAACCATTTGGAATAATATGATTAGAAAAATAAAATCAACGCACCATTTCAAATGGACCGATTTTTTCTATGATGCCCAGTGTGGTATTGCTGCATTGATACCTCAGTAAATCTCAGTTATTAGATTAAAAAATGGGTGAATTTGAGCCATTAGATCAAAACCACACACAAAGTAAGGTGAGATTCCTAAAAATGAGGTGATTTTGCAATTTTTCCTCCAAAAAATTACTCCCTCCGTCCCTTATTTAGTGTCTAGTATTTTATTTTGGGTTGTCCCTTAATAAGTGTCCATTTTGTAAAGTTATGAGGTAAAAGTTGATGCATTGTCTAGTTTATCTCTAAAAGTATATTTCCTTTTGAAAAGTTAGTGAGTAAAAGTGTAATATGATGATGGGTAAGAAGGGAAAATGGAGGAAAAAGTTGATGTGAAAGGTGTAATGATGATGTTTTTTTAATAAGTTAGAGTTACGAAACAGGACATTTAAAAAGGGACGGAGGGAGTATATTTTTATTTACCGCAAAAAATTGCTATACATACTATGTTTTACGATCATATTTACTACAAAATTGACAATAATAACCACAAAATATGGCCGACTGGTCAATCCAGTAGCGGAAGGGCTATGAAGATCTAACGGTTGTGATTAAATAAGAAAGATCCAATGGTTGAGGACAATTGGGGCATCCATTCTCCAATACCACTGTGGGGCATCACTCGGACCTGGACCATGGACCTGGTTAATAAATAGGGCATCTTCTAGAGAAAAGCCGCGAACAATAAAATATTTAGAAAATTAGTCTTAGGTCCATTATGTGAACTTCATAAGCCCAAAAGTCCACCTATTAATTTTGTAAGGTCTCAAGTCCATTTTAAGGTACCCTAGAGTAGGGTACCCTAGGATTTAGGTAATTTCATAAGATTTTAGGGTGCACTTTTTTATTATAGGATAGGGTACCCTAGGGTTTAGGCATTTTTATAGGGTTTTAGGATGCACTTTCCTATTATAGGGTTTTAGTGGTTTAAGCACTTTTATAGGGTTTAGGGTTTTAGACACTTTCATAGGGTACCCTAGGGTTTAGGTTGCGTGAACTTGTGGCTTTATAAAACTATTAGGTGGTTTTTTGGACTTAATAATGAAATGTCTATAGTGGACCTATCACTAAATCTCCCTAAAATATTGTATTGGACATGTGTAGGTGCGTGTGTAGAAAAATAGATCGCGCTGGGTTAAAGCGGATACTATTGTAGGGAGGGGGAATGGGATCATTACAAATTCAATATTAGAATAAGCAACGCGACGAGGACATCTCGCATTTAAGAGCATCCACACCTCCCTCACTACTTCTCCTTTCATGCCATAACAAAGAGCCAAACCTCAAAATTCCCCTTGCATCAGCCACGCCTCTTACCTCGTTACTTTGCAAAAGTTAGAGTTTTGCTATGGTGTCTCGTTGAAATGAGCGAGGCACTATTCATCGAATTAAACAATATTTTATACTATTTAAAAAGATTATGGGACCCTATATAGTAGAAATTTGATTATGAGAGCCTGAAGACAAATATTAATTATGACTCTTTAGGATAAAATAATTAGAAAAATAAGATCTTTGCACTGGTTTAAATGGATTAAAAATTGGAGTATTTAATTTTTTTAACTATTTATATATTAAAAATATGATTAAAAAATTAAGTGCTCCAATTTTTAATCCATTTGAACCGGAGCAAAGATCTTATTTTTTTAATCATATTATTCTTGAGAGACATTATTAATATTTGTCTCTAGAGCTCTTATAATCTAGTTTATGCTCTTTAGGGTCCCAAATAAAAAAAAAAGATACTTAATTGTGAGAGTCTTAGAGACAAAAATTAACTATGATCCTTTGGAATAATATGATCAGAAAAATAAAATTAAGACACCATTTCAAATGGATTGAAAATTGGAACACTTAATTTTTTTTAAAAGTTGTGCGTCATTAAATAACGATTAAAAAAATAACATTTAAATTGAAAAATATAAGTATAAAGAAAGAGTAGTTTAATAAAAATGAAGTTAGAATAGAAAGTCTAATGCAATGTACTCTTTAAAAAGTGCGTACTTAAAATAAAAAAAGTGACCTTTTAGATATAATTTGGTCCAAAATTTACTGAGTCGGATGAGGATGCTCTTACGGGTGAAGTATGGCAGGTGAAAATTTAAGTACTATGAACCTATGTATACAAGACTTTTTTTAATTTTCTTGAAAATTCATAGAAGAACAAAGTTGTGTTATGGCTATGTGAACGTGAGCGGACAGAGACGGTGGGGTAGGGGGTCCTTGTGCACTTCAAAAAGGTTTGAATAAAATTATTACTATGTGGGCTCTGCAAGATCAACGGTTCAGATCGGCAATTAATATACCGTGGGGTCCAGAATGATGGTGAAAAACCCATAGTTTCTGCCACCAGTGGAAGGAATTTAATCTCATACGAGAATACAAGAATTAGAATTGCATCAAACTGAAAGCAAGTCCACAATTACTACAATTCCAACCCAACTAATAGCCTCATTAAGGGGAGAAAGAATCCAACAAATAAATGGCGAAGAATACCCACATGCTGCCATGTAGGTGAAGAGATTCGAATTCCTAACCTCCTAAAGACATGCAGGATTACTGTTACTTTCTCCGTCCCTTATTTATAGTCCGGTATTCCATTTTGGGTTGTCCCTTAATAAGTGTTCATTTTGTAAAGTTAGTGGGTAAAAGTTGGTGAATTGTCTATTTTGTCCTTAAAAGTAGATTCCATTTTGAAAAGTAAGTGAGTAAAAGTGTAATGATGATTGGTAAGTAGGAAAAGTGAAGGAAAAAATTGATGTGAAAGGTATAATGATGATGTCTTTTTAATAAGTTGGAATTATGAAGCATGACATTTAAAAAGGGACGGAGGGAGTAATAGTTATCCAATTGTGTATGAGCGTGTTTGCGATAGTTGTGGATATATATTTTAGATTTAAGCTTAGATTCTGTTGCAAATTTTAGATTCTAAATTTTAGTAAAAGTTAAGAAACTTGTTTGTTGTAGCTACTAGATTATGATAATTTCATTCATTTTTTTGAGAATTTGGATTACAAAATCCCAAAAGCTACCCAACCTTAACTTTTGGAATTTTGAGAATTTCCGGTTTGCTCATTCCTAATTCAGTTTCACAAACCTCTCAAGTGCTCTATCAATTCGTTTGGGTCTAGTCCATACAAAATTTTGCTTTGATCTAGTTTTAATTGAGACCTCGCTAATGGACGGTGGAATTGAGTACTGCCCAATATTAGTCGAACTATGCATAAGTTGCCCGATACCCTTGGCTCTCCTTCAACTCTAAAGATAAAAGAAGTGTCGTTAATTGCTTCATGTTCGTTCCAAGTTGGAAGTACCATTTAACCACACAAGGCTCCATTGCCTGATATAATTTCATCTTCGTATAGATAGATATATATCGACTCTCCTATAAACTGATTGCAGTAATCCATCTCTAGTATCTAGGGTTGCAAATGAGCGGAGCCAAGTTCTAAAGTATTCGAGTTCGACTCGTGCGAAATTAGCCTAGTTCGCGGTGAAGTCGAGCCTTGAGTTACTCGCGAACAACTCGAGTTCATTTGCGGCCCTACTAGTATCATTGTTCCATAAAACTTCTAAGGTAATATCAAAGCGACTTTTTACATAGCTAGAAATATTACACCAATAGAGTTGATAAACTAGCTGAACAGTAAATTGTGTTCAAGTTTGGTTTGAATGGTCAACAAGGTAAAAAAATATGTCAAATTTGACTAGCTTACTAAACAAGTGCAAGGGAAAAAAAAAAAAAAGGTACAAATTTAAGTAGTTTATTAAACGGCTTTAATCAAATCGATCAGAATCGTTGAGTAGTTTAAACTTTTTAAACACCATCTAAACGACCCGATTAATTAATTCCTTGTTGAATTAATTTGTTTAAAAATTTAACGACATTCACATGTTAAAAAGTTGATTGTATAACAAAACCGATTTCTTAACATGAATGCAGGAGTTCAAACTCAAATGACCTGGTGTTCTCGAGGCAGCACGTGCTTCTTCAAGTACAAATTTAAATCTTTTGTCAAAGTAACAGTATCGGAGGCACGAAACCACTTACGCCCCGATCAGGCGCGTAAATATCTATATATATACTTATTTTCTGTCTGTTTAGATACCATGCCGACAGTTGGACCACCGAAATATGGAAGCAGTTGTGTCCAATTAATTTTGGAAATAAATGGCCAATGGTGGCTGGGAAGTCAAAGACCACACAAAGAAGATCTAGACATTTCCTGATTTTTCTCTTTTGATCACGTGAATGAGGAAAAGTTTCAGGAATTCAAAATAACCTTAGCTTTCCGACCCAAGACTTTCTCAATAATATAATGAATGAAAGGAGAGGAGAGGACAGGGGCGATGGCCGAGCAGCATTCCTTCAAAGCAGTACGGAGCGATTGATCCGGTCGTTCGTCTTGGTACGGATAATTCAGATTGAATCTAAGAGCATACAAATCTAATTCGTCAATTACTCGGTTATAATCTGAGCTGTCAATTGCCGAAATGAACAACCGAATCAACCGATTTGGAGGGTGTTGTTTGGCAGTATCCCATTCCAATAATTACATGATCAGCAGAACATGTAGGATTTTTATTTCCTTTTTCTTCGTTTTCGCAATTAGACAATCAGACAGGGACTTGTACCAAGTGCAAAATTTGTATCTGAGCCGTCCATAACGTAGTACTTTATAAAAATAATGTCGAGTGAATATCAATAACTTAGCAATCGGAGATTTTTTTTAATCACTTCGGAGAACATTATTCTTGTTAAAAACGAATATAATTATTGGCGGACCAGAATTTACACATAGTGGAGGCACAAAACCTTAAGAAAAGAAATCAAAATCGAAAACGATAATGTAAGACTAAACGTAAACATCCATCAAGTTAAAACAAAAAAAAAAAAACGTAAACTAATAAAGGAATAATTTTTCCGAACAATCATAAGGTACACGAAGAGCCCTAATCAATTTAACATGAGAAAGAATTAAAAAATACTATTTTACTTAGCCACAATTTCACAGTTAAGACACAACATGAGAAATAATTAAAAAATACTATTTTATTTAGCCACAATTTCACAGTTAAGACACTGTACAAATAATTTCAATTTACAGCAGTTTCTAACCTAATACTAAAACCTTCAATTTCAATTGGTTGGGGGGGGGGGGGGGGGGGGGGGGGGGGGGGGGGGGGGGGGGGGTGTGTGTGTATGTGTTCTGGGAGGAGTCAATCTAAGTCCACTTATCAAGGAAAATTAGTCATAAAGATCGTAAAATAGTTTTCATTTAGGAGAAGGATGCCAGCAAAATAGTTTTCAGTAGAGATCCTTCAACTTTTTGAGTTTTTAAGGCCTAAACATGTTTAGGCACTTTCATAAGGTATATATCATAGAGTTTTAGGCACTTTCATATATAGAGTACCCTAGAATTTTAGGCACTTTTAAAGGATATCCTAGGATTTAGACACTTTCATAGGCACTTTTGTCCTTATCTTTGATTGCAAAAGGTGTTTATCCTTGAGCTAAAAAAATGTAAATATGAGGAATTTTTAGCTAAATATCTCTATTAGACTATTACCAAATGGAAGGGGGGGGGGGGGGGGGGGGGGGGGGCGCGGGGTTGTGGTGTGTGGTAGAGGGGACGGGTGGTTGTGGTGTAGGAGGTTTGGTTTTACAGAGGGAGGTAAGGACCAGCAGCTGGGGAAAGAAACCCTCTGGGGTGAGTGAGACAGTGAGGGCACGTGAGTCTTGACCCCTTTGCCCTGCACCGGAGAGTCCGGCTCCTCTCTAACCCTCCTAAAATTGGAGGATCCTCCAATCTTATTTCTAACTTGACACACAGTCAGTATTAAATCTTACATCTGAAATCACGTATCCTTGTGTATGGCCTCCACTCCCCTCCTTATCTGGTTGAAATACGCGATAACTTGTCTCCCCTCTTCTTCCTTACCAACGACCGGCCATTCCC